>OX030952.1:3552444-4297444 GCA_943735915.1 Pherbina coryleti
AACGCAACTCATTTTTCGAGCCACTTGAGTTTTATAGTTGTTGACAGTCAAATTGCAAGATAAGGCTCTGAGCTGTGAGTTCAACAGCGAGACGCACAAGCAACCGACTGTATGGCGTTTGAATCAATTTATCAGGATTAAGTCAAGTTTGTGAGCGCTTTAATTAACCTTTGCTGATAAACACTCCACAACAAACCACAAAAAAAAAACCAGCATAAAGCAGAGTAAAACCAGCTAAGAAGGTGTAAATATTTTTGATTGTATTTTCTTGAAATGTACAAATTAACAATGCGTTCGTTTACAAAATAAAACAAAAATATTAATCCTTAAGCTCTGACCTGAGATCTGTTTGGCTCCAGTCAGTTTAGGTTTTCATAGATTTTAAATTAAACCATCAACTAATAAAATAGCATTAAGTGGTTCAAGTCTATAATTAGCTTAGATTTTTCAGATTAGTCATGAGTGGAGATTAATTTGAGAAAAAAAAAAAAAACATTCAATCGACCATGCCAGGCGTTAATTTAGATGCTCATAATTCTAAGCTTAACAATGAGCTCGTTATTCAGCTGATACGAGTATGAGTTAAAATGCTCGATAATTATATGTTGAAATTTATCTCATCGACTGGTAATTGGATAGAAATGTTAATAAATTTTTCTGGTCGATGAGAGAGTAATAGGTAGAAAATACTCGTCAGAAGCTGGGTAAGAGTAGTATGGTGAGTTTAGATAGAGCTACAGGAAATTAAGCTATTAAGTTAATACCTAGACATTGAGGGTGGCATCAGAAGCAGACGGGATTGATGAGTAAAATATAAACTATAAATTTTGAAGACAAAGTTCAATTATCATGAATGTAAGGGGTCATAACCCCTTATAAGGCATGTCACAGATTTTGATAAATTATAAATTTAACGCAGTCAAAGTTTTGTAGGCGCCTAAAATAAATTCTGAGTGATGATTTAAGGTTTTCCTTGGTTAGGACGGTCAAGTTTTATATTAAAACTTACAAATTATATTATCAGCTATTTTAATTGTGGCAAGAATACGTTAAAATTTAACAATCGATTCCGAAAGGAGCTGGTAATAACCAATTAGGAAGAGACGGATACCTATGTGATCTTAGAAAATTATTTGGAAATGTATATAAAATGTAAACTCCTCCTTATAATACCAATTAACGAATCAAAATTAAATGAGATTTTGTTAAAGTAACAACCTTTTTATAAAATTGTTTTATTGTTACTTTACAATCTAAAATGTTTAGAAGATATTAGCAAAAGAAGTTTAAGATTTTGTTTTCATTGTAAAATTAGAAAATCGTATCGCACAAGGACAACTGAGGTATAAACATAAAGGTTAAAAAAAAACACCTTTACAATATTGCAACTTTGACTCATCTAGTTTAGGAGATATAGGCAAAAGAAGTTTAAGATTTTGTTTTTATTGTGAAATTGGAAAATCGTTTCACACAAGAACTAAGGAATTAACAAAATCTTGAAAAAACACCTTTAAAATGGTGCAACTTTGAGCCCTATACTGCCTCTAGTTTAGGAGATATGAGTAAAAGAAGTTAAAGATTTTGTTTTAATTGCAAATTGGAAAATCGTTTCGCACAAGGATAACTGAAATATCAAATTGAAGGTTGAAAAAAAACATTTTTACAATTTTGACCCCTCTACGGCCTCTAGGAGATTTAAGGAAAAGAAGTTTTCCTTCCCTACCTTCTATAGCATCTCAAGTGGTTGAAAATTTTTTTGTTTTTGCTTTTGAAAATAAAAAAAAAGAGTTGGCTGTGTCGTGGACATACTTGTTGTAGGCGTTGACATGACGGTGTTTCTTTATATTCCTATTTAATGTCCAAACTATTGTTTCAATCCATGACCAAATTCTTGACTTAATCAAATATACCGAATCCCTGTCCTAGTTTGGAAAGGTGTGTCTTAGGTGTGTCTTAATTTTTTTCGTTATCCATATCCTAATTCATGTTCATGTCCTTTTCCGGTTTCATAGTCCGATTTCAGTGAGTTATTTTTTTTTTGAGTTAGTGAGCAGTGTTGGTTGCCACGAAAAAAACTTGAAATCATAACTAACTAGATTTTTGTTGTTGATGTTGATGTTAATGTTGATTTTGATGTTGTTGTTGTTGTTAATGTTAGTGTTAATGTTAATGTTAATGTTAATGTTAATGTTAATGTTAATGTTAATGTTAATGTTAATGTTAATGTTAATGTTAATGTTAATGTTAATGTTAATGTTAATGTTAATGTTAATGTTAATGTTAATGTTAATGTTAATGTTAATGTTAATGTTAATGTTAATGTTAATGTTAATGTTAATGTTAATGTTAATGTTAATGTTAATGTTAATGTTAATGTTAATGTTAATGTTAATGTTAATGTTAATGTTAATGTTAATGTTAATGTTAATGTTAATGTTAATGTTAATGTTAATGTTAATGTTAATGTTAATGTTAATGTTAATGTTAATGTTAATGTTAATGTTAATGTTAATGTTAATGTTAATGTTAATGTTAATGTTAATGTTAATGTTAATGTTAATGTTAATGTTAATGTTAATGTTAATGTTAATGTTAATGTTAATGTTCATGTTCATGTTCATGTTCATGTTCATGTTCATGTTCATGTTCATGTTAATGTTAATGTTAATACTAATGTTAATGTTAATGTTAATGTTAATGTTAATGTTAATGTTAATGTTAATGTTAATGTTAATGTTAATGTTCATGTTCATGTTCATGTTAATGTTAATGTTAATACTAATGTTAATGTTAATGTTAATGTTAATGTTAATGTTAATGTTAATGTTAATGTTAATGTTAATGTTAATGTTAATGTTAATGTTAATGTTAATGTTAATGTTAATGTTAATGTTAATGTTAATGTTAATGTTAATGTTAATGTTAATGTTTATGTTAATGTTAATGTTAATGTTCATGTTAATGTTAATGTTAATACTAATGTTAATGTTAATGTTAATGTTAATGTTAATGTTAATGTTAATGTTAATGTTAATGTTAATGTTAATGTTAATGTTAATGTTAATGTTAATGTTAATGTTAATGTTAATGTTAATGGTAATGTTAATGTTCATGTTAATGTTAATGTTAATACTAATGTTAATGTTAATGTTAATGTTAATGTTAATGTTAATGTTAATGTTAATGTTAATGTTAATGTTAATGTTAATGTTAATGTTAATGTTAATGTTAATGTTAATGTTAATGTTAATGTTAATGTTAATGTTAATGTTAATGTTAATGTTAATGTTAATGTTAATGTTAATGTTAATGTTAATGTTAATGTTAATGTTAATGTTAATGTTAATGTTAATGTTAATGTTAATGTTAATTTTAATGTTAATGTTAATGTTAATGTTAATGTTAATGTTAATGTTAATGTTAATGTTAATGTTAATGTTAATGTTAATGTTAATGTTAATGTTAATGTTAATGTTAATGTTAATGTTAATGTTAATGTTAATGTTAATGTTAATGTTAATGTTAATGACGAAGTTTGTTTGGGCGTTAAAGCTACATTAACTTAAAATTTAATTTACCCTATCGCTTTGGAGAAGTTCGCTCTCTGCAGTTTCTCAACAATTTTGCTTTGTTCAAATTTTCAATACATTCAATTAAATGCATAAATTGCTCGCAGCTCTTTGACAAAATTTGTATAATTTTAGTCAAATTTTCGTTGCTTGAAGCTATTTGTGTTTTTTTTTTTTTTTGTTTTTTTTATTTTATTTGAAGTGCATCCAAACTTGATTGCTTTTCATTTAGCAATCTATTCAATTTATTTGTACAGAATTTGTTATTTTTTATTTTCAGCTGATATGTCATAATTTTTTTATTTATCTACTGCATAATATTTGAATTTTAAATTTCAAATGTTCATTTTTCGTGTTTTTCTCTTGTATTTGACTTTGTTTATTTTTGTTTTTTTTTTTTATTTATTATTTTAATGCCTGTGTTTGTTGAACACAATTTAAATTATTGCAAATATTGATATCATAAAATATATATAAGTGCACAAAATATATAACTGCTATTTTTTTTTCATTTGTTATTTTTGCTGTAATCATGGCTATGAGTAGGGTGCCAATGGCATGCATATCCGCAGCAACCATGCGATGGGGCCTCAATTTAACTCATGCAACGATATCGATTTGCATGTTTTTGGCATTTATAAAATATGAAATTTATTATTTTTACACAGCATAATAATTGCAAAATATTTCAAACAGAAGTCAATGGAATGAATTATAGGCATAAATGCGTAAAATTCACACGATTTAAGTGAAGGCACTTTAGTGTGAAATGAGATTATTTGACGAAAAATTTAAAAAAATCAAATCTTTACAAGAATCTAAAAGCTGGTTAAAAAAAAACAAACTTAACGGGAATAAAAGCCAAACATATTTCTTGTTGTTTAAAAATAGGCTTTATTAAAGACTTTTTCTCTTTAATAAAGACAAAATATTTTTATATTCAACATGGCAACTCTTAAACTCGGCCGTCATAAGGTTATTCAACAAAATGTTTGTAAATTATGTTAAATAACATAACAATTTAATATTATAACTCTGGTATCATCTTAAGTCTTTAATGGTTCCAAATCAAATGTTTATCTTTATAAAAATAAAGGGGTTTTTATGTTTAAAACTTTCATTCAAAATATTTAATAATATCGCCTTAAAATATTTTTTTATTATGTTCACATCAAAACCACACCCAAAATAATTTCATAAAATGTCATTAACAGTACCAATAACAGCAAAAAAAAAAACAAAAAATCCTTTACTAATATTGACAAAACATTGCATGATTACACAACCAGTCAAAACGCCTACGACAACAATAAAGCGCCATTAAAGACGCTTTGTTAACACCTGCTGAACAAAAACGACCGAAAAAAATAGGTACAAACAACCCAAAATAACAACAACATCATAATACATTAAAAAAAGGGCTTTAATGAAAATCCATTAAAATTCACAAAATAATGTGATGAATAAACGAAAAACATGTTGTATAACATAAACAACAAAAACATCAACAATAACAACAACAACAAAAACAACTACAACAATAAAAACAACAACAACAACAACAACAACAACAGCAACAACAACAGCAGCGTCAACGCCAACAACACAACTAATATGCATTGTTTGCAGCTTTTGACTAATGAAGCACAAAAACTTCGGTTGGGTGTGAGGCAGCGTGTGAAGACCAAAGGCTCAACAACCCGAAATACCATTCTTTGCTGGACATACGTAGTACATCCATTCATCCACCTGACAAATGCAACAACGCTATTCAATTTGGCTGCACTAGAGCGTTAGTGATGAGTTTACGAAAAATATGCGATAACCACTTATTCCAAGGTTTTATTCCTTACAAGGGTTTCCTACAACTATTTTCTTCATACTGTTATAGTACAATAGTAGCACTTTTCTTAAAAAAAACAACTAAAAATATGCCTATTGTAGTTTTAGGCGATTTTGTAAAAAAATTGTACTACAGTACCATCTGGTGTCTAAGGTGGATCAAAGAAGATAGTTCTAAAAACTCATCGTACCTGAAAACCACTATAAACCAATTTTAATTCTAATCGTATGAGCGGTTTGGCAGTTTAAGGTGGTTGTGCAAAACATTTGTACTACAGCGCCCTCTGGTGTTCAAATGGGTCAAAAAAGACAGCAGTTAAAAACTAAATGTACATGAAAACTACTATATACCAATTTTTATTCTTATCGCAAGAGCAGTTTGGGAGTTTTAGGCGGTTTTGCAAAAATTTGTACGACAGCGCCTTCTGGTGTTCAAGATGGGTCAAAAGAGACAGCAGCTAAACACTCGACGTACATGAAAACTACTATGTACCAATTTATATTCTAATCGCATGAGTGGTTTGGGAGTTTAAGGTGGTTTTGCAAATTATTTGTACTACAACGCTCTCTGGTGTTCAAGAGGGGTCAAAAGAGACAGCAGTTGAACACTCAACGTACATGAATACTACTATATACCAATTTTTATTCCAATCGCAAGAGCAGTTTGGGAGTTTTAGGCGGTTTTGCAAAAATTTGTACGACAGCGCCTTCTGGTGTTCAAGATGGGTCAAAAGAGACAGCAGTTAAACACTCGACGTACATGAAAACTACTATGTACCAATTTATATTCTAATCGCATGAGTGGTTTGGGAGTTTAAGGTGGTTTTGCAAATTATTTGTACTACAACGCCCTTTCAAGATGGGTCAAAAGAGACAGCAGTTGAACTCTCAACGTACATGAATACTACTATATATCAATTTTTATTTTAATGCCATGAGCGATTTGGGAGTTTTAGGCGGTTTTGGAAAAAATTTGTACTACAACGCCCTCTGTTGTTCAAGATGACTCAAAAAAGATAACCTAAAAGTACTCAGCGTACATAAGAACTACTATGTACCAATTTTCATTCTAATCGCATGAGAGATTTGAGAGGTTATGGTGGTTTTGCAAAAATTTGTACTACAGTGCCCTCTGGTGTTCAAGTAGGCTCAAAAACGATAATGTTAAAACGCTCAGCGCACTTGAAAAGCACTGCATACCAATTTTCGTTCTAACCGCATGAGAGATTTGGGAGTTTATGGTGGTTTTGCAAAAATTTGTACTACAGTGCCCTCTGGTGTTCAAGATAAGTCAAAAAAGATAGCCTTAAAATACTTAGCGTATATAAAAACCATTATATCCCAATTTTCATTCCAATCGCATGAGAGACTTGGGAGTTTATGGTGGTTTTGCTAAAAATTTGTGCTACAGCGCCCTCTGGTGTTCAAGATAGCTCAAAGAAAATAGCGCCAAAACACTTGTTGTACCTGAAAACCATGATACAACTATACACGGTAGGAGTGACAGTTTATTCGTCTTGCATTAACAGTCAAAAATAGTATAAATTATAGAAAGAAAAAAGTACAAAAGAGAACAGAAAGTAAAATATACAGGCAAATGACAGTCAGTTCAAGACACTCTTGACAAAATTGCCAGTTGTCACTCCTACCTTGTATCATTGTATCATGCTGAAAACCACTATATACCGATTTTCTTTCTAATAGCATGAGCGGTTTGTGAGTTTTAGGCGGTTTTGTACAAAATTTGTACTACAGCGCCCTCTGGTGTTCAAGTTGGATCAAAATTGATCCGCCTCGTACCAAAAACCTTCCATACACAAATTTTCATCGCGATCGGATAAACGGTGTAGAAATGTATTCAGGACACACGAACGTACTTTCATTTTTATTTATTAGACTTAGATTATTTCAAATTGAATCTGAAGGACTGTCGGGGAAACTTCTTCAATATTAATTCTAGCCTGATTTAAAAAAATTTAAATTGTTAATAAAATTGTTCTAATCGGTACTTATATCTAATATCTATCGGTACCTAGGCTAAAAATTTTATATATCACCTAATGTGTACATTAGACCGTACCTAAGAAACAAGTGCGCCGTATACCAGCGAATATGATGTATTTTTGCAAGAAAATAACGAAAATAAAGTATTTTTTTGACCGAACGTAGGGGTCGCGCATTAAAATATTTCTTCATATATCTGGTGTTTACAGTCGGATTTTAAAGTTTGGTATATTAATGCTTTTGTCTCAAGGAGAGCAATATGACCTCTATAGAGATCATTGACCTCAGGTACACCGTTCTAGTACTTAACCTCCAGATCTCAGTTCCTACCACCCCAATGTGCCACCCTAATATCAAAAAAATAAAACTCTTAAAATATCATTAATCTTTTGCTCAGAAAGTATATCGATATTTCCAGCAGAACTACTTTTAAAAAATTTTTGAAAATTTTTTGCCGAACGTAGGGCTTTTCATTTTCATCATATCTTCGGTATTAAAAGGTACCAAAAAGCAAAAGTGAAGTAATAAAATAATAATACATTGTATATTAAATAAATCCCAACAAAATGTGTTGATACCTCTTTTAGCATTGGCGTTACAGATTTTTTTAATTCTTTTACGAGCTTTAAAATTCTTTAAAATCAATTTAAGGCCTTTTAAGGACTTGTAGGAATATTTTTTTTTTTTTTTTTGAGAAAAAATAATTGGTATCTTTCAGAAAAAAACATCGATATGTCATTCAATATGATCAGACTTTTAATACCGATGATATGGTGAACATGAAAAAAAGGAGCCCTACGTTCGGCAAAACATTTTCAAAAATTTTTTAAAAATAGTTCCTGGAAATCTCGATTTACTTCTTAAGCAAGAGATTAAAGATATTTTAAGAGCTTTATTTTTTTGATCTTAGGGTAGTACATGAGGATGGTAGGAACTAAGATCTGGAGGGTAAGTACTAGAACGGTGCACCTGACGTCAATAACCGCTATAGAGGTCATATTGGTCGCCTTGAAACAAAAATATTGATATAAAAATTACAAAAATTATAAATTCCGACTGTAAGCACCAGAGATATGAAGAAATATGTCAATGTCCTACGAGCCCTACGTTCGGTCAAAAAAAAAAAATTTATTTTAATAATTTTCTTGCAAAAATGTGTCATATTCGCTGGTATACGGTTCAATTTTTTTTTTTTGCATAAGAGGTGGTATGGTCTAATGTACATAAAGGGTTTTTTAACAAGAGGTGTAGATATTTTTTTTCGGAAAATCCATCCATATCGGAAAGTCTCCTATTTTTTCTTTGTCAAACGTCCACTAATGATGTTGGAACTTGAAAAAATACTGGGAAATTTAAAATGACACCTCTTGTTAAAAGATCCTTTACTTTATCATCATTAAACAACGTTTGGGTTAAAAAAAAAAAAAAATTAATAATCATAGAGCTTATCAACGACTATTGTTTTCTTCACAATTTTTAACTTGAATAAAATGTAAGTATAACACGGTTTTGTGGGAAAAAAAAATGATTTCTGTCTTAATCCATAAGTAACCGGTTGCGAAATGTGGCCTTGTCTTTTAGAAATTGTTTAGATACCACAAAAAAAAAAAAAAACTAATTAATTTTTCCAATAATAAAAATATTTCATTCTGCCATGCATTTTATTACAATTGCTGGTTGTGTTGTTGTTTTTTTGTTGTTGTAATTGTTTGGCTGGCAGCCGCTGCTGATGATAATCATATTCATGAAAATATTATTAAAGATGATAATAATGATGATAATGATAATGATGATGTCGATGATGATGATGATGATGATGATGATGATGATGACCCTGGCGCAACCCTTTTCCAGAGGGCCAGCGCTATTAAACGCTTCTATTATATTCATCCTCATCCATTCATTTCATGGCCATTAAAAACCTTTATGCCTCTTTTGGCTCTTTTTTGTTGCCGCTTTATTGTTTCGGCTTTTGTTGTTGTAATTATTGTTGTGATTGTTGTTATTGTTTCTCTGTTTATTGTTGCTGTGTACGGTACGTACTACTCCTTCATTTATGTTTTCTTTCTTTTCATGAACAGATGTATAACATTTTATTAACAATTCCTAAGCAACACAAAATAACAGTAACAACAATAACAGCAACAACAACAACAACAAGAGCAAGAACTACCATGAGAACAATAAAATGTTTAATGATGTCACAGTTGAAATAAACAAAAATGCAATAAAATGTTAAAATTATTGAATTCACAATATATACGGCGCATCTTCATGTATGTCCCGCCGTTTGGAGAATATTCAGCCGGTCAGTTCTACCTTAACATGATCGTCCGACGTCCGCTATTTGTTCGAATTAATGGCAAGTGTTCAAAAAGCATGAAATCGTAAAATTGTCTTTCTACCTATGAGAAAAAAAAAAAAAAAACTGAATAATGACAGAATTAAAAAATATAATTTTCGAAATTATTATGCATAGTTTTTTTTATGTTGAATATTTATCGGTCTGTTGTTTTTATTGGTTTTTTTTTCTTCTTCTTTACTTTATAGAATATTTAGTTTTTCTTTATGAGTAGTAATTTTGGCGCCGTGTAATCAATGCGCTTGCTGTTGAAGTTAACGGTTTATTAATGTGCCAAGAGAGGTATAATACTTAAGTTCAAACACAAACGTTGAAGCCGATAAAATTTAAAGTTTAAATTCCAAAACAGCAAACGACTAGGTTGGGAATTCTTTTCATGTTTTATAAAAAAAAAAAAAAAAGATGTGACCATTTCAGCCCTAGAAAGGAGTTCGACCTACTTTTTTGTTGAAGTTTTATGACGTCCCCCGCCGCCTTAAAATAACAAAAAAAAAAAAAATATTAAAAGCTACAGCTCCTACATTCTAAATTCAAACATAGATGGCAGCCATTGCTCTAATATTGAAACCCAATATCCAATACACAATAATCAATACCGAAAACCAACACCCAATTCCTAACACTATATACCTAATAACCAATTACCAATACCCAATACCCAGTGCTCAATATCCAATCCAAACACTCAGTATAACCGTAACCATAACCATCTTTATAACCTTGACCATAACAACTCTTCAAGGCTGTTAACATTCTGTCAGCTTTTAAAACCATCAACATGTTGCTGCAACAATTATCTCAAGCAATTGTAGCTGGTAGCAATCTACGTACTTCTTTCGTACCGATCGTGTTTGCAGCTCATACGAACTCAATCAAATTCGTCATGTTGTCATTCGTGATGGTCATAAATATTGCGTGCGTTCATCTTTACGATCGCACAATTTTCATTGCATAATTTTTTCAAGTGTTAAATACACGGGAGACCAGCCAACGTTCATTTCAATGATCTTGACTTGCCTTGCTGGGAGCTCAACACCTGTTTTGGCCAAGCTAAAAATAACGTTAGAACCAAGGCTTTGAATGCATGTTGTGAGTCTGCAAAAAAAGAAAAAAAAAATATATATATTTATATAAAAAACAAAAATTGCCAACACCAAGAGCAACCAACACTCAATTTATCAAACAGACACGCTGGCAACACACGCTGCTGGTGGGATTGATTGGACAGAAGATTAATGAAGTGCAGCTAGCTCGACACTGTGTCAAAGAATATTATTAAAGGATCAGTAGAAAAACTGTTAATTTAACAGCTGGTGAGCAGAGTGTTAAGAGTATTAAATAACATGCCGACCAAGTGGGGTGATCACCTAAATATCGTCTCAAAATCCCAAAATCAAGAAGTGAGCTCAAGCTGGTGACAATGCTCGAAAAAACTTTCTCAATGCCTATCATTGTAGATCATCAAAGATCGGCGGCAGATCTTTTTTAAGATAAGCGGCGGGTGCTGAAAACTGCAGACGTTTAAATTAAAAATAAAGAAACGCACATGGAATGTATTCTCAAGATGTTGCAGCAGAACTTCAGTGACACGTTAGGTGGTCTCAGCAATTCAACTGAATGCTTTAAGTTCAACAAACACACACACACACACACGCACATACAGATATGGGCTCATATAAGTCGCGCACAGTTGGTCGCATTTTAATTGAACCCAGCCAATGCATTAACTATGATAAACAAAATAAAATCAAACAATTTATGGGAAATTTTTCAAAGACTCCATTAAAGTCCCATAAATTTCTGAACATATAGTCAGTCGGCTAGATTCACCTTCGCAGCAGCAGACACATTGGAGTCTAGTTGTGTTTGTGTATGTGTGTGTATAAGTCTTGTCAGCTAGTATTTATGTTATGCCAGCACATCCTTGGCTAGGAATGGAGCGACCATTCAATGTAAATATGTTAAGAAAAAAAACAACATCAACGACTTAAACTGATGTTAAGGAAATGTTGGTCAACCAGTGCGCAACAAAGATAGACAAAGTGTCTGATTGTGTTGTGGGTTCACAAGGTCGTTGTTTGTATCTGGCATATTTCTCTAGGTTTTTTGGCTTTGGGTCAGTTGCTATGAGTTGACATATTGAGACGGAATTTATCTAAGATTCAACGTTGGAGAAAGACACAGTTATGAATAAGTAGAAAATATATATGTGAAGATTTTAGTAAGATCAATTTTTTAATTTATATATTTCTGAATTATGTGATGTATATTATATGAATGTTTCAGCAAGAAGAATATTTTATTATTTTATCTTACATATATTGAAAACAAATTTTTGAGCTCTAGGCCAATCATGTTGACAACAAGACAACATGAAGAACAAAGAAGGCAACAACCAACAACAACAACAACGGCTCTGTATAGAGCAAATCACACAGCTTGACTATACAGACTGTTTCATTGGCCGCTACACCAACTCATCAGTAGCCTTTGTATGACTTTACACTGTGATCCACTCAAGCTACTTAGGTTCTACTTATACTGCCAATATGCCGAGAAAGTTACCCGGAATTTTATTTTGGCAGAGAACACTTGAATTTTTGTAACTGAATTGTTATCTACTTTTGATGCAAACTGTACTAAGGTTAACCTAAATCGTATCATACTTCTAGGCATAGCCTTAATTCATGTGCTTAATTCATTTTAAGACACCTTAAATGGTCTATTAAAATGGTCCATTTGGAAGAGTCCTTCGAAAAAAGTCGTTTATATCAAGAAAAAAATCAAAGTCTACCCATGGATGTTGCTAAAAAGTATGAAAATCATGAAATTTCATTTTGGAAAACCATAGTTTTTAGTGACGAAAGCATATTCGAAATTTTTGGAAAGAAAAAATTTACAAAAAGAAAAAAAATGGAGAAGCAAAATTGAAGAGTTAAAGAAGCAATATTTTACTTCTACAATAAAGCATGGTGGGGGCTCGGTGATGGTGTGCGAGTATATGACGGCAAACGGATGAAGATGAAGATGAAGATGAAGATGAAGATGAAGATGAAGATGAAGAAGAAGATGAAGATGAAGATGAAGATGAAGACGAAGATGAAGATGAAGATGAAGATGAAGATGAAGATGAAGATGAAGATGAAGATGAAGAGGAAGATGAAGATGAAGATGAAGATGAAGATGAAGATGAAGATGAAGATGAAGATGAAGGTGAAGATGAAGATGAAGATGAAGATGAATATGAAGATGAAGATGAAGATGAAGATGAAGATGAAGAAGAAGATGAAGATGAAGATGAAGATGAAGATGAAAATGAAGATGAAGATGAAGATGAAGATGAAGATGAAGATGAAGATGAAGATGAAGATGAAGAAGAAGATGAAGATGAAGATGAAGATGAAGATGAAGATGAAGACGAAGATGAAGATGAAGATGAAGATGAAGATGAAGATGAAGATGAAGATGAAGAGGAAGATGAAGATGAAGATGAAGATGAAGATGAAGATGAAGATGAAGATGAAGATGAAGATGAAGATGAAGATGAAGATGAAGATGAAGATGAAGATGAAGATGAAGATGAAGATGAAGATGAAGATGAAGATGAAGATGAAGATGAAGATGAAGATGAAGATGAAGATGAAGATGAAGATGAAGATGAAGATGAAGATGAAGATGAAGATGAAGATGAAGATGAAGATGAAGATGAAGATGAAGATGAAGATGAAGATGAAGATGAAGATGAAGATGAAGATGAAGATGAAGATGAAGATGAAGATGAAGATGAAGATGAAGATGAAGATGAAGATGAAGATGAAGATGAAGATGAAGATGAAGATGAAGATGAAGATGAAGATGAAGATGAAGATGAAGATGAAGATGAAGATGAAGATGTAGATGAAGATGAATATAAAGATGAAGATGAAGATGAAGATGAAAATGAAGATGAAGATGAAGATGAAGATGAAGATGAAGATGAAGATGAAGATGAAGATGAAGATGAAGATGAAGATGAAGATGAAGACGAAGATGAAGATGAAGATGAAGATGAAGATGAAGATGAAGATGAAGATGAAGATGAAGATGAAGATGAAGATGAAGATGAAGATGAAGATGAAGATGAAGATGAAGATGAAGATGAATATGAAGATGAAGATGAAGATGAAGATGAAGATGAAGATGAAGATGAAGATGAAGATGAATATGAAGATTAAGATGAAGATGAAGATGAAGATGAAGATGAAGAAGAAGATGAAGATGAAGATGAAGATGAAGACGAAGATGAAGATGAAGATGAAGATGAAGATGAAGATGAAGATGAAGATGAAGATGAAGATGAAGATGAAGATGAAGATAAAGATGAAGATGAGAAGATGAAGATGAAGATGAAGATGAAGATGAAGATGAAGATGAAGATGAAGATGAAGATGAAGATGAAGATGAAGATGAAGATGAAGATGAAGATGAGAAAGATGAAAATGAAGATGAAGATGAAGATGAAGATGAAGATGAAGATGAAGATGAAGACGAAGATAAAGATGAAGATGAAGATGAAGATGAAGATGAAGATGAAGATAAAGATAAAGATAAAGATGAAGATGAAGATGAAGATGAAGATGAAGACGAAGATGAAGATGAAGATGAAGATGAAGATGAAGATGCAGATGAAGATGAAGATGAAGATGAAGATGAAGATGAAGATGAAGACGAAGATGAAGATGAAGATGAAGATGAAGATGAAGATGAAGACGAAGATGAAGATGAAGATGAAGATGAAGATGAAGATGAAGATGAAGATGGAGATGAAGATGAAGATGAAGATGAAGATGAAGATGAAGATGAAGATGAAGATGAATATGAAGATGAAGATGAAGATGAAGATGAAGATGAAGATGAAGATGAAGATGAAGATGAAGATGAATATGAAGATTAAGATGAAGATGAAGATGAAGAAGAAGATGAAGATTAAGATGAAGATGAAGATGAAGATGAAAATGAAGATGAAGATGAAGATGAAGATGAAGATGAAGATGAAGACGAAGATGAAGATGAAGATGAAGATGAAGATGAAGATGAAGATGAAGATGAAGATGAAGATGAAGATGAAGATGAAGATGAAGATGAAGATGAAGATGAAGATGAAGAATAAGATGATGATGAAGATGAAGATGAAGATGAATATGAAGATGAAGATGAAGATGAAGATGAAGATGAAGATGAAGATGAAGATGAAGATGAAGATGAAGATGAAGATGAAGATGAAGATGAAGATGAAGATGAAGATGAAGATGAAGATGAAGATGAAGATGAAGATGAAAATGAAGATGAAGATGAAGATGAAGATGAAGATGAAGATGAAGATGAAGATGAAGATGAAGATGAAGATGAAAATGAAGATGAAGATGAAGATGAAGATGAAGATGAAGATGAAGATGAAGATGAAGATGAAGATGAAGATGAAGATGAAGATGAAGATGAAGATGAAGATGAAGAAGAAGAAGAAGAAGAAAAAGAATTGCTCCCTGGTGCTGATTAGCCAGTAAATGGTTTAAATAAATTCATTACATCTTGAATTTTATTTTTGACGCGTTTTACTCGAAACTAGTTTTATTGAATTTTGTATTTCCAGCTAAAAATGTTTTTAACGACTCATTTTAAAAAGTGACAACTAGTTTTTTAAAACTTTTACTCTCTTATAAATGTTTTAAGATAACAAAAAAAAAATTTGTTTTTTTTTCTCACTTTTTCAGCCGGTAGAGGGCGATGAAAGCAAGCACTAAGAAATGACTTGTCCCGCTGCTGCAACTTAATATCAGGAACGGGTTATTATTGGTGACAACCTCATATGTGGAAAATAACCACATTTAGGGAAAAAAGTCCCCTATGTTAAGGGGTGTACACAAAATTTTCAAAAAAATTTTGCCCGTTTTTCAAAATTTTTTTTTAAATTGTATATTTTTTTATTTTTGACTTTTTTCCCTAAATGTGGTTAATTTCCATGTAAGAGGTTGTCACCAATAATAATCAAATTGGATTTTTTTGTTTCAGATTAGCCGTTCCTGATATTAAGGTGCAGCAGCGGGATAAGTAATTTTTTTTTGCTTGATTTCATCACCCTCTACCGGCTGAAGAAGTTATAAAAAAAACCCTTTTTGTTATCTTAAAATATTTATTAATATGTCACAAAATATTTAAAATTGATATTTAATAAATATGATTAAGAAAAAAAAAAACAAATATTAAAAATATACTTTTTTTACCAAAAGATTGGTACTACTCCCTTAATTTGAATAAATTTGAAAGAAACATTACTCATTTGAAGAAAAAGACAATCATGAAAATCGCTATAAAAGGTAATCCTAAACCTAAATCCTAAACCTAATCCTAAATCTCCCCCTTAATCGATAGTGTTTTCGAACATTGGTTGAGATAAAGTGCAAAAAGCACAGCTTTCTAAAATTTATTCAGAATTGTTAAAATTAATCAGTAGACCCGTTGACTGATTGAGATGAAGCAAAAGAATATGAAGAAAAATTTTAAAAATTAGAAAAATTAAAAAATCTATGAAAAATTTTTTCGAAAAATAGGTTCGATAGAAATAATTTCTCTTTTCGAATTACCCTTTTTAAATTTTCTTCACATAACTCGTGAGAATTTTCGAAAGAAAAACTCAACTCATATAGATCATAAAATAGACGGTATGTCGAATAATAAATTAAAAATCCACTTTCATTTTTAAAAAACCTTCATGCAACTCTGAACCCACTCACACCTCCATCAAAAGAGTGCTCTTAAAATAAGATTAATTTCATTAAAACTGTCAAAATTTTATGAAACAATTTGACAAATTTAGAATAAAATAGATTTATTGCATCAAAATGCAGGTAATTAATTAAAAATTAAATTTTTACATTTGAAACAAAAAAACAGGAAATATTCCCAAGATGGTTTCATGCAACTGTGCACATGCTCGCATAAATTAACCAAAATGTATGATATTTTGAAAAGAACAAAGGTTAATAAATTTTGACACCCATGCATGTTACATCGTACTATTTGTCAACCGCTATAGTTAAAGTTTAAATGTTAATATTGCAATAAATAACAGTTATGCTGAATGAATGCAGCCCGCTTTAGGGCTAAACAGAATGACGTACACATGAATTATTGGCTCAAGCAAAGAAAGATAGACAAACATACAGTAGGTAAGGAAAAATGGCTATAATTTAGATAAAGTTAAATTAAAGAGCAGGCAGCTAACCGAGGGTTGCATAAAATACACAAAATATTTTAGAAAACACAATAAAGCAACACAATGAAAAACAAAAACAAAATGAAAAAGAAATTTAAATTAAATTAAATTTAATAAAAATTTCCGCTGCTCATGCAATAATTTACAGGTGAATTTATGGGCACAGGCAATACAGACAGCAAAATAAACTGAACACAATAAAAACATGATAAAATGTAGTCGAACTGCAGTTTGTATAGATAAGAAATGCAGGAATTTTCCGGCCTAGAGGCAATGCGAGAGAGCATGCGCAAACGCGTCATGCTTTGTTAACGTTCAAATGGGGTAGTTGGCGACTTAGTAGCTCATTTAAAGACAAAAAAAAAAGTTTGGCCTTCTATAGGCAAGATGCGTCTTCTAAGTATTGGCCGGTCACAGTTTAGCGTCAGCCAGTTGGAACATTTTTCCCTTTCTTTCCTTGCAACTCTTATAATTGCTCTATAAAAGACAAACGAGATGTTTAAGCTAGATAAGCAACAGCGCGTTCCTCCCACTTAAGAGGCGCCCCTTAGCTGCAAATATTAAAGTCAAACGGAAATAGAGAGACTTCAGGCAGCTGGAATTTGGACCGCCGTGAGCTCTAGCTTGGCCGAAATTTATGAAATTTCTTGGACTTTCATTAACACTCCGTGTGACTTTGACACTTTGGCCTTTAGCGAGCGGCTGGCGTCTTGTGCGTCATGACTCGGATTTTTGTTTTTTCACTTACATTGTTTGCATTCTAAACACTTACAATGACTGAACTTAATTAAATATTAAGAAGACCCACACACATACAGGCACATTTCCATTTAAAGCGTGGAATATTAATTAATTCAAATAAGCGTAGAAAAATACAAAAACAGTCACAATTTAGACACAATTTAAATGCATTCGAATTTGGTGTCTTAATGAGTTCGAAATAAAGGAAAAAAAAAACTAGAATAATGAGAACTGTTTTCTTGAGTTTTTGTTCTGGGCACATAATGATCATGACAATGATGATGTTGCTGATGATGAACAAATGCATTCATAATTAGACGCGGTCTCTTTGTCGCTGCGCCAGTTCTTGGAGGCGCTGCATTTTAATTGGGTCTTCTATTCATATATTTTTTTTTTCTGCCTCATCATTGGCGTTATATGCGCCTGAGAAAGCAGCTAGTTTGAGATTTTTTTCTTAAATTTAATTATAGTGCTAGTTGTGGAAAAAAAAGATCGAAATTTCCAAGAAAAAGTTTTTCAAATGTTTTTCCCATTTCAATCAAAGATTGCCACGCATTTTATTCTCATCGGATGGTATAAAAAAAAAACTGATTTCCATTAAATCTCTGCTCAAATCAAGAGGCGCCCATTTTGCACGCTTCCAATTTCCGTTGCGCGATCTTGATATACAACCAGCCCCAAATAAATAAATAAATGCCAACAACTTATGCTCCAAACAGCTTCCTGCATTGTTACGATTGAGCTCAATTAATAATTGGATCAATGTTAACAAATTTCAGCCGTTATTGTTGTTGTGCCAGCTACAATGGCGGCTGCGATCAGTCGCCATTATGGCTTTAATTTATGGCTGCACTTGCAAGCTTGAAAGCGACAATAAAAAATAGCAAAAAAATTAGAGAAAAACAAAAAATAGTCAACACAACACAACTTGCTTAGGTTTTGGGCATATTTTTCGTATTTGTTTTTTTTTATAATCATGCTGCGCGATCATTTCACCACGATCATTTGAACATTAAACTAATCCTCGAGGAATTCGCCAGCGTTACGTTTTTGCACTCTAATAAAAGCACCCCTATAATGTCGTTATTGCTGAAGTTGTGATTGTTGTTGTTGTTGTTGTTGTTGTTGTTGTTGTTGTTGTTGTTGTTACTGTTTTTGTTCCCGATCTCGCGCAATAACTCCAGCACTCGCCAAGATCTTACTGTCAACGTGTTGCTAGAATAGTTCTGATAAATGGGCCGCTTGTGCGCCAACATGTTGGAAGCCATCGTTTTCTTTTTGTTCCACTGTCTGTCCTTTGTAAATGGCTTAGTTGCGAAGTTGGCTGCTAGTGGTAAGCTTTTCTAGTTCGCTGCATATCGCTGTAGTGTGTTAGAAGCTACGATTTATCGTTTTATTTCTAAGCTTTTCGCGATTTGTATTTGCTATAATTTGTGCTATAATTTTTTCTTTTTTTTCACTCTATTTAATGTTACTTGTTCATGCTACTTATGCAAATTTGTTACAGACATATTTGAACAACAGCATTTTATGCAGGCGGAAATACAAGGAGATTTATTTCTATGCTGGATTAAGTGGCGGAGAGTAGCAACTGCCTAGGAAGCCACTTGCTTAAATGTGAAGAAAAATTAGAGACAGAAATTGAAATTGATTGAACGTAAATGATTTCATAACTAATATTGAAAGTCTAATGGCTTACACTATGTACAGTTAAAGCTTCCTCAAAGAAACACTCATGGGTAAGAAAGGATCAAAAATTCTGATTTCAAACTTACAAAAAGGTATCAAAAAAGTAAAAATTCGCCCAACAAGCAGTTTAATAATGCTATGTTCACACAGAGTTTAGTTTGAGTTCAACCGAAGATATTTACACTTGGGGACAAGGCTGCAGCCATCTTTGCCATCTACACATGCTAGTTTAGAAACAGCTGTTTATGACATTTCTCAGTACAAAATGTTCAAAACTCTGAAGGTCATTCTAAAAAGTTGCATCTGAAAGTACCTTTTCTTCTGAATATACTTTCCCAAATTTAAATCGAAAGGCATTTCCCAAATTTAATTTTGATAAACTCAGAAAATTAATTGGGTTTAGTTGAGTTTCAACCTGCATAATTGTATTGGGAATTCAAGAGTTTTTTTTTAAGTTTTAAAGCTTTAAAACTCAACTTTGTATTGAAAACTCAAACTAAGCTCTCTGTGTAGACAACAGAAAACTTACTGCACTCATATCAGGCGCGGATTCAGGGGAATTTAGGGTGTTCAAACCCCCCTCGATAGTATCGAAAGTGTAGATGTAAAATTCCTTTTTATACAGTAATGGAGAAAAATTCTGGTTTTTGTTGTTTTTCTTCATTTTTATGTTGGTTAAAATTAATCGTTGTCAAAAGAGGTCAAAAAGAGGCGGAGGAGGCGTGGTCAAAACTAAGTATGCCATAACCTAATATAGGATTCAAGTGTGCCGAATTTGATTTAAATCCGTTCGGCCGTTTAGATTTGTATTCGGATCAAAAAACAGAAAAATTACTTATATTATTTTAATTATCTCCACCTCAGCGTCACCTTGGAGCATTTAATACAAAAAAATAATCCTGAGCAACACACAATCATATGGAATGAAAGGTGGTTCAGTGGTTCAGTGGTTCAGCCGTGATGCTCTTACATACATACGCACCAACGTTTTTACATATTATATAATTCGAATTTATTCTGCTATTTAACAAATAGTTTCATAGCACAACGACCATGCGCAGTCTCTGCATCTGTAAACCGTTATTTTTTGTAGCTACATAGTGGCTCTGCAGAAGCAGCGTTGTGTGTAGCGCTGCGCTCATTGGCTGTGCTTCTTTTAATTTTCAAAGCATACCATGATCAATATGAAAAATTGCAAATAAAACTGTAAATTTTACATGTATATATAACGTACATAAATATTTTTGAAAGCACTCCGAAATATTTTCCTGGAACCACCCCTGACTCATATCCACTCATACTCGTTCGCTCACTTCACACAAAGCAACAAAGAATAAGTTATCTGCTGATATGAACCGGTGCAGTGCTCAACTCTCTCATTGACTCAAAGTATTTATTTTGCATACCGTAATGGCTCACAACACCAATAAACACCATGAGTTCAGTGCAATGAATTAAGTACTTCGAATCGTTTTTAGTTCAGCTTTCTTGTTATTTAAATTTTTTTGAAACAAACTATAATTGTTTTGCAAAAAGCATAAGGCACAATACAAAATAATACTCAACTCATTCATTTTCTCACACGAAAAAGTTAACAAATCAGCAAAAAGAATAAGCAAAGGCAAAACACAAAATAATACTCAACTCACTCATACTTATTTTCCTTTCACATGAACAAGTAAGTCACGTAAGATGATTAACCCAGAACCAATAGAGTAATAATTTTTCGACACACATGTGTGTAGAAGTACTATGAGTATTTTTGAGTTTTGGTGGGAATGAGTCAAAGTATTTTGTTGAGATAGTATAAGTACATACTTGCACCAATAGGCCATGACTATGACTTAGAGCCTGAACAGAATCAAAGCGATTAGCGATTGTCGACATTTTCAAGCGATAGAATGCATGAAAACGTATGAACACGTTCGAAATCAAATCGCTGGTCTGGCGATCCTCTCTTTGAGTGATGTCAACATGATAAGTGTTGCCGTATTTTTCGTAATGATGGGGTAGTACGTTCAGTGCTATTTTCTTAAGTTTTATTATCTTCTGACATTTGTTGTCTGTGCTTCTGTTTTCTTCATGTCAATTATGCTTACACAAAACAAAACATTCTGACAATTCAGTCTGAATAGTTCGCCAATCGCTAATCGCTTTCATTCAGGACGTGTTCTGAGCGATTGGCGAGAAGAGAGGATCAACGATCGCCAATAGCTTTGATGCTGTTTTATGAGAACAAAGAGAGCAGAGTAGAGAGCAACATGGAGTTTATTGAAGCTCTCGCAGTGAAAAGTTAACGATCAGAATGCATGGCAATGCGGATTTTTTAAAAAACTTTTCACTTTAATTACAGATGCTTATTATTTAAATTTCGTAAAGAAAATACTCCTATGTCCTTTTGCAGCACAAATGTGATATTTTTAAACTTATTTCATAAAAATCGGACTATTAGTTTTGGAGTTAAGTGGCTACACAAAAATTTTCACTTTCATTTTATATAATACTAGCGATACCCGGCGCGCGTTTCTGTACCCATCAAGTATATTGGAAATGATAAGTAAATTCAAAACTTTTATTAATCCCTTAGTCTGATACCACGCTCATGTTCCACTGCCCGTTACAGTTTCCCAGTAGCAGAACATCACTCCCAGGTGACAATTCCATTATGAGTTTCAATGTCCTGTGATTTAAGCTTCCATAGCTGTTCTGTATAGAGAATCGGGCCACACCCCCTTTTCCAATGCACAAACCGGTTTTCCAGTAGAAAGACTTTGGCAATTAGTAACTCCATACTGAGTTTTATTGTCATGCGACATTTAGTTCCAAAACTATTCAATATTAAAAATTTGACTTGTGTGGTCGAAGCCATAACCCCTTTTCCTATGCCCGTCCCAGTTCTCTTGTTTATTTATAAAAAAACTTATTGAATCACACAATGTCAATTCTATTAAGTAAAAAGTCAGCCGTTTGTTCCTTTTGTTCATTTATAAATTACAGGAAAACCACCGTCAAAACATGTGTAGAAAAGTTGCATGCAGCGAAACAAATAAACATACGTACTCAGTGAATCCCCTTTTAACAAAACTGTGTTAGATTAATTCTCCACATCAAAACTACTTTGAACATATTAGAATGTACTTCGATCCATTAGCTTCAAGCGCAGCAAAGTATGTATGTATATGTATTTGTTTGTTTGTTTTGTTGTTTTGTACTTGCTGAGAACAAAAAGAGTATAGAAGAGAGCAAAATGCAGTTTATTGAGGCTCTCGCAGCACAAACGCATGAAAAGCTAACGATCAAGCAATGCATGGCATTGTGGGTGATTTTTTAAAAAACTTAACACTTTAATTAAAGATACTTATAATTGAAATTTCGTAAAGAAAATAACCAATGAACCTTTTGTAGCACAAATGTGATATTTTAAAACTTAATTCAAAAAAATCGGACCAGTACTTCTGGAGTTTTGCGGACACAAAAAATTTTCACTTTCATTTTATATAATAGTATAGAAGATAGATATAGATATAGATTATAATAAACTATATAAAAGCTTTAATAAAAGTCATACCTGTCCCTAAGTTCCAGCCTATAGTTTTTATAAGTGGCAAAATATCAAGTTTGAGATCTTGAAGTAATATGGAAGGTGCGACGTCTTGTAATCCAAACCCCACTCATATTTTTTGTGAAGGTACATTCGGAACACACAAAAATATATTACAAAAAGAACCTTCTTTTTGAAGAACTAAAAGTTTTTCAAAAATTCGGATCTCGACTTATGAGTGGAGAGTGATTGGAACAATCAGTACTAAATTCTGAAACGCTTGTTACAATCTGAGTTTTTATTTCCATTAGCAATAATATCAAAAATTTATAATATAATTTAGAAAAAGTATCCAAAACACACCAACTATTGCAACATTAGCAACTCAGAAGCAGATACCATAACGACCAGGTAACGTTAGCAAACCAGCTGGCGGCCATAGCTGTCGCTTGCTGAGATCTACTGCTAAATTTGTACCTTCACCACCACACACTCTGGCGAAAATTAATGTTTGCAATCTGTTGGTTATTTCCAACCTCTTGCCTCAAAGCCTCCTCAGCGCAAAATTTTCAAAAGGATTGTGAAAAATTAAATTGCCAATGCAAACACTTTGCATCGATGCGATAATAAAAATTTTTGCCGTCAAGGAAAAAAAAATGTTCAGACTCCACAACATACAGCAACTCTGTGTTTTTAATTTTTGTTTTTATTTTTTTTTTTTTATTGTTTTTTTAATATGTTTTGGTTAATATAAATCGACAAAATGATTTCACGCCATTAGCATTTCGACTGGCTAAGACAATGTTGATATGTAGTATGTAGTTGGCTTAAATAAATGATTTTGTCACGAGTACAAGTTGCAATCAACTCTTGCCAAGAAATATGTATGTTTTTTTAGCTGCTAGGGTTGCTGCCACATGTCTGTGGACACACCCTAATGTAGTAATATTTTTTCGGAATTATGTGTTAAAATTGCTGTTCAACTATTGACGGTATGTTTAAATGTTTGACGTGTGTCAAAAGGTGACGTAAAGCAATCAAATACAATGATTTAATATTTGCTAGACGATGCTAGTGTCGGGCTTAAGGCGAGTACTTTTAGAAGAACCAAATGTAGAGGCACGGTTACAACCATAGAGTATAACCATAAATAAAATTACCACACAGAGTTTTCTTGAGTTAAGATACTTCGAAAATTACTTGGTTTTATAATTTTTTAAAACTCATTCTTAATTCAGGTCTGCGTTTTATAAAAAGAAAAACAAAATATCCAATTTTGATAGAAGCATATACCACTACCCGGTAAATCTTAGGATATTAAACATCAATACTTGATATAACATGAATAGAAGATATGTTTAAAGTAATGACTTAATTTAAAGTTGGATTAATTTTTGGAAAGTTTCTTAAAAAATTGTTCTATTCATTATTGTATTTGAATATTTGACTGTTTAAACCCTGCAGAAATTATTAAGATTTTCTCATGAACGAGAATTTAAAAAAATAATTCAGTAAAAGAGTACAAATAACATTCTTCAGCAAATTGGTTTTTCTCATTATCTACTATTTAGGGAATATTTCTTACATTTTTTACCATAGGGTTTAATCTGACCCTAGAATATGCAGTGTTAAATACGAAGTAGAATATTGACCAAGAATTCAGAGAATACCATTGCGTAAGTTACTTCTGCAAGGCCTATAGGTTTACTGTTATTCTCTTTATTGTGCGTACCATATAAACCACACGTTGCTCTGAGTTTTCCGCTGAACTTCCAGATGCCTGGCAGGGGTGTGTTCACTTACTCTTATCTTTTAAAATTATATCTTTATATGTCTAATATATATAAATATATCTTTTAAAATTCTATAGCTACCTCTTGTGTAAAGGAGTCGACGATTCTGCAGATTTGGACATTCACACAAAAGGCAAGTAATTTTTTTTCTTTTTCTTTTGAATCATTGTAGCTTCGTCAAAAGTTTTTTATCCCAATTCTTTTGTTCATAACCCTTATAATTCCGACCAGAGCCTACCCATACTTACTGTAACACTTTCTACAAAGTTTGTTTTATTATCTCTGGCTTTAAGAGTTCTGTTCTCCACCTTGGAACTATCTGTGTAGAATTGGAGATTGCCCTAGGGCTCTATGACCGTTGCTTATACTTTTTGACTGTTGCGGATGAATGTGGTGTATTTTGTTCTAAATTTTGTTTTGGTTGTGATATAGTTGATAACTTTCTGTTTTGTGATCTTAGCGTGAAATTCTATACTCGCCTATGATGTTGATCTTGTAGGTCCTGTTATATTTTTCACCTTATCAGAGTGCCATAGATGAGAATGAATCTGGCGACTGTTGTATACATCCACTAGAATATGTGCAATCATGTTACACATCAAACTTCAAAAGTTCTCTGGTTGTCATACGTAAAAAATAAAAAACTTAATAACTGGCCATTTCAGCCCTTGAAAGGACTTTGACCTAGCTTCTTATGATCAATTGTGTTGTGCGTGTTATTAAGTTTGTACACAATTGACCGAGAAATGGACCTACATGCTTAACGCCGACTCCGAACGGCGATGAACGGAATGTTCTTATTCTCAAGAAGCTTTACATGGCATTTTGATTACTCTCTGAGGTTTGCCATTGTCTGCAGAGAGCTGGCGGCCGTACAGAAAAATTATTTTATTCAAATAATTTTCTGTCGCTGCTGGGGTTCGAACCTGGGTCTCCAAAGTTCTTTGACATAGCGGCCACGCACTTTAACCAACTACGCCACGGTCGCCACAACCTAATACGTACGGTTGTAATTAATAATACGGTTAACCATAATACGGAGACCATTTTGTCTCGAGCGCCCTTTCCAGTAAAAACCATGTTACAGTTCTTGGATTGGACTTTGAAAGGGCGTTTGATCGAATTGGTCCACATGTTGTTCTTCGACAGCTCCAAAAGTGGAATGTAGGCCCTAAAATTTATAACTTCGTACATAATTTTCTTAAAAACCGCAGGTTCAGGGTTAAAATAAACAACACATATTCAAATAGTGCTCCTTTATATAACGGTATTCCTCAAGGGTCGGCGATATCTGTGATTATTTTCATCATAGCCTTTGATGAACTTAGCAAGCTGCTATCGAGTCACAATGTCGAACACAGTATATATGCTGACGATCTACTTATTTTTTCTAAAAATAATAATCTACAGGCTGTGAGGGGAATGTTTACAGATATCCTCGACGAAATAAGTTGTTGGTCAAACCATTCAGGTGCAAACTTATCATACCAAAAATGTAAAATACTGCATATTTGCAAAAAAAGAAACTGTTCCGATATTAACTTATCGTATAATAATTGTATTATTGAGAATGTCACAAACTTAAGAATCTTAGGTGTTTATTTCGATAAAAAATATAATTTTAATGATCACTGTAAAATTTTGAAAACAAAACTTGTAAATAGATTAAACATTATTAAATACCTGTCTTCAACACATTGCCATGTACATACATCTACTTTAATTAACTTAACAAAAGCATTAATAGTATCGGTCATTGATTATGGTCTACCAGTTTACGGAAAGTGCACAAAAAGTTCGATACAGCAGTTGGCCGCTTCATACCACTCAGCAATCCGAAAAAGCCTTCGTGCATTCCCTACCACACCCATCATAAATTTGCTGACTGAGTCAGGATTAACCGAGTTGAGAGATCGCGTTGACTTTTCAACCTACCGTCTAATCCCAAAACTATATATTGCTAATAATACAATATTGTTTAAAGAAATAAAGAACTCTATAGTTAAGAAAAAAGCAATGAAGCACCCATCCGCCATCTACAGAGCAGCACAATACGCAAACAATCTAAACTTACCCCTTCGTCCGACACTTTGCAAATTGCCAAAAAATCCTCCATGGAATTCAATTGACAACTGCTTCATCACCAGTCTACTAAAATATCCTAAAAATGACACATGCTCATCAATATTTCAAAAATTATTTTTTGAAGAAAGACGTAAATGGACCAACGGCTGGAAATTTTTGTTCACCGACGGCTCCAAGGACCTGATTTTTACCTCATTCGCAGTAGTCACGGAGAAAGGAGAGATTCTAAAAAATGGGCTTCTTTTTAATCACTGCTCTGTTTTTACAGCCGAAGCTGTTGCTATTGATGAAGCAACGACGTATGCTGTGAAATCCAAAGGAAGGCATATAATCTGCTCTGACAGCAAATCTGTTATCAAAGCCTTGCTGAATACTAACAACACCGAACCGATTATTGCAAAAATAAGAAACACCATTAGCCAAAACAGTAACAAAGTGAAGATCATGTGGACACCAGGCCACTCTGGCATTAAAGGAAATGAGCACGCCGACTCCGCTGCAAAAAACGTTTGTCGATCCCCAACAATCCTTTTTATCTCAAACGTAAAGTCGGACATTATTCGATACATACAAAAATTTCTTGAGGATCTCAAGCTTCAAAAATGGAGGACATACCAACATCAATACAAGAACGTCAACCCCAGCGGCACTAAACCACAAGTCCCAGCAACAGCGTCATCTCAAGAAGTCAAAACATTTACAAGACTTCGACTAGGGCATACGAAAATCACACATGAGCATCTCCTGCTTGGCACGCCAGCTCCCTACTGTTCACTTTGCAACTGTTGTGTAATTTCTGTAACCCATATTCTAAATGACTGCCATACACTTTGTAACCCCAGACGCACCATTTTCAATGACCAAATACCCACAAATTTATTAAAAAAATGTACTATTGAAAATATCACACTCATTTTTAAGTTCATTTCACAATGTAAGCTTCTGCATAAAATTTAATTTATAAATTGAATTAAAAAAAAAAAAATGTAAAAACTATAATTCAACCTGTAAACCATATTCCATATTTATTTTCTAAGATTATCTTATGACTTTCTTTTTAGACCTCAAACTGGCCGATAGCCTTTGTTGCTCGAGCCTTACTTTAAAGTAGTGTAATTATTCATAATTATATTTCTTATAAATAAATAAATAAAAAAATAATACGGTTGTCATACGTACACTGAGAAAAAAAGCAATAGTAAAATCACCAAAGCCGGCTTGGATAAAGAAAATTGTATGGAAATTAGAAACTTATGGTTATTCACCAAAGTAATATATTGTTTAATAAATTGCTTTGAAAGCACATACTTCGATATCCTGCCAATAAAAATATGTTTGATTCACCCAAGCCAAGTATATAACTGATTAACCAGTAGTGTAGGTAAACCACCGAAAACTTTGACACCTTATCAAAATGGTATGAGTAAAATTTATCGTTGAATACTCCCGGTTTGTTATAGTTCTCGTTAAGTTTTTGTAATGAAAATTATATAGCCTAGATGTTTAGCCAAGGTGCAATGCTTCATGAGTGCATTTCGTTGGCATTAAATTATATATAATTATAAGCTATCTAAATGCATAATTTTTTTACTCTGTAAATCTATGTTGTAAACTTTGTAAATGTATGTCTATTTACATTAAATAGAACAGGTTTTCCTTAATAAAAATGAAAATTTTTGGTTCATTTTATTTAGAAGTTTCACCTAAGTGCTTGGGTAATTTGTACAACAGCAATATATAAAATTTTACCTAAGCATATGAACATTTCATACTTGTCTTTGGAAATTTTTACAAAAACATTAAACAGTAATTTACCTAAGTAGCTGTATATTTTATACTTCTCCCTGTATATTTATTTATCTATTTAACTTTGATAGTTCAACAAAGTTTTATGTTGAAAATTTGAACACTATGTTCGGCAGAATAAGTGAGCACGCTTCATATAAATTGTCGAAGCTAATGTGTAAATTATAAAATACTTCGCTAATTTATCATCCAAATCAATATCGGAAAGTTAACATGTAAAACTTAGGTGTTTTTATCAAAAACTTAGGAGGCTGAAAACTGCCAAAGCCATCGTATAAATTATACTAGGTTTTTTATTAATTTTACATAAGTTTTTTCTCGGTGTAGTATTTACACAATGCTTTTTACCTGTATGAGCTCATTAACTAAAATAGTTCCGAGACAATTAGCTTCAGTCGAAACTATCGGTTGTGTGAAACCTTTAAGCGTACGTAACAAGTTTGCACCAAGTCCATTGTTCAGTTTGCACCTAGGTAATTCGATTATGCGCACCATGATAACTAATAAGTTTGGTAATTGTTTTCAGGATGGCATTCCATCGGTATATGCTTCTCAAATAGCTTGTACCAAAACAGTTGGCGACTCTCCCGAAAATGCTGTTAAAAGATCGAAAATTTTGTAATGATGTAATAATAAATGTGTTTGATAACACTGAACAACAAAATCAATTTTTTTCCAAAATAATAAGGATCCGACAATGAATTCTAGAGGAACATTTAACTGTTATATCCTTGTTTTATGGGTCTTCTTTGCCTTTCATCATAAAAGGGTCAAACAAGACCCATAAATTGAGATGTTAGGGGGCTAAAATGCTCCACAAAAATATTCCTCGTAGTATTTTGCATAAATCCTCAGAACACATCCTATAACCAAACTGTAAGGATAATATGATTTCACAGGCCGATTCACTGTGAGCAAGTTCCAAAAGGGGGAAACTTAAATTCCCCATAAAATAAGACTCATACTTAAAAAACTTTAAAAAAGACGATACACTTATATTTTTTTTCGTTCTCTCTATCAGAATCCATTGTTAGAACCTTGTTAGTTTTTTTTTCGTGTTGAACAGTGTAATATATGCTTTATTTTCAAGGTTTTTTCCTTATTTTGGGATATGATTGTCTATGTTTTATTAATTTTGGCTTTTTTTACTTATCTTGAGAAATGTGGATCTATGCTTTATTTTGAGGTTTTTTTTGCCTTATCTTGAGAAATTCCATTGCCAGAGCTATAAAACTTTGGTTCTACCAATATAAGTTTAGAGAGTATATTGTCGATTTTAATCGGTCATAGGAGGATTAAACTTCCTATGGAGTGCCTATAGTGACCATCTTTTTACCTACATTCATCCCGATTTGTACATTTATGCATTGGCTGTTGAGAATTTTATAAATCCATTGGGTCATTCTTCTTTTTAAGCTTTGAGATGAGGATTTCATGTGTTCCACCAATTCACCAATTGACTTAAGTCTACCTTGGTTCAAAATCAAGTGATATATTCTTGCAAAAGAAGGGGAAATTCAGTAAAACATGTGTAGGATGTTCTAAGCGTGACGAAAAGCCATAGCAATATGGAAAATGCAGTCAAGGCAAGTGTTATACCTTAACCTCAGAAAACTCAGGTTATTAAGCAATCCCATAAATAATCTTCGCTTCTACCAAATTTAACTTTTAAAGTTGTAAATATTATTGAATTTTCAACAGCAGTTGATTAGAAATAAGAATAGAAATGGACCTGACCCGAACTCGAACCCTGGACCACAGGTTGGCAGTCAAACGCATTACCACTGCACTACTGAGACCTCCATATATTGTTAAATACTATTAAATCTTTCCAACGTTAAATTGAAATGGTTACCAAGGTAATAGATAACATCCAAGAACCGAGGTAAAATGTACTCGAAAGTTTATGCATTCTTTTGTTATGTTCTGTGCTTTATTTGGAAATTATTCAAATCTCCTATCTTCAAACCTCCAAACGGTGATACACGTGTAATTTTCTTAACGTCTTTTCTCCCAGAATCTTTTATTGGAAGTCTTTACATTTTTTTATGTGTGGGTCTCTGCTATTATTCTTGTGCAGAGGAGGTTCTTAGAGAATAAGAAAAAAAAAAAACACAAATAACATAGGGCGACCTGTGGCTTTACAGCCAAATAACAAGAGTGAAAATTTCACTCATTAAGGTGTGCTTGTCCTAAAGTTGCTGCGTGTATGCACAACAATGTGCCAGCTTTTATTGAACGCACAACAAAGTACCAACTTTTATTGATTATCTTCATAAAAAGAAATTAGTTTTGCAATTTTTTAATGAGCAACATAAAATAGCGTTCAGCTATTTTTATGGATACATTTGTGTGGAGGTAAAAAAGTAAATGACGCCATTAAATTCGAACATTTAATAATATGTTTAAAAAAAATCTTAATATAATTGTACACGAGCGATAGAAGAAAAAGGAAATTATATTGAAAAGAGTACGTAAGTTTTTCGAAAAAAACAAAAAAAAAAAAAAACAAAAAAAAAAAAAAATAATAAAAAATAAAAATTAGGAAAATTTAAAAAAGAACCTTAGAAACTATTTTTTAACTTAAGATAAAGAAAAATTATTGGTCTTAATATCTTTTTTGTAAATTATAATGAAATAATATCTTCTGACAATAATATCTAGAAAATTTCTTCTTGAACTTTAAAAAAAAAACAGTGACTTTTTGACTTTATTGGCGGTTTAGAATTTTTGCTTTTTCTATGAGTCTTCAGGCACACTAATTGTCAATCAATAATTTTTTCCTTTCTTTAAATAGTCAGAGGTTAAAATACCTTCAAACAAAGCATTCTTTGATTCTTATGATTTTTTTTTGCTTTTTTTTTTTTTTTGAAACAATAACATTTCAGCATATTTTCAACACACATCGAATTTAACGTGAAAAACTTTAACTGTTTTAATGATCGAAATAAAAACATTTCAAAATTTTAACCTACAAGTTTGCAGCCGACTTAAAAACTGAAAAAAAGAACGCACCCAGTGCATCTAGAGTAAACATGACCCAAAGCCTACAAAAATAGCCGCACCACAACGTCCACTTAGACTGCTACAGCGCCGCCTTGCGTACATTGCAATAATCATAAATTTTATTTCGAATCAGGCTACAACAGAGCAAGAAAAAAATGAGAAAATAATAAAAAAAAAAAAAAAAATAGTTCAAGCAAACCGTAGCTATCGGCTGCAGTCTCTGTAGTTTCATTTTTTTGAAGCACCCAGTTCGAGTCAGCGACACTTGGCAGACAGTTGATGGTTTTTGCCTGGAAGTCTTACCAAAAGGCAACAGCTACACATAGAGTACATGGAAAAAAAAGTTAATAAATAGAATCGCGTCTAAAACGAAATGCATAATAATTTATACAAAACAAAAAAAAAAAACATATACTCAAATATATTAAAATCGGTGCATTCAATTTATGATAAATACACGTGTTTAAAAGTTTAATAATTTCAATTTACATGATAGTCATCATAGTCAATAATTAAAAATATTAATCTTTGTGAGGGCGTACTCGGTAGTCGAGTAGGTAGCGTGCTCGACTGCTACTTCAGAGGTCCCGGATTCGCATCCCGGCCAGGCCATGGTCCTATGCTTTAACCTTTCGAAATTGAAAACTCATCAATATTTACGACTTGACGTTGTGCTTGGTGGTAGAAAAGTTTGGGGATGAGATTGCCTTATGACTTGAATTGACTGAGGTAAAGGCATAACACTTCCCTCAGATTCTCTTTCACATGTTTCTACGGCTTTCCATTCTACATATGTTTCACTTGATTGCCCTTTCCCTCCCACTAATATATCACCCCATTTCGAACCAAGGCAGACTTGACTGAATAGGTATTAAACCAGGAATTCTTGGTTCAAAGCTAAACAAAAAAAAAAGGGACATCGCAAGCCATAGGTAATCAACTCTAGTTCCGTTTCCATCACCTTACTTGGAAATGTAACTGACGAATTTTACATAAGCATGCCATTTAATTGGCGGCAGTGGCTGCGTGCCATAAAAAGTCTGTTGACCACTCGATTTAGTTGTAGTACTTCCCTGGAAAAAAACTGTAGCATGCTGATTTTCCGTGGCTTACCCTAAGTTTTTTACAAGTGCAAATTTAAATCTAATCTAATTAGAATTTATGGTCAGGCTTTTATTGGTTACACCTCATCCGTCAAAGCTTATCTTGACTTATATTGTGGATAACAGAAGAATGTATAGCTATCATTACAGTAGTCTTAACTATTATTCGGGTGAAGCAATACAGTGAGTTAACGTACCTTAAAGCATGAGATAAATAGGTTTGGGAATGAGGATGTCAAACAAAATTATTCTTCTTCTAAAAACTTTATTTAAACCAAAGACTTTGCAAACAAGTAATAAGAAGGGTCCTTCTGAATAAACAATTTTTTTATATTTTTGCATTGGTTATAAATAAGAAATACAGTGAGCTTTCAGGGATGAAATAGATAAGTATGAAATTGAATAAAGTTATGACGCAGTTGGGCTGAGGTTGCTAGTTGAAAAAGTTGAGAGCTTGTAGTTCAGAGCTTGTAGCTCAGAGACAGCATGTGTTTTAAATGCAATCCAAGGGTATTGTTAGTTGAATGCGGTTAAAAAAGACCTAAACATTTTTTTAATTTATTGACCTATATTGATTTATCATTTCCTTTATGAGCACATCAACAATATAGCTTTTCAACATTTCTCTATCTGTTAATTATCTTCCACAAAAATATGTTTAACCCTCTAATCCAAGAAGTTCAAATTATGGAGGCAAAAAGAATTCAAATTAATTTCATGTTAAGTGTTGAGGCAGAGGCATCTAATGGCTGTTTGTAATGTCATTTGACAGAATAGTTCATATGCGAACAAAAGTCCGAAAGTTCAGTTAACAGAATGGCAGATGCACCGAGAAAAAAGTTTCCGCAAAATTAACAAAAAACCTGGTATAATTTATATGATGTCTTTGGCCATTTGGAGCCTCCTAAATTTTTCGTCGAAACATCTAAGTCTTACATGGTTTTCTTAGTGATATTGATTTGGATAAATTAACTAAGTATTTTGTAATTTATACATTATGGCTTTGACAGTTTATATTAGCGTGTTTATTCAATATGACGAACATAATGTTCAAGTCCATACTATTTTGATAGTGTCAAAGTTTTCGATACACTATTGTTTAATAAGTTATACATGTACATTAGGGTGGCCCTTAACTGTATGCGCAATTTTTTTTTTTATAAATTGAATATGTGCGGTGCCCTCGTTTGTTTCTTATCATGCCAAAATTATATTCTGAAAATTTCAGGAAAAAATATTAATATTTAGACGTGCCGCAAAGCGAAACTTCATTCGAAATACACATACATATTGGAAAAAATTGTTTTTTTTTTCAACAATAATTAAAATTAAGACAATTTTGTGTGATTTTTTAATCAACGAAACAAAATATCGCATTAGGCATTTAATTTATTTTTCCAACGTGCTATCATTCGTCGGAAACAGTTGACTAATACGAAAATTACATTTTTATTGTTTTTAAGAAATATTTTTCTTCCGAAAAGAAATGAAATAAATGTAATTTTTTTTTCTATCTTTTATTGGCGCATGAGCATAAACATTTCTTTCCAAGGAGATATTATGTGTCGAAATCGGGTAAAAAATGCGAAAACTCGAAATTTTTAGTGGAGCAAAAAACTATTTTTAAAAAATACTTTTTTCGAAAATACATAAGTAAAATTAATTATTTTGAAAAAAATTATGTTTCTAATTATAAATTGTATAAAGTTTGTACGTTTTTAACACAACAATAACCACAATCTTAATCAATACATTTATTATTTTATTTTTTTTTTTTTTTTATTTAAACTTAACACCGTTTATTATTCATAATTGTTTTTACTTTAGTTATTGTTCGTAGGGTAAAAATAAAATTTCACGACTGTATCCTGGATATTTCTTACGATAGTTCCGGATAATCATTAAATTCTTAATCAAATAATCAGAAATACATATATACTTTTAGGAGATAATCCTGTTGGTTTGTGTTCTTAGTTAGGAGGCTATTAAAATCAGTTACAATTTAACCGCATGTTAAGATGTGTACTTCTTCTAAAAGTACTGATTTTCAGAACATCAGTGTAGTCTTTTTGAGATTTCCAATCTTTTGAATGTACTTAAAGGAAATCTGTTCCAATTTTGAAACGTTGGGAAAATTTCATTGATGATGGTGATAAAAAGTCTCAAAAAGTCAAAAGAAGATGGTGTTTGTATATCTTCTTTATATAAAAATACTTTCTTTCTGCTATCACTTTCAAACTGGTCATCTTCCTGGATTTTTTTAGCCATGTCAACTTTAATTTCTGTTGGAATACTTGGAATACAAAAGGAGGAGAATACAAAAGGAGGAGAAAAGGTATATTTGTCTATCTGTGTTGTATTAATTCTCATGGAAACTGTCATTCATATAATATTTTTCCTGTGCTCTTTCTACATTATAATACTAGTAAAACTCAAATAATAAAGCTAAACCAACTTTTAATTATTTTATAAATCATACTTTTCTCCCGCTTCTTCTCCTCGAGTTTGCGCTTCCTCTGTTTTTCTTTTTTTTCCGAATAAGTTTGAGCTTCTGCCATGCTCTTAAGACGTCAATCATGCAACGTCAATCATTCAACCGGGTCTTCCATTTTCTCTCTGGAGTAGTAAAAACTGGCTGTCTTCCTCTATTCGGATTAGGTTCAGAACGTCCCTGTGTGAAATATCAAATAGATTGTAAAATTCATCGCAGAATAAAGTCTCCTTAATTTGCTGCTTTTCTGTTGTGCGTTACTGACTTCTTTGTAAATTTTTCGAACATTTTGTGCAAATCTAACAACTTTTGAACACATCGATGGGGGAACTCTGGTAGGTATGCTTGCCTTTTTCCAAAAATCTATGCAAGTTAAGATCACCCTATATTCAATAAGTAAATTGTAAATGTAAAGAAAATTGTATCTTAAAGATTCAAGAATGGTTTTGTCTTAAGATTCTGTTTCTTAAGCTTAAATTTGTTATGTCAGCAAATATTCTGGCTGATGCAATATTTCATCTTGTGATGAAATACTTTTGTTTATAATAAAGCGATCAAGCCATCCTCAGTTTTGTTTATATTAAAAGCCTTTAAATAAGAGAAGAACTGATTTTTGCAGATAGGTTTATAGTCCAGCTCAGCCAGTTGAGTTCCTAGAGTGTTTAAGTGAAGTGAATAAAATATAATAAACTTTTTTAAAAACACAAAAAGGTACAAGTGTTTAATTAATTTGCATTCTTCTATAGTAAGACTTGCACTTGTATTCAAAGATAATTTCACTGTTTTTATCTTAAAAAATAATACTTGAAGGACATCTATGTTAAAAGGTAACCAGTGCTTTCACTTTTAGTAGATTCAATTATATATATTTTTTGTTTTAAATGTAATAAGTTGATTGGTTAAACAGAACGTTAGTAAATTATAAATTATAATTGCAGAACGTTAGTAAAATAATTTTAGAAAAAAAAAATTTTTTTTTTCGCTCGACAAAATAGTTGTAGTTTTCTCACTTTGTAGCCAATTTCAACGGATGATAGCTCGTTTGAGAGATAATATTATGTAAAATACGATATTCTGTTGAGTAGATTAGAAAAGAACATTAAATTGTCTTCATTTTAATTATTGTTGGAAAAAAAACAATTTATTCTAATATAAAGGCATATTTTGAATGAAGTTTCGCTTTGCGGCACGTCTAAATATTAATATTTTTTCTTGAAATTTTCACGATATACTTTTGATACGATAAGAAATAAACGAGAGCACCGCACATGTTCAATTTCAAAAAAAAAAAATTTAAGGGCCACTCTAATGTACATGGCTTTGGTAAATCAAACACTTTTTTTTTGGCAGGGTATCAAAGTATGTATTTGCTTCAAAGCAATGCATAAAAAATATATTACTTTGCTGAATAAGCATACATTTTTAATATCCATACAAATTATTTCCACCCAAGCCGGCTTAGGTGATTTTAGCATTGTTTTTTTTGTTTTTTTCGGTGTTGGTCGCATATTTTCTCTCAAATAAAGGTAGTTTCTTGTAAGGTCTCAAATTAATTTAGTTTCCTGCAAAAAATTAAAATATGCCTGTCTTTTTATTCAGTCCAAAACACTCATGAAGATTAGACATTTTTTTCGATTTATTTGATAAATTCCACGCAATGATTTTTTCACCAAAAAACACTAAAAATCCACTTTATTTTTTGCACTTTATATTTTTCAAAGATTTAATTTTTTTTTGTTTTTTTGTAAAAAATTTTAAAATTTTTAAAATCAAAACGTCTCAATACGATCAAACCGATGGCTGCCTCAGGGCAGGCTTGAGGGTCAAAGGACTAATTTTGAAAAATGCTTTAAATAGAGAATACATGGAAAAACAATTTTTTTTATGGCCCTATTAAGGTATAATCGGATCCTGCATTATAAGACTGACTTCATAGGTACATTAAAAAAAAAAACAAAAAATAAAAAAAAAATTGTAAGATTTTGAAACTGCTGAAGTTAACAAAATAAACGTTTGTTGATGCAATAATTTAAAAAATTTAATTTTTCTGTAGGTAAGAAATTGGGAACAAGGTTAATTTATTCATCATCAATGTCCACTCCACCCTTTTTAAGCATTGAACTTCTATAATAGAAGTTTTAGAAAAATGAAGGCAGTAAACTCTTCTTGTTTAAGATAGACAGGTGTCCAAACAAAAATCGTTGATCTTATCAGATCTGACGACTTTTCTAAAGACTAGTCTATAGATTAGATCACACATGAGTTTCCAGAAGCATACTTGGCCCATCTACAAATTTGTTTTATTTTATAAAATTTGTGTTTGCACATTTGCAAAAACAATAATAACACGTATAAAAAACAACATCAACAAAACCGACGTTCACCGAAATTTTTAACTCGCTTTAACAACAAAAATCGCATGCAAAGGCAACAAAAACGAAGCCTCACTCGACGAGGCTGAGTTTGAAATAATTGACCCGTTACTTGTGTAGTACAAAAACACACATGATTTGTTTTTGTTTTGCATATCAAATTTGTTACATACAGAAATATAAATTTAGTCTTGTCGGAGACATTTTTTTTTTTTTTTTGCAACTATGAGCAAAAGCAATAATGAGGACAATTTTGTGTTTGTTTAAAAAAAAACATTTATTTCCCTGCTTATGACTGGATTAGATAGTACTTCAAATAAGCATTATTTTCTTCAGTTTTTGACCTTATTACCAGATTCAGATTCGTGGATAGTTTCTCAAAGACACACTCAAAACTTTACATTTTTTCAAAAACTCAACATATTGTAGTACTGTGTATTCATAGCTTTGATGAAAGAAATCCATTCCATAAGAATGCTTATTTTAATAAATAAGCAAAATAATTTAATTTTAATAATTTTTCTCTCCAAACTTTATCTACAGTGTATCCTCAGTTTGTAGCCATCAGCTTAGGTATTCCCGGTAGCAAAACAAGGCGAATATCTGTTGCTCTGTATAACTTGCAAGCATTTTCTTTTAAAATTGTTGTTGTTGTTGTTGTTTTTTTAAGTGAAATCGGTTTGCCAACATGCATGAAATATGAGTTTAATGCATACACATTGGGGAAAAAAATACAACAGAGTTTATAAATTTTTCATATGCAACAAAGGAATGCTTAAGCTTCTTCCCATAACAGGGCGAGTTACAGCAGATAATGCAACACTTATGTTAAAAGAAAAATGTAAACTTTTGAGTTATTTTTTTTTTTAACAATTCTTTATAAGACTCAGATTCTTTTAAGATTCTGATATCTTTCATTGGAATCAAGTCATGGATCTTCAAGCCGAGCAAATGAAGATTTTAATTTTTTCTAAAAATTTTTAAACTAAAAAAACAAAAAATTAAAATAAAAAAAAATAAAAAACAAAGAGTGTCTTTCAACACACTAGTGCTTATAACTTAAATAAATATTCTTTTGGGGTGTTTCAAACACCTTAAATAGTTGATGTATCAACAAGAGTTATAGGATTGCAAAGGCGTATTATTTTCGGCTGGTCGCTTGGCAGTTTTGAAAGATATTGTATTTCATAGATAATTTCAATTAAAATCTAAGTAAACAGTCAAACACATTTTCGTTTAATTCAACAAAAAAAAAAAAATGCTTCACATCTTGCTGATAAACGCTACATGCAATATATATAAAATATCAGATATAAAATACCACTGAACAACAAAATCAATTTTTTTCCAAAATAACAAGGTTCTGCAATGGATTCTGATAGAGGGGACAAAATAAAAAATAAATATACGTGTATCGGCGTTTTCAAAGTTTACGTAGGAGTCTTATTTTAGGAGGGCTTTAAATAGTGAATCGGCATAGGAAATCATGTTATCCTTACATTTTGGGTATAGGATATGTTCTGAAGATTTATGTAAAATACTACGAGGAATATTTTTGTAGAAAATTTTAACCCCCTAACTTCTCAATTTATGGGTCTTTTTTGACCCTTTTATGACAAACCCTTTTTAGGATAAACCCTTGAATACATTTTAAATTTTGACTTATTTCTGACATTTGAGCTGAATTTTCATTTTCATACTTGTAGTAGAATTTTATGAGAAATTTTTTGTGCAACCTTTTAACCTGTTATATCCTTGTTTTATGGGTCTTTTTGCCTTTTATCATAATAGGGTCAAAAAATACCCATAAATTGAGAAGTTTGGGGATAAAAAAGTGCCACAAAAATATTTCATGTAGTATTTTACATCAACTTTTAGTACACATTTTATGCCAAAAATGTAAGGATAACATGATTTCCTATGCTGCTTCACTATAAGAATGCTCAAAAAGGGGGAAACTTAAATCTCCCCTAAAATAAGACTCATACGTAAACTTTGATAACGCTGATACACGTATATTTTTTTTTGTCCCTTTTATCAGAATCCGTTGTCAGAACCTTGTTCTTTTTTCACGTTGAACAGTTTTATTTATCTTCCGAACTTAAAACTTAAATTTGGAAAAGATGTTAAAGAATTTTTTATTAATTTTTATTTTTTTTTTTTTTAATTTCACATACATCTTATCTTTTAATATAAAATATTCTCAAAAACAAAACTAAAAAAAAATCCAAACAGACGCCAAGCATATAACAATTAGTCAATCGCTGTAACAGTGCCTTAAGCTTTCAATTTTCAACTCCTTTTATTCCACCTTCATTTTCAGCCAGTGGTTTACGCTTTGGCGCAATGCTTCTGCTACAAAAATCGCGTTATAAGTAAAATAAATATCGGCTGAAATTAATTCCATCGAATGGGTTGTGTCATTTGTGGAATTTATGTCAGCTTGGGGCGGATCAAGTTGTCGTCATAAGTTTTGCAGTTATTTGTAAGACAGACAAATGGATAAATGAAAGCTTAAATGCAAGATGCAACAATTTTAATTGCCAAATAACTATATAGAATAAATGGATCCAGACGATAAATCTGCACAAGATTTAAACAAATGAGCAAAATGTTTAAACTATTTCAAATTGAATATGGTAGGAAGTTTGGTGTATTCGCTGCTAGAACATTATAAAAATTAAAAACCATTCGACTCTCCTTACAATTACACTAAGGAAAATAACGCATATTAGCATTATCCACGCCTGAGTATAAATTTTATTTGTATATTTACGGTATTAAATCAAATGTTTTCCTTACAACTCGTTTTTTTTCCCGTATTTGAATTTTATTTATACCACGCACGTACATACACACATATTCCATACAAGCAAGCAGCAACAGCATCGCACACGTACACACATATTCCGACAAGCAGCAACAGCATAGCACTCTGTTCCTGCAGTTTATTTCTTGCAGTTTCAGGTTTCTTATAGTTCTCATTTAGTTAATGTTGCAAGGTAATATAGCCTGAATGTTTGGCAAATATGATTTGTGAGTGCGATGGTGAGTGCAATGCATGATGAAATCATGTAGGGTGGAGTGACAACTCGGTATTTTCTCAAGAATGTATTGAACCGGTTGTCATTTACCTGTATAATATCCTTCTTATTCTCTATCTTACTTTTTCTTTTTATAGTTTATACTAGTTTTGACATTTGATGCCATAATAGTGCACCAACTGTCAAAAATAGTAAAAATTAGAGAACGAAAAAAGTAAAAAAGTAAATAAAATATACCACCAAAGGCATTTGACGGACGTAGCTCGTGGGAAATATTCAAATAAATTGTTTTTCAATTTCAATATTTTTATATAAATTTTCCTTAAATGCAATAGTTTTATTTTCAAATGGTAAATATTTGAAAGATATTTAAATATATTTGTACATAATTTTAATATATTTTTTAGTAATTCTGTTTAAATATTTTAATATTTTATTTAATTAAAAAAGTATATAAATAAATTTTAAATATTTACGTAGTCGATTTAAGTAAATGCGTTATTGGTGCAAAAATGACTCGCTTTTTGGATAAATTTAAAAAGTTTTTGGACAAATTTAATATTTTTTTCCCTTAGTGTACCAATAAAAAAAATGTCCTTTCAATTAGCCCCCTTAAAGTGTCACATTACGTGCATATCTGCTGGAATGCCGTCTAGAGCTTGTAGATCATCCTTTAATCATGACTGGCCAGCCAGCAGCTGGCATGCTATTTCGGTTCAAAACAACGTTCTCAACAGTTGCACCCATAAACTACGCTAATTAATTGTAGCGAATTGCAGACCCTTTGATTCCCTGCGCAGCAAAAAAATACACCAACAGCTAAACAAGCTTAATAAAGATGCTAACATAGCGTGTGCTGCCACAGCGAGCGGAACACTTAAAGGAAATAAACATCAACTTTTGATTGCATTCATTGATGGGCAACAGGAAACACTTGCTGTCCAACTTAATTGCAAGTCGCACAATAAATGAGAGACTAAAGCAGGTCTTAAGATTAAAAATTCGTCGCTTGAAATCCAGCAATGGTGCTGAACGTGTTTCCACACCGTATCAGCGACTGAAATTAAAACTGTTCAAATGTCGAATGTATGAAAATTATGTGCCCATCAATGTAGATGGCTTGCTGAATTAGCCTTGAAGTTAACACCTTCTGTGAGCTGGTGTTGTCTCAACGGCATCGCAACGAATTTAATTTTAACCAACTCTTGAAAGCGCTGTTTGTTCTCTGTTGACCGCTTGGCTGTTGCTAAAGGTGCGAAAAAATCGATTGTCTTGTCTATAAATCTGCTATTTTCCGCTGCACCCCACACATATGTGGTTAATCTCAGAGGTTGTCTGTCGTTGGTTTTTTGTTGCCTGACCTTTACCGCTTACAGCAAAATCCACTTGATATTTACTTATGGCAATTTTTTTAATATTTTTCTTTTTAAATTAAGCCACAGTTGTGGCCAACACAATGAGGCTAATTTAAATTCTTTCAAGTTTAAGCTTGTTGTTGTTGTTGTTGCACTTTTTTATGTTCTTTGTTTATTGATATTCTTTATTCTTGGTTGCGGTTTTGACTCATATTTTGGGTTCAAGAATACATTTTTGTAAGGTTGGCTTTTGTTCGATTTGAGCTGGCTAGTCAAGGTGTAAAATGAATATTGCAATTTGTCGGTTTTTATTTGCGTCTTAAGAAAATTAATCAAGTATTAAATTAACGTTAAAATTAACGTTTCACTAAAAGATACTGCAACAATATAACTAGCAAACCTATAAAAAAGGCTTCCAAATTTTGAACTGTTTATATCTTTTTTAAGTCTCTTTAAGATTTCATCTTTTTCTTTTAAAGTGATTTTTTAAGATTTCAAATAAAATTTTAAAAATTTTAGAACTTTCAGGTCAACCAAAAGTTATAGCAACTGCTAATAATGAACAGATTCCTTGATATTGTATAAGACCATCTGAAAGTGAAAGTGAGTGAGTAAGTTGAGGCCCGATAAATATGAACTGGCTAGGTAGTTTCCATTTTGCATGTTAATTTTGGTATAAAAAAGCTAGTTGCAACATGGTTGCACTTTTTTAAAACACAATTGCCCAGAAAAAGTTAACAAATTCGTGATTCTAAGCAGTGTTTAGTCAAATTTAATCATGATCCGAAAGATTTGAAGCGTCTGTTAAAGACCTGTGATGTAACATGGATTCATCAATATACATATGATTCGGTACAGCGAGCAAAACAACGGGTTGGGCTAAGGGTAAGTGGCCGAAGACACAACAATTGATCGGAAAGATTTTGGGCAGTTTTTTTTATGATTCTCACAGCACACAGTAAAGCGAGGTCTATGGTATGAGGGAGAAAAAGAGAGTAGAAGGTACATAAAATTTATCATGTGTTATTATATCATACATCTATATCTAAACTTCTATACTATTATATAAAATGAAAGTGAACACATTTTTTGTTGCCGTTAAACTCCAAAAGTACTGGTCCGATTTTTATGAAATAAATTTTAAAATATCACATTTGTACTGCAAAAGGATATAGGGGTATTTTCTTTACGAACTTTAAATAATAAGTATATTTAATTGAAGTTAAATGGTTTTTTTATTGAAAATTTAAATGATAAAAATCCATTGGATATTAGACGAGTTATTCGCTCATAAAGTTGAGTATTTCAATCTAGGAAAGATTTTTGGGAAAAACTCAAAAATTCTTTTTTTAAAACGGTAAGAAAATGTATGCAAAAGCGTTTGCATATTGTAAAACGTGTTCATGTACATATAGTATTTTGCATTTATAAAAATTGGGTTTAACTGTTACATGGGGCAAACAAGTAATAGCACACATTTTATAGTGAAATCCTGCTAAATATTAGCTTTTATGAGAATTAATATTTATATTCGAAAATATCGTTAAAAAACAAAAATTTCGACATCCATATTGTGTACTTTATCTGTAAAAATAAACAAAATTCTAAGTTATAAGTACATTTTGAACAAAAAAAAAAAAAAAAAAAAAAAAAATGTTTTACAAAAGCTTAAAAATTTAAAAAAATAAAAATGTAACTTTTAAATTTGTTTGCGCTCAAACATAAATTAATATGAAATAGTTGCGTCTACGAGCTACTCATGATATTGACTAAAAACTGTTGAAAATTGCAACAACAAAATTGCAACAATTATTAGCTCAACGAAATGGATACCGCTATTTGCGACTTTTTAATACCTTTCGTTCGATACCAAATTTGTATGTGTTTTTATGGCAAATAGCAAAGTTATGGGAAAAAACCGTATTTTTTGCTGATTTTGAAACGCCACTTTGAGACCCTAAACACTCGATTGAGCCCATATAAAAAACTACGTTAAATCTTAGAATTTCATCCTCTAACACATATCCTAAAATCAATTAAAACGGCGTCTGACACCTTTACTTTTAAAGGTTAAAGTAGTTACTTTACTTGTTCGTAGTACATTTCAGCCCTCTCCATTTCTTCTCGTAGTGCTTTTCGTAGTGCGTATATAAATGATACTAACATTTTAGTGACAAATGAAAACATATCCCAAAATTCTTTAAATTCTCTTGACCATAGGCCTCCGCAGGAATTGTTCAAGGGGAAAAGGTTTGCATTGGTGTGCACGTATATGAAAATGATGCTATGAAAATGTAACATATAACATACACATAGGAAATAAAAATATATAAAATTTTTCCACTGCCCCCCCCCCCCCTTTCCCCTTCTGAGGACGCCCTTGCTCTTAACTAAAAACTTGCATAAAAAATAAATAACTGGCCATTTCAGCCCTTGAAAGGACTTTGACCTAGCTTCTTATGATCAATTGTGTTGTGCGTGTTATTAAGTTTGTACACAATTGACCGAGAACCGGACCAACATGTTTAACGCCGACTCCGAACGGCGATGAACGGAATGTTCTTGTTCTCAAGAAGCTTTACATGGCATTTTGAATATTCTCTGAGGTTTGCCATTGTCTGCAGAGAGGTGGCGGCCGTACAGAAAAATCATTTTGATTCAAATAATTTTCTGTCGCTGCTGGGGTTCGACCCTGGGTCTCCAAGTTCGTTGACATAGCGGCCACGCACTTTAACCAACTACGCCACGGACGCCACATAAACTTGCATACTTACTTTTATAAATTGATGACATTTTTTCATATAAAATTTTATCCATCTCGGTACACTGGGTGTATTATTGATCGACTATCTTGAAAAAAGAAAAACTTGAACGGAATTTGAATTTTGTCAAAACCAAAGACTGAACCAAAGACTGAAAGATTGAAGTGTCTATATACAAATCATGTTTATGCTTTGGATCTTTCAAATTTTTCTCATTAAAAGGAATTCTAATAATGAAAAAACTTTTACGGCTGTATTCATAAAAATATTATGATCTTCTTATAAAGCCTACATAAGAAAAAACTTAAAAAGCATTATTCATATACGTTCAATAGAGTTAAAAATCTCTTTTAAATGCTTCATAAATGAGAGAATTTTAAAAATGGTTGAAACCTTCAATAAACCTTCGAAAAAGAATTTTTAAGTTTTTTTTTATTGTTCTCATCTGATCACAAATTTTGTCAAAAATATATCAAATTTTTTCAAAATATAACAACAACAAATAAAATGTCAAAAAATGCTTGAAAATGTTTGTTTATAAATGAGAGAATTTTAAAAAATGGCTGAAATGATGTATTAACTATAAATAAAACGTATCATACATGGTAGAATTATAAGGTATGGCCGACTCGGAGAAGAATGGAGTGGAAAGCAGCGAAAAAGGGGGCTAGTTGTCAAAATCAGCTGTTCATATCGAGTTTCTTTATGTTCATGTTTCGCAGTTGATTTTAGGTTAAACTTTTTACAAATTTACAAATTTTTTTTCAAATTTAACACTTCCGCGGCATTTTATAGATTTATTTACAATGTTTTTACAATATTTCCACTCAAATTAACACAAACTTAACACACGTGTCCGCACTATTTACAAATTGAAAACATGATATTTCTCTTTTCATTTGACATTTCCACCAACTTCGTCATTTTGACAACTACCCGACCTTTTCACTATCCACTATTCGTTGACGCGTGAGGGCACTGAGCGACCCGGCCCTACCTTATAATTCTACCATGGTATCATAAAGTATCATAAAGCAATTTTTAAATTATTTGCTCTCATTTGAGCACAAATATTGTCACACATAATTAAAAATATTTCAAATATTTGGAAAATATGTAAAGAAAAACGCAAAATATATAAAAAAATTAAAAAAAAAACTGGTAACAAGAAAATTTGTCAAAACATTTCAAAATATTTACAAAAAAGGAAAATAAAATTACAATTTTTTCCGTGCAGACAGTATACCGTCTATATACCGCTATAGCTTCGAAAATCTTTTGATATTTATATCTTAAAATGTTGACGCAATTGTGACAAATAAATAAAAAGTCATTGAATCTATCCAATACACAAACCATTATTCTTCCAATACACAAACGAAAGTGTTCCTATTTTAACTAAAAACCAGCTACAAAATGTTTATGAATAACAACATTTTAAAAGACTTTTTAACATAAAAAAGCTTTTTTAAAAAAAAAAGCTTTTTAACTATTGAACGTTTTAAAGCTATTTTAAGATATTTTTATGAATACTGCTGTTAATTTTATTATTTTATAATGTACCCGCTTCACCTGGTGCATAATTCCTCATCAAGCCATATACCTATTTTTGTACCTTAATTGTGTAGGTATGTTAACGTAATGCTCTTCGTCAAGCGAATGGCTTTATCGAAGAGATAGATTATTCTATTCCAATTTTGTTTTGCGTTGATTTTTTTGTCCCTTATTAGTTAGGCATCGATCTTGCAATATGGAGTCTTATGGGTTGCTGTACTATCTTAGTTCTTGGTTATATCTTAAACGAATGATCCTTATCAAGCCCTGCCAAAACTTGACTTTTTCAAATAATATGCTCAATTCTTTTAGCAAAGTTTCCGTATTGTCAGCATATGTCGGATTAAGTGGGGGTTAGTTCTTATTATCTAAGTATACCCTGCGAAATATATGGAATATGTTTATATTTATAATTTGCATTAAAAACTTGAACAGTTAAGCGTTTTTCTAAATCAAATAAATGAATCAAATTTATGTTATTACAAGGAGAAATAGCGAAAAATGAAATTATCAAAACTTTGCCACAAAAATCCCACAAAAGAATTTTATAGGATTATTTTGTAAATTGTTTTTAGCTTTGCCATCAAAGTGACGACGCTTGCGTTTTTTTTTTGCGCTTTATTCGCTTTATTTCAGTTTTAAACGTCATAAAAGCGAAATTTTTATAATTGCGTGGTCAGGCTGACAGGAAAACTAATTAAATTAAATGATGCTCCAGCTAGATGAGCGCCGAGCCACAATGAAGTGAATGAAAACGATCCTTTTTTTTGTTGTGCTTAATTTGTTTTTTGTTTGTTTTTTTTTTTAAATTTTTGTTCTGTCTTAATTGCAATGAAATTAAAAGCTATGCTGCAAATAAAAATGTTGATATTGCCGGGTATGCAAAACAACAAAAAAAAAAAAAATTGAATTTTTTTGTGCACAAACAAACAACAAAAACAGCAGCAAGAGCCACAAACGGAGGCTAAAGCTAAGCCAGGTTTTATGGCGTTTTATTTTCTTTTTTTCACTTATAACTTCATAGCAATGCTTAATTTTAAATTTTTTTCCAAACCATAGAAAAATTTATCATCTTTTATGGAAGTTAAGAAAAAAAGAATGCTACAAGCAAAAAACAGCAGATGCAATAAAAAATAATAAAACGAAGAAAAATGTATGCGCCATAAAAAGTGAAATTTTTTAATTACTGTATATTTTTGCATTTAATTGTCTTTTTTTTTGTTCTTGGCATGGAACTCACTTCATTTGCAATGCATTTTTGACAACAATTTCTTTTGCGCCAACAGCAGAAGCAGCGGCACAGCAGAGTTGCTTTTAGGTTTCAAGGACATTTCCGACGATTAAAACTCCAAAAAACTTAAAAGCAGCTTTCTGAAAAAGCTTATAGCGCTTAAGGGGATGCATTACTTTAGAAAGATGGTTTTCTGATTGTTTTTTTTTTTTTTTTACTTAAGTGATGTATAAATACTCTAAGCATGATTTAACTCTTTAACGCCCAAAATGTTCGGAATTTTTACTTTGATTTCAATTTTCGACAATTTGAAGAAAAAATTAATAAGGTTTGAGAAAATCGTATCGACCTTTTTCGAGGCTGCTCTTTGAAGGATGTATGGCATATTTCGTAAAAAAAGAGATGACTCTTTATTCTTGCAAAAATACCCCAAAAAAATGCAATTTTCAACAAAACTTTCTTCTATTTATCCCAATTTTCCCGATCATTCTGGGTCTGGCGCATTGTAGGATGTCAAGAACATGTGCCCGATGCTTTTCACCTTAAGAAATTACTTAGAACTTAGAGTTAATTTCACAAAGAGCATTAAAGCACTTAACAAACAGTTTTTGAAACTTTAAGCGGGAATTTCACGGACATATTTTTTCTTTAAACTGTTTTATTTGTAGCTCTGCCTATTTTTGAAACAAAATTTTCACTGTAGCTTGCGAGTGAACCAATACTATCGTTTTTGAATTCATTTATGAACGTTTTCGGGTAGAAACTTTCAATTTCGGCACTCATAAATGAAATCCTCCCAAAACGAACTTTATTTTGTTCGAAAATGAGCTAAAAAAATAACCATAAATTGTACTTTTTTATTCGGAAATGAGTTAAAAAAAGAACCATAGAAAAATTATTTTGCAGCACTCAGAAATTTACCCATTTTGAATCAATCGCCGGACGAAAAAGCCTCTCAAAAACGAACCTTTTTTCTTCGGAAATGAGTTTAAGAATGAACTGTAGAAAAATTCTATTTCAGAACTTGGAATATAAAAAGTTATATTTATTTATGATTCATTTCTGAACTCATTTATGAACAAAAAATGGTTCGTATATGAGAAATTGCTTCTACCGATATGATAAAATAATTATGTTTTTTTTTAACTCTTTTAAGCTTAACTCTTAAGATGGAAAATTTTTCACGAATTTAATCTTCTATAGCAAGTTCTTTTAAGCGACAAAATAAAAAATCAAACAATAAAAAAAAATTCTACCCAAAAACGTTCGCAAAACTCTCACCTTACGCAAAACCTTCGCATATGGCTCAGTGGGTTAAGAAGAAATTGTTTCCTTGATTTAAAATATGTGTGTTTATATGAACAAGTTAAGGTTTCTTGTTACATTTTGATAAAATTTTATAAATATTTCTGCATTGACAACATCGCGTGGCCTTTACTTTCAATACTAGTACAACTCCTAAAGAAAAAATTCTAATTTTCTTGCCAAATGAAGTTGCTAGTTCGCTCTGATTTCTGAAATTTAAGGCTCAAAAATAAAAAACGCTTTTCAGAAGCTATCCTGAAGCCACCATTTTGTATAAATTTTAAAAAAATTATATATTTTTCTATCCACTGAATTATATGTTACAAGCTCCAAACTCAAAATTTGTTTAACTTTTTTTTCCTACTCTAACAAAATGTTAGAAAAAATGCCATTTTTTCAAGGGTCTTAAGTACTGTAAGGCCCTAACACAAGTTAGTTCTTGTCAAGCTCAACATTTTAGCTGCTAAGCCTTTTTTTAATTCTCTGCTGTTGCTGCATAAAAACAACAATTTTTGTCTTTATTTTTTTTTATCATTGTTCTCTATTTTTATTGAAACAAAACGCTTTTATTACACAGCCATTGTTGTCAACATCATATAAATTTGAACGCCTACGTTTTTCGTTCTATTTTATTGCTGCACCGGAAACGAACCGCTAAAATGGCCAACAATATGGCGGCAGCAACACAAAATCGTTTGGTTTTGCCACACACACTATTTTATAACCTCAAATAAAGAACCGAATACAATAAAAATAAATGCAAAACAAAAAAAGAAAAAAAAAAAAACAATAAAAAAATACAACGCAAAAATATATCTAAATAAAAAAAAAAAAATAAACTATAGAACTTAAGTCAGTAGCAGACGTACGTGATTCCATTTTCAAAAAGTTGCAATCGAATGCAAAAACAAAATGGCGTCAAAAACATGAAAACAATTTGCACGTCGTACGTGGTGCACACATATACTCACGCACCAGCTCACACACACACACACTCACGTACACTGCTTTAGAAATTGCGAGCCCACAAATTGGCAGCCATTTTATTGTTATTAAAACGAGCCAACGAGTAACAGTTATTGTTGCTGTTATTTTTCGTTCAGAGTTCGCCTATATTTTACGTGCACGTAAAATATTTCTAATTACAAAAATTTTCGAGTTGCCACCCGACCAAAAAAATAAAAAGAAAAATAAAATAAAATAGTTCAATTATAACGTTTAGTTTGACGCTTGAGAGTAATGCAGGGCATTGTGTTTTTAATTAACTAATATTAAAAACTCGGTTAAGTATACCGCCTAATGGTCCGTGGTTAAAACTGTGAACAAAAAAACTGATGACAGGGACTACGTAGTTAAATTTGAACACTGATAAAAAGATGAAAAGAGAGCAGTTAAAAACAAGAAGTTAGAGATATCCGCAAATCTTTATGTATCTTTGCACCTTCCAAGTGCAAACTCCTTCCATACGTCTTTCGAATCAACACAATGCTTTCGCATTTAAAGGGGACATCTCCTGATCATTCGTTTAGTCTAAAAAAATTTTAGAGGCACTGCGGAAGATTGTAAAGTACACCAACATACTGTTTGTGTTTCATACACTATTGAAATTTCTTATGATTTTTATTTTTTCCAGTTATAATATGATACATACATGTATGGTAATTATAATAACTGTTATTTTCAATTTTGACGTAGAATACGTCATTCTCGGAGGTAAGTAGGGTGGTTGATAGTGATCAGGTGTCGGTATTTATATAACTTTTTGAGCCTTTGGTGGGCCTAAAGTACTGATCGTACAATGTTGATGTTAGCACTTGTTGGTCTGCTTGATCCTCAATGCGACAAAAATTCATGTTAGAACTCTCTAACTTATATAAATTTTACAAAATTACATGAAATATAAAGCCAACATTTGATGTTTTTGTTTGCGTAAACTTGCTACCTATTTATCGACAGTTTCCGGTTTTATCGACAAAACCATAAAATTTGTATGGGAGCCCCCCTAAGGAGTGGTCGGAGGGAATAGGTATCAAAGGCAAAAATGTTCCTTTTGCAAAAGTAATGGGCGTCGGTGATACATATTAACCCTTTCCGGCACAAACACAATAAAATTTGTATGGGAGCCCCCCTAAGGAGTGGTCGGAGGGAATAGGTGTCAAAGGCAAAAATGTTCCTTTTGCAAAAATAATGGGGGTCGGTGAAACATATTAACCCTTTCCGGCACTCTTTTAATGGTCATATGCTCAGGTGTATGGAATAAATGAACAAAAACCATAAAATTTGTATAGGAGCCCCCCTAAGGAGTGGTCGGAGGGAATAACATTGTTATTCTGTAATTCTTATAACATTTAAAAGACTCTGTCTTATATGTAAACATTATTTAAAAATAAATTGAAATTGAAATTGAAATTGAAATAGGTGTCAAAGGCAAAAATGTTCCTTTTGCAAAAGTAATGGGGGTCGGTCATACATATTAACCCTCTCCGGCACTCTTTTAAAGGTCATATGCTCAGGTGTATGGAATAAATATTTTGCTAAATAGTTTTTAAAAAAGATGTCATCAAAAACGAATTGAATAATTCTACGTCTTGTGATACGACATAGTCGAAACTACTGTATCTTTTTTTTTTAGTTTTAGGCTGATAATTTTCTGATAATGCTTATTTTCTGAGCTGAAGTTTTTTCTCACAATGTTACTCCTATTTTTGATTTTGATATTTTTGATATTTTTGGATTTTGATTTGGTTTTATTTTTTGTTTTACCCACAAAATACTTTCTTCTTTTAAAATACTTTAATTGTCATACAGAATAAAGAAGTCTGAGTCAAAGCTCTGCAAAGACCCTTCCAAATACACTAGTTGTGTGTTGTTATTTTTTCTTATAATATTTCTCTTTTAGATAACCAAGAGCGATAGAAACAAGCTAATGCGTTTTGCAGTACCGTTATCTATGGCTCTCTTTCTCAATTGAGTGCATGACGTCACGCAACTCTTCTGTTTAACATAATCGAATGAAAATTTGCGATCGCTTAGGCAAATTCACGAAATTGAAAATAAATTGTTGAGGAAAAGGAAAAATATGGATATTTTCGTATGCGAAAAAATAAAAAATTTTTAAACTTTCACGATTTTTATTTCCTAAACCATTCGAGACCTGCAAAATTTTATTTCACCATTAGGTTACGGAGGGCCATATACATATTATTAAAATAAGAAAAAATATTTAGGCGTTTGCCCCAAAGTAAAATTATTACAAAGTCTGTCAATAGCGCTGAATGACGTCATGCTCTCTCTCTCATTTGCGAAACGCGTAATCTTGTTTCGATCATTCTTGTTAGATAACGATGGAATAGGTATGAGAGAGTGGAATTACTGAGCACTAAAAATACGAGTTGGAGAAAATATGCAACAAATACATATAATATATTGGTTATTTTGTTATTTTTACTTGGAACTTCTGAACTATGTGACGTCACAAGCATAAAGAATAAAAACCGAAGTGAGCACCAATAAAATAAACACTTTACAGAATGTATACAATTCATTTAAATTTTCCAGCATGCAGATTGTCTTGCATTCATATCGTCTGCTTCAAGAACATATCGAATGCCACAAAAGAATGTTCAAGGCCTCAACTGATAATAGCCATCAAAAGAAGTGGGCATGGCATTGTGTTTCGATCGACTGCACGTTAGCTGATTTATTTTTACTTCAATTCACCAATTCACAATTATTTTCATTTAACAGGAGCAGGGCGACATATATTTACCATTTTGAGAGAGAAGTGTCAAACTCACTAACACCTTATTATTATTACACCATGGATATATCCATTCCCAAAAGAGTTAAAACAGCTACTTTACTTGGTGGAACAGATAAAAAAAAGCTTTCACTGCAATGATAGCCAGGGAACGAGATGATTAACTCTCTGCTTAATCCAAAATGCCCAGTCGGCGAACACCTCTCTTAAGCGATGTATCTTTTCTTATTGCCTCAAGTATTGGAAAAAAGCACTAATACCTTAGGCGATGAATTCGGCAGCTACAAAGCGATATGTTGAGTAATGTTGAATAAAAAAATGTTGAAATAAAACATTATCTCAGACTTTTTGGAATTTTGATTCAAAAGAATAGAAATAGAAAACAAAAGTGGAAAAAGAAAATAAAATAGGAAAAAATCTATATCCATGTCGACATCGACATCCATATCCTTCCTTGATTGCCAAAAGAAGATACTCGGATTCTTGACTAATCACTTCTTTCGTGCTCGAAGATGTGACGAAGGGATTAATACCCCTTACGTAGCAGCTCCATACAACAAAAAATATAGCATTTGGAAGTGAACGGGTATGATCGCCGAGTCTTAAAGGATGTGCCCAGAATCCATCTTGGGATGATAGCTTTTCCTACTGGGTATATAAGAATATGTTTTGAAAGAGTACATCCTTGTTGTATTTATACCAATAATATCAGGTTCGTTGCAGACCTTTAGTCTGAGTTAATTTAATAACTCTTCGTGTGATAAAACTTCGTTCTTCCCTTAGGTCTTATAGGCCCAAAGTACACAATGCAATTCGAAGTAATTTAGGCGGTAAAAATGAAATTTTGTTGAATTTTTTTACTTGGTAAACAATTCTGGATACATACTTGGATACTTAAATAGAGTTCGAATGGGAATACAAAGTTTTTTTGGTTGTTTTTAATGAACACAAAGTAAGTTGTAGATGTAGACTCTTCCAGGGATTTTAAATGTAATCTTACTCGGGATATATTCAATGCTGATAACTCAAGTTATATCATCAAATGTGAAGCTTGAACTTAGTAAGATTCTCCGTGATGATAGAGGCATCAGATTCAAAAGGTATAGTCTGTGTTCGTACGGAGTCAGGTTACGGAAGTCGCGAGAGTCATAAGATTCTCTTAGAGCAAAAAGCAGAAATTGTTTTTTCGAATTGATTCGAATCTAGCGCTATGTGACTCAAAGGCAGGATTCCAGACTATGCAGGCATATTCAAGTATTGCGCGCACTATTGTACTATAAAGGGCCTTAGTTAGGCCCAGACATTCTTGTATTCTTTTGCACGCCTTTTTATGAAGCCGAGTTGCTTACGAGCTCTAGATAAAGCTTTGTCGTAATGAAGATTAAATCGTAGCTTGTTGTCTAGAATTACGCCAAGGTCTATGGTATGATTTACTCTTTTAAGTGCAATGCTATTCAGAAAGTAGCGGTTATTCTCTACTAGAATCTTTCGGGAAAAACTTATAACGTTAAATTTACTTACATTGAGATAGAGCCTGTTTAGATCACACCATTGTTCCAAAGCATATAGTTTCGACTGTAAGAAACTTTCATCTACTTCCGACTTAATGACGTTGTAACTTTTAAGATCAACCTCGTACATAAGATCAACCTCTCGTGAATACTTCAGACAAGTCAGAGATGAAGATATTGAAGAGAAGTAGGCCGAGATGACTGCCTTGAGGAACACCAGATGAGATAGACATTTTCTTAGATAATATACCTTGGAAGTTAAACCTTTCGTTTTGGTAAGATTTAAGCCAATTAAGTACAGAACCGGAAATACCAAACTTCTGCAATTTTAGAACTAAGATATCATGATCAATACGATCAAAGACTTTACTGAAGTCAGTATATACTGCATCGACCTGATGTCCTTTTTCCATTTCAGTAAGCACATGTGAGACGAAAATTGCAAGATTTGTTGGGGTTGATCTACCCTTACGAAAACCATGCTGTGGTTCATATTTGGTAGTGACATCTTAAAATTCGGTAAAAAATAGTACTTTCTAATCCCGAAAGGTTTTTCCGATTAGTTTCAAAACAGATCTTCTTCGTTGAAAGTAAAATTGCTTTAAATAATATTTGTACAAAAGTAACTAAAAAAATCTTTAGAAATCAATAAATATTTCATCAGTAGTTAGCTAGAGTTCCCTGGATGCACATCAGGAGATCAATAAGAGATGAGATCGCATCAGTTAAAAACATGGAAATCTCTTCTCATTTCAAAAATACATCACTGACAGAAACCGAAAGAAGATAGCAACTGTACAACAGGGAACTGTTGTAGTTCTAAAGGGATATCAACAGCCAAGATTCTTTACGAATACACCACTAGCACTTCCATAGTTCTTTATTTAAACTACTTCTTTGTGATAAACTAGCTTTGTGATATAACAGAACTTTATAGAATACTCGTATGTTTTAGTAGTACGAGTATTTTATTTACCCTACCGAAAAATGTATGGTACTTAAATTATGAAAATTCACACATTAAAACCATATTAAAATTACAACAGCCGTTCTTTACGTTTTTTTCCTTTATCCACTCATAATTGAAAATCTCCCTTGAGGAAAGTCAAAATATTTGATTGCAACAAATTCATCATAACCATCATTCACAACCTGATGGATTAGTTTGGAAATCTTACTTAAATTTACTTTTCATACCAAAAATATTCTCAAGAGTAAGTAGCTGGCAGGCAAAGTGGAGAGTATTTTTTTTTTTTTTTTTTTGATGTGGGTTCATTGATTGAATAATTGTTTGACTAATTGAGATGTTTGTCGCTCGAATATTCAGTGGTGGTGTGAGAAAGTGAGTGTGTGAGAATGTGTACGAATGTGCTTGACACATCATAGTGACATCTGTCTAATTAGACGTTAATGGAGGCGCAGATATATTGTACACAACGTACTCCCAACAAGTACATACATACATACATAGATACAATACGTACGTACGTATGTGGGAAGCTGTCACTTGGCTAACGTCAGAATTCACGATGATGGATGGATTGATTAGTCGTCGTCATAAATGAGCTAATCGACTACAAGTGGCAGCTATGCCGGCAGAGCCAACCCTGTGTTCACTGCAACAACATTCTCAAGGACAATAAAGCAGCGCGTTGTTCGTTCATTGATTTATGATGCTGCCTGTTTCACATGCTTCTTTCCAACTTCTGCCATAAATTGATGCAATTTTGACCAAAGCACACTCAGATGCATTGCATGCATGCCCAATGCCTAATGCACGCGCTGAGACACAATAGCTTGTTGCCTTCCGTTCATGCGTTGGTCTTTTCCTCCATTGCCCACTGACTTTCGTCCATTGAAACAAAAGACGCATTTTTGCGATATTTTCTACCATTTAAGGATTTCATTGTTACATAAGCTGCGCTCGCAGTTAACGTAATTGTCTGCAAGTCGCCTTTGTCTGCCACTTGAAAGAAAAGGCATTAATCGAACAATGTACCAAAAAAAAAAAAACAAAAAACAGCCATGGACCATGGACCACTCACTATTGCTGCAGTTCACATGTGTGCCAACGTCGAAGTGAACTTTCTTTCGCTGATTTTCATTGGTTTTCATTGGGTGCCAGAAATTTCAATTTCTATGCAATCCGCCTCGATACTCTCAACTCAGCAACTCTATATTTTGGCGGCAGCATAGCAAACAATGGCTTAGCTTCCGGGCTACGTTGTTGTCATGAATTAAATTGTTCACTTCTTTTGCAGCAACAACAACAACAACAACAATAACTATAAACTCAGTAGAGTGCAGTTGCTTTAAGGAGAACAAAAAAGTAACTTTGTGGTGGACTTCCTAGCCATTGTACGGTAGCAAAAAAAATTTTCAATTTACTACTTTAGGTGCCTTAACTGCCGACTCCCACATGGTTAGTTAAGTTTTTTGTGCTTTTTGTTTTTCTTCCATGTGAAACTACGCGGAATGCACTAGAGAACGCCATGTCCTCGTAGTAATTGTAAGTGATATGCCATTCACAACAATTTCTGGTATAATTAAAGGCGTTTTTAAGTGGTGACAGATTCTTCTCTGACCACATTTTTGAGATCATAAAAAAAATTTTGAGAGCTCGGATCCTTTTGATGAAATTCTGAAAGATATGTTGTTGAAACATTTGTTTTTATGATGGAACTATATAAAAGCGATATATATATATATGCATTTATATATATAATATATAATAAAAGCGATACCAACATTAAAAAAAAGGATTCCAAATATATCTGTATAAATTTTGGACCTAGTCACTCAATTTATTTGCATATAAAGGATATTATAAAGAATGATTGAAATAATAAACATATAAAAATCGATTTTCTTTTGTAAACTATTTTTTTTGTATATATTTATTGAAAACCGTTTGGCAAAGTTACAAATTGTGAAATGAAATTATGAAATTAAAGTGAGTGGTTATTGGAGTAAATCAAGAATTAGTTTGATTTATTTCGTAAAGATTTTAATAAAAAAAAAAAAATATAATTGGCATGCATGCATTGGTGAACTGTTGCTTATGTTTAGTTTCAGTTGTCTTCTGTATTGAAAACAATAAATTTTCAACTTCACAACGCATTCTTTTAAAATCAAATTTGAAATTTTGATTGCATTGAAATAAAATTCGATACAAAATTAATGTGAAAACCATATGTTCTTCCTTAAAATTTGGCATTACTTTTATTTTCCTAACAAATTCGCCACCAGTTCTGTCGCTCAGAAGAGAACACAATGTGAGCGGCAACAGAAAATATAAAAAGAGTATTTTTTGGCGCGATTTCTTTTTTTGGCGCGAATACATACACCGAGGGGAAAAAAATCGTAAAACCAAGGAAAATGTACTGTTCCACAAATACTTTTATTGATTAAATTGTGCCTTAAAATAAAAAATCGTTACGGCAAAGACACAAAGGTTGTTAAATTTTCCTGAAAAATGGTTTCAAAATCAAAGACTAAAGTGCTTGTGGCAAAGACTCAAAACTAAAAATTTAATTTCCTTATAACTATATTTCTATGTTCGCTATTTCTTTCTTTTACCCATGCCTGCCTTTCTATTCCTCCAATCCCCTTATTATTTAATCTAGTGTCAATTATAACTTATAAGCATAAGAAAAATATGATTTTGAAGGAAAATTTCATTAAAAGTTACAGACTTTGTATTTGAAACAAAGGTGCTTACCTTCAAAAAAGCAAAGAAAAGTTGTTGGTTTTAAGTACTTTTTGAAACGCCTTGTAAACAAAGAATTAATTCGTTGTAGAAAAGATTTCTTTCTCACGGCAAAGATTTTTTCCTTGACTTAGCTTCAAAAAACTTAAGTCTTTTGTGTCAAAGATGCAGCACTTGGTTAGTTAAAAAATAAATCCTTAGTGCAACGATATTTTCTCTGGGGCAAAGATATTTTGGTTACAGTTTAACAAGAATTTTTTTCTTTTTGCTTTTAAGGCTTTTAGTTTTTTTCAGTGTAGTCTAATAAAAAAAGTATCTTTAAGGTGGAGAGCTAAGACTCAAAACTGTCAGAAAACCACCGAACAACGAACAACAGCAAAAAGAATCTGAAAATTATTTGAATTGATTTTGACATTTTCGGATCAGAGCAAGAGAGGATTTTCAGCCTCGAGTCTACCTCGTATATTTTACTATAGTCAAATATAGAGCCCGAACAGAATCAAATATCGATCCTCGATCGATCCTCTCTGGTCGTCGATCGCAGAGAACACGTCCAGAATGAAACAATTGCGACTGACGATTCAATGTTGCTTTTATTTAGTATTTTTTTATTTATTTTTTTCTATTTCATTTCAATGTATTGGTTCCTTCAATTGTGTGAATACAACACACACAAAGAAGAAAGTCAAGACATAATAAAAACTAAGGAAATGTCTTGGAACATATCCCATTTCTAGCAAAAATATTGCAACATTAATAGCACTCAGAGAGAATATCGTCGGTCGTAAGAGAAAAATAGAATAGATTCTAATTGTGTGATACATCGTTGCGGTTGCCGACATGCGATTTCAGAGCCCGAACAGAATCAAATATCGTTGCGACCGCTGATCCTCTCTGGTCGTATATCGCAGAGAATGTGTCCAGAATGATGCGATTGCGACTGACGATTCAAAGTTGCTTTTATTTAGTATTTTTTTATTTATTTTTTCTATTTCATTTCAATGTATTGGTCTCTTCAATTGTGTGAATACAACACACACAAAGAAGAAACGTGAAGACATAATAAAAACTAAGGAAATGTCTTTGAACATATCCCATTTCTAGCAAAAATATGGCAACACTAATGACACTCAGAGAGAGAATCGTCGGTCGCAAGAGAAGAAATAGAATAGATTCTAATTGTGCGATTTATCGTTGCGGAAAAAGAGCTGCGTTTTTTTCTTCATTTTGCATGTATTTTCCAACAATAAAGATCGGCGGTCGCAACGATTTTTGATTCTGTTCAGGCTCTCATTCTGGACGTGTTCATATATTTTCATGCATCGTATTGCTTTGTCGTAAATCGCAACGATTTTTGATTCGTTCGGGCTCTATGAGCAGAAAACGGAAAATTGTTCGTCTCTGTTTATATACTTCGTTTTTTTCTCTCTCTTCTTCGCTCATGTACGAACGTAATCGAACTTAAGGCCAGACCCATGGAATAATAATTACAAGGTAGCATTGACAGTTGTTTGGGAAAAAATCTCCCGTCAAAAAATATTTTCAAAAAGAGAGTGCTCACAATCGGCTATTGAAAACAAAAACAATGTTGAGAACGTTGAAGTGAAAAATAAAACAACAACTTCAGCAGCTACAGACAAACAGCTGTTTTTGACAGAAGATGTTCTCTTGCAGAAGAGACAATAAGCAGTTGTCAATGTATTATTATACCATGGGCCTGACCATATTAGACGAATCGAGACGATTGCAACTTGCCGAACGTTTGCAATTGTTACGTCTGTTTGTACATTTAACTCAAAATACAACGAGTTCCTCCAATCGTCTGAAAAAAGAAGAAGACTACTCTGCATAGCTGTTGTTGATGTGTTCGGACGCTAAAAGTTCTGGCCTAACCAAAATAGACGATTTGCTCCGTAACGAGTGAAGACGAAAATGTTCGCTTAAATGCATTTCAATGTTGTAACCCAAAATGAACAAACGTAAACTTATCGAAACTAACCGAAACGGTTTGACGAGACGTTCTGTTCCGTAACAACCGAACTTTTAGCGTATTAACTCGGCAACAACAGCTGTGCAGGTAGTCTTCTTCTTTTTTCAGACGATTGGATAAACTCGTTTAATTTTGGGTTAAATGTCAAAACAGACGTAACGATTGCAAACGTTCCGCAAGTAGCAATCGTCTCGTTTCGTTTATTTTGGTAAAGCCTTTCGGCCAACAAAATATGTTGGGCGTACAATGAAATATGTTATTGCGCTTAGAGCAAGAATACAAAATGATTGAACGTTTTCCTTATTTTTGAAATTCAATTTTAGGTGTATTAACGCTAAGATCTTGACAATATTTTTATGTTTAGCAATATAAATTACTAACCATAAGCATAAAATAAGGAATGTTAACAAAATTACAAGTAATAACTTATTTAAATATTTATTTATTAAAATTCATGATAAAGGGTCATCCCTGAAAATTTCAACTCGTTTCTTTTCTTTTGTTCTCGTTGTTCGCTTTTTGTAACGAGCTGTCAAAAAGCGAAATTTACGCAAGAAAAATTGAAATATTTTCAACTTTTGTTGCGTAAATTGCGCTGACAAAATTTGCGCCTGTCAGCATTCTACTCACTACCATAAGCTTTCGTGCATTTCGAACCTAATTGCGCCAGCGAGTAGACGGAAGAAAGCGCATACGCAATCATTCTACTCCCTGCTTAACATTGGCTTCCATTTGTTCGAACTTACTCGTTATGTCTTGTTCAGTCTATTTTGGTTAAGCCTTCACTCGTTGCGGAGCAATCGTCTTTTTTGGTTAGGCCCATGGTAAATATAATAATACATGGTAGCATTGACAACTGCTTATTTTCTCTTCAACAGGAAAACATAAACTGTCAAAAACAGCTTTTTGTGGAAACACATCAGCAGCTGCTGTGGTTGTTGTTTTTTTTTCACTTCAACGTTTTCAACATTGCTTGTGTTTTCAATGGCGGATTGTGAGCGCTCTCTTTTTGAGTATATTTTTTGACAGTATATGATTTCCCAAGCAACTGTCAATGCTACCTTGTATAATTATACCATGGGTTAGGCCTTTAGAATGCGAAACGTTTTTTCTTTCTCTTCTTTTCGTGCGGATATTCTACGTGCATATGAACCCATAAAGGGTGAAATACATCTTTAATCATTTGACCTTTTCAAAGCATTTAGATTTCTATAAAAAATATTCGGTACTCTCCCTCTCTCTACTTTTATTCATTTAAGAAATAAAAACTGTCAAAATCGTTGGAGAAACATGAGAAACAATGGTTCCTAATTGTTCTGTATACGCCTATATATGTATAGATATGGCATTAAAAAAACTGCCTATTGTAGGATTTATACAAAAATATAAAAATGTCAGGACATTATTTTTATTTATACAACATTTGGAAAGGGTGAATTGGACGTTGTAAAAAATCAAAATATTTCAGCGTGCTGACAACAAACAAACAATAAAAAAAAAATAAATAAATAACTGGCCATTTCAGCCCTTGAAAGGACTTTGACCTAGCTTCTTATGATCAATTGTGTTGTGCGTGTTATTAAGTTTGTACACAATTGACCGAGAAATGGACCTACAGGTTTAACGCCGACTCCGAACGGCGATGAACGTAATGTTCTTATTCTCAAGAAGCTTTACATGGCATTTTGATTACTCTCTGAGGTTTGCCATTGTCTGCAGAGAGGTGGCGGCCGTACAGAAAAATCATTTTAATTCAAATAATTTTCTGTCGCTGCTGGGGTTCGAACCCGGGTCTCCAGGCTACTACGCCACGGACGCCACTATAACCACAAACAATATTTTTGGAAAAATTAGTTAATTTTCGAGCGTTATTCACAATTTCACCTTGACTTTCCTACTTGCGAGCCTAACTTTTACTCCCACCACTTTAACGGCCTTATGTTGGTCAAAACAACCCACCGTGCAATTATTTGGCTTAAACCATGACATGCAAACAGTTCTTGAGAGAGTTTTAAAATGAAAAATTTATCATTGTTCGGAAGCCGCAAATAACAGCATGCTTTGGCAGTATTAAGCTAGACGTGTAAAGATTGCCAACCTTCACTGACAACAAGACAAGTGAAAAACTTAATAAAACCAACATAAAAACATGTTGCAGCATGTTGTTGCAAGCACAACATTTTCGTTTCATTTTATATATATATAAAATTTTTTTATTATTTTTATTTTTATTTTATGCTGTTAACAACAAACCCGCGTACGTGGCAGAAACTTTGAAGTGGCAATATAACGAGATGAGAGGAGGCAACCATGAAAAATCCCAACTTTTCTTTTCATTAAAAAGTTGTAAACAAACGCTATAGTGCTGCCAGAGTGCCATAATACACAACAAATACACAAACAAACACACACAAGTTATAAGCGGAAAGCCATGCAACATTGCCCCTGCCTGAGTCATGAGCTAGGTAATGCATGGCTGGGTTGCCATGTGCGGCTGAATGGATTTTTCTTATATGCTACTAGTTGGCAAAAACATTAAGCTTTGCTTTGCGCGGCGTATTGCTCGTTAATGGCTGCGCTAAGAGGCCCGCACAGGATCGCCAGCATGCAATACGATGCGGCTTGCAACAGAATTACGTGCAAAGCTCATTAGAAGCTGCGCTGTAAAGTTGTACAGCGCCTTCACACTACGACGAGTAGATACATGTGTTGTTGAATGGGTTGGAGCGACGGTAGAGGCAGCACTACACAGCCAGACAGAGTGAAACTCAAGCAACGTCAAATCCAACATCCCACGCGTTGTTATGTTGTTAAAACTACTCGCCAGGATATGCATGAATATCATTTCAACTCAAATGCTACATATGTATGTGGGCCATGGCCAGCATAGCTCTGGCATGGGTCAAGTTGATTCCGTCGACGCATAATTATGGTTTATTAAATATGGCAGACGCGTTGTTGCTGCTCTGCCGACAAGAATACCATTTATCCTGCTCTACACTACAAACGCAAAGCATCCTTGGTCAGTCGTGTCCGCTCATAATCGCTGCAATGCAAATGTGTGAAAAAAAACAACACACACACATTCAGCATTACCGTAGTCGTTGAAATGCGGTGTTAGTTGCTGCTGAAAGGATTGTGGCCGAAATTAACATGATATTAAAAATTTTTATATTCTGACCAAACGTTTGTACAACAGCTGCTCTAGAATTTCAAATATGGTGGTAAGCTTAACAGTTACATTGTGTACAATTTGTGGAGAAGATTGAAAAATATTTAGTTCCAAGGACACTGCGAAATTTCACTGAAAACATTGTGTGTAAAAATGAAATTTTCATTTTGATGAAATTTTTTTATAGTTTTTTAAGGGTAAAAAGATAGAACAAGGCTGCCAGAATTTAAGCAAAAAAAAAAATGGCAAAAAACCCGTCGGGGAAAAAATTTTTCATACAAAGTCGGGCCCTTTCCTAGAAAAAAGTTCCCGAAATTTCGGCGATTTTGTCATTTTTCGTATGTATGTGTCAAAAAATGTTGGGTTGCTTTTTTTCAAATATTTGAAAAGAAAGAAAGACCCGAAAAATAAACTTGGGATTTAGAACCGAAAAAAAATTGGTAATTTTTGCAAAATTAAAAAAGGGAAAAACTCCCGAATTTTTGTTTATTCCCAAAAAGATAAGAAATTTCCAAATCGTTATGATAAAATGGTTTGCCCTTGTACGAGAAATCATTTTATCATAAAATAAATCAGCATTTGAACCTTATTTGGACGTAATACCCATGGGCCCCTTGTTCATGGAATAACATCAAAAACAAATTTTAAACTCGGAACAACATTGCGTTTAAGTTTAAATCATTTTATCTTAAAAAAATACCATTTGGACCTTATTCGGCCATATATGGCCCATGGACCCCTTGTTCATGGAATAACATCAAAATAACATTTGGACCTAATTCGAACATAATGGCAATAGACCCCTTGTTCATGGAATAACATCACAACCTAATTAAATGAAGGAAATTTTTCTTTCACACCCCGACAATTATTTACCGATTAGCTATGTATACTCGTAAGATTTCAAATCACAGATGTTGCTCGATTAAATCAAAAAGATCGAAACCCATATAGTCATCTTCTTTCTCTTCGGATTCCTCCTTGGCAGCAGCCTTCTTATCTTCAGCTGGGGCAGCAGCGGGTGGTGCACTAGTAAAGGGTGATTTTTTAAGAGCTTTCGGATTTGATTTAAAAAAAACTCATAAAATTTAGAGAAATGCATGAAATCTTTATTTGAGTCGATAGAACCATCTGTATACTTAAAAGTTAAAAGATGATTTCATGTAAATGTTGACCGCGGCTACGCCTCAAATGGTTCATACGCTGGGTCCAATTTTGGCATACTTCCTCCAACATATCGGACGGTATTTCACGAATAAATTCTTCAATTTTGGCTTCCAGTGCGTCAACCTTTCCGGGCTTGTCCCTATAGACATGAGCTTTAACATGACCCCACAAAAAATAGTACAAAGGCATTAAATCGTACAATCTAGGCGACCAATTCACCCGTCCCGAACGTGAAATAAACTGTTCACCGAACTCGCCTTTCAATTGGGCCATTTTTTCGCGTGCTATGTGGCATGTGGCACCGTCTTGTTGAAACTGCATGTCAGGCAAGTCCAGCTCTTCCATTTTGAGCAAAAATAAAATTGGTGATCATCGCACGGTAGCGCTCGCCCTTCACAGTAACATTCCTGCCTTCGTCGTCTTTGATAATGTACGGACCAATGATGCCACCGGCCCATAATCAACACTTAATATGGCAATTTTGCTTGTTGATGGAATTTAGCTTGATGTCCAAATTCTCAGGCGGCGAGATGGAACCAGAGTCGTAGATTTGATTGATCAGCAAACTAGGCTTGGGTAGTTCATGAACGAACTAGTTCAATTTAACTCTTCCCACTCATGAACTATGTGAACAAGTTCAGTGTTTCTCGTTATTTTAGGTCTTTTAGTTAATTTTAGTTCAATTGATATTGTAGCGAGTAGGAACAAAACGAACGAGAGCAAAAATAACTAAATTTACCAAGCTATGGTTTGAGTCCTTAGTTTGAGACTTGGTTTGAGACTTTTTGTGTCTGCACTAATAGAAGTGTTGGATTTGATGGCTATCACATATTCATACCAAGTTTGTTTCTTTTCATATACCTGGACATGAACGAGTAAACGAAACGAACTAAAAGGCCAATCCAACTAAAAGACCTAACGAAATAAAAAAACGAACGAACTAAGAGAACTAACGAACTAACTGAACAAACGAAGTAAAACTTGCAACGAACAAAAAGATCGAACGAACTAAAAGAACTAAATGAACGAACTAGTTCATTACATACGATTGAACTTAAAAGAGCGATCTTTGAGGTGAACTAAAATGCCCAAGCCTACAGCAAACCATATGAGAATTGCGAGATGTTCAACATGTTTAGCTCTAAGTGGCTTCAGAAGCACCTACTTTATCGCCAGGTTTTAAGAATGCCACATAGTTGATGATTTCAATTGTACCCTTGATACCCTTGGTTGGGATGGACAAGGCTTGGAAGAAAGAATTCTTCTTGGGACTTAAGCTAGTGTTTTGCGCTGGAATAATAATTGGCAATGGAGCAATTGCACCATTATGTGCTGGAACACGCACTCTCTATTCCAAAAGCTTATCGCGTACCTCAGCCAAATCGCCTTTAGTGAACACGAAACCAACATTACCCTTGATGTGATGCAACAGTTCTTCAAGCTGAGCGTTGTTTTCCAAATGCCCACGGATAGCTATGCGCATCATGGTGTTGTTGCCCATAAGGACAACACCCAAACCACGTAGCGAAGTACGGATGTTTTGCATCTGCTTGGAGTCTATATTGTCCGTTCCGACAATGAAACATTTTGGATATTCATCGAAGTGTTCGATGTCTTTAACGAAGTATTGAGCCTCCCATGCTGTTTTGTTCTCCCTAACTATCTTGAATTAAGGTTTGAAATTAGGGACTCTCGAAGAATTTAAGAACAAAGCACAAACTAGGCTTGGGTAGTTCATGAACGGACTAGTAAAACTGAACGATTCCCACTCATGAACTATGTGAACTAGTTTGCAGCGAGTAGGAACAAAACGAACGAGAGTAAAAATAATTGAATTTACTAAGCTATGGTTTGAGTCTTTGGTTTGTCCAAACGAACTAATAGACCTAACGAACTAAAAGAACGAACGAACTAAAAGAACTAACGACCCAAAAGAACGAACGAAGTCAAACATGCAACGAATAAAAAGAACGAATGAACTAAAATAACTTAATGAACGAACTAGTTCATTACATTCGATTGAACTGAGAAGAGAGATCTTTGTGGTGAACTAAAATCCAAGCCTAGTACAAACGCTTCCACAAATAGTGTCTTTGACTAAAATGGATTTCAGTCTTCATTTCCAAACCTTTCGGGCGTAATTTACTTCTTTCGGGCTTAATTGCCATTTCAATTTCGGGCGTTTTTTCCAAAATTCGATGCTATGGAAAAGCGGTAATTTTTATCATTTTTTTTTTCGAGCGTAAGTTCATTGGGGTTAAATTACGGGAGCCGCGATAGAATACTAAATATCTTTTATATTTATTTATACTTATAGGTTAATACTTATAGGATAGGATAGGGACAAATTTGACCATGTTTCAAGTTTCCTGTTTTTTCTTGTTTTAAAATTAGTTTTTGTTTAAATTTTGAGTTCTATTCTGAATAAAGAATATGCTTGAAACAGTCCAAAACTATTTGAGTTGACTATTTGCTACTTTGAGTTGACTATTTGACTGGTTGAGTTGATTATTTGCCACTTTGATCTTGATTCATGTTCAAGGGCGTCCACAGGGAGGAGCAGGGGGGGCACTTGCTTGGACTGGAACAATTCTATGTAAGGACAAGTGCCCCTCCTCACCCCCTGAACTTGAAAAATTTTACATTTTCTATTATTATTTGTTACATTTTCATATCATCATTTTCATATAAGTGGATACCAACGCATACCTTTTCAACACCCCCCTTGAAAAATCCCTGCTGACGTCTATGTCCATGTTTATGATATTTTAGTTGTACGTCCTTATAGTGGAACTTTCATGGAACAACGACCTGTTTTCAGGAGAAAAAACTGATGAATTTTAGTTGTAAGGAATGTACTGGTTGAAGTTAAAAACCGCGGCGATATAAAACAATGCTTCCAATCACAATGCCATAGATATGTGATCTGTTGATCAGTGCATTGATCTGTTGATCAATGTTGAACACTGCAATAAAAATGTATAATTTAAAAGAATTATCCTTTTGTAGGGATTAAAATTTGGGTCAAAAACCTTAATCTCTACATAAAGGCTATAAAAAGGATATAAAAACGTTAACACCCTTAAACAAACATGTTTTAACACTTATAATTAATGACGAGTCAATGAAATTAAAAATAATCAACCAAGTTTGGAAAAAAATAATAAAAAAAAAATAAACCAAAATAATAAAAATTAACTTCGGAGATGAGAACACGCAAAAATGTGTTGTTTTCGTTCTACTTCGCGCCAAGCTTGTTAAATGAAATTCGCAAGCAATAATTCAATTTAAAAGGATCTTGTTGCTGCGCCAAAAACAACTGACACCAGCAACAACAACAACAACAACAACAACAACAACAGCAAATGCAAATAAACTAAGCGCGCTGTTGAGTTAGGGACGAACAGCAAAAACCAAAAATAAAAATTAAAAACCAAGGAATTAACTTGTTACATTAACTGGAGCAAGGCAGCCGCAGGCAACAGATCCTAAAGCAACAACTACAGCAACAGCAACAGCCAGAGCAACAAAAAGCCAGAAAAAATCTAAATACTGCGCAGGCTGCAACAGCAACACTTCGGCAAATATCCTCAAGGCTCTTTTGTAAAAAAATTGCTGCAGTCTGCAGCTTGCAACTTTTGTTGTTGCTGCTGTTGTTTTTATATTTGTATTTGTTATTGCTCTGCATCTAGCCAAGTCAGCAAGTCAGTTCATCAATTTTTATGAAAAACATATTTTAAGCAAACAACGTGGTCAAGTGCATTGGGAGTGGTTGGGACAGGCTTTAATAACAGTTGAACGTTCAAACCAAACAACAGACAGACAGGCAGACATATCGACAGACAGACTTACAGACAGACGGACAAACGAATAGTCAGATAGATGTCCATGCATATGGACAGCATTCAATAGACAGCTATTTGGCACAAGCAGTAGCTATGCTCTGGCAAGTCGGTACATTGCGAAAACATGTCAATTGCAGCTAGTGGTGCCATGATGAAGTAGCTGTGGACAAATAAGTGTGTGGCGCCCACAGTGCTGGAATTTGTAACGAACATGTTTGAATTTTAATTGCTACAAAGACCTCCTCCGAATCTACTGATCAAATGATCGAAATGATATGGAACGATAACTCATTGGTTGCCATAGCAATGTTGGCAATTGTCGACCGATGGTCACTGAGTGGCAGAGTAGCGCAATAAAAATGTTCATTTAAATTACGGCGTTGATCATGGAGATGCAGCTGGGGGAAAATTTATTTCAATCTTCTTCTGGTTAATAGTTTAGTAAAAAAATTCCAAACGGTTTATATAAATAAATAAACGGGTCATAAAAGCTCTATTTGAGGACATTTTTATAGAAACTTACTAATTGGGAAATATTTGAATAAACTGCGAAAATATTGGGAAATATTCTCATGTTGATGAATTGTTTTGCCGGGCAGCTCAAAAAATTTACCATATTTTCTGAATTCTTTTGGGAAATTAAAAAAAAAACATATTTTTTTCTCCAATAAACTTTCTTCAAGACTCGAGGAAATTTTGGGGGAAATTTTTTGGGAAATTTTTTTATGACTAAAAGAAAAAAATTAAAAATCTTTTTGAAAAAACTGTTTATAAAAACGTCCTTTTGGGAAGTTATTTAAAAATAGTAGAAAACTGTACGAAAGTTTTCGGATGGTTATGAAAACTTCAACTTTACTCAAAAAAGTTTCCATACTTTGGGAAATTTTTTCATTTTTTTTTTTTTAATTTAAAATTTGCTTTGGCCAACTAAACAATTCTTCCTAGTTTAAGAGATATTTTAGAATTGTTTCTGCAAAAGCTCTACATTTTATAAAAAAGTCATACAACTACTTTTGGGGAAGCTTTGATAAACTACAGATCGTCTTCTGGAAAATATTCGAAAACACTGGGAAAAATTTTGCTATTCTTCATAGGTATTGAACCTTGTATTGACCCTTGCTCTATTGCCCTTGCTCTATTAATTTCAGATACTTTTTGGCATTTATTTCACTTAAGGTTGTAAATAACTTTTGGGAAATTTTAGGGAAATTATCAAAATATTTTTGGGAAAGTTTTATTAAATTTTATTAATTAGCTTTGTGTTTATTATGTGAAAATTTTTCACGGGCATTTTTTGGGAAATTTTATTAAATATACTTTCGACAATTTTGGAAAATTTTTAAGCGGTATAATACGATTATTTTTTAGGAAACTTTATTAAAAACGAACTTTTTGGGAAGTATTCGAAAATATTAGGAAATTATGGAGAATTTTTTATAAAATGAATGAAACTCAACATATTTTCTATGCTTTAGACATTTTTCGGGCAATTGTAGGGACATTTTTCTGAAAATTTTTTTTAGATAATTTTTAGACTTTCTTTTTCCCATTCAACAGATCACTTACACTTAGGAATTTTCGCTTAGGCCGCTGTTACGCAAACGCTCATATGATCCCCGATCACGTCCTTTTTTCGCTCTGTTTTCGTTTGATGAGCTCTGTGATGAAATTATGTTATACAGACGGTCATTTGATCTCTGAACACTAGAACACTTTTTGCTACTTTCAATATGCAAAAAAATATCACGAGTAATGGTGAGTGTTGCTATTAAGCAGGTTTCATTACTGCTTTCATGCATTTCGTACTAAAAGTTACTATTTTCATGCAAAAACACAAATTTTGTGAATAATTGCACAGCGCAACACTGTTTTCGTGATTCCATATTATTTTCGAATCATTTGGTGACCATTCTGGGCAAAATAAATTCCCTCGCTCACTCTCTCAAATTTCCCTTTTAAATTGAAACAGCAACAATGCGTGACCGTCATGAGCCCGTGAGCGTCTGCATAACAACGACCTTAGTCGAATATTTTAGAATTTTGTGTCATTTTTTTTAGAATTTGTGGAAAGTTTTTCTTGGAAATATTTTTTTATTAGATTTTGGTCCAATGCAAACGAATTCAACATATTTGGGATATATTTGAACAAGGTCTTTGGAAATTTTGTTCATAGCATTAAAAATGGAGTGAAAAGTAATGGGAAATTAATTTGAGAGACTTTTTGATATTTATGTAATTTAATGATATACATAATAAACTTTTGGGAAATTTAGAGGGAAATTATAAAGGCCTCTAAATATAGGAAAACAAAAATAAACTTTTCAGTATAACAGTATTTTTTTCAGTATAACAGTATTTTTTCATGAATGTATTGAAAAACAGGAAATTTCGAGGGAAATTATAAAGGCCTTATATTTATAAGAAAACAAAAACAAACTTTTCGGTATAACAGTATATATTTTATAACAGAATTTTTTTGTCTCATGAATGTATTGAAAAAACGGGAAATTTTGAGGGAAATTATAAAGACCTTATATCTATTAGAAAATGAAAATGAACTTTTCGGTATAACAGTATCTTTTTTAGTATAACAGTATTTTTTTGCTTCATGAATGTATTGAAAAACGGGAAGTTTTGAGGGAAATTATAAAGACCATCTAGATATAAGAAAACAAAAATAAACTTTTCAGTATAACAGTTTTTTTAATATAACAGTATTTTTTTAGTATAGCAGTATTTTTTGCTTCATGAATTGAAGAACGGAAAATTTTGAGGGAAATTATAAAGCCCTCTAAATATAAGAAAAAAAAATAAACTTTTCAGTATAATAGTATTTTTTCAGTATAACAGTATTTTTTTAGTATAACAGTATTATTTTGCCTCATGAATGTATCATTTTGCCTCATGAATGTATTGAAAAACGGGAAATTTTGAGGGAAATTATAAAGGCTTTACATCTATAAGAAAACAAAAATAAACTTTTCGGCATAATAGTATGTTTTTTCGTCCGTGGCGTAGTTGGTTAAAGTGCGTGGCCGCTATGTCAAAGAACTTGGAGACCCAGGTTCGAATCCCAGCAGCGACAGAAAATTATTTGAATTAAAATAATTTTTCTGTACGGCCGCCACCTCTCTGCAGACAATGGCAAACCTCAGAGAGTAATCAAAATGCTATGTAAAGCTTCTTGAGAACGAGAACATTCCGTTCATCGCCGTTCGGAGTCGGCGTTAAGCATGTAGGTCCGGTTCTCGGTCAATTGTGTACAAACTTAATAACACGCACAACACAATTGATCATAAGAAGCTAGGTCAAAGTCTTTTCAAAGGCTGAAATAGCCAGTTATTTTTTTTTTTTTTTTTAAATTATGTTTTTTAGTATAACAGTTTTTTTTGCTTCATTAATGTATTGAAAAAAGGGAAATTTTGAGGGAAATTATAAAGGCCTCTAGATATAAGAAAACAAAAAATTAACTCTTCAGTATAACAGTATTTTTCGTATAACAGAATTTTTTTGCTTGATGAATGTATTGAAAAACGGGATATTTTGAGGGAAATTATAAAGGCCTCTTAATATAAGAAAACAAAAATAAACTTTTCAGTATAACAGCATTTTTTCAGTATAACAGTCTTCTTTTAGTATAGCAGTATTTTTTTGCTTCATGAACGTATTGAAAAACGGGAAATTTTGAGGGAAATTTTAAAGGCCTTATTATAAAGGAAATTTTAAGAAAACAAACATAAACTTTTCAGTATAACAGTATATTTCTTAGTATAACAGTATTTTTTTACTTCATGAATGTAATGAAAAACGCTATATTTTGGGAAATTTTTTCGGGTAAGTTTATACGAACTTTTTGGGAAATTTTATTAAATATTAAGTGTTTAGCATTAAAGTACTGTTCTAAAGCGCAACAATTTTTCTTGGCTTGAGGAAATTTTTGATGAAATTTTCTTGCTAGCATTTAAACACACATCAGCTATCGGCTTGAGGAAATTTTCTTGCTAGCTTTTAACCGCACATCAGCTACTTAGGTTCCCTTACTATAGGGCGTGCCTTATAATTGTCTTGAATGTTCATGTTCGTAACGCGCCCCTTTAAATTAATAGCAAACTATAACAAAAACAAATAAAAACAAAACAGCTAACAATTTTATGCTAGCCATCATCGCGAGGTTGTCAACTTAAATTTAAATGCAAATCTCCGGTAACTCTCTGCCACAGTTAATTTTACGCAAAACAGACAGCAAAGCTAATCGCTGAACCGCTTGAGCAAAGCAGTCACAGGATCGTTGTTGGCGATCAAATTGAAAGTTGGCACGATCAGTGCCAAAGGCAGCGGCGCATGATAGCAATGTGCAAAGATCCTTAGCTACTGATCGCTGAATTGATATTGGCTGCATTGGCAGCCAGACATTAAACGCAAACAAGTCCGATGAGTATCAGTTAGCAGTGATCTTGTTGAGATTGATCGCAGATGCCTATCTGTGATTTATTAAAATTGATAGCCAGGTTGGTTGGGTAAATATTATGTGCGCAAATAAAGCAGCGTAGCGAAGAAACGGCGCAGCAGCTTTTATGAAGCAATGTTGGGAAATTAATTGTTCCTGTTGTAAGTACTTAAAATTGGCAGAAAATTTAAAGGCCTAAGAAATTTAAATGACTGTAACATGTGTTTTTTTGCCTTGTGGATGACAATTAAAATAGCTCCTTGCAACTACGGGACTGTCTTAGCAAACAGCGTAAAAATGTTCAAGTGCTGAGGCGACAGTGTGATACTTAAAGAGAGAAGAATTCAAAGTGTTGGCCAAACTTGGTTGGACTAATTGCAAGGCATTCTTTTCACTTATACGAGTATATTCATCACTTCCTGCTTTTACAGTCAAACCCAAAACCTATAAAAAAATATTCAAATTGAATAAGAAAAATTTACAGTTTATGCTCGCATTTTAAACGCCTTGAGTTCAAGAATTTGACGACTTTACGCGTTCATTATTTCTAAGTTATACGAAATAAATAGGAATAATTTTGGTAAAAAGCTGAAATTTCTAAAAAGGCGTAAAAGTGAATGTAATATCACTGAGTCATTTTTATGAGCCAGTTGTAATGTTGGGCGTAAGTAAGAATTATTTTTGCATATTTCAGCTGTTCTGGTCAGCCCAGAGGCTAAACTTATTGACTTACATATGTGCGGTTGGCTATGGAAATTTGAGCTTTTCCTTCCAGAGGGCTGCTTTAAATTTTAAGCAGACTAGTTACGGCACCTCGACTGCATAGATCAAACATGCCCACGTAGTGGCTCGTATGGCCCGCGTGGCCCTTCATACAAATTTTTTTCTAAGTTTTGTCTTTGCGATGAGCCAATATCAAAGAACGCCTGCAAAAACCAACAACACAAACCGCACTCGTTCAGCGTTCACCACATTTTCCAGCGAACTTTACAAAAACAAATGCAAGCAAAGCCAAAATAAAAAAAACGCACACTCAATGATGTCGATGCTGAAGCTGATTGTCCTGTTACTTGTGTGTCGAGTAATTTTTCATGACAAGTGATTTTATGGCATTGTAATTGTTTTTTTGTTTTGTTTGATTTTTTTTGCCAAACGAACGATGAGCAACATTTTTTGGTTTTGTTTTTTGTTTTTTTAAGCATTGGCCCGCGCTTAAAATTTCTTGGGCCCCACTGGCATAGATGATACTTGCTTATTGTCACATAATCTTATGAACCTGCAATGATTCTTAACAGGGAACCACAGGCAAATAAAGTAGGCTTGCTATACCTTGCCCATAATAGCAGTAATGATTTAAGTAATAAATGTATTGCAGTCAAGTTGACAGTTTCCCATACCTGGACAACGTCATTACGGTGACTGGAGACACTTAAACAGACTGAAGCTCTCTTAATCATGGAACTGCAAATTATCAGCGCGAGCACTGAACTTTCTGCTGAAACGTTCAGTATGTCCTTTTGTATGACTGCCGTACCAGGAGGTGAATGTTGCTGAAACTCATAAGTTTCAAGCGCTCACCCAAAGATGCCTTTCTAGTACTTTACGCAGCGTTTAGACACACTTTATTTCTAACAGAGATTTCTTCGAGTAGTCAGGTCAAGAACCTTTTTTAGTGAAAAATAAAGTGCAGAAATTGGCAGTGGATTGGATGCACTCTACACCGCGATTGAAGCAACTCGAGCTTGTTGAACATCTGGTCGAAGTCAACTTTCTTGGTATTGATTCTAGGGAACTTAAAAATACCGCTGAAAAAATAAATGGATGATAAATAGGCGGGGTTGGTGCCTTTTGCACCTTAGGGATGATAGGAACTATACTACAATTTATGGCTTCAAAAACGGTAACAAAGTCATTTTAATTAAATATTTCCGAAAAATACACTAATACACGCAATGTTTCTCGTATTGAAAGGATTATCTATTATTATTTGGTTTAGACTAAAAAAAGTATTTTTTAATTCTACCTAGGAGTATGGATGCAATTCCTCAAGCTCAAAATAATGGGTTTTCCATTAAGGACTTGATAACTTTTTTTTTAAATAAAACGCAAACCATTTGAGATATTTTAAAAACTTCATTATCGACTTGAAGTACAATCAAAGCATTTATGAATCGAACTTGACTTCGTTCATATTGCCACCGCGGGCACGTATGCAGCGGTCGATTGGTTGGACCCAATTTTCGATGACTCGGCCACATATTTCGGCCGAAACGGCACCTATTTCGCGTTCATTGTTGGCTCTGAGCTCTTCCATCGTCGTCGGTTTGTTAGCATAGATCAATGACTTGACGTAGCCCCAAAGAATATAGTATAGAGGTGTTAAATCGCATGAGCGAGGTGGCCAATCGACTGGCCCATTTCTTGAGATAACACGCTCATCAAACTTACTCTTCAATAAATTGATTCTAACGTGTGCTGTGTGGCTTGTGGCACCGTCTTGTTGGAACCTCATGACGTCCAAGTTCATATCTTCCAATTTGGGCCAAAAATAATCGGTAATCATGGCGCGATAACGATGGCCATTCAAGTCGACGAAAAAATATGGTCCAATGACGCCACCGGCATGCAAACTGCACCAAACAGTTATTTTGTGTGGATGAAGTGGTGATTCATGAAGCACATGTGGATTTTCATGCGACCAATAACGCATATTTTGCGTATTGACGAACCCATTGAGCCAAAAATGAGCTTCGTCACTGAAAATGATTTGGCGATGAAATTCAACATCTTGGCGCATCTTTTCCAGAGCCCAATCGGAGAACGTACGTCGCTTCAAATGGTCTATCGCCTTCAATTCTTGAGTCTAATTGATCTTGTATGGGTGTAAACCAAGATCCTTACGCAAAACTCGCCATAAAGTGGTCTGGGCGATGCCCAATTCTTGAGAACGGCGTGGAATTGACTGTTTTGTATCGTTTGCTATGGACACCTGAACGGCAGCCATATTTTCAACACTTCGACCAACTCGTTGTCTCACTGGCACGGTAACACCACACAACGAATATGTAGACTCAAATTTTGGCACTTAACTTGTTACTGTCTGTCTACTGGGGCGAGAATTACGACCGAAAATTGCAGTTAACGCTCCTAAAGTTGCGATCACCGACTCCGAATTTCGGTAGTAAATTTTTATAATTTGCAGATGTTGTTTGTACGTGTACTTTACTATGATGGAAATGTTGAGTTTACTGAAAAACTTTACAGTGATAGTTCGATGATTAGTGAAAGGGTGTGTTCAGAAATTTAATTCAAAGTTGTCAAGTCCCTATTGGAAAATCCTGTATTTTTAATAAAAAATTTATGACTTCTTGGCGTTTAATTTCTTACTGAGGGCTTACTTATTGGGAAAAAAAAGTTTTGAGTTGTTGAGTTCTTTGATTGTCTATTGAGGGTATTTTTTATTTCAAGCTCAACTTCTTTTCAAAAAGTTTTCTGAAACTTTTATAAAACTTAGAAAGCTGGAGAAGGAAGGAACTATTCCTGATTCTTAAGAGCCGAAACAGAGTCAGAGCTTTTGTCGATCGACGGTCCTCTCTCATGGCCAATCGCTGAGGTTACACCCAAAATGAAGCAATCGGCAATTGTGGAAATATCAGTGGGATATGTAGCACGTAGCATGCAAATTGGCGAAATCACCCAGATTTCATCAGAAAAAGCCCGCATTTTGACCAATACCTTTCTCTTAAAGCAGTTATCTTCCTGCTATACTTTTTCTCGACGGAATAGTGACATAACATACCACCAATCTAAACAGTATACCTAAACAGTTATTTTAAGCGAAAACTTTATCCTAACATTTACCCCATATATAACTTCTTATCTTTGAAAGTAATAAAACCAGGGATATCAAATTAGAAATTTTCGCCCACATAAAACCCAGCTCGAATGACTACTTATTTCAAAATTTAAACCTTTTTTCAATTAAACTATTCAAGCTAGTCTCTGAGAGCGCTGTCAATGTTCTTGGAGTCAATAAAAAATAATCAAAATTTAACATTTAAACTACTACTTAATGCGGCTCGAAGGACCGTTTATATTGCCATTTAACTATAAAAATTTTTTTCAATTTCCTTTTCATCGACCATTCATAGAATTTGCAATCAAAATTGGCAACGCTAATCATCGCTTACCTTCCACAACCGCATCTCACTCTGAGTCGACCGATGTCTTTCATTCTGACCACGCTATCATGTTTCACACGCTGATTTCTTTGCCCGCCAGTCCGTCCACACATGTTGTCACAAATGTCCCTAGGCTTTCGTTTGCAACTATTCAGATTTGAGTGTAGCTGTGTGTGTGTGTGTGTGTGTAAGTTTGTGTCTGATGTCGCCTCGTTTTCTCAATCAATTTCAAGCTCAACATGTTGTCCACCGTGGTCGTCGTTTGTCTCAGTCTCTAACAAGCAGCGTTCGTTCAAACGATGTTGCTGCTGCTGCTGGCCCCATTCTTTGGCACCAACAACCACACTTCATATGGTTAGGATTGTGCCAAGCTGTGCTCGCTGCAAACAGAATTTAAATAAAATGATTATAAATTTTCGCCCCCTTATAATAAGAGCGACACTTTTGCCGTTGTCCGGTGTCAAGAATAATTCATGCGGCTGACTGGCTGGCATGCCATGCCGGCTGGTCAATGCGAGAAAAATTAAGCAAAAGATATCGTTATATTGTCACATGTGGATTTTATAGCCAATGCTTAGGATTTGCATTTGCATGAGGGTCATCTGTAAGGAAACAAGGAAATTAGGAAGTACGGTACGCGCATGCAATGAGTATTGCATAAAGTAGCGGTTTTTACCGGATATGCAAAAGGGAATTTTTTTTTGAAGAGTGTAAAGATATATAGATGATTACTACTTTCAAAATACACTAAAATATTGGCTCAACTTGAGTGACCAAATGCAATAACGTGACTAATTTTGCATTTTTATATGACTACAACTACAGAAAATTTTAGAACATTAAATTTAGAAAGAGAAGGCGTTATGGAGGACTTGGAGATGAAAATTTTATAGAACTAAGTCTTGACATCTGTATAAGATGTTAAGAAGAGTGAGAATGATTATAGAAGGATCTTATCTATTCCCAGCATCTTAAGTAATCGGTTTGAGTATGTAGAATTTTATCCAAGGAACATTCCAGTCCCTCCTTTATCAATAAAGTAAATGGAATCTTCCAATCGCTGTAGCTACTGTTTGACACATATTTTCCCTATTGCAGCAATAGCTACGATGAGTACCAAGGTATACACAATAGATACCTGAATCTGAGACCTATCAGCTCTATTATCTATCTCTATGGAAATTCTCAGAGGGAAATCTACCAGAAATTTTTATCAGAAATTCTACCAGAAGATGTTCTTTCGATAGATAGGTAAGGTAAGGACGATTTTTCAAGCAAGAGAACGCATGAATATGTACGAAGACGTCCAGATTGAAAACGACGATTGCCAATCGCGACGAACATTCGCCAATTTAGAATCTAATCAATGGACCAAGTGATCCTCTCGTGATCAAAGGATTGTTGCCATACTATGCTTATACTGGGAACGTTCATTGTGATTTTCTTTATGATTGGTATATTCTCACATTTTGAGGAAAGGTAAGGTAAGGTAAGGTAAGGTAAGGTAAGGTAAGGTAAGGTAAGGTAAGGTAAGGTAAGGTAAGGTAAGGTAAGGTAAGGTAAGGTAAGGTAAGGTAAGGTAAGTTAAGGTAAGGTAAGATAAGGTAAGATAAGGTAAGGTAAGGTAAGGTAAGGTAAGGTAAGGCAAGGCAAGGTAAGGCAAGGCAAGGTAAGGTAAGGTAAGGTAAGGTAAGGTAAGGTAAGGTAAGGTAAGGCAAGGCAAGGCAAGGCAAGACAAGGCAAAGGTAGGGTGAGGAAAGGTAAGGTAAGGTAAGGTAAGGTAAGATAAGGTAAGGTAAGGCAAGGCAAAACAAGGTAAAGGTAGGGTGAGGAAAGGTAAGCTAAGGTAAGCTAAGGTAAGGTAAGGTAAGGTAAGGTAAGGTAAGGTAAAGTATGGCAAGGTAAAGGTAGGGTGAGGAAAGGTAAGGCAAGGCAAGACAAGGTAAAGGTAGGGTGAGGAAAGGTAAGGCAAGGCAAGACAAGGTAAAGGTAGAGTGACGAAAGGTAAGGTAAGGTACGGTAAGGTAAGGTAAGGTAAGGTAAGGTAAGGTAAGGTAAGGTAAGGTAAGGGAACGTGAGATAAGGTAAGTTAAAGTAAGGTAAAGTAAGATAAGGTAAGGAAAGGTAAGGTAAGGTAAGGTAAGGTAAGGTAAGGTAAGGTAAGGCAAGGCAAGACAAGGTAAAGGTAGAGTGAGGAAAGGTAAGGAAAGGTAAGATGAGTTAAGGTAGGGTAAGGCAAGGTAAGGTAAGGTAAGGTAAGGTAAGGTAAGGTAAGGTACGGTACGGTACGGTGAGGTTAGATATGTAAGGTAACATTTTTTATGCAATTTATGCCTCTTTTTTTTTTTTTTTTTGTTTTTATTTTATATTAATTTTCATCAATTTAATTGTGTGTTTGTACATCTTTCTACTTATTGAATATAATTTTTTTGTTATAATTTTTTTTTTATTATGTTTTTAGGTATAGCTCATTTTTGCTGTTTTAACTCTTAATTTAGCTTCCTCCAGTTTAACAATATTTTACAAAACTTTTGGTGTCCAGCACCTTTAAAGCTTTCCGCATGAGTTACACGCTTTGCCCATCAACACTTCTTCTGCCAACACAGAACGAAACTACCGCGGCTGATCATGGCTTGGCTTGAAAGTGTCAAGCCAATTAATCCAGTCCTAATTTCCACACGTTAAATGTCGCAGCGAAGAATTCTCGCAACATTTTGGCCAGACACATCGTGAGTGAGCGTCGCGGTATTAGCATGACTGGAACATACATAAAACAAAAGCCAACTTTTGCTCGTAGAGCAGCAGGCAGATTTAGCAGCGGGGCTTACAGTGGACATTTCAACTGTTGCTTGTACGAATCTTGTTACCAATGTCGGCCTGCCAATAACCGTCGCGCGGCATGCATGTCGTTCATTCGCAAAACTATCGCATTGTCGTTCGTCGTCGACGTCTACTTTGTCCGTCCTGTTTTGTCCGACTGGTGTCACTTTATTATGCAGGCATGTGTTTCCGCACTTCATGTAAGCGTCAGTGCTTTTCAGCTAGACACACATACACGCACAACACAGCAACATACATCAGTTTATATAAAAATATATAAATCTATTAATCGCTGTAGAGGAATCGTGATTGTCGCATCATGTAACTGTGACGCTGTGATCATAAATTTGAGCGCTAGACATTTTTTCGAGTGCTAGGTGGAAAAACAAAATAAAAAAAAAAAAAATAGTAAAACAATTTTATTTATTAGATTTTTGTGAAGCATTAAAACCTTGTGGGTGGCAAAAAAACAAAAAAAAAGGTTTCAACATTTTCTAGCATAAAATTCTACAACGAGATATATGACATTTACACTTTCCGGCGGAAGTTAACTTAAAATGAGCCTTCTTTTGTTACCTTGTATTTGCTTGTTGATCTCACGTTTGCGAAGTTTATTCAGCGAAACTCATTTCGGCCAAAATAATCAAAAGCGACTAAATTTATTTATTTATTTTCATTTGATTGCTTAACATAAATTATCCAATTTAATGGCCTTCTATGGGTTGTTTTTTTTTTCAGCTCTTAACAACTTTCTTGACTTAGCTTGTGGCAGCTTTAAAGCACGCAACTTTGGCGATTTTTACCAAATTGAAGTTTCACAAGGTTGTGTTTCTTGTTACTTTTCGCTCAATTTTTCAACAGTTGGTTTTTATGGGCTTTGTTGCTGTTGTTGATTTTACGATTTCATTTTGTTATTTAGTGTTATTTTTTTTGTTTCTTTACTTGCAGTTAATGTGCAAATTTTTAAAATTTATTTTTTTTCTAATTTATTGCTTCGATTAAGACGGACAGGACACATCGAATGCAAGCGGCTCGATCGGTTCAATTCGCTTGCATGAGGGTGCGAAAAGAAATTCAAGGTGTCGTCTTGAAATTTGTGTGCATCCATAAATTTTCAGTTGCTTACAATGAGCAACGAGCTCTGACAGTTGGCCAAAAACGACGCTGCTGCTGCTGTTGCGTATGCAAACGAGTCAATAGCCCCCGGACAGGCATTCGTTTTGGTCTTGATGAAGATAATGACGGTGCGGATGATGATAATGATGATGATGTTGGTGTTGATGATGTTGATGTTGATGATGCCGGTCTCTTGAGGGTGCGGTAGAGGCGCTACATTGTGCGTTTTTATTTATTTTGTCGATCTTAATCCGAGCAGGTAGGTGATTTTGATTCCCTTAGATTCAACTTCAATTTTGATAAAAAGGATTAAAAAAAAAATGCAATAAAATTTATGGATATATTTGAACATTTTATTTGACTGTACTATTGTATCTCTTAAATGAAAATAAAATAACTATAAAACGGAGGATCATTTTGAGCAAAGGTTTTATTTGATGACTTTTCGAAAAGTTTTTGTGGCATTTTGATAGAGATTTAACATAAAGTTGCTGAAATTAAACAATATATACTGCACCCTGATAGATCACCTTCCTTGCAATTCTTGAGGTATCTTCTCAGGGAGTTTTCTGACTCTTCCAGTATCGCAAATAAAAGCGTATTGATACAGATTTCATATAAATGAGACCTTTATAAACATCTTTTGATTAAAATTTCCTTTTGAAAAATGTCAGGTTAAAATGGAGGAATATTCAAAAAATTCTTAAAAGGATAGGGTGCATCAACAGCAGTTGTCGGGGGTTTTTTTGTTTTGTTTGAGCCATTGTTCGGATTTCTGTTCAATTTTTATTGGACTATACAATAAAAAATAGAGATTATGTATACAATATTTTACAATATTTTACAATACAATATTTTTGAAAATTGCCCAGCTTTTGTATAATACTCCTTTACAGCACTACGCTGCTTATTGATACACGCTTGATACAAAAATAAAGTTTAAATTTGCAAATGTAAAAAACAGAAAAATCTATAAATATTTGAAGAATATGACCAAAAATTTCTACAAGAGGATTTTTGGAATCGTTGCTCATTAATCTGAAGTTCGAAAATTAAAATTCCTGAAGTTGGCAGATCTAACTTGGCGGAAGTCAAAATAAAAAAATAAAAAAAAATCGATAAAATTATCAAGATTATGTCTCTAATCTATAAATTTACATTTATCCAACCCAAAAAAAAAAAATATTATATATTCTGTTCAATATTCAACAATTAAATTATATATTTTTTTTCAATAGTTAACGACCATTTTATCAGAGGAAGAAAAATAAAAGAAAACGAAAAACGGTACCTTTTTCAAAAACTTGAGAATTTTAAAATAAGAAAATTGTAAAAAAAACGAAAAACAAAAAAAAAAAAGAGTTGGCTGTGTAGTGGACACACCCGTAGGTTTGACGGTATTTCATGTTGTTGATGTTGATGTTGATGTATATGTTGATGTTGATGTTGATGTTGATGTTGATGTTGATGTTGATATTGATGTTGATGTTGATGTTGATGTTGATGTTGATGTTGATGTTGATGTTGATGTTGATGTATATGTTGATGTTGATGTTGATGTTGATGTTGATGATGATGTTGATGTTGATGTTGATGTTGATGTTGATGTTGATGTTGATGTTGATGTTGATGTTGATGTTGATGTTGATGTTGATGTTGATGTTGATGTTGATGTTGATGTTTATGTTGATGATGATGTTGATGTTGATGTTGATGTTGATGTTGATGTTGACGTTGCTGTTGATGTTGATGTTGATGTTGATGTTGATGTTGATGTTGATGATGTTTTTGATGTTGATGTTGATGTTGATGTTGATGTTGATGTTGATGTTGATGTTGATGTTGATGTTGATGTTGATGTTGATGTTGATGTTGATGTTGCTGTTGATGTTTATGTTGATGTTGATGTTGATGTTGATGTTGATGTTGATGTTGATGTTGATGTTGATGTTGATGTTGATGTTGATGTTGATGTTGATGTTGATGTTGATGTTGATGTTGATGTTGATGTTGATGTTGATGCTGATGTTGATGTTGATGTTGATGTTGAGGTTGATATTGATGTTGATGTTGATATTGATGTTGATGTTGATGTTGATGTTGATGTTGATGTTGATGTTGATGTTGATGCTGATGTTGATGTTGATATTGATGTTGATTTTGATGTTGATGTTGGTGTTGCTGTTTTTACTTTTTTTTATTTGCCTCTCTATGGGTTGTACTTTTCCTTGGGGCATTAACTTTGCCTGAGATGCATGCAATTAATCCAGCAAAAGTGATGCATATGCATCACATTAGTTGGTTCCCTGAGAGGCCTCATGACGCCGTCAATTTTTTTTGTTTTTTTTTTTGTATTTTTATAATGTGCCCGAAGACCTCACCTTCATTTTCGTTTCTTAAAATTTACCGTTTCCCCAGTGGTCACAGAGTTAAAATTCCATGCAACGTTTTTTCATAGTTGTATCATTTTTACTGCATTATGTGGTTGCCACCCTGAAATCATGACAAGAAGTTTTTTGTATTTAAGTTGTGAAATAACACATCTATGCTGTCGTAAAAAAATTTACCGTAACACATCTCCAAAATGAGTAATAATTCCATGCAACGATATTACATTTCTTCACGACCTGACGACGTCAGAATTTTGTTTTTTTATTTTTGTCGTAAGGCCAAGTATAAATCCTTCATTTTCCTTTTAAAATATTTATCGTTGCTTATATACTCACCGAGTAAAAATTCAATGCAAGATTCATGCAAGTGGCATGCATTGTCGGTCTTTGAGAGGTTCTCTCTATGTCCCCATGACGCTACAAACTTTTTGTTTAATTTTGTTGTGAGGGCTTAAAAGAGGACTTCCGATGACGTTTTGAATTTTTGTTTTTTTTTTAAATAATGAAGTCAAAGAATCAACCGTCGCACGGTCGCACTATTTTTTGACGTGGAATACGTCATTCTCGGATGTAAGTAGGGTGGTTGATAGTGATTAGGTGTCGGTATTTATATCACTTTTTGAGCCTTTGGTGGGCCTAAAGTACTGATCGTACAATGTTGATGTTAGCACTTGTTGGTCTGCTTGATCCTCAATGCGACAAAAATTCGTGTTAGAACTCTCTGACTTATATAAATTTTACACAATTACATGAAATATAAAGCCAACATTTGATGTTTTTAATTGCTTAAACTTGCTACCTATTTATCGACAGTTTCCGGTTTTATCGACAACACCATAAAATTTGTATGGGAGCCCCCCTAAGAAGTGGTCGGAGGGACTAGATGTCAAAGGCAAAAATGTTTCTTTTGCAAAAATAAGGGGGGGGTCGGTAATACATATTAACCCTCTCCGGCACTCTCTTAAAGGTCATTTGCTCAGGTGTATGGAATAAATAAACAAAAACCATAAAATTTGTATGGGAGCCCCCTCAGGAGTGGTCGGAGGATATAGGTGTTGAAGGAAAAATTTTTCCTTTTGCAAAAGTAATGGGGGTCGGTGAGACATATTAACCCTTTCCGGCACAAACACAATAAAATTTGTATGGGAGCCCTCCTAAGGAGTGGTCGGAGGGAATAGGTGTCAAAGGCTAAAATGTTCCTTTTGCAAAAATAATGGGTGTCAGTAATACATATTAACCCTCTCCGGCACTCTCTTAAAGGTCATATGCTCAGATGTATGGCATAAATATACAAAGACCATAAAATTTGTATAGGAGTCCCCCTAAGGAGTGGTCGGTGTGCTATTTATTACAACACATATGCTCAGGTGTATGGAATAAATATTTTGCTAAATATTTCTTAAAAAAGATGTCATCAAAAGCGAATTGAATAATTCTACGTCTTGTGTTACGACATAGTCGAAACTACTGTATCTTTTTTAATAATAGCTTTTATAGTCAGCGAGTAACAATTCAATGCAACGCCGATGAATTTTGAAAAAATTACTTTTTCAAATTTTTTGGAAACCTGCGCGGTAAAACGTAACTTCGTCGCTTCAATACTTCGGCGATTCTTCGCATTTTAATCAAAAATAAAAGTTGACTAAAAATAAACTTCCGCTCATTGCTCAATAGTATAGCATTTCAATTGCTTTGACATCCATGTAATGCAAAGTATAAATTTAGCCACTGTCAGCAGATGTATGGCTATATATTTTGAACTCAAAAAGTCACCCAACGCGAGAAACCAATTTCAAACGCAATTACACAACAACAGCGCCCGCAGTCGTGTTATAAGATTTGAAAGTCCAACCAACTCGATCAACTCGAGCAACTCAACCAACTCGACCAACTTCAAAACTAATACTAGAGCAAATAAATATTCTAATTTGCAACTGTCAAGCCTAGCTGCAGCCGCATTCCAACTGTCAGACGCAACTAACAAGGCCGAGTAGTGGCTTGGCTGCCTGCCCCCAAAGGATATTTTAGTTTCTTAACTATTTGTTTGACTTCTGCAGAAATCAAACTGAAGAGTAGTAAAGTAGAACGCATGAAATCGCACCAAAGTTGTAAATATGTAGTTTCAGTTCTGGTTGCGCTGTCGCTGCTGTTGTTAGCTGTGAAGCCAGCAGCTCAGTAGTCGTCCACTCGTCTCAAGGACTGTTGTCAATGGAGTGGAGTATAAAAATGATTAAGCTTGACCCGAGTAACGCTGCAAATATTAATACGCAATGCACCAGCGCAGACTGAAGTTGAGCCTGAACCTATAAAAAAACAAAATTCAAAATTCGCAACGCACTCAAAGCGTTGGAATAGGTAGGTAATGAGTTTGTGACAGATGAAACAGCAGTGGCGACGATGGCGATGGCGATGACGACATTGGCCCCAGACAAGTGACTGGGCCTGCGGCTGTGCAATCGTGTTAAGTCGTTAATCGAAATGGAGTGAACGTTGTACGCAATCTACGGCACTGGGTGTCCATGTGGCAGGAGCCTACGTAGTGCAGTCGTTGGTGATGGGCCATCATACGTTATTGTCATAGTTTGCTTGTTTATGACGCAGTTTGGCCAAAGTATTACAGTGCGTATGAGGAAGAGGACACCCAGTGCTGGGAGCTTATAAAGAGTTAACACGTCTTCTGTTGATCTTGTGCGTCAGTTGAAAATTAACAAATTTTATTTTGTAGATGTAACCGTAGATCAACGTGGATATGCATAATTAAATCTTTAAGATGGAATTTTAATTGAGTGCCTTTCTTGGAATTGTTTGAACTAATTCGTGTTCGTTTGAAATTTATGACAATCTTTAACATGTTTTCGATAACTAGTTCAACCTTAATTCAAACGAATTAGAGATCTGCTAAAGGCGGTTATCTAGAGCTGGTCCGTTTTTTGTTTTCTTGTGGAGTGCCCAAAATATTTGGAGGACAAAAAGAAAGAAATTTGTTTAAAAAGGAGTAAAAGCATAAATCTTCCGAAATTGTCAATTTAACAACGCATAAAAAAGGGTCCTGCTGCCACAGCTTTTCCTTGCATACACGCACTCTAGCTCTCTTCTCTTGTGCACCTCTGTCGGCGCGTATTTTTTTTATGGCTTTACTGGAGGCATAATTTCTCAACGAAATTCCTAGAGCTGCCAACGCTAAACACTTTTTTATAGAATTGCCAAGCAACTGGCCTAACTTAGACTAGCTAGCCAGTTAGCCACTCAAACTGGCTGCGACCATCGACATCCTCAACCTCATCCACAGCGTCTAGTAGGTACTCAGTTTTTATATCTTTGGCACTTATAAAATTTTATGTACCTACCTGCAGCATTCTAGCATCTTGAATCTTTGTATCTTAGAATCATGATGCCTTTCTTTCTCAATCTCGCGCTGATTATGTGTGCGTGTGTGTGTGTGTGTGCTTGTGTTTGTACATAAAATTGTCCTTATTTTACATGAGGCCATAAATCTTAGAGGAAATTAAATTGGATGACATTCTCGATGATTGTGAAACGAATCGATTTTCAATGGTTTCGCGAAAAAAGGAATTAACAACTATTTTAAACGGCCGCCATTGATGCACCAATAGTACTAGAATTGATTTAAAGTGGCTTCTTTTATGACTTGGCATGGGAAAAAATTCGTCATTAACCAAATTAAATGACTGACCATTTTGTTAAAGCTTTTAAACTCATGAAGAGGTTGGATTATTGGACACGTATGGATGGTTTTGCAGTTATTACAAAAAAAAAGAAAGAAAAAAATTAGTCTTGTGACAATTTTGATGGTCCTTTTCCCTAATTTTGATTGAGAACTATAAGAATTGAAGAAACAGTAGGAATGTTTTTGAGACACGCTAGTCGAAATGGAAGCATTACTTGTCTTGAGGACAATGGAAAGTTGGGGGGGGGGAGAATAAACGCTATGTGATGTATTCAATTGAAAAAGATAATTTTTTTGGTTGATCATTCACCACTCAGATCATTCACCACTCATCATCAATTTTAACACAAATATACCTCGCAATCAAAATCCGCATCCGATCTTTTCAAGTAGAACAGAATAGAAAACGTAAATGAAGGTTATGTTCATAGGCACTAAGATAAAACAATAAGAAACATTTATGGTTGATGGACTTAAGCCCGGACATGAAGGATTTAATAGAAGTGAACATTTGTCAATATTGTAAAAATTTCTTTTTTACTGTTGATAAATCCACGAATTGCGCCATTTCCGAAAAAATGGTTTTTAGGTTAGGTTATTCAATGGATCAAAATAAATCCATCATATCCATTCTTTAATAACTGGCTGTACAAGAGGTGGTGGTGTACTGATTGCTGCCAAACGTAAATTTCGATCATCACCGGGTATGGGCAGAGAGCGCTCTTAGAGCGCTGAGAGCAAGAATTGAGAGCAAAGGTTTTCTGTACCAATACAAAACCCAACAACAAATCAAAGACAAAAGCCAAACACAGAAACAACACAGACGCTTTAACTGTAGTAGTGCCCATACCCGATCATCACTTGTTTCGCTCCAAAACTCGGACTCTCTACTGGATCAGCTGTATGTGAAACTATTGGGCGCTTCTGGTTCATTATTCATCTGTGTATCATACATTCCACCGAATAGTGCGGATAATCTCTATAAAGCACATGTTGATAATATCATTAGTTTAGATGTAAATAATCTCTGAGATAGCAACCTATGTGTTTTGGGGGATTTTAACCTAAACAAATTGAGCTGGTCTTACATTGGTGATGAAAAAATTCTAACTCCGTCTAATGTAACTAGCTCGAATGAAATTTATCTTGTTGATAGCTTTTTAAGTATTAATCTGGTCCAAATCAATAATATCACTAATACGCTTAATAGAATTTTAGACTTGGTTTTTATAAACACTAATAGTAATTATAAACTTTTTGAAAATGCTTTTCCTTTTTCTGGTGCTGACATATCACATCAATAAATACAATCAATTTTAGATATAGCTTATGTGATATCAGTCATTTAAATAATATTTTTGATAATATTGATTGGATTTCAATGTTTAATGTTGATGTCTCAGCATGTTTTATTCAATTTAAGGCCGTTTTAAACAATATTTGCATTAATAACATTCCATAGTTTCCAACTAAAACCTATAAGCTTCCCTGGTTTACAAAGGGTCTTCAAAATCTTAGGAACTAATTTTATAAGAGATACATGGAAAGTAATAGTCCAATATTTTATGAAAAATACCGGAATTTCATGAGGGAATTCAGTTTTCTCAATAAATATCTATACAATCAATTTATATTGGGGTTTGAAACCAGCATAAAATTAAACCCGAAAGCTTTTTGGCGATTTGTAAAATCGAAAAAAAATACTGCTAATATCCCATCTGCTGTTTTCTACAATAACAATAGTGCAAAAACTGCTAATGAAGCTGCTAATTTGTTTGCTGAATATTTTCAGTCTAATTTTGAAAATGAATCTGAGGATGATACTCACAGTGATTTCTCTACTAATGTTCTGTCTTCCCTGGAATTTGGTGCGCTTTTATTATCTTCTGATGATGCCGTTAAAGGAATTATTAGTTTAAAACCATCAATGAAGACAGATGCAGATGGTATCTCTGCATATTTGTTAAAAAATTGTTCAGCATTAGTTAGCCCAATTAAACTTATCCTAAATAAATCACTAGAGTTCTGGTTTGTTTATTGATGATTGGAAGGTTGCATTAATAACTCCTATTTTTAAAAATGGGAATAAAAATGATATCACTAACTATAGGCCAATATCTAAATTAACCACTTTTTCGAAACTCTTTGAAAGCATCATAAAAGACAAGCTTTACTTTGGAGTTAAAAGATTGATTTGTCCTCATCAACATGGCTTCGTTTCAGGAAGATCAACTTTATCAAATTTAGCTATTTTTTCTGAAGATTCCCTTTCTGCTTTTCAAAGTGGATGTCAAGTTGATACAATATATACGGACTTCTCTAAGGCATTTGATAAGGTCTCGCATAATATTTTAATACTTAAACTTGCTAAACTGGGTTTTCACTCAGTATTGTTACAGTGGCTACGGTCCTACTTACGGTTTGGAGCTATCTTCGGCTTCACTTAGCACTTCACGAGCTTGTTCTTCAGTGATATGTTGATCAAATTCCACATTTACTGCCATAGCGTGACCGATAAAGACGGGTACCCTTACACAAGTTGCAGTAACTTTTATATCTTCCTCTAAAATTTTTTTTGTCTCCTCTTGCATTTTCCATTCCTCTTCTGTAGAGCCATTTTCCATGAATTCTCCTACATGGGGAATGCAATTGAATGCTATTTGCTTAGAGAATATCTGCATTGTTGTTATTGATAATGGTAAATCGACCCCATTCTCAGCTACATCAGGGGTTCCACAAGGTAGTATTTTGGGACCTTTGTTATTTATATTATTTATAAATGATATAAGTTTTTGTTTTTCTAAAGTCAACTTCCTTTTATATGCAGATGATCTTACATACATGCCAATTAAGAATAAGTCTGACTCAGATCTTCTACAGAATGAACTGTCGAAAGTTTATGCTTGGTGTTGCCAAAATCGACTTTCTCTAAACGTAAATAAATGTTTTCAAGTTACCTATGCCAAATCACAAAATATTATTAGTACGTCATATTACATTGGTACTTCTGAATTGAAAATTGTTGATAATACACTTGACTTGGGGGTACTCTTTGAAAGTAAATTTACTTTCTCAAAACATTTTGATTATATTGTCTCGAAAGCGTATGCTATGTTGGCTTTTGTGCGGCGTAACAGTTGTGCCTTTTCAGACCCATACACGCATAAAACTCTTTATTCTTCATTGGTAAGATCGAAACTTGAATACGCTTCATTTATATGGAATCCGTATTATGCTGTGCATATAAATCGCTTTGAACGTTTACAAAAAGTTTTTACTTTTAATGTCAGGTGTTTACTTATAAATTTGAAATCATTGCAAAGTAGAAGAACTATTCTTTCCCTATTATTCATCTTTGAAGTAATACGGGGGGCAATAGATTGTTCACGTCTTTTAAGTATGATTAATTTCAATACTCCCTGTAGAAATCTACGCTGTTATGATATATTTTATGTTGGAATGATTAGAACTAATTACGATACAAATGCACCTATTAATCGCGCCTTAATTGAGTTCAACAGGTTGTCTAAAGATATTGAAATTGATTTTTCTTATTCTAAATTGGTTTTTAAAAAGATGTTGAATTGCTATTATCGTTAATCTCTATGGATTATCTATTACTTCTAAATGTATCTATTGATTGTTATGCTTATCTTATTTTTAATTTACTTTTTATATATTTAATATATATTTTTTTTTTTATTACTTGTAGTCAGTAAGGAAATTGTTGTTCCATTGATGAAATAAATAAATAAATAAACAAATAAATAAATAAATAAATAAATAAACATTAGATCTTTGAGATTTACATGAAATAAGTCTTCTTTCAGAATTATTAACTTCCCATTCCCATTCTGCTAGCAATTTCACATCAGAGTTTATTGCCATATGTTGAGGAAACAATAGGTACCTATCTTTAATTTTGTGTCAAAAGTTTCATAAATATGTGTCATACTTATTCTGGGTTACTCGTAATCCTTGGGCAACATGAAATAAAATATCACTCATAAAATATCACTCCTCAACCGAGTGGGAGCAATTTTTTTCTTTTTACTTTTTCCCCTACAATTTGCCACTTTCCTACAATAACGGCGACATTTCTTGTGCTGTTCTGCACTATAATTCAAAAAAATTTTCAAATTAACTTACGAGCTGGCTTCCGCGAATCGACTTTGCCGGAATATGAATTTCTTTTTCCACTATAGAGCTGCTACACTACTCGTACGACACCTCATCTCGTTGTGGAGCACAGCACATAAATTTGAGGGCAAGAAAAATGACAATCGCACAATTCAGTGTCAAAGGATTAGTGGAGAAAATTTATGATGTAGACTGCTGTACATGAAGTCAGCAAACGCACACACATTCAGGCTCACACATGTTGTGTAAGCTTTGGAAATACTTTTTGGTGTATGTGTGTAGGGCATGGTTCGTATGCGTGAATATATTTTGGATTTATTGAGTACTACAGTAAATTATAACTGGATTTTGCAAATTTTTTAATTAAAATGCTACTGTGTATGTATGTATGTATGTGTGTGTGCGTTTGTGTTAATAACTCATGTACTCCAGCGTAGTTGCTTCAATTTGGCAAAAGAAAGCCCAATCGAGGCTTGGGCTCGACTCGTCTCGTCGTCTCCCTACATGACTTGAGTTGCCCGTATTTCATTTTCATGTCCACAGAGGTCGCGCAGTTCAAAACGACCAGAACAAAGGGGCATAAAAAAACTTACAATTGCAGAAAATAAATTGAAAAGCAAAGCATATCGCATGTGACCCTTGGCACTGGTGTGTGATGAAGAATTGAGCGGCAGTAAGATGATAAAATGTAACCATTGGGTGATAATTAATTGCTTTATAGAGCGTAACAGTAGAGATCGCAGGCAAAATAAGTTTTCTGTGACAATATTACTTAAATGTTTCAAGTTGACAGAAATACATTTTCAGGGAAACTTAAAGCCACACAGATAAAGTTATGTTCCAATAGGTGGGCAGAAAGTTTCTGTTGGCGAATGTTGAGTTAAGGATAACACAAAGTTTTTTATCAAGTTGAGCTGAAGTTCAGGAATAAAAATGTTCAAAAATTCCTCGACATATTCTTCAAAATTTCCAACTTACCTACTCCTGTAGTGTACAATAACTTTCCAGCACTTGCTGGAAAAACATCATCACTCTTCTCAGATAATTGAAACTTCAACTCACAGACTCACATTCAACGATCAACAGAATTATTATTTTAATCAAATATTTTACAGTGTCTTAAATTGAAGCGAACACTTGTTCGCACAGGCATAAATCTTTGTTGACAACTTAATATATTTCAAAATAAATCAAGCGCCAACTTTATGGTTAAGGCAGGAGAGAAAAAAAAAAAAGAAAATGTATTTTCCAATTCCAATTAATTGCGAATGACGCTCACCGTACAGTTCCCCCACATGCCACAGACAGATCCTGAGCAAACAATTCGATTACGTTATGCTTCTGAGCGCTGAGTGAATGGATACAAGGACGACGACTTCATGCATGAGCCCCCGCAATACCATGGCTTATGCTTGTTTACGCTTGCGCACGGGCTATTGATGCAGCTATACTAACATTTCGCTTTGGCGATCAAATAAAAGTTTGAAAAATAGCCACATTTCTTTGTAGAAAATACAATATTTCTGAGTGTGAGTGTGCATCAAAATGTATGTACAATTGCTCGGCTACATTGGTAGAAATCATAAAATTTTAATTTTAAAAAAGTCAGTAAACAACATTGAGTTCTTTTGGCCATGTAACATAGCCATGCGGGATACGTGAGAAAAGTAGTTATTATTTATTTGCGCCCTCATCATAAGCGAGACGCTGTTACTACTACTTCACACCACGTACTCTTGCAAAGCCCCACACCGCTCCACAACAGCATTAGCTGTTAGTCAGTGTGCAAAATATGCCTACTCCTTCATTCGCTCTCCCAACTCTTGCCTCGCTGTGCCTGCGCCAGCACCAGCTCGTTAACGCAGTCGCCGCCGCCGCCACATACAATAAAACATAGTGAAAAGCATTTCCTTGCGGCGTTGTCTTGCATTTTCAAGGAGAGAAATCAGACAACATGCCACGTTGTTGTATTTCTACAACACTGTGATCTGTGCCACCAGCAGTTTGAATGTTCAACTTATTGTTGAATTAATTTATTTTTGCAACAAGTCGCTGACCGATCGCAACATTGTTCATTTTTTTTTTGCAAATTTTTGGCCCCGAAGGATGTACGTAAATTTTGAAAGTTACTTATGCGAGTGGCAATCAATGTGGGCTGGTGTTGTTGTTGTTGCAGTGTGTAGATTGTACATGTTGCTAGCTGATTTAGACGTTGACATAAGCAACAGTTAGCTAGCTGATCTGAATTCGTAGGCCAAAGAGAGCTGGTGTTGGTGACCGTTGCTTTTTATTGCACGATAAGCATAAATTTGCAAGAGACCACAATTCACAACAAATTTCAAATTCATTTCTGATTTGTTCGTGTATCTAACAAATCTTCTAAATCAATAAAGTTATGATGAAAAGTAGTAGAAACTCACTTAACACTTAAAAAATGTTTTAAGATCTCAAAGTCATAAGTTTATTGAGAAATTAATATTTTTTTTAATGACAAAAGAAACAAGCTCACGATGACCACCCTCAACTCAATTCCAACAAAGTTTATTGTGTGTTCATACTGATACAAACAATTGTCTGTGTGTTCATAATTGTCAAACAATTGTCTAAACCAAACATGCGTATGGCCCGAGCCACTACGTTCATACAAATTTTGTTCTATCTTAATTTTGTCTTTGCGATGAGCCAAAATCAAAAAACGCCTACAAAAAACAACAACACAAACCGCACTCGTTCAGTGTTCAGTGTTCAACACATTTTCCAGCGAACTTTACAAAAACAAATGCATGCAAAGCCGAAATAAAAAAACGCACTCTCGATGATGTCGATGCTGAGGCTGATTGTCCCGTTATTTGTGTGTCGAGTAATGTTTCATGCCATGTAATTTTATTGCATTGTAATTGTTTTTTTGTTTTGTTTGATTTCTTGGTAAACGCAACAATGAGCATCATTTTGTGTTTTGTTTTTTTGACGTGACGAAGTTACGTTGTACTGCTCTAGTTTCCAAAAAAGTTGAAAAATGAATTTTTTAAAAATTCATCTGCGTTTCATTGAATTGTTACTCGCTGGGTATAAGAGCTATGATTAAAAAAATAGTATGACCATACAGGTTAATTATTTGACTATATTGAAAAAACACAAAAAAAATTTAATACGGCATAGGGACGTAGTGGGAGCTGCGTAAGAAACGCGACTGAAAATTTGTTACATGGAATTATTACTCGCTGAGTATTAGTGCTAGGAATAAAAATACTATACGCCAATAAAGACCTACTGAAAGCCCTCACAACAAAATTAGACAAAAAATTTCTGACATCATGGGGACGCTGAGAGAGCCGCTCAAAGATCGATAACGCAACATTCATGCAGCGGTGTTGCATTGAATTTTTACTCAATGAGTATATAACTTACGATAAAAGTTTAAAAAGGAAAATAAAGTTTTTATACATGGCTTTACAACAAAAATAAAAAAAAAATTCCGGCGTCGTCAGGTCGTGAATATAACAGCTTATGTAACAGAAATGTAATTTCGTTGCATGGAATTATTACTCACTCAGAAGGAGTGAACATTAGACATTAATGTCAGGAAACAGAAGGGAAAACTTCGAAAGTTTCCTATGACGGTTGACTTTTGTTATTTTAATAAGTATTTCAACTTGTTAAAGATCTTCTCAACTCATCTCTAAACCATTTTTAGCTGGCCCATTTTGTATTGTATCTATCATAATCAAGGCAACCACACCCTCCCACCAACTCCACCATTTCTTTCAGATCGACTTTTATTCGGCTGGGCTAAAAAATATATCATTTCTACCGGACTAAAATATTTGAAAGTTTAATATTTGGGAAATTTATAATTTTTTAAAATTTTACTTATAATTTTTTATACATCGAATAATCAAAATGTTATTTAAGTGAAAATTTTAAAACTTTAAATAATGAAGCTGTATCAATTTAGAAGTTTATAAAGTTAAGAATTATAAACTAAAAATTTATAAATTTGAAAATATCAAAATATTAATATTTAAAAAATATAAAAAAATAAATAAAATTAATATTGTAAAAATTTTTAAATTTTAAATATTAAAATAAGTTAAAAATTTTAAATATTTCAAAAAATTTAAAAATAAGGACATTCAGAACTTAATAAAAATTAAAAATATCAAAAATAAGATCATTTTGAAATTTAAAAATTAAAATGTTTCCAAATTTAAAAGCCTAAAAAATTAAACGTTTGTAAATTTCAGAATAAAAATATTTAAAATTTTAAATAAGTAATAATTTCAAAATGTGACATATTCTAAAATCAGAAATTCAAGGTATAAAAATTTAAAAAATTTTTTTTTTTAAATTTTATTTCAAAATTTAAAAGAATAAAATTGTTTAAAAAGTTAGAACATAACAAAAAAAAAAATATTTAAAAAAATATTTATATATTAATAATTTTTGTATAAAAAAGGATGCAGTTGGCTGTGTCATGGACACACCCGTAGGTTTTGACGTGACAACGTATCTTTTTCTTCGTCTATATTCTTTCTCTTGTCCTAAAAATTGTCCCTACACTAAGGGAGAAAAATATTAAATTTATCCACACACTTTTTAATTTAGTCAAAAAGCGAGTCATTTTTGCACCAATAACTCATTTACTTAAATCGACTACGTAAATATTTAAAATTTATTTAAATACTTTTTCAATTAAATAAAATATTAAAATATTTAAACAGAATTAATAAAAAATATATTTACTATTTAAAAATAAAACTATCGCATTTAAGGAAAATTAATATGAAAATATTGAAATTGAAAACCAATTTATTTGAATATTTCCCACGAGTTGCGTTCATATCAAACGCCATTTAGTGGTATATTTTATTTTCTTTTTGTGAAAATATGATTTGTGAGTCCGGTGGTGAGTGCGATGCATGATGAAATCATGTAGAGTGGAGTGACATTCTTGAGAAAATACCGAGTTTTCACTCCACCTTACATGAATTCATCATGCATCGCACTCACCACCGCACTCACGGTTAAAATCCTTAATTCTTACATTCGTGCTTTTTCCAAACCCTGTCAAAACCCTTTTTCTAAACCATATCTTATTCTTGGCCTTAATCGTTATAAAAATCCTAGTCCTCCGCCTTTATCTAATCGTTGTTCTAATCCTAGTTTGGATTTGAAAGGCGGTTATCTCCATGTTTGTAATTATTTTCGTTATTTTAAAATAAAATTTACCGTTGCACCTCTAAAACTCGAGTAATAATTCCATGCAACAATATTATATTTTTGTTGCTTACACTGTTACCGCCGCAACCTGAAGGTTGTAATATTTGAATTTTTTATTTTTGTCGTAAAGCCAAGTTCAAATCCTTAATTTTTTTTTATAATATTGACCGTAGTGCTTATACTCACCGCGTAATAATTCTATGCAACATCGTTGCATGATAGTGACATTTTCAATATTAAGGCGGCTCGCTCAACGGCCTTATGATGTCATGTTTTTTTTTGTATATTTTTGTCTTAAGGGCTAAGGACGAGCTTTTATTGGTGCATAATAATTTTGAACTTAGCACATTTATATAGCGTGCTATAATTTCATGTAACAAATTTTTAGTTGCATTGCTTAAGCAGCTCCTTTTGCGTTCTAAAGAAGTCTTTAATTTTGTTTTGATTTTTGACACAAATCCAAGGAATATACTTTACTCTCGTACCATTATTTTTTATATCACCTATACTCAGAGAGTAACAATTCTATTTAAGGCCGAAGCATTTCGAAGAAAAATTACGTTTCCAACTTCGCTCGATTAAACGTAACGTTGTCACTCCAAAAGTTTTCGATTTTCATATAACAAAAATTTTTAAAGTAAAAATATAAAATTAAAGAAATATAAATTTAAAGAATTTAAATATTAATAAAATTTATAATCTTTATAATCTGTATAATCCTTATTATCTTTATAATATTTATAATCTTTATAATCTTTATAATCTTTATAATCTGTATAATCTTTATAATCTTTATAATCTCTCTAATCTTTATAATCTTTATAATCTTTATGATCTTTATACTCTTTATACACTTTATGCTCTTTATATTCTTTATAATCTTTAAAATATCTATAATCTTTATAATCTTTATACTCTTTATGCTCTTTATACTTCTTATAATGTTTATAATCCTTATAATCTCTATATTCTTTATAATTTTTATAATCTTTGTAATCTTCATATTCTGTTTAATCCTTATAATCTTTATAATCTTTATAATCTTTATAATTTTTCTAATCTTTATAATCTTTATCGTTATACTCTTTATACTCTTTATAATCTTAATAATGTTTGTAATTATTATACTCTTGAAAATATTTATATTCTGTATATTCTTTATATTCTTTACTAATTTTATACTCCTAATAATCTTTATAATCATAAAAAACTTTAAAATCTTTATAATCTTTATAGTCTTTATAATCCTTATAATCTTTATAATCTTTATAATCTTTATAATCCTTATAATTTTTATAGACTTTATAATCCTTATAGTCTTAATAATCTTTATACTCTTTATACTCTTTATCCTCTTTATCCTCTTAATCCTCTTTATGCTCTTTATACGTCTTATAATGTTTATAATCCTTATAATCTCTATATTCTTTATAATCTTTGTAATCTTTATAATTTTTATAATCTTTTTAATCTTTATAATCTTAATATTCTGTTTACTCTTTATAATTTTTGTAATCTTTATAATCTATATAATCCTTATAATCTGTATTATCTTTAGAATCTTTATAATCTTTATGTGCTTTATACTCTTTATACTCTTTATACTCTTTATACCCTTTATACTCTTTATACTCTTTATACTCTTTATACTCTTTAAACTCTTTATACTCTTTATACTCTTTATAATCTTAATAATCCTTGTAATTTTTATACTCTTGGAAATATTTATATTCTTTATTATTTTTATAATCCTTATTATCTTTATTATCATAACAAACTTTAAAATCTGTATAATCTTTTTTAAATAATCAGCCCTCATTAAAATCAAATCCCCCAAGACCATTTCTATACCGACTGGCTCATCGAGTTACATCCGTGATTACTACCACATTGGTAGAAAGTAACAAAATAGATAAGAACGAAGGTTAAGAGGAAAACTTTCTATCACCTTTTTGTGTTGGGCTGTCCTAGTCAAAGAAAAAAAATTTGATCTCAAATATTTGAGACCAAAGAAGTTATTGCCCACCCACAATAACTCCGACTCTAGGGAGAATTTTAAGAACTTAGTGAAGCACCCTTGGCCACTCTTATTTTGTTTCTTATGTGCTGATACAAGTCTTGGGAGATAAATAGATCGCCCACTAATGAAATTCAGATAAAATACAATAAATCAATTTTTGAGTTGGAATACTCCTAAATTAAAGTATTTCAATTGAAATGTTTTGAAACTCATTGAGAACTGACTGCGTTAGATAAGAACCAATTAAAAACTAAACGAGGGGTGTTTAGCAGCAGCTGAGTCGCACGTACTATTATGGGGGAAGCGCTAAAAATACTGCAAGGCACACAAATATGTTGCATGTGTGGTGGACATTGTTGTTGTTGTTGTTGTTGTTGTTGTTGCTGTAACATTCTGCTAAATGTTTCAAAAATATCTTAATTACCCGCGTGATCATCTCGTGCGCTTTACAATTATTTAGAAAATAAAACATTTTTAGCTGCTCCTGCTGCTGCTGCTGCTGCTTCTTCTGCTTAATTATAAGGGTACGTTTTTAGCACTAGCTCAACCACCACCACCACTACCACCACCATTACCACCACCATTACCACTACTACCACAACCATTGGTGGTGACTTTATTGTTGCTGGCAATGCTGGCTCATTGATGTCTTGTTGTGAGTCACCGTAATTAACTTGCTTGCTTACTGCAGGGCGTTGCTTTAGCGTTGTGCAACGTGTTGTCCGAGTTCGCTCAATTAAACGTTGCTCTGTGACATTCTGTGCGGCACATCACGTGCAAGCGTAACGTTACGCTAAGTTTTTTATTTTTTTCAAATTAGTCTAAAGGAATGAATGCGGTACGGTTAGCTTAGGATGGGTTAACTTTGTGGCTATCAATTAGTGGAGCACAGAGCTGGGTACGTGGTAGAAGGAGTGATTGGGGTTGCGATTGGAATTGAAATTGGCGTGAGTTCGAGTGAAACTAAGAAAATCCTGAGAAATATTTTAACTGATTTGTAATGCAAAGTCGCATTACGCTCCGCTGGATACTCAAAACAAGCTGCAATAAATTTTTTAGTATATTTTTTATTTAATTATTTTTGTTGCTGCCTTTTTAATGCCTGCTTAATTTCCTTGAAATCCAATCTTCTTTTCAAACCTATTTAAATGCACATTAAAGTTAAAAATATTTTTATTTCTGCATAATTATTGCAGATTACAAACAAATAGCTGCTGCAGCTTAGCGTAGCTGGCTGCTTACGCTAACAATTCTGGCTAATTTGTGGTAATTCAAAACAGCAGGGGGTGCTGCTGTGGCCGTCACACATGGTATTCACAGCGTGCAAAAATAAGAATAAATATAAAAATATGGGTTATATAAAAAATTAGCAGAACTGCAGAGAAGAGATTTCATTAAAATTTATTCGCACATAAATTCTGATTAATAAAATTTATGCAACTGTTGCGCGCATCGCGCAGGCGCAGCCATTGTGGCGCAGCCCTGCAGTCCTCAGCTTGAACACACAGTGACAACTGCGCTGATTTTCAGTTCTTATAAAATGTGTGTCCGTCTTGCAACGCTTTAAGGCTGAAATCGCGCCAAATTACTTTGCGTTGTCATGTGCGCAGGCGCATAACGCATTGGTTAAGCGTGTCCATTTTTAGCTAACTGCGCGCCATAATAAGATGCTGTATCGGAGGGTGTGTAGGTATGTTTGTTGTGTTCGTCGTCTGTGTAATTCTTGCCGATATTTATATGCTTATGAATAATATTTTAGAACAACTGTCGCACATGCGCAGTCGTTGCTTCGCTGCTGCTTCAGCACGACGATCAGCAGTCCTCATCAACAGTCTCCCTCCTCATCAACATGCTACTTGAAACTTGTCTTTGATCATTTAGTTGTTGCTTTTTCATTGTGCGGTTGCGGTTGCGGTCATGGTTAGTTTGGCGAAATGCTCAACCGCACCTGTAGCGAATTTGCCTGAACGTTAAAGGTGTTGTTTCGCGAAATGGTTGTCTCGCTATTGTTGTTGTGTCTCTGGAACTAATGACTGTGATTGAAGGCGTTGGCTTTGTAAAGCGTTGCGCTACGTTGTGTTGCGTTGCGTTGCGTTGCTTTACTGTGTGCACCATTTGCTGTTAAGTATTTTTGCATTACGTTCCTCAAGTCGCTGTGTTGCTTGATCGCCATTGTTGGTCCGAAAGTCATTGTGTGCTGATTTATTGGCTGCACACAGCGCTGGCCTTGGTCCTTGTCCATTTTTATTATATCTGCTGCTGTTTCAATGAATTTGCTGATTAATGTTTGAAGCAACTCTATTAAAGCTGGAATCTTTTTTGATCCACAGCATAGACGAGTAGAGAGAATGTTGCAAGCTATGGCTTCAGCTACTTAATGAGTTTGGTGCCCGGTATCGCCGCTGGAAGCTCTGGAAATAAGAGTTTTAAATGATTAAATAAAAGGATTTTTTCACAAGAATAATAAATCATTCTGAATGAGAATTTCATGCGTAAATGAAATGGAAATTCTTGTTAAATTCAATCAAAAAATTGTTCCTTAATGGACTGTTTTTTATTTTTATTTATTTCATTTAGTGCATGAGATACTCCCCATATTCAAAATCGAAAGGTAAGTACAGGGATGTATAATTTGAACTCCTCATTTTAACCCCTCATTGCTTCTAACTCATCAAACTGAGCATTTTTGTTATAAAATGCAATCTGTTGAACTCTTCCATTTCAGGAACCTCATTATCAGAATGCTTCCATTGAATTTAGTTTTATTTTTTTAAATAATTTCCATTTTGAAAACAAATTTGAGCTTTAGGCCAAGTATGTTGACAACAAGACAACATTAATACATTGAAGGCAACAACCAACAATAACAACAACCAACAATAACAACAACGGCTCTTGCTTAGAGCATATAGAGCAAATCACACAGCAGACTAGACAAACTGTTTCGTTGGCCGCTTCACCAACTCATCGGTACACTTGCATGACTTTTGACTTCGATCCACTCAAGCTACTTAGGTTCTACTTATACTGCCAATATGCGGACAAAGTTACCCGGAAGTTTATTTTGACAGAGAGAACGCGTTTACATGATCAAGGTTAACCTTGACACAGGGTGCATCATAAGTAGATAAAAACTTAGTTACTAAAGTAAAAGCGTTTTAACCAATTTTTTTTGGGAAGACGAATCAAGCAATCATTTAAAATCTTTTTGCTATTAATTTATTATATACTGAGGTAAAAAGTAAAATTTTTTCACCATTACGAGATAAAAGTATAGTTCAAGAGGCTTGGACGCACCCGCACTAAGCAACGTGTAACTTTTTTTTCTAATTCAGATATAGATCTGGGATTTTGATATGATTATCTTCACATTTAAACCTTTGAAAACAAAAAAATAATAATTTTTAACCCAACTGAGGAGAATGGACCTTTAACTGCGGTATTAAAAAATTATTTTTTCAAACACAAATTATGAAAGTAAAGTTAAAAGTTACCACAATATGTACTCTATGTCACTCTATGTAACTGTCTCATGTCCAATGTTGCCTATAGACAACATTGTACTTATAGGCTTCTGAGTTCCGCTATTTTCATTTACCTGAGGTTTTTTTGCATTATGTAGCCTTATGAGCTATGCGAACTATTAGAACTTTTGTTCTATTGTAAACAAAATTAATAAATAAAGGTAAGAACGTTATTTAAACAAACAAAAAAAAAGAAAAAAACATGAAAAAGTGTTTAGTTTGTCCAACCACTCCCCTGTTGAGTATAGATAATATCCGAACCATAGATAATATCGAAACCAACAAATGAACCATTTGAAATTATTGTTAGTTCATATTTGAGTCAAGACGAACCAGAGAACGAAAATAAACAAAAACGAATCATTCTATTTTGTTATGTTCCGATCTTTCAAGCGAACGAAACAAAACGATTCAAACAACAAAATAACGATTGGGCGTCTGCTGTGTTTTCTGTTTTTTGTTACTAGCGAAACCATAAACAAAACAAAATTATTGAGCGACGAAAAGACACAAATGAAACCGAAACAACGATTCGTTAAACGATTTATTTATTGTTGTTTTTTTATTCCCTACACCTGGACAGGGGAGCTTTAAGGAAGGGCAGAAGAGGGTTCATATGTATTGTATCATATGTATCATATGACCCCCCATTATATTTGCAAAACGAAGATTTTTGCCCTTGACACCTATTCTCTCCGACCACTCCTTAGGAGGCTCCCATACAAATTTTATGATTTTTGTATATTTTTTCCATACACCTGAACAGATGGCCTTTAAGAGAGTACCGGAGAAGGTTAATATGTATGACCGACCCCCATTACTTTTCCAAAAGGAACATTTTTGCCTCGGAAATCTACTCTCTCCGACCACTTCTTAGGAGGGCTCCTATACAAATTTTATGATTTTTGTATATTTTTTCCATACACCTGAACAAATGGCCTTTAAGGGAGTACCGGAGAAGATTAATATGTATCACCGACCCCCATTACTTTTCCAAAAGGAATATTTTTTCCTTGGAAACCTACTCTCTCCCACGACTCCTTAGGTGGGCTCCCATACAAATTTTATGATTTTTGTATATTTTCTCCATACACCTGAACAGATGTCCTTTAAGGGAGTACCGGAGAAGGTTAATATGTATGACCGACCCCCATTACTTTTCCAAAAGGAATATTTTTGCTCTTGAAACCTTCTCTCTCCGACCACTCCTTAGGTGGGCTCCCATACAAATTTTATGATTTTTGTATATTTTTTCCATACACCTGAACAGATGTCCTTTAAGGGAGTACCAGAGAAGGTTAATATGTATGACCGACCCCCATTACTTTTGCAAAAGGAATATTTTTACCTTTGAAACCTATTCTCTCCGACCACTCCTAAGGAGGGCTCTCATACAAATTGTATGATTTTTGTATATTTTTTCCATACACCTGAACAGATGGTCTTTAAGGAAGGGCCGGAAAGGGTTTATATGTATGACCAACAGGTCAAAAACAAAATTCAAAATCAACGCGATTGAGTTTGAGTTCAATGCCTTCTGCATACCAGTGATCCTAAAAGAAACGTTTTCTTTGGTTTTGTTTTCTATACTGACACGTTAGCAAAAATTATAAAAATTACGTTAGTCCTCTCTTCCACTGAAAAGTTTCGTGTTTCGTTCGCCCTCACGAACGAAACGAATGAAAAATAAGGTTTTTGTATCACCCTCTGAGAATTCGGTTCGGATATCGTTTCGTTGATTTTCATTCTCTGAGACGAACACATATTTGGCCTCAAAAAATTTATAGCTCCACCCATTTTAATTCGGACATGAAAGGGTTAAATTCATACTTTGATACATTGAAAATAAGTTCTTACAAAAAATTCTTGTAAAATCCATTTTTGTTTTTTTTTATAGTTTTTTTTTGTTTTTTTTTTGTTTTTTTTTTTGTGCTGACTGCTTATAAGGAAAGAGATCATAATCGGATATGGGCACCACTAAATTTAAAGCTTCTGTGTTGTTTCTGTGTTTGTCTTTTTCTTTTGATTTGTTGTTGCGTTTTGTGTTGCTACATAAGCCTTTGCTATCAATTCTTGCTCTCAGCGCTCTCTGCCCATAGCTGATCATAATCCACAGAATTAATTGTCTTTTAATCCTAACTGAATAGATATTTTTCCCGTGTTTCCTTATGAGGAACCACGTGGGAAAAACTTTCATTGAACTGTCTTCAAATAAATGAGCTCAATTGATGGAGCAGCAACAATGGAACACTCATTCTAACGACAACAATTGCAGTTGCAAACTTTCACAGCAGCCGAGAAAAGTTTGAACACACGCGTCAAAATCAATGCATTTATTTGAGAGAAAATTCTCACTCGAATGCCGCACAGCATAAAGCTGCTGCCAATGTGGGTTGTTGGGTTAAGGTTGCCGTTATTTTTGTTGTTGTTGTTGTTGCTGTTAGACACATTGATCTTGTTTTATTGAACTTTACATTTATGAGTCGCTCAGCTCAACAAGCAACCTCTTCATATCGTAGTTTCACTGTAGGCCGAGTCCTTATCGTACAGCTCATGCGATATGCCCAAAAGGCATTATTTAAGTGTTTGATGGCGAGATCCGCTTTTGTTGTGCGTTGGCTGTGCTTCGATAATGCTTGCAGTGAAATGTTAATGCAAGGAAAATTAATAGCAACATAAATATATTCGCTTTTAATATAACCAAAAAAAAAAAAAAAGAGCATTTATTGTTATCTTAAAATTTGAGTTTTATACATAGAACTTTTCACTCTTCCTGTCGCATGCCACTGAAGCTCAAGCTTGAGAACACTAATATATGTAAAGCTTAGGTTTAATTAACAGCAGCCCCACCCTAATCTGCGCCCTGCCTTCGATCAAATTATTCTCCCTTGTTAACAATTTTATAGCCTGCGTGTTTCTTGCTTTTTTTTTTATATCTTTGTTGGCATTAAAAAATTAATGACTTAATTATGGACACATCGCGTACATTTGCTATAAAAGTTAGCTTCAATTTAATGACTCAATTAGCAGCTAACAAAAATTATTAGATAAGACAGTCAACGTCATCTACGCTGAGGGTAACAGCACCACGCTATGGTTTGAATAAAAAAATAAAAAAAAAAAAATATAAACTAATAAAACACTAACTTCAGCTTTCTAATCAGTGGTTTTAAATTTAATTTCCATGAAATGGTCAGCACACAAGAATGGCAACTTCTTCACATGCAGAACACTGGGTGCAGCATTATTGGCCTTAGGGTGAAATTTATTCGCCAACCACCACTTACGCCAGCCATTGAATTTAGCAGCCAATCAATGAAATTGAAATATTCATTTTCAATTTTCTTTTTATTTAAAATGATTGGAAAAGCCATGTTTTCATTGCTGGCTTAATGCTTTGTAACATATCTTCATTCGCCGTTGTACTTCTAGAAAATGTAGTAAAAAAAAAGAAGAAAAAAAAATGATAACATGGGTAAATATTGAAAAACAGCACCTGAGGGTAATGTGCGTGTCCTGAGGGTAGACAAAGTATTCAAATATTTTGAAGAAACTAGCAGTACTTGCTCGTATAGATAATTTCAAAATTATAAAAATTATAAGCTTCAAGTGAAAGGAATATGGGCGGGAATATGCTTTCATTTATTATTAAAGCTTGGCGTTTAAAATCTTTTCTTATGAATCTATATAATTAATAGCCAAGGGGCTTTTTTGTCATATGAACTCCTGCTAAGCCAGTGAAGGGATTTTGACAATCAAAATGTCATTAACCTGGATCTAGGCAGTTAATGCGCAAAATGTTTCAAACATAAACATTATCTACAGGAGGTAGTTCCCAATATTCCTTTCTAAAAGAGAAGGTAACTGATATTGAGTTGATCAAATTTGAATATTTTTCAAAATGGCGCAACAAATCCTTACTTTCGCGTCAGAGTTTTGCAAAAGAGCTAAAAACAAAGTTTCTTTCAAACGACGTTTCCAATTTGGCGATGATTGTGATATCTTTGTTATTATTTGAAGGAGTTTGATTTAGACGAAATAAGTTTTTAACTCTAGGAAGCTGAAATTTGACGGTGGTGCAGATTTGATCTAGTATGTCATACAAGTTTTTACCTTCAGAATATGGGATTCCACTTATATGTAGGTCACATTCAAAGGCCGCATTGTCTTGCCGAGCCAGCTTGGATTTCAACTCCTCAACTTCCTGTTTGAGATCGACAGTATTTTCCAGTCGAAAAGGATTCTTACTCGCTCTTAGAAAGCCGCGCCTTTAGCTCATCCATCTCAACTTTGAAGTTGTTAACGTCCGCCTTAAGCGTTTTGACATCAGCAGCGAGTTTTTCTCATTGTCAAAAGTGTAACCCTCATTATAACTGCTTGAAGGTCGCTACGCATTTTGGCCAAGAATGATAGAAACAAGATTACGCGTTCCGCAAATGAGAGAGAGAGAGAGAGAGAGCATGACGTCATCCAGCGCTATTGTCAGACTTTGGAATAATTTTACCTTGGGGCCAACGCCTAAATATTTTTTTTCTTATTTTTATAATATGTATATCGACCTCCTAAACCTATTGGGGAAATAAAATTTTGTCAGTCTCAAATAGTTTAGGAGATAAAAATCTTGGAAGTTTAAAAACAATTCATATTTTTCGTATACGAAAATATTCATATTTTTATAAGGAAGAGTAGATGTTTTTAATTTACTTTTCCGAAAGAATTGTTTTTTTAATTTCGTCAATTTGCCTAAGCGATCGGACAGTTGCGTTCATTCTGTTATGCAAAAGCGCTGCGTGACGTCATGCAGTCAATTGAAAAAGAGAGCATTAGATAACGGGCCTGCGGAACGCGTAATCTTGTTTCTAACATTCTTGCATTTTGCCGAAGCTCCAAAAGAACTCTCTGCTCGCTCTCTTGAATAGCCGTTGTGAGCACATCTTTAATTTGTGAGGTGATCAGCTCACTTTGTTGAGAAAGTCACATTTTTAGCGCTAAAAACGGTTTCTATGGCGAGATGACATTGCAAATGTTATAAAAGTGTTTCGGCAACGATACTCTGAAGAAAACAGTCGTTTATCAGTGCCACGAACGTTTGAGAAGTGGGGGTGAGTCCGTGAACGATGATGAACGCAGTGGTAGGCCATCACATCGAAAACCGACAAAAACATTAAAAAAATCAAAGAATAGATGACCGTAGATCAAAATTGACCATTAGAGAGATGGCAGAGGAGATGGGCATTGCGACATTTTGGTTAATGATTTGGGCCTCAGACGTGTCGCTGCAACGCTGGTGCCGAAAAACCTGAATTTCATGGGGAAAAAGGGACCACGTTGACGTTACAAAAGACATGATTTCCAAGGCCAAATCTGACCATTCATCAAACGGATCATTACTGGAAACGAGACGTGGATTTATGAGTATGTCACGCAATCCAGACATCAAGCGAGTGAATGGCGTGCACCGAATGAGCCGCGACCGAAAAAACCAAGTCGTTTTCAGTCGAAAAAGAAGGCAATGCTCACAGTTGAATTCCTTCCACAAGGTCAAACAATCGAGAAGGAGTATTATTTAAGCGTTATGAGAAGGTTGCGTTAAGCAATTCGCCAAAAAAGACCGGATTTGTGGGCAAACAACTTGTGGATCTTGCACCACGATAACGCACCGTCGCACAATGCCATCGTTATCCGTGAACATTTGGCTAAAAACGAAACGAATACCATTCAACAACCACCGAATTCACCTGATTTGGCTCCCTGCGCCTTTTTTCTATTCGGTCAATTTAAGAAACTGGTCCGCGGAACGGGTTTCAGCACCCAAGATGAGATCAAGGAATAATCTAAGATGGCTCTGATGGCTATACCGCAAACCGAATATAAAAAAATGTTTCGAGGATTGGCTCAAGCTCTGGCATAAGTGAGTTGCAGTCGATGGGGTGTACTTTGAAGGTGACAATATCGATTTTGATGTATAATCCTGTAGTTTTAATTTCCTGAATAATTTCCGGGAACTTTTTGATCAAGGTGGTATCTCATTTCAGTATGCATCAAAACAATTTAAAAATGTTTTGGTTTTCTAAAAAATAAAAACTTCACTTTGTTGTGAAAATTTTTTTGTTGCCGCTAAACTCCAAAAGTACTGGTTCGATTTTACTGAAACAAATTTTAAAACATCACATTTGTACTAGAAAAGGATATAGGGGTAATTCCTTTACCAAATTTTAATAATAAGTATCTTAAACTGAAGTCTAAAGTTTTTTAAAAAATCATTCAGAATGCCATGCATTGCTTGATCGTAAGCTTTTCATGGGTTTGTGCTGCAAGAGCTTTCATGAACTTCATGTTTCTCTCCATTTTATTCTCTCTTTGTTCTCTTACTTACTTACTTATCTGGCGCTTACAACCGTAAGTCGGTTTTGGCCTCGTATAAGAAATTGCGCCAGCCATTTCTGTTCTGCGCTTGCTGGCGCCAGTTGGAAACACCAAGTGTAGTCAGGTTATCCAACACCTGATCCTTCCAACGAAGATGTGGGTGTCCTCTTCTGCGTTGACCACCACCGGGCACCGTATCGAATATTTTTTTCGCTGGAGCGTCGTTTTCCATTCGCTCAACATGACCTAGCCAGCGGAGCCGCTCGATTTTGATACGCTTAACTATGTCGATGTCAGCGTACAGCTCATACAGCTCGTGGTTCCATCGAATTCGGTACTCGCCATTGACGCAGATTGGACCGAAGATCTTACGAAGGATCTTTCTCTCGAAGGCTCCCAAAGTCTTTTCATCAGAACTGCTCAACGTCCAGGTTTGTGCTGCATATAATAGGACGGGCATGATTAGTGACTTATAGAGCGTGAGTTTTGTTCGTCGAGAGAGGGCTCTGCTTCTCAATTGCCTACTCAGCCCTAAGTAACACCTGTTGGCAAGAGTTATCCTTCGCTTTATCTCAATACTGACATCGTTGAAAGAGTTTACGCTGGATCCCAGGTAGACGAAGTCCTTAACAACCTCGAAGGAGATGTTGTCAACAGTGACGTGGTTTCCAAGACGCTGGGACTGTTTATTTGTTGACACTAGGTATTTCGTCTTATCTGCGTTCACTACAAGACCCATTCGACTCGACTCTTTCGCTAACCTGGAGAATGCTGCGCTGACTTCGCGCGTATTATGGCCAATGATATCGATATCATCAGCATACGCCAGCAGCATAATACTTTTGTAGAATATCGTGCCGCTGCGTCTCAAATCAGCAGCTCGGATGATCTTCTCCATCATCAGGTTGAAAAAGTCGCACGATAAGGAATCACCTTGTCTGAAACCTCGTTTGGTATCGAATGGAGGAGTGAGGTCCTTTCCAATTTTAACTGTGCTGCTGGTGTTGCTCAGTGTCATTCTGCAAAGGCGGATGAGCTTTGCAGGAATACCAAATTCAGACATGGTGGAATATAGATGATTCCTTATTGGACTGTCGAAGGCGGCTTTGTAATCGACAAAAAGATGGTGTGTGTCGATTTGTTTTTCTAGGGTCTTCTCCAAGATTTGTCGTAGCGTAAATATCTGGTCTATGGTGGATTTGCCAGGTCTGAAGCCACACTGATAAGGTCCAATCAGCTGGTTTACGATGGGCTTCAGTCTTTCACATAGTACGCTCGACAGGACCTTATATGCGATATTCAGAAGGCTTATCCCACGGTAGTTGGCGCAAATTGTGGGATCGCCTTTCTTGTGGATTGGGCAGAGCACACTGAGGTTCCAATCGTTTGGAATGCATTCTTCCGACCATATTCTGCATAGAAGCTCATGAATGCATTTAAATAGAGCTTCGCCTCCATTCTTGAAGAGCTCAGCAGGTAAGCCATCGGCTCCTGCGGCTTTGTTGTTTTTAAGCCGAGCTATAGCTTTCAAGACTTCACTATGGTCGGGCAGCGGAACTTCAACGCTGTCGTCCAAAATTGGGGATTCCGGAATATCATCTCTATTGGCGGGATCGTTGTCGTCGTCGCCATTCAGAAGCCTAGAGAAGTGTTCCCTCCACATCATCAGTGTACTCTGGATATCTGTCACTAGATTCCCATTTTCATCCTTGCAGGAAGAGGCCCCGGTCTTGAAACCATCGGCCAGGCGTCTTATTTTTTCGAAAAATTTTCGGACCTCATTCCTGTCACCATTCACTCTTTGTTCTCAGTAAGCACAAAACAACAAAATAAACAAACAAATACACATGCATACATACTTTGTTGCTCTTAAGACATGAGAACAAATGACTTCACCACACCAATTGCCAATTGGATCGAAGTAGATTCTAATATGTTGAAATTAGTTTTAATGTGGTGGATTAATCCAATACAATAGTGTTCACGAAATTTTTTTTACATCCCGGTTTTTTTCCAAAAAACTATTCCTAAACCTCTTGTTGATACATATTTTATAAATTTTGAAATGCACTTCGACTCACATGCAAAGGCTACTCAATTGTCGATTTATGCACAATATTAAATTCCTTTTTTTTTTTTTTAATTTTAATATGAAACAAATAAGCTATACTGAAAAGTATTTTAAAAATATTTTAACCTTTAACCTTTTCAATTGCTTTAGTTATTGAACTCTTTCTATAGACAAACAGGAAAAGATGCTTTATTTTGAAGTGTGAAGTGAATGAAGCGGGTTAAATTTTTGGAAATCATTAGTTTGAATATTAGCAGAAGCCCATGATTTTTAATGAGTAATTAATGAGTACAACCGTCTTTATTCAAAATTGTTTTAAAAAAAAAAGTAGTGTTGAAATATTTTACCTTAGTTTGGGGGCAATTTGGGGTTTAATAACACTTTATGATTTAATAACACAGCCAAATTAAATAACTTTAAAATTTTCATTCTCACCCATAGATCTTTCGGGAAAAATACACCAAACATTTTTCATCAGATTTAAGATTTAAAGATATAAATTTGACGAGTGTGATGAAAACTCCAGTATATTGACATTGTTCTTCCTTATTCAACTGTTAAAACAACACGTCCTGGTAAGTCCATAATATTAAGTATTTCCATAAATTTCAGTCAGTAAATTTGTTTTTTTCAGTTCTGGTTTTTCAGTACAATTTTTTCAAATCGTAACAAATTAAAAATAAAAAAATTTATCCTTAAAAACTAAAAAAATCACAAGTATTCTTTGGTCAATACTAGCTAATATTTTATAAGTAGACGCGCTGTCTCTTACGAGACGCACATAGGCCAATTAGGCCCGTTGTGGCACCAGGTGTTAATTATTTTCCAGTGAAAGGAAAAAAAATTTTCTCCAATGAGCCAGTTGGAGCTATTTAGAAAGAGAGTATTCGGTAGACCGAAGGTTTTGAGAGCTCGTCTAGGTCACTGTGGAACCAGTTACCTAGCAAAAGTTGGCGCTATCTGGCCAAAGCTGGGCATGTGCAGAGAGAGCTGTCTCTGCAGCTTCTGCAAAAGCCGTTATGGGGGATTTTTAGTCTTCGGGCATGGTTTCCAATTAGGCAGAGTCCTGTAAGTACGCCTATGACAATATTTATTTGGTCTCTTCTAAGGGAAAGTAGTTCCTTTAAGCGTTTTAAGTTCAGCGTTGGCCAAACTTGACGCGCTGTATGGCATGTGCTACTCGTAGACCACCTAATGTTGGTACTTTTAAGGGATAGTTCATTTGTGCGTAATTTACATGTGGCGAGAGGTATTCCAATTTGTTCCATATCTGTCGATAAGGGTTTGGTAGTACCGTTACAAGTGAGTTCGTCTGCTTCGTAGTTTCCTGGGAAGTCTCTTTGCCTGGGGATCCAACATAGAAATATATTGAGCTGCTCTGCCATCTCATTTAGAGATTTGCGGCAGCTTAGGACTGTTTTAGATGTTGTAACAACAGATTCCAGGGCTTTCAAAGCGGCTTGACTATCAGATAGAATAAAAATATCTCGAGTTGATTTATCATTCATCTAAAGCTAAGTAACGGCTTCGCGTATTACAGTAACTTCCGCTTGGAAGACACTGCAGTGGTCGGGGAGCCTAAAGGCAAGATTGATGTTTAGTGATTCAGAGTAGACTCCTCCCCCTACTTACTCAACTACATACTAAAGAATAACGAAATTTTCTAAGGAAACTTGGTTGATTTTTCCGCCATTTTAGTTGACAGCAAAATGGAGAAGTAGTTGATAAAAAGTTGGGTTTAAAACAGTGGTGATCAACGCACGGTTCCAACAACAACAAAGCGAGCTTTCCGATTACACAGCTTTACACTGAAACAAGAAGTTGTTAAAAACTCTCACAACATTTGGTGCACGGAAATTTTGTCGAGTGTTTGATTTTCAATTCCAATAAACCACAGAGCGGACTCGGATTCGAAACGGAGCCGAAATCTCGGATCCGAGTTCTCGCTTTCTATTCGAATTCGAGATGGATCCGAGAATATTAAAAAAAAGCGAATAATTAATTTTATGAAATTTGTATATTTTGTGGAGAATATTAATAAAAACAATATTTTAAATTTTGTAGTATGTATTTTTTTTTTTTTTTGAAACCATGCAGTGAGCACCACTGGTTTAAAAAAATGCTTGAAAACTAACAACCAAAGTTTTTTACAGTAAAAATTTTTGTTCAAATTTGAAATAAGCACAAGTCTCAAACGTTGATGTAAAATTTTGTACTTTAAGGCATTAATGTGTTAAGTTTATTGAATCAATTATCTGTCAACTATTGAGGGTGTAAGTAATTGAATGAGAACAGGTGTTTTTTATTGAAACCTCACAACTTTTCGAATGATAATTTCCTCCATTGGGCTGGCGAGTAAATAATTGTTTAACAATGTAACTTTTTGGGCTTATCCTCCACTAATCCCCCCCTCCTTCCCTCAAATTATTGCATTCAATACAATGGTGCTGCCTTTGGTGCCCATTATGTCTAGTCATCGGTACACCTCATTTGTCCCATTCATCTTATTGACTGTGCTCTACGCATCAACTAACGCACAAACGTTTGTCAAACTGTCATGACTAATTTATTAGTTAATCAGCTTGTTTGTTTATTTGTTGTTTTATTGTGTGCCTGGTTGCTTTGTTGTCTACGCTCACATGTCATGCGATGATGAAGATTGTTCAGTGATGTTGTTGTTATTTATTTTTCCTTCTTGTTATTGCTTTAAATTTTTGTGTCTGATTAGTTTCGGTTACATTTGCGTGCGTGTGATCTTTATAAAGCGGACACATGCGCCAATGGCTTGTTTGGAATTTCTCACAAATTAAAAAAAAAATAAATTCAAATCCCTCTTCCCCCAAAAGTCTTACAAAAATGTGCGCCCCAACTAATGAGTTCTAAATTCATACCGAACAACATCCGGTGCGCTGTTTATTTTTTTTTTCAATGTCACAGGCTGAGCAGGCCTCAAAAAAGTTTTTTTTTTTTTTTTTTTTTTTGAAAACTTTGTTTTTTGTCTCTCTTTTTTTTATTTTGTCTCAAGTCCTTAGCACGTTGACAAAGTGTCTCGCTTAATGGCTGTTGACGAATGTTGCTGATGATGATCGTTCGAATTAAAGTTGTTTAAACTTTTTCACTGCCTCTGCAGCGCACTCGAGGGATTTTTCATGCTCAGCATCAAAGGGAACTCTGCTGCATTTGTTGACTGCGGCGCGGCAGCCTTAACCCTCCAATGCTCCATCCACAACACGTGCGTTGCATGCAGCACACAGTGAAGATTGTCAATGAAATTTTCGTCATAAATTTTCGCCGATGATGTCGCATTGCTTTGTAAAGCAATGCTTAATGTTTGTTTATATGTCAGTCTGTCTTGCTTTATTGTTGTCTGCCTCTTAGTCGCCATTATTTTTGACACTCATCCGCAAGTTTTGGTTGCGCCATTTCCACGCTTCTTTGTAGTCATCCAGCATGAAAAACTAGCATGTATCACTGGGGATACGTATGTATGTGGAGATACTCTAGAAGCCTCCCCTTATATTGAGGCTTATTAATGTCTGCCACAAATGAGAGCATTCGTCGCTGTAGCTTAAGCAAAACAGTTTATATCAATTTAAAATAATTTCTCACTCCGCACAGTGGGTCATATAAGAGTTAAGTTTCTATACTTTTTAGTGTTGAAATATTTTTAAAAAAATTTTATCAAATTTATTAAAACTTTCACCCACTGTGCTTAGTATTGAAAGGGTAATTGTCCTGTATAATTTTTTTCAAAATTGTTATTATGACTTTCACAAGTTATTTTTTATGTTATATGTGTCTCTTTAATGTAGTTGTTGTTATAAAATTATTGCATGTTCCACAGCGCTTCAAGTGACAATTGCATAAATCATTTGCTGTGCACATTGCATTACATTTACGCACTCACTCAACACATTGCCACACAGTGTCTATTTCGGGACAGAATATAGCGCCCTCGAAACTGCCACAAAGTGTACTTACTACCCGCTGCTGACTCCATCAAACGCATAATTTTCATTAGGCAGCCGATTATATTTTTTTTTTTGTATTTTCACGCTTGACAAATTCGACAACAAATCCTTTGAATTTATCAGTCAGTCGATTTTGAATCCCTCTGGATTTGCTGCGTGTCGGTTTTCCAATGAGCGGTACATGCTGCTGTTTTGGTTTCGATGGTGTTTGGAGTTGAATCATGGATCACACGAATATATGTATTTCTTTACATACAGTTAATTTGGGGTCACAACAAAAATGTAGTTCTTTTTGTTTTTTTTTTTTTTTAATTCAAATTGGAGTGATTGATAGCGATGCAAGCTGTTCAGAGCTGTTGCAGTTGTTCAAAGTTTAAAAATTTAAGGGCATGAGAATTTCTTGGGCTAAAAGTACACTAAAAGCAAAAGAAAATATTTTACGAGTATACAGGGAAATTCACTTAAAACTGGCCAAATTGATTTCAATTCTTTTTGGGCATGTTACTCTGTTAGTTCCTAACTTTTGTGCTAGTTTTGGGTAGTTCATGAACGAACTAGTTCAATTGAACGATTCCCACTCATGAACTATGTGAACTAGTTCAGTGTTTCTCGTTCTTTTAGTTCATTTTAGTTCATTTGATATTGCAGCGAGTAGGAACGAAACGAACGAGAAAAAAAATAACTAAATTTACTAAGCTGTGGTTTGAGTCCTTGTTTTAAGACTCTTTTTGTGTCTGCACTTATAGAAATGGTGTATTTGATGGCTATTACATATTCATACCAAGTTTGTTTAATTTTATATACTTGGACACGAACAAGTAAACGAAACGAACTAAAAGATCAATCGAACTAAAAGACCTAACGAACTAAAAGAACGAACAGACTAAGAGATAAAACATCCAACGAACAAAAATAACGAACGAACTAATAGAACTGGATGAACGAACTATGTACATACTTCATTACATACGATTGAACTAAAAAGAGCGATCTTTGCGGTGAACTAAAATGCCCAAGCCTATTGTGTGCAAAGTTTCGATCAAGTGCTAAGAGTAGTTATTAAATAACGTCAAAAAGGCATATTTCAAAGATACTGAAAAAAAAAATTCAGTAACAAATTTAATACTTCAATGATTCATTTGGAATATTTTATGAAATTTTTCAGCAGTGATATAGAAAGCATAGTAATTGCTATGAAATTTACATGATGATATTAAAATATTTTTAAACAGGAACACAAATAATAAATGAAAATAATGCCTCAAGGATCTGCGATAAAAAATGTTCGCCTACAAGCAACAGTTTTTCAATAAAAGCAAGAATTTTCAATAAAATATCATCAAATTTTTCATAAAATTATAAAATGTTCAATACTATGTGCAATAAATGCATTTGAAAATAATGTCGCATGGATCTGCGACAAAAAAGTGTTGTATTCAAACAAATATTCAATGCAATAAAAGCATAAGATTCTTAAAAAAATTACCAAATTTTACAAATTTTGGTAGTAAATATACTTAAAACTAATGTCGCATGGATCTGCGACAGAAAACAGATTGTATCTTCAAGTTACAGATATTGCGACAAAAAAATGTTGTCTTCAAACCACAGATATGCAATAAAAGCATAAAATTCTTCATAAAATTACAAAATTATACAAATTTTGGTAGTAAATATATTTAAATCTAATGTCGCACGGATCTGCGACAGAAAACAAATTATATCTTCAAGTAACAGATATTGCGACAAAAAAGTGCTAACTTCAAACCACAGATATGTAATAAAAGCATTAGATTCTTCATAAAATTACAAAATTTTACAAATTTTTGGTAGTTAATATATTTAAAACTAATGTCGCATGGATCTGCGACAGAAAACACATTGTATCTTCAAGTTACAGATATTGCGACAAAAAAGTGTTGTCTTCAAACCACAGATATGCAATAAAAGCATAAAATTCTTCATAAAATTACAAAATTTTACAAATTTTGGTAGTAAATATATTTAAATCTAATGTCGCACGGATCTGCGACAGAAAACACATTGTATCTTAAAGTTACAGATATTGCGATAAAAAGAGTGCTATCTTCAAACCACAGATATGTAATAACAGCATAAGATTCTTCATAAAATTACAAAATTTTACAAATTTTTGGTAGTTAATATACTTAAAAGTAATGTCGCATGGATCTGCGACAGAAAACACATTGTATCTTCAAGTAACAGAAAGGTATTTAAAAAATATCAAATTTTTAATGAAAAAAAAATCAACAAATTATGCACAATAAATATTTTCAAACTAATGTCGCACGCTCCTGCGACAAAAATTGAGTATTTAAAAAACCGGTATTTACTACAATAACGAATTAAATCACACATTTTTAATAAAATATGCAAAGTTAGCAGATTATGCAAGAAAAATATATATTTCATAATAAAGTCGCGTGTATCGGCGACAAAAAACTTGTGTCCCCACTAAGTATAAATACAAAAATTAAATAAATCCGCTTTTAGTGCAAAATTTTCAACATTTTTTAACAATAAAACCTTTTTAAAAATGTCGCACAACTTTGCGTCAATAAAGTAATGAGGTGTATTTTAAGAATTTTTTGTATCATCTTTCAGTCATTTTCTAAAACAAATTTAATATTAATGTAGCAAAGATAAGCTACCAATAATTTATGTCCCCAAAAAAATTATTATAAATAAAATATGTCCCACGACTGCAATCGTGCATTTTTAGTTCCCAATTCTGGTACAAAAGTACTCATTTTTGTTTAAACTAAATATTGAAATTGTTAAAACTATGTCGCAATAGTCTGCGACAAAATAATTTTTATTCCCAAACGGGCTGCGACAATATTATTTTTAATCCCAAACAGTCCAAGCTGAATGCAATGGTAAGTGTTAATAATTAATTTAACATTAAATTGTAAATTAGCTTAACTTGCTCAATATAAAATTTTTAATTTATATCGCAAGGATCTACGATACATTTTATGACTTAAGCTTAGACAGCTTATAAACACAAAAAGTTCTATTAAAAAGCCATATTAAAAATATGGGATATTACGAAAAATTTTCAAATTTGCTCCAAATGCGAAAATGATCAGTCAAATGAAACAAGTAGAATTGTTTTTCTTTTATAGTCCTTCTTCTAATTCCCTATCCGTTGATAGTCGATATTTACATCCCCACGCTTTCTCCATAAGGGATACAGTAATTTTGTCACTCCGTTTGTAATGTCGATAAAGAGTCTTGGTAGTCTTTACCTACGGTACGTAAAGAAAAGTTAATATAGTTTTGATCAGCATCCTTCATTTTGTCATGTTCGTCTGTATGTCGTCACGATTACAGCTGTAATTTTTAATCTTTCGTAATGAAGTTAGACAAAAAAGGGGGAATCAAGTACGCAATGAATCAAGTCGGATGAAAACCATGCCTACCCCCATTTAAAGTGACCGTAAAAAATGGTAAAATCTCTAAAAATTCTAAAAAACTATTAATTTTAACTCGAATGAAAAATCGAATGAAAACTATGCCTACTTTCGATACAGAGTGACGTCATCAATATAATTAAACCTTTATAATAAACATTTTTTAAGGTGTCAGTATCAGATTTGTAAAGTTTCTTTTGTTAAGTAGCATATCTATACTATAAATCAAATAGATCTATATATCTATAGAATAATTGATTGAAGACAAATCATTTCAGAATAATTCGAGGATGCTGACTTTAATGGCGTTAACCGCTTTTTAATCTTTCGGCCAGTTTTCGAGAAATTCAAGGTTTAAGGTCAACATGTGCTTTTAATACATTTGGGGTCATTTTTGGGACACAGAAGTTTGGTTGCTTGGGGTTAATTTACAATTTTATTTAGCGCCAGTATATCAGGGGAATATAATTGCATCAAAAAGCTTATTAGTTTTTGTTTAAACAAAGCTTTTATATGAAAACCAACGGCTTTATTTGATTTATGGAGTCAATGTGGGCCATAAGGGTTTCGAGGGTTAAACTGTTCTAAGAAATTATTCACTAGGTAATTGTTAATGTTTCACTTGTTGACATTAAGCCGATAAGGTAAATGAAAAAAGTTTTTCTAACAAAAACTACATCAACATGTACTTGACCTTGAACCTTGAATTTCTCGAAACATGTCGAAGGATTGAAAAACGGTTAACTCCATTATAGTCAGCGTCCAAGAATTATGCTGAAATGAAGTGTCCCTAGCTAGTTTGTAAAAAAAGTGTCAGATTTATACACAGTGTAATTATTTTAATCAATCAGAAAAATTAACAAAAATTATGTCAGGTTGGATTTAAGTCCGAAATCTGCCGGCTCGTAAAATGGACGGAACGTTTCATGTATAGTAAAAAAAACCAATTTTTATCCATTTGCACTTCAAAAACTGGCCTTTTACATATTTTTTTTTTACAGAAATCTTATTTTTTTTTTTATATATATCTAGAGTTAACACAAAAAAGTCGCTTGCGTTTTATCAGGTCTTAATATGGCACCTTTGATAAGTTAGCTCAGTAATGGATAAATAGACTTAAGCTTTAAGGGGGTGTTCTAGTCTAGAAATTTGAAAAATTCTAAATATTTTCGATAGTATAGGCATTAAAAAATATGTCTTTAAACGGATTTCTTAAAATTTTCGAATTATTAACGAAGTTAAAGCTATTTTAGTGATGCAACAACTTAACCGGCTCAGATTAAACTCAAAACTTTCAACGCATTCTTCTCGAAACTACTTTTTCCAACACGTTTAACATGATATCGCAAGTTCTAATGGACCCACTAACTCAAAATGTGGTGTGGTCCTTGTTTTATATATCCCTCTATGACCTATGGAAATCAAAATTCAAAAATTACTTTTTTTTCAAACAGTCGACATTTTGCAAAAAAAATTTTTTTCTTTCCCTAGTTCGGGATAAAGCGATATTATTACTAATTATAAATAAACTGGCCATTTCAGCCCTTGAAACGACTTTGACCGAAGTTCTTATGATCAAATTGTGTTGTGCGTATTATTAAATGTTTGAACACAATTGATCGAGAAATGAACGTACTAGTTTTATGACGACATCGAACGGCTAATTTGCATGTTCTCAAGAAGCTTTACGTGGCATTAATTACTCTCTGAGGTTTGCCATTGTCTGCAGAGAGGTGACGGCGAACAGAAAAATTTAATTCAATTGAAAAAACTTTCTGCGTCAAATGGAAATTGAACCAGGGTTCTTTGGAGTATGGGTCACACACTCTACCCACAGCGCCACGGCCGCCGAGAAATTGAAAACTCATCAGTACTTATGACTTGAAGTTGTAGTTGGTTGTGGAGAAGTTTTAGGGTGAGATTGTCTTATAACTTGCATTAGAAGATAATTAGAATATCCTTCACATGTTTCACTTGATTGCCCCTTTCCTCCCACTAATCTATCACCTCATTTCGATCCAAGGTAGACTTGACTGAATATGTATTAACACCTGAAATCCTTGGTTCAAAGCTGAAAAAAAATGTCCAAAACGTACGTTTCTAAATTCTAAATCGCCAAAAAATTGTAGTTTTCAAAATTTTATGAAAATCAATTTCTAAAAAAATTCAATCTAATAATGATGATAAAGACCCTTTTCAGAAAAAAAAATCAATATTTATTGTTTTTTATTTTTTAGCACAATTTTGTCGTTATTATTATTAAATTCAAAAAATTAGTTAAAAAAATTTGTAAGAATTTAATTTTTTCACACGAATACGTACCAAGGAACGAAAATTCTTGCTCGCGAATAGCTCTTTTCACGGCTCGTGGCCGTTAGCTCGCGGAAGTGCTTGCTCGCGAATAGCTCTTTTCACGGCTCGTGGCTGTTAGCTCGTGAGCTAAAGTTTATTTTTATTTTCTGCAGCTCCAGTTCATAAGCGCTTATTTCGCAGCGCATATATCCCAAGACCTTGTAGATGAGTACTGGTTCTATCCTACGAATAGCTTGGACGATATTCACCTCAAGCGTGGTTTATCCGTGAACGTTTCGCCATTTGAATTTTTTATGGAAGGGAAGGGGGGGATGGTTTGTATAGACCAGTGGTGCTCACTAGATGGTTTCCCATAGCCCGCGGGCATCGTGTGTTGTTGAGCTTTTGCACACGAATTAGCAATCGGCTCGCTGTATTTGTACACTGCGTAAAAGTTTGTTTTTTCTGCTGTGCTTTGAATTTCAAGTGCTTTGAATTTCAGTATGCTTTGAGCGTTCATGCGGTGAGGGTGTTGCTCTCTGTATTATTTAGGAATATACGTAAATATTTTGCAATTATTCAGGAAAAGCATTAATTCATTCAATTCTTCACTTTTACCAATTTTTTAATGCTTTTTATGTTAAAATAGCGAAAAACATACACAAAAATAAAAAAAAAAAATGATAATAGTAAAAATCCAACACTAGACAAGATTTCCTTGCACCAAATCTTGTGAGAGCTTTTGATAACTTCTTGTTTCAGTGTAAAGCTGTGCACTCGGAAAGCTCTCTTTGTTGATGTTTGAACTGTGCGTTGATCACCACTGGTATAGTCCGATGCTATGCGGACCGCAGCACATTATTAGAAACAAAGAGATACCTATATTTGATCCACCCTGTAATTTTGGTTATAAATTTCCTCCAACCAACAGCAGAGTTAATTTCTATTTTATGACAATTAAGGATTAAGTGACAGACAAAGCCGCTTCTTACTGCCGGCTAACATTACGGGTATGTGGGTGTGGGTATACATCAAGCCCACATTATTGTTCATTTGTGTGAGCGTGTGTAGTACACGCGCCGATTTTAAAATATTTTTTTTTTATTATATTAACTTTAATGAGCTAGTAGAGCGTAACTTAACGACGAACACTTTCGCTGATTAACTGCGGCATAGCAGTTGAAGTATCTGTATCTGCAGCTGCAACTGTTAATGTTTTAAAATTCACACGGAGCATTTCAATGTGTATGTGTGTGTGTGTGCTAGTGTGTGTTCCTCTGTTTGACTTGTATTATTTTTTCAGCAACTGGCTGAATTTCAATTTAAATGAATTTTTATTGATTGCTTAACGCTTGGCCATTGATTTCGAGCTAACGTAAAAATTCAGTTAAACACTCACTCAGACAGGCAGATAGCTAGACAAAATACTACCACACACACACACACACACACACACACGTGCGTTGTTATGAATAAATTGAGATTAATGATCATCACAAACATACAGTCTGTGAGCGTGTCATCACAAGCGGCGCAAATTTAATTTAATATCAATAACTTAAAATTAAGTATCAGTTGCATGGTTTTATTTTTATTGAAAAATGTTTGTAAAAATGTTTGTTGTTCCTTGTTTACCCCTTTACCCCTTTACGCCTTTTATGCATAATTTTCGTTATTTTTGGCATTGTTTGAATGTGGTTTTAAATTCCATCATTAATCAAAAACGATGATATTTTGATTTATGTCAGCATTTATTGGTAATTGGATATTTATTTCTTTTTAATAATTTTGTTGATTCATATGTATCTATACACAAAAAAAAAAAAAAAAAAAAAAAATTAAGTTGAAACTGAAACTGAAAAATGCTTTCTGTTTTTCTGACATATGTTGATCCCACGTTTAAAACAAACGTTGACAATTTTTTTTTCCATTTTGACAACAGCTTCATATTTCACATGGTTATTGTTGTTTTGTCTTGTGCTGACAGTATTTTCATCACTATAGAAATCAAAGCAAACCAAAACCATTCGAGCGACATAACTCATGCTCCATCAAAATGATGACAAACTTGGCATCAGAGCACAGCACTTCAGACCAACAATTAGCAACGCACAATTGCTGGCTTATTAAGTCATCCACCTCGATATTGTTAACATCATCATCATCATAATCATCTCAACTCTTTGACTCAAACTGCTCGCGCACTGATTTCAGCGCTGATTTATTATGTATTTCTAGCTTTTTACTGCAATTTGGCCATGTTGCGCAGCAACTCGTCATATTTTTGCCACAATTCGACGTAATGAAGTCGTTGGCAGCTCAACCATTCAATCAAGCTTACAGCCAGCCAATCAGCCAACAACCCGTCAATCAGTTACCGCGCACTTTACGTTTGAAAAACGAGCTGTAAATTACTAAAAAAATACTTTGCTACAACAACGTTCAGTCTTGTGTCCACACGCAGCAGCAGCAGAAGCACATGCACCATGCACAGTAATTAATAATCCAATAAAAGTCCAAATCGCTTCACAAATCATGGCGGAATCGTGCAATTCCGGCTCAGATTAGTGCGGTGCGTGTGCGCGCATTTGTTGTAAATCCATCAAAAGGATTCAACATAAGAAAGAATAAAAAAATAAAAAAAGAGATAAAAACAGTGGAAAAAATTTTTGAACAAACCACATTTTGACAAGTTCCAAACGTGCGACCAACTGAAAAACTGACCAGTACTAGTGGATCGTTACGTTGTGGTGTTGGTGCCATGGTATCGCCGCTCTGAGTTTGTAGCTGTTGCAACCACGTTGTTACATAGTCGATCATCAGCTTGGTTTAGTCATAGCAACGGTGTGTTTGCAATTCGCTGCTGATTTATTTGTTGCATGTTACCTTGGCAAAGTTACGCAACTACGGCCATAGATGTGAGACATTGTTTTTCGGCGACAAAAGAAGCTAATGATTGATAATAACTTACAAAGCTGGCAGCTTTACGAGTTAAAATCCGTTAAGCAGGTCGTTGATGAGCATGATTTAATATCTGTTGGAGTTGATAGTTTTGACTAGATTTTTGGTTTAGTTTTGGTTTGAGTTTTATGGAAATAAGACCTACGATGATAGACACCACTTAGAACAGATTATGGAACATTTTAGAACAGTCAATGTTTAATTTTGTTAGATTTCTATTATATTTTCAAAATGGTTTCAGGAAAAATAAAGTTTTTTTCATGTTGGGATTTTTTCACACAGAGGATCAAAAAGCCTGATAAAAATGAGAAAATAATTTATCTGCTTTCAAAAAATCCAAAAAAGAGCTCTCACTATAAATCTTATGATACAGACTTCTACGAAGTGTCTTTTTTCAGAGGGTTTTTTAAAAGTTTCTATTGGCTTTGCCTAGAACGATTTTTTAATAAAAAGCCCAGTATTTCTTCAGACCGAATTTGAACACCATACGGCTATATTTACACAGAGAGTTTAGTTTAAGTTTTCAGTACAAAGTTGAGTTTTGCCATTGAACTCAAAATAAACTCTTGAGTTTTCAGTACAAATATGTAGGATGAAACTCAACTAAACTCAATTCGTTTTCTGTGCTTATTAAAACTCAATTTGAGAAATGCCTAAAAGTATGCTAATGGTCCGATGATCAGATGCAATTATTTAGATGACAAGGTACGTTGAACAATTTTGCGGTGAGACGTCCAGATTTGTGCTGCATATTATAGGACGGGCATGATTAGTGACTTATAGAGCGTGAGTTTTGTTCGTCGAGAGAGGGTTCTGCTTCTAAAAAATAGTACTAAAATATTACAACCCTAAAAGCTATGTTTATTGAGTGTCGTATTCAATAAAGTCCAAAATATGCTTTTTGCACAAACCGGCTATTATTTTGTCTTTTTCGCTTTCTTTTGGCATTGTGATAACAAATATTTATTTTAATTTGTTTTGCATCAGTTGATTGAAAGTTGAAATAGCACAATAAGTTATGATGGGTTGTTCACACTAGTTGTAAATTTTTATGTTTTCAACTTAAGACATTTGACTTTATGAGACCTTGTGAATACCCTAATTGTTTTTACATGCTTTTCTTATGGAGGTGTATGTGGTGAATATGTTGCAACGACAATGCTCGGCTGTAATGCGGCTGCGGCAATGTTGCTGTCGTCGATATAGATTTCATTCTAATTTGAGATGCAACAAGTGCAGCCATTTTTTGTTTTTGCTCAGTTGCTCTCAATTTTAACATAAGCCAGATATTTTTTTTTGTTATTTCGGAGTTTGCAATGGTTGACGACAAACTTTAAGGCCATTAACGCAGGTAATATGAAAAATTTTGTGCGGAAGCATCCTGCCATATATGATCTTTATGATTGTTGCACCACGTTAAAAATAATCAAGCCGCACACGAAATGACAACATTTTAATATTCACCTCATGTTGCGTTTTTTTCACACAGACACGATCGGCAAAGTACACATTCGGTTCGGCATAACAGAGAAATCAGGGATGGAAAATGAATTTTCCGAAATTGTACCAAACCGAAATAAAAATTGTACTTTTTGGCATCAAATTGTACTCATTTTGTTTTCTCCATAAATGATGAAACTTTTTTGATAAATTTAATAATTTATTTAAAATAAAAAAATCTGTCCGCAATGATTAGAGAAGTTTGTGGAATCTTCTCTGTAAGTCTTAACTCTTTCAGTCACATTGTCCATAATATTGGACAAGAGAATGCAGCATAATCAAACAATTATTGTTTTACGGAGATTAGATTATTTGATTTCTCTGCGCTGCTACTAGTTGGAGTGCTCATTTAGCTCTCTGAGAAATATATAAATATTTACATTTTTTACCGTTTTGATTTTCTAAATGAATTTTTTATTAAGGTCTTGTAGTAAAGCACGTGAACCTCAAATTCAATGCCGGAAGGAAGTGTTTTAAAATAAAAATTTTTCCTAAATTGAATAATTTTTGTTCTTATAATAATAAAGTTAAATACTATTTTCACTTTATAAATAAACTAGCGATACCCGGCGCGCGTTGCTGCACCCGGCAAGTATATTGGAAATAATAAGTAAATTCAAAACTTTTTTTAGTCCCTTAGTCTGACACCACGCTCATGTTCCACTGCCCGTTACAGTTTCCCAGTAGCAGAACATCACTCCCAGGTGACAATTCCATTATGAGTTGCAATGTCCTGTGAATTTAGCTTCCATAGCTATTCTGTAAAGAGAATCGGGCCACACCCCCTTTACAATGCACATACCAGTTTTCCAGTAGAAAGACTTTGGCAATTAGTAACTCCATACTGAGTTTTATTGTCATGCGAAGTTTAGTTCCAAAACTATTTAATATCAAAAATTTGACTTGTGTGGTCGAAGCCATAACCCCTTTTCCTATGACCGTACCAGTTCTCTTGTTTATTTATAAAAAACTTATTGAATCACACAATGTCAATTCTATTAAGTAAAAAGTCAGCCGTTTGTTCCTTTTGTTCATTTATAAATTACATGAAAACCACCGTTAAAACATGTGTAGAAAAGTTGCATGCAGCGAAACAAATAAACATACTTAAATCCATAATACATACATACATCAAGTCAGATTCATTTTCATTCTCATCAAAAAAATCCTCAACATGCTAAAGGTGGTCAGAGAATCCTCTTTTAACAAAACTGTGTTAGATTAATTCACCACATCAAAACTAATTTGAACATATTAGAATGTACTTCGGTCCAATTAGCTTTAAGCGCAGCAAAGTATGTATGTATATGTATTTGTTTGTTTGTTTTGTTGTTTTGTGCTTGCTGAGGACAAAAAGAGTATAGTAGAGAGCAACATGCAGTTTATTGAGGCTCTCGCAGAACAAACGCATGAAAAGCTAACGATCAAGCAATGCATGGCATTGTGGATGATTTTTTAAAAAACTTAACACTTTAATTAAAGATACTTATTATTGAAATTTCGTAAAGAAAATAACCAATGAACCTTTTGTAGCACAAATGTGATATTTTAAAACTTATTTCAAAAAAATCGGACCAGTACTTTTGGAGTTTTGTGGACACAAAAAATGTTCACTTTCATTTTATATAATAGTATAGATTAGTAATTTTCTGGAATTTTCGGTACCTGTAGTACCAATGTCCAATATAATATATTGGCGGCATTATTTTTCTTGTCATATGCATTATGAAAAATTAAATGTTAAATTTTTCTAATTTGTACTTTTGTACATTTTGAAAAATTCTAAGCACTTTTTGTTGTTATAAAATTTTTCCCTAAAGAGCCTTATTTCTTAATAACAAATCATTTAAGTTTGAACATTAAATATTTTTTGGACCCAGTTTTGCTGATAAGGGTTAACTTATTAGAAAAATTTACACTTTACAAAATATTTTCAGGTAAGGAACAAGATTCTATAACTAAATAGAAAAAAAACTAGCCTAAGCCAATTTTTTTAACGTGTTCCTTTTTCGCGTAGTCATTTTTGTCCAAAAAAGTGAGCAAAATACCTCTAAATTATAAAAAATAGAAATTTCAAGGAAAATTTTATGCCGCCGTGGAACTTTTTATCCCGAAAATTCAGAGGTTTCAGGAGGTGGGGTGTGTCCGATTTGATAAAGAACGCCTCATGTATTTTTTAAACATTTTTTTTTTTTTTGGTTTTTTAAATCCTTGGTTCAACTAATTTTCAAAAAATTTCCGAAATTTTGTCATCAATTATTTTCTTTTCTTTCCTTTCAAACATATATTTCCCCTGGTGAAAAAGTGGCTTTAAGACTTATATGAACGAATTATGATTCAAAAACTTGCATTTAAACGCTAACGTCGTTACTCTTGATAATTAACCGCAATTATATTGATTTTAAAATCAACACTCTTGTAATTATTATTTAAACTTTTTTATTGTATAATCACACTGTAACATGCACAATACAACTCAAATGATAATTGCTCTGGGTCTCACATAAAATTTCCAAGTGCATTGAAGTTACAATCACAAAATTGTTACAAGTTGATGTTTATGTATAGCTCAGATTTTTTTTGTTTAAAGTAAACAGTTTTTTTTTCTTTCATAAAAACTTTTTAATGTGAATAAAACATGAAACATGTAAAATCCCAGGTTTCTTTAATTTTTTGATTAACAACAAATAGAGCATCACATCCAATTTATATCTGAGTTAATTTTTCTTAAAGTGTGCGAATTTTTCGATATTTTTAATTCAAAATTAAATGTTTTTTCCTTAGTAAGTGTTGCACTGTGTTATTTATAAGATGGTGAATTACAATATTTAGTATTAAGTTTTTAATTAGTTTCGTTCTATGTGATAAGGTCAAAAGCTTTAATTCCAATGCATGATATTGATTGAACTATATCTATGGAATCTTTATAAAAGTCGTTTTGCCAACAATAAGTTGTTAGTTTATTACTACAACTTGTGTTGAAAAGAACTTAAAAAAAATAATGACTGGAACACTTTTATTCTTTATGGCCATTGCGCTTACTGGTTGTAATTTCTGTAATGCAGCTGATTATATAACAGAAAAACGTAAGTAATTTTCAGAAACCTGCAAAAGTCAGAAAAATATTGTAATCTTTTCTAACTTGCAGCGGATTATTTGCAGACTTGTGAGCGGAAGATGACAAATTTTGCAGAATGTGTAACGCAGGCTTTTGACCATTTACTCACAACATGGAAAGAAGGTGAGAAAATTTAATAGATTTTTACATTTTTTCCAAGAAACTCTAAATAGCTGAAAATGACAAAGTTTGGAAATATCACATATTTTAAAAAAAAAATTTCCTTTTATAGTGTGAATTTTAATCTTTTTATTTGATTCTTGTACAAAAACTGTATAATTTATTGTTTATTTTTAATTTTGACCTCTAATCTCCATAATAATCTCTATTATTAATACAGGTGCTCCGGGTGTTCACAACAACACTTCGATTGATCCAGTATTTATTGCGTCATTTGACATTTCAGAAAATGTGGAAAATGCATCGCCATTTGCTGTGAAATTATCGAATGTAACCTTCACCGGGCTGAGCCAGACAAAGTTGAAGAGTGTTATGTAAGTATAAGTTATAAATAGAAAGTTTTAAGTAAAATTTTGAATATTTGTTAAACACTTTCAATTCACTTTATCCTGTATGCCCTTTCTCCAGTGTTAATGACAAGGATTATAATTTTAAATTGAACTACTTTTCGCCCCACACGCGCTTCGAAGGACTGTATAGCATACAAGGTCAAATATTGCTGCTTAAACTAAACTCAAATGGCACAATGTTTTTGGACATATGTAACTATTCACCTATAAGTATTTGTTTTTTTTTTTAATTTTTTCATTTCTTCTGTTTTCGTTTTTAGCCAATACTGATGTCGCTGTTTCAATTAAACTCAAACTACAGCAGCGCGATAACATCAAGTTTTTCGATTTGAAAGCATTGAAATGTAAGATTATTCACATTGAAAAGATCCGCCAACGTTTTGAAAATCTTTTTGCCGATAAGGAACTCACTGAAAATGCAAACGTCATTTTCAATGAAAACTGGCGTGATTTTTTCACAATATTTCAGCCGGCAATTGAGAAACGTCTAAGCGAAGGAATCTTCAAACATTTTCAGCAGATTTTCAACAGCGTACCGGCGAAATTTTTCATAGTGGATGTGGAAAAAACGGAGCAATAAAAGAAAAAATTAATAGTTGTTGGTTGTGGAAATTTGTCCATAAAATGGAGATTATATAGGCAATGTTAAGATGTTGCATAAAATGTAGTGCTCGAATCAATAAATATTGCTTTGATACTAAACTTTCGATTTATAAGCATTAGTAATTATTCTATGAAGGTGTGAAGACTATTTGAAGACCAACAAGGGGATTTTTTTAAAAATTACACAATTTATGATTTCAAAGTTGAAGCTGTTGATGAGAGCACATATTTAGTTAAAATAATTTCAGAGAAATGCATAGTGTACTCTCTTGAAAATGATTGTAATCAAAGAAATTTTGATTTCCAAAAAAAATTGATCCTTAAAAATCAATGAAATCTTGAATTAGAAAAAACAAAAAACGCTCACCAAAGATGAAAAGTTTCAAAAGCATAAGGTTTTTTCTCATTTTGAGATCATTAATTAAAAAAAAAAAAACAACAAAGATGAAAAAGTTCAAAAGTAACGCCTTCATTAATAAAGTATTATTTCAACCCATTGATGCCGGAAAACCCTAAAAAGTTAGAAACTTTTTCAGTTATTCTTCAGCCACCATGACTAAAACACAATCTTAAAATTTGATAAAAAGTTTGGTTTTTTTTAGTTCACTTAAAACTAATAGGAACTTATCTTCACCCCAAGTTAAAAACCTCCCATGATATTCTTAAGTATTTCGAAGTTATGAAGGTTTAACTATTTTGATGACGTCACTTTGTATGGGAGGTGGGAAAAGTTTTAATTCGATTTAGCCAAATTTCAAAATAAGAGTAGGGGAGATCGGGGTTGCTTTGGCACTTTTTTTTCCAAGATCTATATTTTAGAAAATAATTATCGTATCTAATATATCTATTGGCAATGATAATAACTTTTTTTTTTCTTTGAGTTTAAAATTTAAGTCCGATATTTCTTCCAGAAGTTTTATTTATAACTTTTTTCATAATATATAAAAAAGTCATATTGGCTGAATGTGGCCCATTCATGTGCAATGTACACCTTCGTCTTATTATTTATCTTTAATTATCTGCTGCCGGTTGAAGCCGGATTTGAGTGGTAGTTTCCTTCAATTTGGTTTTTGAATACCAGGGCCGAATGTGCTCCAACATAAAACGCCGTATCTACCCCGAAGTCACTTCTCTAGCTTTTGTTTTTTTTTTAATTTTCATCAGTTTTTTTAAACAGTGCTAACCGAGATGCTTCATACCAAAAACGTTATTGAAGAATGTACCCCAAAGACGAATGTACCTCGGTCTTCCCTACATATTAAAAACGAGAACTTATAGTACAAATTTAAAGAACCTTGAACCGTTTTAATGAGTTTTTGCACATTTCACTTTCCTGAGAAATAAACTTTGTTTGGGAGGTAGGCGTGGTTTTCATTCAATTCCAATTTGCTTTGAACAAAGAATTTTAGGTAATTGAGAATATTAGACTTTATTCTTTTTGGCATGAGTTGTTCTTATTGAGTTTTCTTGTAATTTTTAAATTATTTAATTTTATTTAAAAATTTTTTTCTTGACAGACTTATAATACGTGAATGCCTGAATATATAAAACTATTACTTTACATAGCTATGAAAAACAATAAATAATGAATAATTTTTTTCCTAAAAGGTCCTGTACACTCGTTCTCTTTCCGAATCTAGAATTAGTTGTCAAAAAAAATTACGAGAAATATGTACATGTATATAATAGACCGTCTCGAAAAATAAATTTCGCAGGACACCAGCTAATCTAAAGCATTATTGAAAGAAAGTTTCGAAAAAAAAATGTTTTTGACCGAACGTAGGGGTCACCCGTCGACATATTTCTTTATAACTTCGGTACTTACTGTCTGAGCTTAAAGAATGATATGCCAATGTTTTTGTATCCAAAAGACCTATGTTTTGTCTCTAAGACTCATTGACCTCAGCTGACTCCTTACAGTACTGACCCACCGGACCTCAGTTTCTACCACCTTAAGGTACCATTTTGATTTCAGAAATGGAAAACCCGTTAAAAATCATTAAACTATTAGCAAAGATTTTTCCCTATTTCCACTCAAAATATTTAAAGAAATTTTAATTTTTGTTTTTGCAAAACGTAGAGAAAATTTTAAAATTTTTGTCATATCGTATTAGTTTTTAAAAAATGGCCCAAAAACGTTCTTATCAGAATCTACCATTCTAATGTACCATTTTAAAGTACAGCTTGTGCAACTTGTTTGGTCGTTGAATTATTTCCTAAATTGTTTTGAAAGGCTTCTTTCATTATTGGTTTTGTTTCATAACTCAAGGAAGTATCAAAAAACGCCAGACCAATTGATTTCTCGCTAATAAATAAGCTGCTCTCTGAGCAAGAAGAAGTGCTGCTAATAAAATGGTAAGATTTGTGGGTACTATTTTAAATTTTCAACTCGAAGTGACGGAAGGCGTCAACTTGCGTCAGAACTATTCTAGAAATTTTTCGGAATATGATAATATCAGTTCAAAGAAGTGTACTTAATACTAAAGAATGGTTTCAAGGTATCAATTTAATTTTTTGATTCTATACAAAAATATTACAAAAAAATATTACCTCTAAGTCGCTTGAATAAAAAAACGAAAAAGAAAATATACTTGTAGTCCCTATTTTGCAAAAAAAAAAAACAAAAAAAAAAAAACAAAAATTCAACAATTTCTATTCAGACTATTCTATTCAGAGAGCTGTAAAAACAATAACAAGTTTGAATAAAACCATTAATTTTATAATTTCAAAATCCTGGAAGTATTTTATGCAACACACAAGAAAATTATGTTGATATCTCTTTTAAGTTGAGAGTTATAACATTTTTTTTTTTAATTCACGGGCTAAAACATTTTAAAATAGCATTTAAGCTCTGCGAGTGACATCCAGGTACCATTTACTTTTAATTTTTCGAGCATTTTTGTTCAATTTGGGGAACCTATTTTAAAAAAAAAATCGTTACGCCCCATCACATTTTAATACTTTAGGAAGATGAATTGGTCTAATTGAGGTATTTATATACTTTTTTCGTTCGTTTATATTTATATTGTCCACTTTTGTATTTGCGAAAGATAAAAAAAAAAATAAAAATTCAAATATATATATTTGTAAACTCATGTTGATCCTTTGATTAATGAATATTCGATAAAATTCTTATGAAGTTCTTCAAATTAGATCTATTTAAAATTTACTTGCTGTTTTTTAATAATCAACTAAGTAATTTATCAAAGCTAGTGATTTATAATGGGCTATATTTAAAACAAATGATATGATGAATGCATTGAATAAATTAAAAAAAAATGTATTAATTATATGTCTGACCAACCTTGCGTAAATGTTTTCTTGACTTGAACTAGAGATGAATTATACCAATTTAATATAAATTGTGTCAATAAGACAATCAATGAAATGTCATATTAAGAAATAAATTTATGAAATAATTATTAACAATTAAACTTTAATGACTTAATATTGCTAAACAATTACTTAAAATTGTCAATTTGAAAACATCCAATAGCTATTTTATATTTGAAACTCAGCGAAAATTCCCTTCGTTTTTTATAATTTGTGTTACCGTCGTAGAAGTCATAACCTATGAAAACAGGATATGAACGCTAGCTTTGCTATGACAAAAGCAATAATCAATTGAAAACTTTTGTTAAACCCATAAATTCAGTCCATGTCCATACCATCTCTCATATCTAGCATCTTGCGGTATTTCATAGTTATGTATAGCCTTCGGACCGTGGCAGTAAAATTGATTGAGGCTCCATGTCTAACAGAAAAAAAACAAAATTTTAGTACTTTGATGGCTCAAAGCTACTTCTTATACTGAGTCTGGTCATTGGATGGGTTGAGCCGTAAAAAGCCGCTTGATGAAGTCATCATCAGTACAATTTAATTGGTAAAATATAATGTTGTTGCTGCTCACGTTGTTGTTGTTCATGTTGTTGTTTTGCTTTTGGCTTAAATTCACAAGATTATGCATTACCTTTTATGCTATTATCTAGAAAATGCTATTCAAGCGTAAATAATAATTTAATGCTGTTTATTACTAAATTTATTTTTCCTTTAAAGGCTATAGTTCACTAGAGACAAAGAAGCATTTAATTTACTATAAAACAGTTAACACTTTAATGTCTTTGACAATGTTGTGAAAATCTTCTTAATTTTTTACGGCGTTATCCAAGATTTTCCAATGTCAATTAACAAATTTGTGTGAGTCAAAATATAAGACCCTTCGGTCCTTATTATAATATAAGACCCTTCGGAGATTTTTTCTTGACTGGTTTGAAATATGTTTTTTTTTGTTTTTTTTTTTGTGGCTTGCAGTTACTCTACTTCCCTCTATATAGCATGGAGCTGGGCTATTGGCCAATTTGAAAAATTTATCGACGCTCTATAAAAAATGATAGACAACATAAAATAAGCACGAATTCTGTCAGGCATACAAATTTAGAGCATAGTTTTAGGCATTTCAATAAGAAAGATATCAATACAACAGTGCACACCAAACTGTTGACAGCTGGTTCTTGACTTTGCTATAAACTCAAAAAGTATAGCTAGCATCGTCCAGTTGTTTTACAATTCATGCTCATTATTTAACCGATCGACTTTAATGCACTGGCACTAAAACAGTTTTTCCACAGCCATGTGGCACTTTTCTTATAAGGTCATCTGAATCTTTGAAGCATAGTTTTAGGAAAGGCAAAATAAAAATATTAATTTCTAACTGCTTACCTTAATTTCTTCATGCAGTGGCTCTTGAACTATTATTTCTCTATTAACCCATTAATGTTCAATGCGATAACATGATTCTGTTTGGCTCCATGTTCTGCGTTAAATTAAAGACGATATTATGCTGGCCTTTTTTGCTGGACTAAGGTACAGTTTAGTAAATACAATGATGGAAAAAATAATGGAAACTGCTGGTATGTTGTTCTTTTGTTTGATTATTTTTATGTAATGAATTTTGTTTTCAAAGCTTACATATGACTTAAAGATTAACAGACCTATTCCGGCGAGTTGACAAAGTTCAACATATTAACAAGAGTAAATATATTGACAACTTTAAATATATCTTATTCTCGCTCAATTCTAAAAGCTCTTTTCTTGACACTGTTGTCAATAGCAAAAGAGGTGCTGACAGTGCATTTTATGTGTAGAAATCCAGCTTACGCTGGGTTATTCACTCATATTTTTCTCGCCAAATAAAATAAATGATTATAAATGTTTAATAATATATAATAAAGCAATAAGAACTAAAGAATAAAAATAAAAATAAAGAACAATAAGAATAAAAATAATTTCGTCCATTCTCTCGAAATAATTTAAACACTGTCAAAACAAAATGTTGCCTCCTATAAACAGTATTGATCAAATATGTTGTGGGGAATAATTGAAGTACAAAATGAAATTTTCATGTTTTTGTTTCTTTAAATATTTGTAAATGATTTAAAAATATTGAAGCGTTTAAAAAGATTGTGAAAAGAAAAAGTGTAGTTCTCTCTTGATTTAGAATATATAGTGGTTAAAAGTTCCATCTTAAAAGTGTGCTATCTCTGAAAGTATCATTCATATCACAGCTGGTATCATTGAAAAGGTAAATTGATTAACTTGTTAAACTTATTAAAATTTTTACTAAATTTCTTCGTGATTTTTCAGACAGAACGATTTTACTTTTTTTTAAGATTTGTTCATTCAATAAACTTATTTTAAAGAAAAAATTCATTATTATGGAAGTCTTTTATTATTATAATAAAAAAGTCATAGTTTTATCCTTCAATTTGATATATACCTAGTTTTTTATAGTAACTGTTAAATTATCCGAGTTATCACACTTTTAAGAAATAACTTTGAACCAATATAACTTCTAAAAGAAAAGAGAAAGACATTTTTTTGTGCCATTATTTTAAAGGTTTCAATATTTAAATATATAATATCAAAAGAACTAACAAATTCTCAACGATAAATTCATATTTTCATTTTAAAAAAGGAACTTAACAAAATTGGGGTAATTTTTTCAATAAAAGTGCAAGACTTAACAGCTGCTTTCTGACAATATGCTTTTCACCTTCCTGTGGTGAATAAATAAAGCTTTTCATTTGTCAAGTGTTCGCCTGAATAGGTTTTGCAAGTCAGGTTGACAAAATTTTGACAAATTATTTCTTGTAAATTGACAGCCAGAATAGGTCTGTAAGAGAATATCTATCTGAATATAAGAAAAAAATCAGCTACACGCAATTCATAAAACAAAAAAAACAAAAAAACAAAAAAACAAAAAACTTTTCATTTATTATCCTTGGAAAAAATAATAGAAAAAAAAGTTTATAACTAACATAATTATTCCTTTTTTCTTAAAATCTACCAGTTTTATACTGAAAACTAGCTTAACTTTAATATTTTGTTGTGGAACCATGGTTTTTTAAAACTTTAATGCACTGATGGGTCATGGAATCCACCAATTTGTCACAAATTGAGGGATGATCAATAGCATACCACTCACCTGCACATTTTTGCAGAATTCTTCTTTGTTTTTGGATTTAAAGTCAGCCATTTTCTTCCTTAAGGGGGAAACGCACCCAAACCTTTTTTTTCAAAAATTTTTTTGCATTTTCTTAGAGCCTTAAGTCTCAAGACTATGTGGTGAAAATTTCAAGTCGACAACTCAAAAAAATAACATAGTTATAGCCTAGTGAGTGAACCGCCTTTTAGAGCGCGCAGTGCTGGCCCTTATTTTCAAACTCGTTTTTCTCGAAACCATGTTTTCAAAATCGGTGGCCAAGATTTCTCGAAACTCAGCGAACCAATCGTTTTGATTTTTTTACAGGCTTATTTTTTTCATAATAATCTCGTACTTGTCATATGATTTTTTTCGTAGCTTTGTTCATTTTTGATGGGCAAAATAATGAAGAAATTTTGGTCGAAAATCGGTAATTTACGTTCGGAAGTCCGCCATTTTGTGAAAAATCAATATTTTTAAAATCGGCTATGACAAGCACGAGTTTTAAGTAACTAGTTTAATAATATTATTCATTTTTTTGTTTCAGTTGAATTTAGGAGGAGCAATCTTGGTCACCGCTTTCACATTTTTTTCACAGCGCTCTACAAAAAATGCTGTATCTACCTTAATGTTATATATTTTCCAATAAAAAAACACTAAACATACTCTTGAATGTGTATATTTTAAGGTATAAATACCCTCATTTAAAAATATCCCTAAGGTTTCCTTAAAAAAATGCACAAACATGACTTTTTTTCGGACTCTGAGTATATAGTCTCCCTTAATTTGAAAACCTTAGTATAGTAGAAAACTGGGTACATAGTCCCCCTTAATTTGAAAGCCTTAGTATAGTAGAAAACATTAAAACATTATTTGAATGCTTTTTCAGTTTTATTCATTTTATAGAAATAACTTTATGAGAATTCATTTTATAATATTTTTGGGTAAATGAAACAGAACGTTTTGGTTAAAATAAATTAATTAAGTGCCTCCAAATAATTGTGAATATAAGGTTAATAAAGTTTTTTATCAGATACTTTCAAAGATTTCCTTGAATATATTTGAGAACTAGTGCTTAACGCAAATAAATGTGACAACTATATTCTGTTTCGAAGAATAAATAAGAATAATTATCTTAAAATTAATATATAAAACTTATTTTTGACAAATCATGTACAAATGAAATTTTTTCAAGCGCTTATGAATCTTAAAATTATTAAATTGAAAAATTTCTTGAAAATGTGTACGTCTTTTATTATTTTTTTCATTTATCTTAGTCTCTTCAATTCCGTAAATCTTTTCTTTTAAATATTTTAAAATTTTGCAAATTTTTTCATTCCGACAAACTCATCAGTGTTGTTAAACATATATGAAAGAAGAATTTTCAGTTTTCAATAACCATTGTGTCATATCGCTAGCTGTCTTTGCTTACAAAAGAAAGCTAAAATATATAAATTCAAATGAAAATACCAAGTTAAATATTCAGTTAATTTGTATAAATTCGTCCAAATACACTTATTTACCACTATTTCCCACTTAAGACCTTAATTCCCCGTAATTTTCAGTAAATTCGTATATATTCGATGGAAGATACTTATGTTTCCCAATTCAGAAGATTCCCCGCTACTTAGCATACTTGATTCCTCCCTAACTTCCCTTAGTGGTCTTTGAAAATGAATCTTTAATGAGTGTTTTGTTTTATTGATTATAATCGTCATTACTTTTTCGCAATAAATTGTTAATGGAACAACCTAATCTAAATATTTGCTCCCGCAATTTTGAACAAACCTAAATAAGGTTTATTTGTGTTGGATACCAAGAACAAAATTTACTTGATTTAATGAACTTAATTGATTAAAAGCGTTTTATTTCATGAAAACATATTGGCTTTCATCTTGTGGTAAGGCAAAGGAAGACTTTGAATAGGCATTGGAATTAAAATAAAAAGTGAAACCGCATATAAAGTGTTTATATTTCCTTAGAAACGTTTTTATTGAGACTTTTAGTCTTAAGATTAAACAAAATCAGCGCTAAAAGCGGATGCAGAGAAGCACTTCGGTGCCTAATTATATGGCACACACGAGTGCGTGTTAAATGTCTGTGAAAACGTTTGATCTGCATGTGTGCGTGTGGAGGCAAGGTTCAAGATTTATGAGTGTTTGTTTTGGCACTTACCGAAAAGAAAACGAAATATGAAACAATTTTGATTGCTAATTTTACGTGTTTTTATAAAATTATAAATATTATAAAAAATTTAAGCAATTGATATTTAAGACAATTTGTCACAACGGCATGCAAAGGGTTAAGTAAAGGTTTTGCAGTCACTGTAACAGTGCTTTGCTAACAAAATGTTTGAACGGGTGGCTTAATTAATGACATTGATGAGTTTGAGTGGGTGGGGTAAAACAAACACACGCACACACACTCACACACCTACACATACTCACGTAAGCAAGCATTGATATGCACAGCAACAACTTTGCTAGAAAACATTTGCATTTTGCAAAATTTTGCAAACCTTAAAAATTGATTGCAACGAATGCTGAGAAGCAAAAGACAAACAAACATTTACACTGTTGCAGATAGCAGTAGCAGCAATAATAACAGCAATAACAACAACAACAACAGCAACAACAATGAACAACACAAACAGTAGCAACAACGTCAATTGCTCTACATCAGCTAAACCAAACAAAGTCAACTGCGATGCAAACGTACAACACCAACAACAACAACAAGAAATCCGTTGTGGTCACCACAACTGCAACAAAAACAACAACATGGCCTTAGAGAACGTGCCGGAATGTAATGCATGTGTATGCAACACGCACTTGTCGTTGGTCAACCGACCTCTACACCAACGCACTCAAAGCAGGTTGCATCAGCCATAGGTGGTCGGTTAGTCCTACGGTCTTTTGCTACGGTCTCCCCAGCATCAAGCGTTGTCATGTCCCCAGCCATGATTGATCGAACAGGCTTCGGTAAACATTATGACAATTTTTAGTAACATGCTAATGGCTGGTACGAGTGCCACCCGAGCTGCCTGCGACCCAGAAATAGTCAGGGGACAACGGCCAAGAGCTTTGACATCCTTGCAAACAACTACAACAAAAACAACAACAACAGTAACAATTTGTATTACAAAGTTGAAGTTTATGTGCTAAAAATGCAGATGCAGTTGCAACATTCTGTCCAGCCGATCGACCGAGTTTGTTTTGTGGTCAACTCGAAATTAGTAAAGATTTTTGGGCATTTTGCATTTCTACAGCTTGATTTCTTTTCTGCTAGAATAGGAAAAGGTGTAGCAAGAGTAGAAGGTGTTGTGTGGTGGACACATTTCACAACAACACATTGCCATTGTTGATAGAAAGTAGAATGAATATTTTTGTTGATTTTTCTGGAAATTCTAGAGTAACAAATTTTTGTGTTGACTCTGTCGATGTACTCTCAATTCATGAAATTTATTTGTAGAAATATGAAATAAAATAATGTTGTTACAAAAATAAGGATGCTTCAATATTAGTTTTGTATCCAGTAAGAGAGTATAAACTGTTGAATATTGTCTAAACAATTTAAGTAATTTCATTAAAAAAGAAAGTTATGGAAATAAGAAAAAGAAATTTCATTAGAAAATTGTTTAAACCAATTATTTTTGAAACAATAACAACTATGAAATATCAAAAATTGAGATTTTTGAATATTTTTGTTTTTTTTTTTTTTTTGTTTTGAGTAAAATGGTCCGATTTTTATATGAGTCCCGGTAAAATTACGGTTGACAAAGGCTGAGGTAAGGTAGTATGTGGCTTAAACAGGATATTGTAGTATCATTATTAGTGTATTTATTTATTAATATCATAACAAATTTCAGCTTAAATTTGAAAGCCGCTAAAAAATGTCATAACAGAGTCATTAAAGAGTCTCTTAGAACTCGCAATATGGCTGAAAGACTGCTGTACAGTCCCTGTACTTCCGAAATAACTTCGAAACAGTTGGTGCACAAACCCTTACAGTTATGCTCTGATTGTCAATTTATTGCTGTGAGGCTAAATTGTACTTTTACATACATATGTATATTCAGATATATTTTCTAGATTATACCATTTTCTAGTTAGAATATTTTTCCTAGAATTGAAAGAAATGTTTGTATATTTCCAGATTAATTAATTTCTATGATTTGTGTAGGTATGTGCCTTTAACTTTCTCATATAATAATTGTGAATTTTATAAGTAACATATTCCATTTCCAATTTAAGTTTCTTAACTTATTATAAGAAACTTTTTTTATAAATAAAATTATCAAGTTTTCTTATTTTATTGTATACATCTATCTAATTTTTTTGGCAAATTTATCCCTTCATTCTGTATCACGAAAAAGCACACCAACGATAAGCAAGACACGATAAGCAATAGATTTTTAAATGCAAGGAAGTATTGCTGATCGTGTCTTTTTTGTCGTTTTTGCCTCGTTTCGTGATAGTGAATGATGGGGTTTAAATTTATTTTCCTAGTTTTTTTCTACCGTTCGGGGGTATCACAGATCGCCTTAGATGTGATAAAACTATAACAGATTTTTTTTTATTCAAATTTCACTGAATCAAAATTTTGTGTAGTTTTCTACTTTTGCATCTTTTCAAAATTTTTGTATAGATGCATGCATTAATATTTGAAAAATGATACACTTTTTATTCTTTAATAGGTACCTACCCATGCAAATAATACTTATATAAAGCAGAGACACAAACCATTTTAACAAACAGATTTTTTTTTATTCAACTTTTTCAAGTAACTTTTTCAAGTTCGAAATGCATAAATGCATATGTACATATTTGACAAATGATATAATTTTTTTTCTTCAATATCCATACAAACCAGAGACCTACAATTATTCATGTTTTTGAGTCATTGGTTGACTAACACAAAAATGAGTGTTAGTGGATTTAAGTCAAAGAATGATTTGCGCTCATATCCACTTATACTCGTTCGCTCACTTAACACAAAGTAACAAAGAATAAGTTATCTGCTGATATGAACCGGTGCAGTGCTCAACTCTCATTGAGTCAATGTATTTATTTTGCATATCGTAATGACTCACAACACCAATAAACACCATGAGTTCAGTGCAATGACTTAAGTACTTAGAATCATTTTTAGTTCAGCTTTCTTGTTATTTGAATTTTTTTGAAACAAACTATAATTGTTTTGCAAAAAGCATAAGGCACAATACAAAATAATACTCAACTCATTCATTTTCTCACACGAAAAAGTTAACAAATCAGCAAAAAGAATAATCAAGACAAAACACAAAATCATGGTATAATAATACAAGGTAGCATTGACAGTTGCTTGGGAAAACATCTCCTGTCAAAAAATATACTCAAAAAAAAAAACGCTCACAATCCGCCATTGAAAACACAAACAATGCTGAAAACGTTGAAGTGAGATTGTAAAAATTTGGTATCATTCAACAGATAATACAGATGACAAATGATCCTAATAAAAATTATTTTTATTGAAAACAAATTTGAGCTTTAAGCTAAGCATGTTGACAACAAGATAACACGAAGACAAAGAAGGCAACAGCCAACAACAACAACAATGGCTCTGTATAGAGCAAATCACACAGCTTGACTATACAGACTGTTTCGTTGGCCGCTACACCAACTCATCAGTAATCTTGTATGACTTTTCACTGTGATCGAAGTCTTGAGTCTTGTTGTAAACAAGCTTGGCCCAAAGCTCAAATTTTCAATATAAATAATGAAAGGCCGTAGTCAAATATTAAGATTTAAAAAAAAATATTTTTTTTTAAAAAAAAATATTTTTATTTAAAAAATTGGAATGTAGGCAACTGTATCATGTAAAAGCTGTCTAATTTTTTAGTAATTTGCAAGATGGTGTCCGAATAAAAACTACTTTAATAATAAAAACCACCAAAAGAACCAAATTTTGCAAATTTTGATAGAGATTTCTAAAAAAGTGGTGTAGATAAGTGCCGGTTTCTGTTTTAGTTGATAACCTTGAACCTTTAATTATCTCGCTATGAAAAGACTAATTCTGCTTTTTGTGGCTTTTTGGAAAGATCCATCTTGAAAAAAACCTTTAAATCAAGAAATTGCTTGAGATACCGAAAAACAAAATCGTTGGTAAAACCTAGTTTAAGCTTTAATTTCAGAATTTTTATTGTAGATTTAATACATTATACATTTTTTTACTGAAAATTAAAGTAGAAAATCATGTTTTAAAAAGGAAACTTTGTCAGATTTTTGATTTTTAGAATTTTTGAAAAAATGTAAAAAATAGAATTTTTGTAGCTCCAATTAATATGGGTCTAAGGTACCGTAGGGTCTAAATAATTTTGAATGTTTTTAGTACACATCTATAAATTCTGTTTGCGTTTTCCCATACATAATCAGGGGAAAAATTAATATAAACCCAAAGAAGGTACTCCAAGGGCCTGACCAATTTCAACCACTTTCAGAATATAGTACATCTATTGTTCTATTTTTTCTTGCTTCCGGATCGAGTTTTGCTAAGATCGGTGAACTTTATCTACCACCCACACAAAGTTATTTAAAAAACATAGGTCCAGTGGATGTGCCCCTTGGGCATGATACAATAATATAAAGGTAACATATTCCCTGAAATTGAAAATCTACTGCGCATCTACGTCATCTAAAGTCATACAAAGGCTACTGATGAGTTGGTGTAGCGGCCAATGAAACAGTCTGTATAGTCTGTTAGCTGTGATTTGCTCTATACAGAGCCGTTGTTGTTGTTGTTGGTTGTTGCCTTCTTTGTTCTTCATGTTGTCTTGTTGTCAACAGGATTGGCCTAGAGCTCAATTCAAGCCGTATTCAAATATTAAGAGCCGTATTCAAATATTAAGATTAAAAAGTTTTATTTAATTTTTTTTTTCAATTTTTATCAACAAAAATGCACAAATATCAAAGCAAAACAAACTTCGAACTCTGTGTTGACGTCACGAAAACAGCTGATTATATGAGCAAAAACTTACGGACCTGCGTAGTATGTAATCTATTTTTATTGAATCATATACAAACAATATAAAGCAGAGACACAAACCACTTTGCTGTTTAAATTAATAATTCGAAATGTTGCCTTTTTCAATTGCAGAATTCTTAAGAAATAATAAAAAATACACAAAACAACTAAGTATAAAAAAATAGTAGAAAATGTTAGCAAAAAAAAAATATTAAATGAACAGTAATGCACTGACAAAAAATTTGGAGAAAATCGTGTGCAAAGTTAAGTTTTTTATTTATAAGTTGTACTGAAAAGGAAATCATGTTTGTTTACACTAACATATAACTTTTCAAGCATTATATTATTGGTTTGGATTTGGAACTTATCAGGCTTTTGTATCCAAGGACTGTTTTGAAGTAAACAAAAAAATTGCATAAATGTTTATTGCCATTGTAAAGATATTTCATCTGAAAGTAAATGTCTATTTGTGATTTTTTTACCTTTTTTGAACGAGTTGTTTGGACTTTTTTCTCTGGACTTTTTTTTTAAATATAGTATATTTGACAAAACTTTATATGTCCTTTGATCCAAAACCCTTTTAAAAAAGTCCAGATCTCAATAGTCGCATCATAAGTTCGTTTAGGCTACTGTTATTTCTTAAATATTTCTTGACATTTGTCAAAAGATGTTTGAAAAGTGTTTACAATGATTTTTAACAATTAAAATGAAGTGTCTAAGTAAGCAATAATTTCTGATATCCCAGCAAACATTATGACTCTTAAAATACTCTTTTAAGACTCATATAAATCAGTATTTCTCGTCATAATGCGCTCAAAAGACTCTTTTATGAATACATTTTCGTTAGTCGTGGGCTCAAAGATATCATTCATAATAATACCTGCTTTATGCCTTATTTTTGACTCAAAATTAAGACTGTTTTAGGACTTATACTTAATACTCTTTTTAGAATCATGTAATGTACTCCTTAAAAGCTCATTTCTAAAGAGTACTTAGAACTTATATAAATTATTCTTTGAAGAGTCATAAGTCTCATGCTCATGTATCCCTTTATTCGCTCATGTATTCCTTTATTCTGCACGTTCCTCAACTGCACGTTCAACGACTTCGAAAAAATATTCTTATTCTTTTAAATTTATAATTAAGCATATATTATGTAATATATATAATCCTTTAGTTAGTCCTTGGTACGAACAATCACAAAGCAGGCATAACAATGGCTCTTTTAAGAGTCTTACTTTTGAGCAATCATTTAACAATCACATTAAAGTCTCTTTTAAGAGTGCTTTTAATGAGTTCTCATAAAGAAGCATAACAATGACTCTTTTAAGATTCTTATTTTTGAACAATCATTAAACAATCATATCAAAGACTTCTTTAGGAGTCTTTTTATTGCGTACTCATAAAACGACTTAAAAAATATTCTTTTTAGAGTCACTTATTTTGAGCACTCAGAAAATGTTTGAAGCAATGTTTTTGAAATTTTTATTTTTATTAAATATCAATATTTTTTTTTTAATTTTTTAACTTAAATGATAAAATATTAAATTCATCCGTCAAAATATTGTATGTAAAATATTTTGCCTGAACTTGGATGGATATTGTTTCACGCTTTTTTTTCAATTATATAAAAATATCTTAGGATTCTAAATTTTTTTGAAAAAAGCTAAAATTTTTTAAATGTGCAGACATTTTTGGTTTAATTGCTTATAATCTTGCATAACTTATTAAATATAGTATCTTCTTTGAAATATTGTAAAATTTTGACTAAAACCGCTTTCATTCGCAAATTTTTAAATAAAATCCCTACCTAATCCTTACTCACTGACATTCTATCAATATTTTATAAATTTTAATTTTTGATGTATTAGCGAAATACTATGGATAATTTTTGGATGATACCTTTGAGAGCTCATCCTGCCAGCCTAGCTGTTGCGGTCTATTTCAATTAAGTTTTCATTAACAATCAACGCAGAGGCAAGTTATGCAAAGCATGTTGCGGCTAGACTGACATGACAACGCTTTTATAGCCCATTGACAGGCATTTGACTCCGAACTTAGTGCTTGGATCATAGCAAAAGCCTTTAACTAATTCGTGCTCGAGCAGCAAAGCGGCATAAAATGTTATGATCCTTAAATTGTATTTTTTTTTTTTTTTTTATTTTTTGTGGTTTCTGGGATGTGTTTGTCGAACATGATTTTGAACGCATGTTCAAGAAGCCAATAAATGTTTTTTGTTGTGTAAACAGCAGCAATAATGAAAGTCGGGTTAAGGGTGCGTATGTTAGTTTGAGAAAGTGTTTTCTGGGGTTGGTGTTTAAGAATTTATACCCACTAAGTAGTTAAGTAGTTGAGAAGTTTGCAGAAGCTTCTATAAAGTTTCATTTTAAAATTTTAAACACAATAAATTAAGTTAAGTTTTGTGACCCTGACTGTAGCTCTGACACATGTTTTCTTCAAATGAACATAAGACAATGAAGGACTGAAAATGTTGGTACTTTATTATTATTGACGGAGATTATAAACATGTTTATCTTGCATTATGGAGAAATATTGTCACATACAAGGGTTAAAATCAATTAACCAGCACTCAGAACTTTTACACTCAGACGAAGCTATTAAAAAGTTTCATAAGATTGTTATGGGGCACGAAAATGAAGCACGTCTTGTTTGTGTGTGATATTAGCAAAAATGAAGAAACCCTTTTTTCGAGATAAATATGAATTTTCATTTTCAGTAGGAATTAAAGTTTTTTTTTTTTTTTTTTGGTAATTTTGTAGAATTTTTCGTTATTAGATATGTTTTATTTTTAATGGGGTTATTCTTTTAACATTATTCACCAAAGATTTATTAGACTGCATTGTACGAAGGCCTGGCAAAAATCACCAATATCAACTTTATTTTTATGGATAATTAGAATCATTCATTATTGGTGAAATTATAATATATTGATGAAATAATTTAATACCTAATATCGCCTGTGGTCGAAATTCGACCATATCAAAATCGATTTTTCTCTTGTTTTTTTATTTTTATTCAGAAACGCTTGGCAAAGTAAAGTAAAAATAAGTTTGTTGTACCGTAGACACATCCGTAGATTTTGACGTGACAGTGTTGCTTCTTCTTTATTCTTATATTTGTTATTCTTATATTTGTTCAAATAATTGTCCTTCTTCCTGTCCAAACTGTTGTTTTAATTCTTGATCAAATTCCTGACCTTATCCTTGATCGAATCCTTTCCTTATCCTCGTCCCATTTTTTTTTGGAATTGTAATACCAAATATTGTTTTAGGTATGTCTCAATCTTTTTCCTTGCCTTTGTCTCAATCTTTATCGAAGTTATCTTCCCAATTCTTCTTCTAATCCTTGTCCAATTCTTTACTTTAATTAGTGTTGAATTTGTCCTGCTCGTTATTTTATTCCTGGTCCCTATCTTTGTCCAAATCCTTACGAATCTCATCCCTTGTCTAATCATTGCCCTTGTGCTTAACCAAATCCATGTCTTATAATTGCCTTAATTTTAATTTTAATAATTTAGGACAATTTTTTTCTTTATTTTTTTTTTGGTTTTGCTATTGCATTTGTAGCATTCAGGTTACTTTAAGGGGTTCGCGTAGAGGCCTTATGACACCCTTAATTTTTTTTTTATTTTTATTATGTTACGAAAAACCTCAGCTTCACTGTGGTTCTATAAAATTTATCGGAGCGCCAATAGTCATGGAGTTATAATTCCTTGCAACGTTTTTTTATTGCTGTTGCATTCTTTTATTGTTTTTTTTGTTGTTGCCAGGCGGGTTGCCTCCATGATGTTGTGGCTCCAAAAAATTGGTTTTTTTCGTAATGAGGTCATATAAGCATTTCTTTTTTTTTTTGTTGTTGTTGCAAAATAAATTTTTTCTTAGAACTTCTACTCAGCGCTTAAAAACTCCATGCAACAATATTGCATAATTACGCTATCTGTTTTTTTTTTTTAACTGTCGTAAGATCATGTAAAAATTTTTAATTTTTGTTTAATCACATTTATCGTGCCGCATATATACTCCAAGTAACAATTCTACGCAACTCCATTGCATGATTGATTCATTTTCGGTCTTATAGCTGCTCTCTCCACGGTCTCATGAATATTTTGAAAAAGAAACAACACCAATAATGCCACAATTTTTGTTTGGCAAAATAGTGTGGAATGCAATAAGCAAAGAGAGAGAGAGATAGATGGACAGAGAGAGAGAGAGAGAGAGAGAGAGAGAGAGAGAGAGGAAGAGACAGAGACAGCAGCAACAACTGTTTGCAAAACTTGAAATAGAGAGAGAGATTCAAACTACAGCCATGGGTATGAGAATGCATACTTTTATATTAAAATGTGTAACTATCACATAATTATTTAAATTTTTTTGCTATTTTTATTTTTCGGCATATCTGTGGCACAATACCTATATTATACTTAATACACAATACTTATATCCAATGATATAAGTCTCATTCCCTTTTTTTATTATAAATATTAAAAAATTGTACCAAAACATTCGATGTTTGCGTATTAATATATAGATTAATCACCTTCAATTATTTCACCTTTAATATCAATTCAATATTTTTCAATTCCATTGACTATACGAAGGTTACCTTTTAAGTCTTTCGCCTAATAATGTAAAAATAGAGTGAAAATACTTTTATTGTTTTTTTAAGCATTCTCCAAGATGATCAATATACTTTTGCACTCGTTTGAACCAATTTTTGAAACAGTTTTGCCAACCTGAAGTTGGTACTTCCGAAATCAGGATTTTGAAGACTTCAACGTACTATTCGCCACGCATTTATTTCTTAATGTCAAGGAACAAGAAAAAGATTCCATTGGACTCCAAGTCGGGACTGTAAGTCAGATGACCCTTCAATCAAACTCTTTTACTTGAGCTGATGTGTGGGAACGCGCTTTGTCCTAATGAAAATTCCTAATGTATTTTACGTGGACACCTGCCGTAGAGCCTTAATTCTACGTTGCTCCATAGCATGGAACCGAATCATTGCGTCGGCCTACGCCCCTTTAGGGTTCAAAGGTACCAAATTAGCTCCATGTTGTGATGGCATTTCGCAACCCTTAGTTTGGGTGGAGGCCTAACTAACACCTCTTCCGTACTAAGGGGTACAGCACCCGAGTTGAGAATGCAACTCCACACTGAGAAAAATTGCTCTATTCGCGATATAGGTGGTAAACAACAGCCACCACGATATTCCCCGAAGGGCCAACCCATTCAGTCGGCCTGACATAAGTCAGGGGCCGCCAACTACCCGTGGAGTAAGATATTCTCACGATGGTTGGTTTTTTTTTCAATTCTCTAAAGATATCCGGTAAACAAATAGTTGTGTTCCATTCATTATGACAGCCTCCGTATGAAAATATTTTTAATAAAGTTGATAACATTTTTGTCGAATGTTTTGGGTATGAAACGTGTTGCAGCGAAATTTATTCTAAAAGTGTTAAATTTCGGCCAAAAACATTGGGCAATGGAACTTGCCCCGAAGTCGCTGAACGATGCAGAACTATTAAAACGCATAACAAGTGATGAAATATGGGTTTATGGTTATGATGTGGAAACTAAGTTTCAGTCGGACAAACACTGCCCACGAAATCTCAAAATTCCCATTACTTTTGGAACGCACCTCGTACATTCAAACAAGTAACTATCCCACAGAAATATGAAGGCTTGAATGTTAACGTATAGCATTTGTTGTTAATAATTACATCTAAGAATGTATTACTTGCAAACAAATATTTATTCGAAATAGAAAAACATGTTTGCAAATTCCAAACTGTTTCGTTAACAGCGAATACTTACTGGCAACTGAAAAGAAACACACGAAAATCTCGTTTCACATCCCACTTACAGTTCTGACTTACAATAGCATCAGCGATAATAAGAGGAAATCTACAAATTTTAATTTCTCTCCCTACAAGAGAAATTTCAAACTTCTTGCAAGACTTCACTCAACAGAGTTAATGCGGAAATTCATGCAGGTTTCTTCAGTTATTTGCAGATTTTTTTTCTTTTGTTTGTCGGTTGCAAATCCTTATTTGAACATAAAACTTTTACCCAACAACTCAGCGTAATGAAAATTGCATTCATTTTCTGCGGCGACAACCTTTTAAATGGAGTTAAAATGTTGTCATAACATTTTGACATTAAATTAACGCACTCGACTTAAGCAGCAGCAGCAGCTACAATGAAAGGATTTTCATGTAATTACATTTGGAAATGTAACAAAAAGTATGCAGTATAAGAAGCACTACGAGTGACTAAAAGTTTCTCAACAACACCAACAACAACAACAACAACAACAACAACAACAACAACAACAACAACAACAACAACAACAACAACATCAACCAGAATGGCAAAGTATTTTGAATATTGTAAAGTCATGTTGGCAGAATCCATCAAGATTAAGAAGCTTGTGGCATTAGTTCGGTGTAAATGGAGTAATTAAAAAATGTATTTACATCACCAAACATTAGCAACCTGCTAAAAAGATGCATATGTAGCATACATACTTACTATATGTACTACATGTAAATGTCATTTTAAACTTTGGCAAAGAAGCCAAAAACAAACAACTAATGCTTGAAATTGTTGCAAAAGTAATGAAAGTAATAAAACCACAAAATTTGCTGCGAAAAATCAAGTAAAAGTTTTTAAATTGTCAAATAAATGAATTTTTGGCATGAAATTAATTAATTTAGTTTTTTGTTGTTGAAAATACAAAAAAAAAAAAATCGTAATTTTTTGTTGACATTTAAAATTGTTGATTTTTTCGCTCTTATTGAGTGCCCTTTATAGCTTAAAATTTTGATTTAAAATCACACACAGGACCAAACACACACTCACATTTTCACACACACAATCATCTGCACATCTATACAATTTCATCAAGTATCTACATGCTGGCTAGCACTCGTTATAATTAAGCACCAAAATGCATGAGAACATCACGTCATGACAGCTGAACAAATGCACGCGCATTTCTCGTTTATTGGGTAAACAAGAAATCCACAAAGCAAAAACAAAATCAAAAAAAAAAAAAAACGGACGAACCCTTCAAAAAATTGCTAAAGCTTAGAACAACAATGACAACAACGCCATCGTCATTAGCTGTAAATTGCACGAACGAGTGCATTTTCGCCAGTGTCCTTAGTGTGCGTCCTGCACCAGCTTCTGCTGCTTCTGCTGATGATGCTGAAGTAGTATCCATTTTATGCAAAGCAAGCTCTCATTGTTTGCACTTCGCTTCACTTTGGCCATTTACGTTCGCCATTTTTGTTTGATGAATACTATAAAACATAACCACAAAGTGGGTGCCAGTGGGCGCCTCATTGTTGTGGGTGGATGTTGGTAGCTCTCTACAGTGAGTGAATGCAGCAGAAATTTTATTTGCCTTGTTTATAATTTTCGCGTTTATTTCGCTGTTGCTGTTGATCATTTTGTCAAATTGCTTGTTTATGCTATTATGTCGCCATAATGAACGATTTTAACGATTTTGTAGCGACTTTTTAGTCTAATGATGAACTTTATAACGAGCTGTGGAAAATTAACTGCAACAGCTTCAAAAAGTCGTTTGCACAATGACTATAAACGACTGGAATCTACGTCTAAGTCTTATGAAAAACGGTCGCGTCTGAGGCTTCTATCATGTCAAACTAAACTATGGAAAAAAACAAACACAGGTGCTTCGTTGAACACACGAAAGAAGCGAAGCTTCTTCGCCGTTTCAAATACTTGATGGTGTTTTTTTATACTTTTGTTGTTTGAATAGCCAAGACACAATCCTTTTAATAGATATTAGACGATATAAAGGTTAGTCAATACATAATCCTTTTAATAGATATTTAACGATATGAAGGATAGTCAATACATAATCCTTTTAATAGATATTTCACGATATGAAGGATAGCCACTACACAAATCTTTAAATATATGATTATGATCTAATAGCATGTTCAAATCGACTTCATTTAACGCGTTATTCGAAAAAAGCTTTTTTGATGTTCATGATCGTTCATACTGCTTTAACTAGGTTCAAAATGTCAGTTTATTTGTTTATATTTTGAAAAAAATAAAAAATTGTTTATTAAAATATATAAAAAAATAAAATATAAAAAAATTCAAATAAATTCAAAAATTTTTCAAAGAATTAAGAAAAATTTGTTAAAGAATTTATTTGTTTACATTAAAAACTTCAAATTAAAAAGCCCTTTTGGCTTAAAGGATTGTGATTTGGCTGCGTTTAAAAAGCAAAAAAAGCTTTTCTGACGTTAGTAAGAACACAAACCAGTGATTTAACGAGTTTCGAAACGTGTTAAAACATTTAACACGTTAAATTTCCAACAAAAATTGTACGCATATACCTTCATTAGAACTTCATTTGAGAACTCGTTTTCGATTTTACTTCATTAAATTGATTTAACATAATTAAATGCTCGGTTTGAACATGCTATAATGCAATATAGCTGAAGTTAATACTTACCCCATCATTCACTATCACGAAACGAGGCAAGAACGACAAAAAAGTAACGATCAGAATATTTTCTGCCATTCAAAAATCTATTGCTCATCGTGTCTTGCTTATCGTTGGTGTTCTTCTGCGTGATACAGTATGAAGGTATTAATATTGGATCAGCGACTTTGCATAACGAAGGTTTTTGATTTGGTGGTAAGTGTATAGAACCATCAATCGATAGGAGATGAGTTCAAATCGCACAGCAAAGAATGGATTTTTTTTTTAATTAACATTTTCTTGTTGTAATTAATGCCAGCAAAAAGCAACATCAATTCTAAGAAAACTGTGTCAGAAAAAAGTGTCGTTTTTGAGATTTCACTCAAGCAAATCGCAAAAGAGGCCTAAAAGTTTCGCTTGAAAAAAAAAAAAAAAAAAATATGGAAAGTAGAAAATTTACTGATTTATCATGCTTGACACTGTCGATTTAAAGTCTCTAATAGGAACAGCGTAAACTTACGGTTAGTCTCCCATTTCAGAGGCGTACTGTGCACCTTATTTTTGTTGTATCTTTGCGTTTTTTTAAGTTTTCTTCAATCTCTTCTTAATGTTAGCCTCTTCTCTGGATTGAATCGATTGTAACCTGTAGTATTTCAAACGGCTAGACATCTTTGTAATCTTTACTATAAATAAAAATAAATAAATAACTGGCCATTTCAGCCCTTGAAAGGACTTTGACCTAGCTTCTTATGATCAATTGTGTTGTGCGTGTTATTAAGTTTGTACACAATTGACCGAGAAATGGACCTACATGCTTAACGCCGACTCCGAAAGGCGATGAACGGAATGTTCTTATTCTCAAGAAGCTTTACATGGCATTTTGATTACTCTCTGAGGTTTGCCATTGTCTGCAGAGAGGTGGCGGCCGTACAGAAAAATTATTTTAATTCAAACAATTTTCTGTCGCTGCTGGGATTCGAACCCTGGTCTCCAAGGTTCTTTGACATAGCGGCCACGCACTTTAACCAACTACGCCACGGACGCCACGGACGCCATCTTTACTATTCTCCGCAATTTTCCATATTTTTGAAGTGATACTTCTTTGGCGGCGAGTGAAATTTCAAGGTCTCTTATTCGTGACGATGTGTAACGTTTTCTATTTATATCAACATTTTAAAGGCCGCTTTATTCGTGAAGCTTATAGTAATGTCAAAAGCAAATATCTAAATATAAATTTTTGCTACAAGAATGTATTGAACCTTGGACTGTCGAAGCATCGAATAAGACTCGGATGTTACAGCGTTATGCTACATTGATGCTTTCAAACGGGTAAACAAAATGCTATTAATATTGCACGTGTCCTACTTTGTTTCCTGTATATCACAGACACAAACCAATGCCTTTCAAACATATAATTTTCAGCCTAAAAGTATGCACGGAAAATTAATTTATTACTTTTGAAAGAGCATATCGTAAGGTATGTTATCGTACTCGTTTCAAGTAACTTGAAGGTCTTAAAGCGTTTCCTTACACATTTTTCAAATAAAAAAATAAAACGACACCCAGGAAGTCGAGAACTAAAGAACATTCCCAAGCTAAGAATAAAAGCAAAAACAGGAGCATAGCGCGTTCGTGTACATAGACGGCGAATTAGAGCTCTTAAGAATGCAGCCGCAGCTAGATATTCAACTAATGGTAGGAGTATGGCGATTGGAACATCATCTCAACAAAATTTTGTAGCCAACAAAGTTGATATGCATAACAATCAACGTTCGCTACCGTACGAGGCCCTCACTCAACATAGTAGCTATGATCAAGAATGATAGAAACCAGATTTCGCGTTCCCCAAATTAGAGAGAGAGAGAGAGAGCATGACGTCACAAGCGATTTGTCAGACTTTGGAATAACTTTACTCCCACACCCACACCTAAATAATTTTTTTCTGTTTTTTTTTTTTTTTTTTTTTTTTTTAGCTTTGAACCAAGGATTTCAGGTGAAATACCTTTTTCAGTCAAGTCTGCCTTAGTTCGAAATGGGGTGATAGGTTAGTGGGAAGGAAAGGTCAATCAATTGAAACAGGTGTAGGATGTTCTAAGCGTGGTGGAAAGCCGAAGAAACATGTGAATTTGAATCAGAGGCAAGTGTTATGCCTTTACCTCAGTCAATTCAAGTTATAAGGCAATCTCATCCACAAACTTCTCTACCATCAACTACAACTTCACGTCGTAAAAATTTTCTCGCTCTCTCTCACTCTTTTTAGTATGTTGCATGCATCTTACTTATAAAAATACAAGGTGTATAACTAAATTTTATACTAATAACAATTTAGGTATTACTTATTTTTATAATATGTATATGGACCTCCTTAACCCATTGGTACAATAAATTTTTATCAGTCTCGAATAGTTTAGAAGATAAAAATCTTAAGAGTTTAGAAAATTCATATTTTTGGTATACAAAAATATTCATATTTTTATACAGAAAAGTAGATATTTTAACTTTACTTTCTTGAAAGAATTTATTTTCAATTTCGTCAATTTGCCTAAGAGATCGCACATTTGCATAAGTTTTTGCCAAGCAAAAGTACTGTGTGACATCATGCACTCAGTTGATAAAGAGAGCATTAGATAACGGGACTGCGGAACGCGTAATCTTATTTCTATCATTCTTGAGCTATGATGATCAGAAATCAGGAGGCAATAATCAACTAAATTTGCCTCTGCGGTCGGAGGCTCAGTCAACGAGTACTATGCAAATGCAATCTAACATTAAAAAAGTGACAAAGGTGAGGAGACATTCGAAAACTACTAAAACACCAGCTGAACTTTCCATTTATTCCATTCTGTATTGTAATCTTTTTCAGATACTTCCTCTCTCTATTTTACATTTTATTTTTTATTATTCTTTACTTTTTAAGAAGTTTCACTTCTGTCCCATGTACGTTGACTACGTGTGAGTTTTTTTGTCGTATTTAAACTTGTAAAATCAGTTTCAGATTATTTGACTTCGGGTGATCGCTCACCTCTCTCCTGTTTTGGACGAATACCACGTTGATCTCTTGATACTTTGCGATCGACGTTTAAATATTTTTAAAGTTTTGAAGGATATACACGAAATGTAGTCTTCGAAAGATTTACAACTAATATTGCTCTTCAAAGGATATGCAACTAAAATAACTTTTAAAAAGTAATTTAATAAAGTAAAAAGTAATTAAATAAAGTAATAATTTTAAAAATTAAAAAATGAATTTTTTTATTTATTTATTTATTTATTTATTTATTTATTTAAGAAGAAAAAGCATAAGTACAATAAGAGCTAGCTCTTTTATAGTACACCTAAAATTAAACAATTAGTGGATTAAGTTAAATTAAATTAAATAATTACAACTCAAAGCTAGTTTCAATAAGTATGTATATAAGAAAAAAAAAAAAAAAAAAAAAAAAAAAAAAGAAAAATAAAATTTTTAATGAAAATTATTAAAACAATACATAATAATGAAAACAAAATATTAACTAAAATAACATAAGCAGGTTGAAAATTAGGAAAAAAAAGAATAGAAAAAAAAAAAATAAAAAAGTTGAAATATAAGCAAAAAAGAAGTAATCTAATGAGAAGAGAAAAAGGAAAAGACAGATTGCCTAAAAGCTACTCTCCCACTGACCTCCCTAAGCCAACGTGGCAAAGCATTCCACAACCTAATGGCATTGATGAAAAAGAGGTGGGAAGTGTGCAACGAATAACATCTCGGAACTATGAGGACATGGCTTCTTCTAGACATGCTAAACTGGAGTTTGTCAAACAAGTACCCAGGTGTTTTTTCATAGATTAACTTATGAAGATAAATGCAGTTTCTAGCCTTCAGATAAGTAATTATATCACAACCAAGAATTGCATTTCGGAAACTGGAAAGACGATCATATTTTTGAAGACCATAAACATACCGCGTGGCATAGTTGAATGCAATTTGCAATTTTAATTGGGACGAAGAATCAAGTTTACTATAGACTACTTCAGAAAAAGTTATAACCGGTAAGATGAGTTGAACTACCAACTTTCGCCTAATGTCAACTGGAGTTACGCTGGCAGACAATCTAAGGTTACGTAAGACGTAATACACTTTTTTTACAATACTGTTAACATGATCAACACCTGACAGAGAAGAATTAACATGGAAACCAAGATTCACAATTTTCGACACAACAGTAAGCTTATTCGATCCAATAAACAAATCGGGGACATCAATTAAGCAAGACTTAACTTTACAAATAGGAAGAACATATGATTTTGAAGAATTAAGTAGAAGGTCATTCTTGCAAGCCCATTCATAGATATTACTGAGGTCTTCATTCAGCCTACAACCAAGGTCCTCGATGAGGCCAGTTCTACGAGAAAGATACAACTGGACATCATCAGCGTAAGCATGAACAGAAGCATGATTACAAACAGAAAAAATATCATTTAGAAACATAGAAAACAGAAGGGGGCCAAGAATAGAACCTTGAGGGACACCACTCAATACCAGTTTGTACCCTGACGACAATTGACCAATTTTAACTTTTTGAGACCTACGGCACAAGTAGCTAGACATTAAATTAACAGCACTATCACAGAAACCAAAGAATGACTTAAGCTTATAACACAAGATTTGATGATTTACTTTGTCAAACGCCTTCGAAAAATCTAACAAGCATAAGAGAGTCAAGGACCCCGCATCATATTGTGGCCGTATATCATCAATTATCTTAACAACTGCAGACGAACAACTATGACCAGCACGAAAACCAGACTGAAACGGAGATAGAAGGTTATTATTAACTAAGTGGTGTGTTATTTGTTGAGACATGAGTTTTTCACAAATTTTTGCTAAAGGTGAAAGAATGCTTATTGGCCTAAAATCATTGGGACAAGATGGATTTTGCTTCTTTGCTATTGGAAGAACAATGGCCATTTTCCATAAATCAGGGAACGAGGACGACATAAAACATGAGTTTATTATGTGAGTTAGAGGGCTAATGATGTGGGGGAGTATGATTTTGATAAATTTTATGGGAATACCATCGGCAGCCAGTGCGTTAGACTTAATTTGAGACACGCATTTGCCAACCTCATACTCTACTACAGGAGAAAAGTTAAAAGTTTGAATCGTTGAATGATTTAACAAGGGCAAAGTAATACAATTATTAGCTGCAGCAGAAGAATAAGCAGCAGCATTATCAGAAAAGAAACAGTTTAAAACTTCTGGATCTAGGTGACATTCAACTTTATTTTTATTGCAAACCCCAAGGCTTTTAATATTATTCCAAAGCATTTTGCTTGGCAAAGAGAGCTTAAGTTTATTTGAATAAAAACGCATTTTAGCTTGCCTAGTTGTAAGCACGGCTTCATTCCTCGCCATTCTATAAGCTTCCCAATTAGTTTCTGTGGGATTTAGCCGCCAAGTCTTACGTAACCTGTTTCTTTTTTTTATAACGGACAGCACATGCTGGGAAAACCAGGGACAGGACATATTTTTTATACTACAACTGCGTACAGGTACATGTTTCTCAAACAGAAACTTTACTGGTTCTAAGAGAGCATTAAGCTTGTCATTTATATTATGGTGAAACCAACAACCATTGAACGATAGCATAGACACATCGTGGAAGAGAGACGGATAATTTATGCTCTTGAAATCCCTATAGGAAAAAGTATTTGGGATAGCTAAACGAGACAAATTGACATCTAACGTGCAAAAAATCAAATCATGATCAGAGACAAAGCTCAATTGACTAAAAAGAGAAACGACAGAAGGGTCAGAAACAATAAAAAAATCAAGAAGACTAGGAGTGGTGTTGTAGGAAAAGCGAGTGGGCATAGAAACATTTACAATAGACAATCCTAACGATGATATGTGGTTCTGCAGTAACTGCTTAGGCAGCTCGCTAGATAGGAGATTTATATTAAAGTCACCACATAACAAGATCACGTCATAATCAATTATATTATTTGATAAAACTGAAAACAATGGATCAACAGAAAAACATTTGTTAGGATTATACACACACGAAACAAGAATTTTATTGTTGTTATCAGATACACATAAATTAATAAATTCAATACCTGACCCATTTGAACGGCTTACAACGGTGGCATTTAGATTACTTTTGCAGTATATTGCTATTCCGCCACCTTTTTTGTCATGTCGGTCATGTCTAAAAAGGTTATAACTAAGGATTCTACAGGAAACATCACTAATATCACTACTTAGCCAAGTTTCCGAAATGCAAATGATGTCAACTAGGGAGTTGTCGAATAAGTATCTGATATAATCCAGTTTAGCTATGTTTAAGCTACGAGCATTAAAGTGGACGAATTTAATAGAGTAAGTTTTAAAAAGTAATTTTAATCATTGAAGTTTGTTTTATCAACTAAAATTTTTAACTTCAGAGATGGTTTTAAAAACGAACTTGTTTCGTAAGAATCCCATGTTTTACGAATAAAAGAAAAACGAAATGCAGCGATCGAGGGGTGCAACAAAAAGCACCCAGCCGACCAAATCATTTTTAAATTTTTAAAAATATAAAAAATAAGACTGTGTACAAAATAGATTTTAAAAAAACCTTCCAGGTACATAAATGACCAACTGAGTGACCACCGCTTCGTCACTTAACGAGGCAAGCTCACTTAATTATTTCATAACATTAGAACGAATGGAAACTTCTATTTGAATCTTTGAGAAAATATTTTTAAATGATTAAACTAACAATTTATGGAATAAGCTAAAACGAAATTATTTAAGCTGTCTTAACCCATTTCTTACATAAGAGTTATAATTAATTATTGAACTACAACTATTTAGGTGTGGGAATTGATGCATTTATAATTTCAGTTTAATACACTCAAAAAAAAATAACAAAAATAGCTCGATTAACCCTTAAATGCATGGCATTTTTTTGCATTCAACATTTGTTCACTTTTGCTCCAAATAATTCAGTCAGCTGAATTCTGTAACCGTTTGAAGAGAACGAAAGCTTTAAATCGGTGTGACCCAAAAGGTTTATTATATTTGGCAAAATTACTTTCGTTCAGACATGGGGATAAATTCTTTGGTTGTGCCATATATGGCACACTATGCATTTAAGGGCTAACAGTGGAAACTGTTAAATTTTTTGCAACAGACGAGTTGCTGCTATTAAACAGTCTGAAATTTTATGCAACAGACGAGTTTCTCCTATTTAACAGTCTGAAATTTTATCCAACAGACGAGTTTCTGCTATTTAACAGTCTGAAATGTTAAAGTATGAGTAACAGATCGATTCTGTCGCGGTAACGTTAATCTTGTTACCGTAGAAATTAATCTTTTCTGCAACCAAGCGTTACCGGTGAATATTGTTACCATCTCTTTAGGTGGTAACAAGCGAAACAGAAGACATTTTTTATCTTGCATTAAAAAAAGTGCTCGTATTTTGAGTAATTAATTTAATTTTAGGATCCTCAAATCGAAATCGGAGCAAATAAAAATAAAAAACGATGTCAAATTCACTGTTGCTGCCTAAATAATTTAATAAAAATTTATAGCAATTCACTGTGTAATATTAATTAACATAAAATGAATATATAAACTAAATAAATATAACACCGCAGCTGCGCCGGCGTAGTGCATGCATATTTCCTGCCAAGAAAAGCAAATATTATATAAAAAGTTAACATAATGCAATTAATTCTATGTATTTACTTCTCACTTTCCATTGTTCATATTTCACCACACAAAAGAGAGAGCTTCATTTCAATAAGGTGAGTTTACGACTATTGAAAGCGTTACCGAGTGCACAGAATACCAATTTCTAAGACCGGTAACGAGTTACGGTAACAATATTGCTTTTGCCGGTAACGCACAGAATCGATCTGTAAGTAAATTAGTTATTTTATCAACAGTTCGGACTGTTAATTTGAAAAACTCGACTGTTGGATGGAATTCAACCGTTTCACTGTTAATTTGTTCTGAGTGTCTGAGCAGTGTCTGAGTGTCTAATGAAATAAATAAAGAAAGGTAAAAGCTTAGATTCCTAGGTGGACGGTAAGCGAGCTATCCCTTACCCCACAAATCGAAGGGATTTATAGAAATACTTATGTAAAGCTACAAAAAAAAAAATATATATAAAAAAAAAAGAAAAGCAGTATTAATGACACTCTTTGTAGCTGATAATGGGTCCGATACTGTTTATTCTAAGGAAACTCCAGCACTGGCTTCTAATTAATTCCAACAGGTTAAAAGACATATTGTTTTTTTTCTCTCTCCATTCTTGTATTTCTCTGATAGCCAAGCATTACACAGGCTTTTCTCCCAAATTAACATAACTAATATTTGTGCAAGTGTAAGATTACGATGAACCAGATATTTATTGACATTGCGTTACAAGTAACCCTTTATCGCTGAAACTTCTTTTGCATATGTTAACACAAATTAGCATAGTTAAATTTCTGAACCGACCGTCTTCAAAATTTATCTCAAACAATGTAATAAAATACTAAATGCAGGGAAATCTAAGAGGGCATCATCGTCATCATCATCATCATCATCAACAGGATGCAGGGCAAACAACCCTTAAAATATGACAAAAGACAAAAGCAAGTAGGAAAGATCTGCTAAGACAATAGCAACATTTTGGCAGTTTCAGCAAAAAGAAAATGAGTTGGTTGTTAGAGGGAGGAAACCCATTAAAAGCTATACAATCCAAGCAGCCGCTACGTAACGATGTTGACAAAGACAATCAGACTCAAATTAGAAATTACGCAAATTTGCGGCAGCGCCATTGTTGTTGTTGTTGTTGTTGTTGGAAGTGGGTGTTTGGGTGATTGGTTAGTAGTTGTAGTAGTAGTAGTAGTAGTAGAGTAGTATGGTTAGGGCTAACTAGCAACGTTTATAGTTTCTTGGACAACTCTGCCCGGCGCACTTAGCATTTAATATTTTCAATGTCCTTGAGTCGCAAATAGTTTCTGCTTTCCTCTAAGCAACTCAAATTGAAAAAAAACAAAAAAACACTCTTTCTCCGTCTATTTCTCTCTTTCTCTTCGTCTCGTTGTCTCTCTCTGTCTTTTTTAGACTTATCTTCAAAGCTGACAATTCTTGTCAATTTGAATTTGTGTCTTCTTTGGTTTCTTTCATTAAATTGGTTGACAAAATTGATTTGCATATTAATTTCTTTTCAAGCAAAACTTCTTCGACGTGGCTGCCAAATTGGCCATTTGCAATTCACAGGCTTCGATTTTGGCTTGCTGTGTCGATGACAATTAAGGCAATTGCCCCAAAGCATATCCTTGATTTTTTTTTTATTTTTGGTTGCTTTTGCTGTTGCTTTTGCTTTTGCTGCTCCAAGTGCTGCCTGAGTTGAAAGTGTTATTGGCGCCAGCTGTGCTATAAAATTTTGCAAACATGAATAAATTTCCAAAGAATTTTACTACCGGGCTTAACTTGGTAATGAACTGCAAAGTGGCGCTGTGACGTCCAGAGTGAACATTACGTAGAGAAAAACTACTTTAAAGTTTTTTCTTTTCTTCTTTTGTTATGGAAACACAAACAAAAAAAAATATATTGCTTTGAAAAGGAAGAGAAAAAAATTAAGTCGCAAAAGTTTTTAAATCTGCACTTTTTTCATTAAGTTGCTAATTCAATTAAAGCCAAGCTTTAGCTGCCTACCACAAATTAAGTCAATCAATTAATCTGGTCATTTAACCCATGGACAGAAAACTTTGCCAACGCTTATTTGTGCTTCTTTGCTACTGAGCCGCCAATTGAGCGTATGGCGGAAAAATCACAAAACTAATGAATATTGGCAGTGGGCCGATTAAGGCTCAACTTTTGCTGGTGAAGAGAAAGAGAAAGCAACAAAGGATAAGCCACTGCAAGAAACAAAATTGTTTGTTAAAGAAATTGCGACTTTTAGACGCAATTGTTATTGGTTGCTTTTAATGATTTCGGTCGTAATTGATGAAGATTTTATTTTTTATACCTTTTGTTTCGAAGAGGAAGCGTGACGCATGGAAGATATTAAAAAAAAGTTTTTACTTTTTATTTTTTACTTTTTCTCTTCACTTTTTACTTTTTTTCTTTTTACTTTTTACTGTTTACTTTTTACTTTTTACTGTTTAATTTTTACTTTTTACTTTTTACTGTTTAATTTTTACTTTTTACTTTTTACTTTTTACTTTTTACTTTTTACTTTTTACTTTTTACTTCTTACTTTTTACTTTTTACTTTTTACTTTTTACTTTTTACTTTTTACTTTTTACTTTTTACTTTTTCTTTTTACTTTTTACTTTTTACTTTTTATTTTTTACTTTTTACTTTTTACTTTTTACTTTTTACTTTTTACTTTTTACTTTTTACTTTTTACTTTTTACTTTTTACTTTTTACTTTTTAATTTTTACTTTTTACTTTTTACTTTTACTTTTTAATTTTTACTTTTTACTTTTTACTTTTTACTTTTTACTTTTTACTTTTTACTTTTTACTTTTTACTTTTTACTTTTTACTTTTTACTTTTTACTTTTTACTTTTTACTTTTTACTTTTTACTTTTTACTTTTTAATTTTTACTTTTTACTTTTTACTTTTTACTTTTACTTTTTACTTTTTACTTTTTACTTTTTACTTTTTTCTTTTTTCTTTTTACTTTTTACTTTTTACTTTTTACTTTTTACTTTTTACTTTTTACTCTTTACTTTTTACTTTTTACTTTCTTTTTCTTATATTTACTTTTTACTCTTTACTTTTTAACTTTTACTTTTTACTGTTTACTTTTTGCTTTTTACTTTTTACTTTTTACTTTTCACTTTTTACTTTTTACTTTTTACTTTGTACTTTTTACTTTTTAATTTATACTTTTTACTTTTTACTTTTTACTTTTTACTTTTTACTTTTTACTTTTTAATTTTTAATTTTTACTTTTTACTTTTTACTTCTTACTTTTTACTTTTTACTTTTTTCTTTTTACTTTTTACTTTTTACTTTTTAATTTTTACTTTTTACTTTTTACTTTTTACTTTTTGCTTTTTACTTTTTACTTTTTACTTTTTACTTTTTACTTTTTACTTTTTGCTTTTTAAAAATTTTAAAGCAGCTTAATTAATTTTAAACTTGCTTTTGAAAAAGTTGTTCCTTCAACCAAACACACACACACATCAATAGATGCTGTTTGATTTCCTTTGTAAGTGTTTTCTAAATAGCGGAAATGTCTGCGGTTCAACGGGGCGTATGCGTTGTATTCATTCAATTTAATGCAACTGCCTGTTAAACAATAAAAGTAACGAGTTCTCGCAGCATGTGTGAGAAAATTACTTGATTAGCAAACAATTAAAGTTGGCAGCATTCCACAGAGTGTAAGAAGCATTCCCACACACTAACACATTAACGCAGATACGAATTAACGCAGTCATGTTTTTTAAAAAAAAAAATAAAATTATAAAAAAGTTAAACGATGGCTTTTGTTGAGCTAAGTCATAGAACTACATTAATTGCAACACAGTCAAAAGAGGAACAACAATATTGTCAACAACAAGAAAATCATGCGTACAAATTACAGACAACGGGAACAGCAGCAGTGGTAGAAGCAGCAGCGACGGCAACAATTAAAATGCAAGTCATATAAAAGCATTCTACGAACACAAACACTTTTGCAAACAAACACAGACTTACCTGCATGTAAAGTTGCATGGCTGCTGACACTAACACACATACACACACACTTACGTTGCGACATGCTGCCGCGGTTGTAAAAGTGGAAATTTCGTTACTTTCATTTGGTTAAATTATTTAAATTACGTCATTTGTATTAACATAGCATGCGGCAACACACACAGACACACTGAGACACATGCATTAATAAATGCCAGATGCACAGGTGGCAACAACAGACAGCAGCCGCAACAGCATCAAATGCGTCGTCGTCATATGCTGCAACGTTGAAATATTTTCGTAAATAAAACCACAACAAAAAGTGTGGCTGTGTTACAGTGTGAGAGTTGTGTGTTAGTATGCGTCAAGCCATGTCATGTGTTTGTGTGAAAAATACGGCCATTTTTTTATTCTGCAACTAAACAGCAACTTTAAAGCGGGACATATGTAAGTGAAAAACTGTAAAAATAGCATTTTTTTTTGTGTTTTTTTTGTTATGAGTACAAAGTACTGTGTTAAGTCTTAATTAAAAACAGCAGGTTTTCGAGAGCCTTGCTTTTACATGAAAATGTTAAATAAAATTTTTGATATTTTAAAATTCAAACTTTTTGGCTCAGGAGGACTTCTTAGATTGTTGCAATTTTATTTTTTTTATGAAATTGTTCAATGCATTAAATGTTTGAACAAAAATGTTGCAAAAGTTCCTCTTATTAACTTATATTGTAGCGTATAGCAGACTTCGTTAGGACCGAACAAAATTCCATCAAACATGTTCTTGCAACGGATTTTTGTTCAAATATATATCGTTAATTAGTGCAAAATGGTTCAGTTGCTGCCAATTGTTTTGTTGTATGCTGCACCAATTAAAGTGTTGGTCGTCAGTGTTGCGTCGAAGAAGCGAGCTCTATTTGTAATGATCAAAGCGTTAACATCATTTAATTTACAAATTTACTCACGCATACTCAAAAGTCAATTAACTATATGACAATGCGTTTAACCCCTGTTGGGACCTTATATTTTATACACAAAATGAGTCAAAATGAGCCAACACTCTCATTGTTGTAGCACGAGCTACTACTACATGACGCTTAACGTAAAAGCTAAACTTTTGTAATTAACCTCAAATGCAGCAATTTATTCACACACATACATACATTGCAACTTTATGTGAAAACTACCAAATTGTCGTTGTTGATTAGTAGAATTTTTGATTTGACAAAATTTTTGCTTTTAATTAACAGCATTTAATTGTTTACTACGAACGCAGTGCTGTCCGCACTGTACACAGAGAAATTAAAAGTTCTTAATTGATTGCAAGGACTTGCAGATTAAGAGCTTGTTGTAAAGCATTTATTGAACAGTTAACATTGAGTTTTCTTAAGAGCTACAATGAGAACATTCCGTCTTCATCAAAATTCATAAAAAATTACAACTAAATTAATAGCTTAAAAAATTTATTTCTATAGGAATCCTTTCAACTTTATGAAATTTATTTAATGCACCTTACGCTTTGCTGCACCTTATCTAGATAAGTACCGGAAAATGTTGCAATGCCTTCAGCGTTATTATTTCTAAACCATCTCGTACTCGAAACATAGGGGTCGTTCATAAATTACGTGACCGGTTTTCAATTTTTTTTTACCCTTCTCCGGTACTCTTTGTAGTGCATTTCAAAAACACTGCCCTTTGATTAATGTATATTTCAAGAACATTATACAATTTTTTCGATGAAAAATAATCCAAAATGGCGGCTGAAGGTCTCGCTGATCAAAGCCGTGCGCGTCGATAGCCGATGTGGGCTGTACCTTTACAGCCCTGCCAATTGATCTGAAACGAAATAACAAAAAAAAAAAAAAAAAAAAAATGCTAACCTAGATAAAATTCGGAATCCTTGTAGATTTCCGATTTTAATAAAACCGTTAAGAAAACAAAATGGCCGCTCTTTGAAAAAAACTCCTGTTTATCCTTCCTTTTCTTTGGCTTTAACGTTAAAAAATAATGATAATAAATTATTTTGAAAAACATGCTTCTTGAAGGCTCCCTAAATTGAATAAGCTTTAATTTTAGCCGTCAAACATCGAAATCGGTCAAGTACTTGAAGCGGGCTCGTGTACAGCGCCGAAAAAAGATGTTTCGAGAAAAACGCGTTTATACCTGGTTTTCGGCCTACGCACTCTCTCGTCTAATACACTAAGACTCGTAAAATAGATTAGATAGGGAAATATCCTTCTGACTAAATATTTTCAAGATCCTAAGGATGAAAACAAAGCAAAAAAACATAAATTGTCAGTCGATTTTTACTAGAACTTCCTCTTAAATCGCAAGAATGGACATTTTTCTTAATTTCTATGAGTTCGGGATGGGAGATGGGCGATTTACTTCGTAAATGTTCGTTTTTGGATTTTTGAAAAATGGTTAGGTGAAGCGTTTCATCAAAAGAATCTTCCCGTTTTCATGTTTAAACATCAACATAAATTGGTGTAATGGCCTTGGGCAGGATCCTAAGTCAGCAATAAACTAAAATACTGAATAAACGTCATCGAATCCAAATTTATTATTTATCGCTAATATCGAGGTCAGAGTCGCACTTTCGTCAGGTGTAGAAGCCACGGTTGCCCATGTCGACGCATTTGAAGTGATGTGGTATTTGTTGCAATGAATTAAAAAAAGCCAAAAAACCAATAAAAACGCATTAAACACACACAAAAACACTAAATACATATTAAAATGGCTTTTGTGGGGTGAAACGTTTCATTTTGAAAACACGGTTGGCATCACACAACCACTCGATAGATATTTCACAAAAACTCCATATTTTTTTAGAACAACAATAAAGCAACACGACTGATATATTTCCTTTGAATCTGTTTTAAGGGGGTATTCTAGTCTAGAAACCCGAATTTCGAGCGTTTTTTGAGGATTCTTAAAAAAAGCAATTGATATTTTTAGTATCCATTTTTTATGGCTTATATATTCATATTTCAAAACTACATTAAAAAAAAACAAAAAAAAATATAAAAATTTCAGCATTTTATGCGTCGTTGAAGAGAGGGGGGAAAAAGCCGTGTCCCGGTCGTCATAATAGCTACTTTCCTGGTTAGCTGAAAATAAAAGTATTGATAATTTTTGATCAATATAAATGCCAGTATCGTATGAACAAGAAAAAGTGAAAAAATGGTTTCGCAAAATGGTAGCTACTCAAAAATTAAGGTCGATTTTCAACTAATTTTTCAACTTTCCCGAATTTTTTAAAAAGATTAAAAATGAAAAATGAAATAAAGGAAAGTTTTGGTATTGGTTCATACGATAGAACAATATATATATATATTAATATGAATATTCATGCCAAATTTCAAGTCGACTAGAACTTGAGATATTATGTTGACCGCATCGAAAAAATTTGTTTCCAGAAAAACGCGTTTAAAGATTTGAGTTTCATCTGAACCGGTTTATTTGCTGCGTCACTAAAATGACTATAGCTTCGTTAATAATTGAAGTTTTAAAAATTCCTTTGGAGCATATATTTTTAAAGGTCTAATCATCGAAAATATGCAAAAAAACAAAGAATTGATTTTTTCGAAAATCTACACTAGAATACCCCCTTAAGTAATTGGCATATAACACGATAAATTCAATCGATAAAAAAAAATGTTGATAAAAACATTTACCACTGTTTTGAGAGAGCAACACAATGTACGTCTGAAAAATTGATCATGAAAAATTGTGCGGCACTGAAAGCAACACGTGAAGGTATGACACTTGGTTGTATGTAAGCGCACTGTCAAAATTTCACAGGTGAAATGCTTCACTCACCGAAACGCTTCACCCTACCGCACCCTATCTATTGAACATTTTTAACTATTTTAAATTTAAATTTAAAAATAAAATTTTTTTACATTGATTTTTTCATTTAAAAAACTAAAGTGGGCCCTTAATATATTATTATGCAGACTACATGGAAGATTGAACTTCTTTGTCAAATTTTTTTTTTTTTTTAAACATTCAAATTTACATTTGTTAAATCCTTTCTTCGACCAATCACGAACGATAACAGAAAATATTGAGTTTTTGGATTTCAGATAGGATTTCAATAGTTATTCTTACTACCGCTTGGATGATTTTTTCTAAGGTGTCTCCGAAAACTAAGGGTTTTCTAAAGGTCGCAAGAACATAATTTCAAAATTTTTAAATACAAATTTTATAAAATATTTTATTAAGGGAATTAAATTTAAAATTCTTTAATTTTCAATTTCATGAAGTGTTCAATTCAGTTTGTTCTCAAATAAGTAAGCAAAATGCAAGTTTTCTGAATTAATGTAGCAATTCTAGAGCAGAGCAGTTTTATACGAGGACAGTTTCCTTGTAAATTTTTCATCTAAGCTTTTTTTTAAAAAAAAAAAAATAATAATGCCCGCTTCTCCAGCTCATTGCAAGGAATTTCAATTCCACTTTTGAAGTGTCTAAATGAAATTTCCATTTCCATGCAATATATGACAATAAAGCTCCAATATATTCTCATATTCACATAACTAATGGTTATGCTCAAAATTATTGTGGTGCTTAAAGTGGCGTACGTTCCTGCTAAAATGCTGCTTGTTGGCAATCCTATTATTCGGCCGCATTCCCATTACATGTGCTTGCGACTAACTAGCGCCTTAGGATTTATAACTCTTATATGTGTATGTTGTTGTTGTGATATTGCTGATATCTTTCAAATTTTTGCAAAAGTGGATTTTCCAAGAGAAAGCAGGACGAGTCATTATTGTGTGAGTATGAGTCCAACGTAACCAGCTCGAATCGAATCGAAGAAAACATTGGCTACCCATGGCTATAATGGGCTTTTATAGTTTGGTTGAGGTTTTTCAGAACAGGAAAATTTTTGGAATTTTGCTCAAAAATATCTGTGCTATGCTGAAAGTGCTGAAAGTACCACAATATTTTTGGTCTGCATTTTCGTTAGTGGTACTTAAGTTAGGACCAAATAAATTTTCATATTCAGCGAAAAGCCGACAAACCGAAAACTAACAAACACAAATAACAAGTTATAAATTGTTGTTATTATCGTAGCTGGTTGGTTGGTTGCTTGGTTCGTTTCGTTTCGTTTTGGTCGGTCGAAAGGAGATAAATTTCTGTGGTCGAATGTGAAAGAAGAATGTGGCGAAGATGCCGGAAGATAACACTGAGAAAAAAAAATTAGTGTTGGGGAATTGAACAAATTTCTTAAACTGGTTAGAGATTAGAAATGTAAGTGGTTCACACTGCTGAGAAACTGCTTTTCGAAGAGGGTTTCGTTTTTTTTTTTTCTAATTTCGTAATAACTATAAATATGTTCTACTCACTCATATTTCCATACATGTTTTTATTAAAACAAATGTAAATATCACAATATACTGCGCTCACTCTACATACGAGTAGAAAAACGGGGTCATTCTTCCCCTACTCAACTCTTAAGCCGTGATTTATGCTTCATTCAAAGCAAGTTAAATATAACTTGGACCATTTAAAGTGCATCCAGCTTTTATTTACAGTGTGCAGCATTTTTATTTTTTTGTTTTTTGACTGCTCTAAATCAAAAAGTAGTCAACTGACTCAAATTAGTTTTTCAGTTTATGTTCAATAAATGGGTCAAAGTGTACAAATACGGCTTTTATACGTATTGTTATTATTATCATTCAGCTAACCAACGTGCATAGCCATGGAAACATGATTACCAGTTCCTGACTGCTTGGAACCCACTTCAAGTCTCATTAAGTAGATTTATGTGGAATAGTAATTAATTGCTAGCAAAACTCAGAGTGAGCATTTACGAGTGAACACAAAAGTATGTTGCTCAACATTTCAACATGGAATGCCATCTAAGCGGATTTAGTATTCAGGAGATAATGATGGAATGAAAATTTGCTTCAGTTCATAGTTGTGAATATTAGATAACGATACCATGAAGCAAATCAAACGGCCAAGTTTAAGTTTTATTTTCCTACGTTAAGGCTTGGTTTCAATTGGCTATGTATACAATATGAATGAAAATTGATTTGATTTGTTATGACATTTTTTACTTGTTATTTTGGCAACTCTATGGGTAACAGTTTGATTTGTTGAGGTTTGTTGACTTGTGAGGTGATGTGATGTGGTTTGAAATGATTTGATTTGATTTGATTAGATGTGATTTCAGTTAATTTGATGTAATTTGAAGTGATGTGTTGTTATGTTCTGTTATGTTATGTGATGTGATGTGATGTGTTGTTATGTTTTGTTATGTTATGTGATGTGATCTGATGTGATGTGATGTGATTTGATGTTATGTGGTATGATGTGATATGATGTGATGTGATGTGATGTGATGTGATGTGATGTGATGTGATGTGATGTGATGGGACGTGATGTGATTAAATGTGATGTGATGTCACGTGATGTGATGTGATGTGATGTGATGTGATGTGATGTGATGTGATGTAATGTGATGTGACGTGATGTGATTAAATGTGATGTGATGTCACGTGATGTGATGTAATTTGACGTGATGTGATGTGATGTGATGTGATGTAATGTCATCTTATGTGGTGTTTTAATATCGAAAATATGTAGCCAAATTAAGCACTTAATAATCTAGTTTGCTTGGAATTTTTGGGCTTCTTCGAACCTATGCTGTGGTGGGGGTTAAACCCCAAAACCTCCCCTTGGCTACGGGCCTGATATGATGTGATTTAAAATGCTATTCCAATGTAATGGCACGTGAAGTCTTTTGATGTCATGTGATGTAATGTGTTGTGATGTGATGTGATGTGATGTGATGTGATCTGATTTGATGTGGTGTGATTTGTTGTGATGTGATGTGATGTGATGTGATGTAATGTGATGTGATGTGATGTGATGTGATGTGATGTGATGTGATGTTATGTGATGTGATGTTATGTGATGTGATGTGATGTTTTTTGATGTGATGCGATTCGATGTGATGTGATGTGATGTGATGGGATGTAATGTGATGTGATGTGATATGATGTGATGTGATGTGATGAATTGTGATGTAATGTGATGTTATGTAATGTGATGTGATGTGATGTGATGTCATGTGATGTGATGTGATGTGATGTGATATGATGTGATGTGATGTGATGTGATGTGGTGTGATGTGATGTGATATGATGTGATGTGATGTGATGTGATGTGATGTGATGTGATGTGATGTGATGTGTTGTTATGTGATGTGATATGATGTGATGTGATGTGATGTGATGTGATGTGATATGATGTGATGTGATGTGTTGTGATGTGATGTGATGTGATGTTATGTGATGTGATGTGATGTGATGTGATGTGATGTGATATGATGTGATGTGATGTGATGTGATGTGATGTGATGTGATGTGATGTGCTATGATGTGATGTGATGTGATTTGATGTGATGTGATGTGATGTGATGTGATGTGATGTGATGTCATGTGATGTGATGTGATGTGATGTGATGTGATATGATGTGATGTGATGTCACGTGATGTTATGTGATTTGATGTGATGTGCTGTGATGTGATGTGATGTGATGTGATGTGATGTGATGTAATGTGATGTGACGTGATGTGATTAAATGTGATGTGATGTCACGTGATGTGATGTAATATCATCTTATGTGGAGTTTTAATATCGAAAATATGTAGCCAAATTAAGCACTTAATAATCTAGTTTGCTTGGATTTTTTTGGGCTTCTTCGAACCTATGCTGTGGTGGGGGTTAAACCCCAAAACCTCCCCTTGGTTACGGGCCTGATATGATGTGATTTAAAATGCTATCCCAATGTAATGGCACGTGAAGTCTTTTGATGTCATGTGGTGTAATGTGTTGTGATGTGATGTGATGTGATGTGATCTGATTTGATGTGGTGTGATTTGTTGTGATGTGATGTGATGTGATGTGATGTGATGTGATGTGATGTGATGTGATGTGATGTTATGGGATGTGATGTTATATGATGTGATGTGATGTTTTTTGATGTGATGCGATTCGATGTGATGTGATGTGATGTAATGTGATGGGATGTAATGTGATGGGATGTAATGTGATGTGATGTGATATGATGTGATGTGATGTGATGTAATGTGCTGTAATGTGATGTAATGTGATGTAATGTGATGTTATGTAATGTGATGTGATGTGATGTGATGTGATGTGATATGATGTGATGTGATGTGCTGTGATGTGATGTGATGTGATATGATGTGATGTGATGTGATGTGATGTGATGTGATGTGATGTGATGTGATGTGATGTGATGTGATGTGATGTGATGTGATGTGATGTGATGTGATGTGATGTTTTTTGATGTGATGCGATTCGATGTGATGTGATGTGATGTGATGTGATGTGATGTGATGTGATGTGATGTGATGTGATGTGATGTGATGTGACGTGATATGATGTGATGTGATGTGATGTGATTTGATGTGATGTGATGTGATGTGATGTCATGTGATGTGATGTGATGTGATGTGATGTGATGTGATGTGATGTGTTGTGATGTGATGTGATGTGATGTTATGTGATATGATGTGATGTGATGTGATGTGATATGATGTGATGTGATGTGATCTGATGTGATGTGCTATGATGTGATGTGATGTGATTTGATGTGATGTGATGTGATGTGATGTGATGTGATGTCATGTGATGTGATTTGATGTGATGTGATGTGATGTGATATGATGTCATGTGATGTGATGTGATGTGATGTGATGTGATATGATGTGATGTGATGTGATGTGATGTGATGTGATGTGATGTGATGTGATGTGATGTGATGTGATGTGATGTGATGTGATGTGATGTGATGTGATGTGATGTGATGTGATGTGTTGTAATGTGATGTGATGTGATGTGATGTGATTTGATGTGATCTGATGTGATATATTTTGATGTGATGCAGAACCGTAACCAATATTTTCCTTTGGTGGGGGTTTTTATATCGAAAATGTGTAGCCAAATCACGCACTTTCTGTGAATAATCTGTTTTGCTTGAATTTTTTGGGTCCTCATGGAACCTATGGAGGGTTGGGGGTTAAACACCAAAAACTCCCCTTGGCTGCGGGCCTGATATGATGTGATTTGAAGTGCTATGTTGGCATGTGATGGCACGTAAAGTCTTTTGATGTCATGTGATTGTTGTGATGTGATGTGAAGTGATGAGATATGATGTGGTATAATATGATATGATGTCACGTTAAGTGATTTGATTTAATGTGGTGAGATGTGATGTGAAGTGATGTGGTGTGATTTGTTGTGAGTAGTAGAAAAATGTTCAGGCAACTGTAATGCAAGGGATCTATCTACCCTTTGAGAGGTCCTGGTGATATTTAAGCCTGGGTAAGCTTAGTAATAGCAAGTCTATATGCATTGACCTACCTATTATCATAACCTTGACTTATTATATAGCTCCACCGAAACAGAGAAGGCTTATACTACAAATTGCCGGAAAAAATATGCTTCTTATTTTTTTATTTAAAGGGTGGTTAAATTTTAAGGGCCGATGTTGAATTTGAACCACACCTAAACGTCAAGTCTTTTTTTACATTTTTCTGCATTTGACATTTCTTAATTTCAGACTAACTCAATTTGAACCATGGAAAGATACACAATCAAGCAACGCGTTAAAGTTATTCAGGCTGATTATGAAAATGGGCTTTCAATTTTCGAAGAAAATCATCTTCAGTGATGAGGCACATTTTCACCTCAGTGGATTTGTCAATAAGCAGAATTGCCGCATTTGGGCGAATGATAATCCAAAAGTGATTGTCGAAAAAGCAATGCACCCACAAAGAGTGATGGTTTGGTGCGGTTTATGGGCTGGCGGAATCATCGGGCCGTATTTTTTCCAAAATGAGGCCGGTGAGGCAGGTTACTGTGAATGGTGTTCGCTATCGTGAGATGATTACAAACTTTTTATGGCCCGAATTGGAAGATATGGATGTGGACGATATGTGGTTTCAATAGAACGGTGCCACTTACCACACAGCTAACGAAACGATGGCTCTTTTGCGCGACAAATTCAATGGCCGTGTTATCTCACGTGGTGGCGATGTCAATTGGCCGCCAAGATCATGTGATTTGACATCGTTTGACTTCTTTCTTTGGGGTTATTTGAAAGAACACATGTACATCAATACGCCAGCAACAATTCAAGAGCTAAAGGATGAGATAATTTGCAACATTAACGGCATAGAACCTCACTTATGCTTCAGCGTCATCGAAAATTTGGACCATAGGATGGAGGTATCCCGCCGAGGTCTCGGCGGCCATTTGGCCGATATTTTGTTCCATACATAATTGAACCATACCAATATTATCATAATAAAAAGAAATGACAGTAATATCTTAAATACTTTGTGTTTTATTCAAAATCAATATCGGCCCTTCAAATTTAACCACCCTTTATTTATTTTCTTTTTCCTTCTCGCATGGCCTGCGTGGTTTGAGGCCTGAGTATCGTTTTGAGTTTATATCTGAGGAAGTTACGATTTCTAAGGTTTATTATGGTTAATTTGAATTAAAGTTGAGTTGAGTTGAAATTATTTCATTTTTCTCTTGAAAGAGTTAAAAAATTATCTTCTTACCTTTAATGCCCTTACCTTTCTATTCATTACGTTTATTCTAGTTATACAATGATTTTGATATATCCCGATAATATCCTTTCTAAAATATAGCCCATTGCAACACTATTGAAATTTTAAGCCCCAAACAGAGGAATGGATGCTTTTTGTTTGTTGAAGCAATCTACCCTTTTACGTTCTAGTATTCAGCAGAATTCTACTATTTTTTTTTTTTTTTTTTTACTCAGTCTATTTAATGATTACAGCATTGGCATACATATATTTCCTCTTTTTATATGGTTGGTTATACTAACTCATTGGAAAAGTTACTTCGTAATTTGGGTCCATATGTTCCATAAGTTCCACAGATTGAATAGGAATCATAACGCATTAATCAACGTCATGGCGCAATTGCGCTAGCGCATTAAAATAATACTGTGTTCTGCAGTTGAGATGCTGTGCCGGCACAGTATTGCTTGCTGCGTTTTCCATGTCTACCCAGTAGTGGCTCCTAGAGTCGAACTTAAGCAGAATCTCTGTGAGACAAGAAGATGTTCTGATAACTTCTAACTTTTTTCTTGTATCTTGAGTCTAATTCGGTTTCTTCTGTAAATTTTCAACTCATTCGTACATTTCAGATACTGTTATGTTTCCTATCTTTTATCTAGCATTTTGATTTTCATCTAAGTTTTGCCTTTTTTAATTTTACTTTTATTCTTGTGTCTTTAAGTCAGTGGAGCCCAAGAAATATTAAGCGGGGGTCAATACTTAAAAAACAAAACAAACACAAAATGTTGCTCATCGCTGCGTTTGGCAAAAAATCAAACAAATTACTCGACACACAAGTAACGGGACAATCAGCTTTGGCATCGATATCATCGAGTGTGCGCTTTTTAATTTTGGCTTTGCATGAATTTGTTTTTGTAAAGTTCGCTGGAAAATGTGCTGAACACTAAACGAGTGCGGTTTGTGTTGCGGTTTTTGCAGGAGTTTTTTGATTTTGGCTCATCGCAAAGACAAAATTAAGATAGAAAAAAATTTGTATGAAGGGCCACGCGGGCCACTACGTGGGCATGTTTGCTTTAAGTGCTTCTTTGCTTTCTCAGCTCACTCCTTACTTTATGATTTCCTCTAAATTTGTTTCTATTCGCTGTTGCTGTTCCTGGTGCTTCATTTGGCATCCATTGCAGCGTAGCTTGTACACTCAATGGAGTTAAATTCATTTCCGATTTTTTGTCGCTGTTAAAAATGCATAAAAATGTTTTTGACATTGGTGCAAAGTTGGCTTTAATTTTGTTTTATATCCGTTTTGTTTTTTTTTTTTTTGTTTTTATCAGTCAAATGTCTGCTCAAATATCACCTGAAAATATCGCGATTTTGCATGCGCCAACTTTTTGTTGCTGTTGTTGCTTTGTTGCTTTGCTGCTGTGCTACAGTGCTTCATTATTATTTGATTTCACTTTGTAGCGCACAGATGCTTTTAGCTGCAAATGAAAAGCTGTTTAAATAATTTATAAGATTTTTGTTTTATTTTATTTTTTTTTTTTATTTCATTTTGTATTTTATTTGAATCGGGGAGTGCCCTGAGCGCGCACCATCATTTTAAGTTGAGTGCATGTATTTGTAACTAAAGTGTGATTTTATTTATTTCATCAATCTTTTATTATTGTTATTGTTTTTGTTGTTGATCGGTTAAAATTTAAATTCGGAAACGCATTTTTGCGACGATGGGTTTCCTTCCGGTGCGCATTGCTTGGCTGTCGCTTGTACGCTGGCTGGTTGACGTGCTTCCTATAATGCCTGTTGAATAAATAATTTCAATTGTGTGAGTGTGTGTGTGTGTGAGTGTTTGCTTGTGTGATTGTGTTTATTTTTGTATGCTGACACATAAGTACTTGATTTGGCAACGAAATGGAAAAAAATCCTGTGTGAAAGCAAGTAATTGTTAAATTTTTAAAATGGCGGCACTCACGGCGTTTGTTGGTTTTTGTTTTTTTTTTTTTTTTTTTTTTGTTTGTGGGTAAAAGTGAAGTGAATAAGTTATGTCATAGCTTGAGTTATAACAGATATTTCCTTTTTAAGCTCGTATTAGGCGTGTTACACAGAAGAACGTAACGGATGTGACAGGTGATGCTTGGTGGCTGCTTCTAGTGGCTGAAAAGCTTTTATTAGTTATAGATAAAATATCTAAAATAGATACTTTTGAATAAAACAAGAAAACAAACACAACATCATCAATGTGTAACGTCCGTGACAAGCTTTTCTTAATTGAAATTCTTTGCTGTGGCTTAAAAATACCAAAAAAAAAATTATTTATATTTCACACTCCCAAAAACGGTCTTCATGCGTCTACCTAGTAAGCGTTAAACATGGAAAAGTTAACTTGTTCACTTTGGTGTAAGCAACAACAACAACAACAACAACAACAACCATAACAACATAAAAAAAAACAAACAGACGGGGCATAAAATTATCGCTAATTTCGCCGCAAAATAGAAGGCACAAAAAAATAGCTACACATTTATTCATGAGCTTCTCAGCCTCCTTCCGAGAGACAACAACTACACTAATCCTGTCCGAGGAGCTACAAACGCCACACCGCAGCTGCACCTTGAAGGGCAATAACTTTTCCATGTTCAACATGAAACACGCCCCATCACACTGTCACGTGGTAGTGGTGTTGTTGTTGTTGTTGTTGTTGTTGTTGTTGGTCGGTCATAGCATATAATTGTAATTCATTTGTATGCGCCTTGGTTTCCGTGTATTTTTTTGCATACAGCTATGTGAGTGTGGGTTTGTGTGCTTGTGTGTGTTTTAAGTAATTCGTGTTCTTATCCGTGTTGACACAATGAAAATAATCGTCCCTTGTATAAACACGTTACCTACATTATCTGCTTTATGCTAAGAATTTTTTTTGATTTTTTTTTTATTTTTTTTTTTTTAATTTCGGCACCCACTGCATGTTTCAGCAGCTGTTTGCAGCGGTTAGAGCGGCACAAGGTTGTTCTTAATTTTTATTTTGTCATGCCTGAAGGTTTTGGTTTTGGGTGGCAGCACAGATATTAACGCGACTTAGAGTGACATTAGTTTTTTTGTGATTTTCAGAAGGGGGACCAAATGGTCCGGCCGTGTATACTAAGGTTTAAAGAGTCTTACAGAAGGAATTCTTGCAAGATTTACTGCTATTGAATGGTCGAGCACAACTTTTTGGGCAGTTTTTTTTAAAAAGATTTTCTTAAACCCATCAGTTAAGATTTAATATGTATCAAGCGGAAATCCTCAAAAATTCCGGAAATGCTACCACAGGCATACCACTTGGTTTTTTGATAGCAACAACATTAATTCTGCGTGCCTTCATACTGTATAAACACTATGTCGCATGCCCACAAATTGCTGCTGGCAACAATCGAGCTTATCGTGTCGCGACTTTTGTCGCAAAAGTTAATTAAAAACTGTGTCTCCCACCCATGCAGGAAAATGTGTAAATCTACAAATCTACCCATGCCCAGGCGGGTAGACTGCGTGACATAACGTTGCCGTTTATGCTGTTTATTAGGCAGGGCAACTCAGTTCTTAAATGTCGACTACGACTGGGGATGTGGCCACCATGTGGTTTTTGCTAATGGCAGGGTATGGTTTATACCTTCAACCGAAAAAAATCCTTACGCAGCAGCAGCAACCAAATTTTTGGGGGAAAAAAAATATATATGCCTGAAAGTTAGGCTACTGCGAGATGTTGCTTAAATTCAATTTATTAAAATTGCAAGCTTAAAATAAACTTGAAAAAAAATTGTTGAAATTTGATACAACTTCAAATTATTCCTGGTACAACTTATAAATTTTTTTGTTGCTATAATACTTGTCACTTAAACTCGTGGGAGTTCACAAATAATTGAACAAAATGTTGACTTTAAATAAAAAATAGGTCAACCCAAACCGGGTCCTTTGTTAATTCAAAGTAACACCAAAAAGCTTGTAAAAGGTTTGTATGAAATCAAAACGTAGGTCCATCAATCTTATTTTTATGTTTTCTCACTAAGACTTTGCCATTTCTATTTGGCGTGGGATCATGGTTGAATGAGCAAAGAAAGGACATTGGACTGTCAGGTGGAAGATGTTAATTTCAGGCGAAAGGCATCAATTTATAGGGAAGTGAAATCAAATAAAAAATAAAATAAAATTTCTTTCACCTCAATTTTTATAGGATGTAATAGAAGCTATCAGTTTAAAGAACAAATAAACAATTTGTAAAGTTTGACGTGCATATTTATTGCGGCTGCTTGAGCAAAGCTTTGAGCTGTCAAGTGAAAAGCTTGAGTCAATCAAGCGAAGGTGGAAAAAGTAAATTTTTTTTAGAAATTTATTTTTTATTAACTTGAGTTCAGTGACGTGTATGAGCTCAAACTCAAGGAAAATTAATTTTTGCTTCATTCACACAATTCATGAAAAAAAATTTCCAAAAAAATATACTTATAATAAAGCATAAAATAATAGGGGTATTCACTATGTGGTGCATTTAGTCTTGTATGATGCATTTGTAGATAAACTTGATGTATGTAGTTTATTTTGACATAAACAACAACAAAATACATTGAGCTTTGAATACATAACTTTATACAAAAAACCCTGTATTATTCATATTAAATTTTGCTGTATGTGAATTTTTTTCTTTTATTTTACATTATTTTCTTTTTTTCAAAAAACTACTATTAAAAATATACGCTATTTAACTATACACACAAAATATAACAATTTTCTACAAATATGATCTCTGTGTAAAAATTATGTTATATGATATGTTTTTGGAAAATTATACCATATATACACCACATAGTGAATACCCCTAATATTATTTACGAAGATTTTTGACTTTTTAAATAATTATTGTTTTGGTTCGTAAATTTGGAAAAGAATCATATTAACTGTGGCCAAAAAATATCAGGAACTTGTTTATAAATAAAAAATCTTTATTTATTCTTCTAAATTCATTTCATCCCCCTTAGTGTATTGCATCCAGACACTTGTGCCAACTTTTTTTTTTCAATTCTTAAAACATGCTGCAAAGTCCTTTTCCGGTATAGCTTTTTATTCCTTCTTCGTTTCGGTTTCTATCCCTTCTATCGATTCAAAATGGTCTCCACGGAGCGATCTCTTGAGTTTAGCGAATAGCCAGAAGTCACATGGTGCTAATTCAGGCGAATACGGTTGCGGAATGATATGGATTGAGTTTTTGGTGAAATGATCACGAACTGAGAGTGCAGTGGGAGATGGTGGATTATCGTGATGCAAAAACCGAGTATTGTCTCTCCACAAATCCGGTCTATTTTGACGCACAGCATTACGCAAACGACGCACAACACCCAAGTTGTATTCTTTGTTGACAGTTCGGTCGGTTGGATAACCACGATAATAGAAGAAAACAGTCAACATGACCTTGATTTTTGACTTGCTTTGATGTGGTTTTTTTGGTCTCGGCTCATCTTTGGCATGGTTTTCAGCCGATTGAGCGGCTGTAACCGGGTCTCATCTTCAGTTATGATGCGTTTAATTTTGTCTTGACCCAACAATCAAGAAAAATATTATTCTTCAAGCTCGGAAGAAAAGTGTTCAGCCTCCACTTGATCTCCACCTCATTTCTCATTTCTCCAAGTCAACTCCACCATCTTGGAGTTGAACTGGAAATTGGCTTGAGATGTGTTAGTTTTCAAAGTGGCAATATTGTTGAAGTGTCAAAAAAAAATATTTTTTTTTTTATCTGGCAACATTAGGTTATTTTAGTTCTTATATCAAACAAAGTGAATTGCAAAAAAATAATAAACTATGTCAGAAACTCCAGCATATTATTTTAATAAGTAAATAAATTCAAATAATTAAGTAGTAAAAGGTAAGATGAGGAAGAGAATAAAGCGCGAAGTGCAGCAAATTGTAGATTTGCTATCAGATAGGCATGCAGAGGAAGCACAATAAGCACCTGGAATTTCTACTATTGCAGAAGGAGCTACATTGTTTGCAGAGAGGGATGTGATAGTAGCGGTAGAAATGCTAGGAACGTCAACTGTTGCCCGACCAGCTGCATTGCACTTTGAACTTGTGGCAACTTCAGATGAGGAGCAATGCAGCACAGAAGAAGAAAATGGATACAGCTCTGAAAAAGTGGAATGTAATGAAGAAATACGCCCGCAAGTAACTTTAAGAAGTGATTTAGTGAATTGAGGCGTTGTAAATTACATTACAAATGTTCTCTTGCACTAGATTCAAAAATATTGAAACTGAAATTATATACCTGAATACACTTTTCAAAAAAGCAAAAACAATTTCTTTTTTCATTTTGGGTTGGAGATCGCTTTGAGAAAGAGCTTGGAGATCAAGTGGAGATCAAGCCTCATCTCAATTAGAGATCTAAGGTCGATTTCCTTGGAGAATGGCTGGGATCTCAAGTGGAGGTTAAGTGGAGATCCAGCACTGGAGATTGGAGAAATTAACTGGAGCTCCACTTGAGATCAAGCCAATCTCCAAGGTTAATGTTTATTGGGGATAGTCAGAAAGCCTTGTTTCACACACATCAATGCGACGCTGTGGTCATTTACCCAAATCGACCCAAATGGTCATTAAAAATAGTTTTTAATGACGCTTCCGATATTCCAACAAGGTCATTAAGGTCTCGGATTGTCAAAAATTGATGATTTTGGAGCACCATTTCTTTGATTTTGTTGTGTAGCTCATCTGTTGATGTTGATGGTCGTCCTGGACGAGCCTCGTGCCTAAAATAAAAAAAGGAATATATAAAATATATAAATGTATAAAAACTTATTTCAGAGAAACTGAAAATTTTTCCAAAAGTAATTTTTTTTTAATTTCATGATTTAATTTTTGAAGTGAAAGTTCTTTAGCCACAATGGGGAGTAAGACCGATGAATCAATTCGCCGATGAAACACTTCGCCGTGTTTTTCGCATAGTGTTACGTTTACAGTAAAGTACAGTAGCTTTTCAACTACTGTACTAAATATGTACTAAATTTATCAAACGGTTTGTGTCTGCACTTAAAATAATACCTGAATGCTGTCTTTTTTGCTATAAAAACAAAGATGTAGGGCACATTGCAACAGCAAAGTTCAGCTAGATCTGAAAACAGCTGTTCAAATTGCAAACGATAACAAACCATAATTATTTTCATAGTTTCAAGATATAGGTATGAAGGCTGCGGAAATATAACCTATGATTTTTTGTGTGTCTTTTCGTTTAAAGTTGATGTTTGTAATATGAATATTCAGCCTTTGTATAACTGCAGAAGGACAGATTGCAGTACTGCTATTTAAAATACAGTGTGTTCATCAAGAAATAAAGAGTTCAAATGGAAAATGGAAATGAAAAATATTTGCCGCATATGGAGCTTATCTTTGATATTCATATCAAAGACATCAAGCTTAGGCGAAAAGATAAACTCTCACTGCTGCTAAGTAACAGAGTTATGCTGTCCAAAATTTTATAGTATACATATTTCAAACTTTTGTGCAGTAATTTCAAATCAGACCTGAAATAAAAACGAGTAATATACAATATTCGGCTGGTTCTCAAAAGAGTTTGTGTAGAATTAGCAGTGCTATCTGTTTAAAATACAATGGGCCTTACCAATAGTCAAGAGCTAATGCTAAGAAAAAGCTGCCACTTATAAGTATAAGCTTTTCGTTAGTAGTCAACTTTTTATTTCTCCGTACCAATAAACGAAATCAGAATTTGCTTTCAAAGTATAAGCTTTAATCTATTGTGAATATACTTGGCCTTATTTGACAGATAAAAATTGACATTCTACTAAAATACTTAGCATAAGCCGATACTAATTTAAAGTATGATACTAGAGCACATGTCAATACTTTCTCGTTTATTGGTATGAAATTTTTTAAAGTATAAGCTCAAATCGAAAATGTGGACACTTTCTATGAAAGTAGCAAACTATTGGTAAGGCCCAGTGTGTTTACCAAGAAATGAAGAGTACAAAGAGTATATTTCTGTATAGCATTTATTTTCCTTTTATCTTTATGATATTGATATAAAATTCTACATATCACATAGTTTTATGATACAGTATGACGGCATAAGATGATAGTATGGTATGCTATGGTATTTTATGTTACGTATGGTATGGTATGGTATGGTATGGTATAGTATGGTATGGTATGATATGATGAGTTTGGTGTGATTGTTTTGGTGTGATGGTTTGGGTTAAAGTTTCACTTCTACCGTGCGTGGCGGCCACACACATATTTTTTTTTTTTTATTAATTAATATTAACAAAAATTATTATGCTATATATGTACAGAAAGTTTCTTTTCAGTACAAAATGAATTCTTTTTTTCTTACGTCTAACCTTCACATGTGGTTTAGCTGTAGTACGTTCTTCACGCGTTTTAAATTTAACAATATCTGAATTTACTCCATCAGTTTTGAAATATTTTAATATATATTTAATACAAAACAGCAAATATTTTACAATGTGACGACCGACTTCTAATGTATGTTAATGTTTATTTTAATATGTCTGCCATGACATGTTATGATATATTTTATATTTACATAACATTTTAAACAACACACTCACAGCCACACCCACATACATACATTCAAGCAGGCTTGTATTGTCATACCCGAGGATATTTGCATTAGAAAATAATATTTTGTTTGTTGATTTGTAAGTAGATTGTTATACACACACACCCACATCTACTGATATACCAGCAATTTGACATAGGTACATAAAGCTCAGTCAAAAATACAGCATATCAAAACTTCCTGCTTTAGGAATAATTAAAGCAAATTGAAAACGTTTTGTCTTAAGCATAGGCATTCATTTGAGAATATTTATATCTTAAATATTTATTTATTCATGTAAACAGTTTATTAATCAATCATTTGTCTGCAAATATTAAAGAACATATCGATTTCATTACATCAAGCTTTTATTTAAATTTCATAAAATAAATTTTAGTTTAAAGAAGCATTTATAAGTAACTTTATAGAAAAGAAACATTCAACTTGCACTTTATATTTGAGTAAAAACTAAAATTTTAGATTGGTATTGATTATAATTTATAAATCTTATTTTATATAATTTATATAATTTATATAATTTATATAATTTATATCTATACTATTATATAAAAAGGTTCTCTCGAATTTTCATCGTTCAATCAAGGGGGTAAATGCTGAACCGATTTTAATAATTTTTTCACTATTCAATTGCTATAATAAGCGACCCTGCTACTGGGTACTACGTTTTTGGTAAATCTTTTTATTTAATTATTTAAAAATTCATGTATTTTAATCCATGCTGCCATTGTACAAGCAGCACGAAATAACAGCAAACAATAGCTTAAGCTCTTTGTTGAGAGAGAGAGGTGAGATTCTACAACTCACCGCGCTGGTGTGCTCTTGAGTGGATAGTTGCACTCAGTTAATACCTGCTACAGTGTAGCCATGGTATAATAATACAAGGTAGCATTGACAGTTGCTTGGGAAATCATCTACTGTCAAAAAATATACTCAAAAAGAGAGCGCTCACAATCCGCCATTGAAAACACAAGCAATGTTGAAAACGTTGAAGTGAAAAAAAAACAACAACCACAGCAGCTGCTGATGTATTTCCTCAAAAAGCTGTTGTTGACAGTTTATGTTTTCCTGTTGAAGAGAAAATAAGCAGTTGTCAACTCTACCATGTATTATTATACCATGCAGTGTAGCCATAAGCCCAATATATAGTATTTATTTGCGTGCCACTCTTTTTATTTCAATATCTACTGAGTTAAATAATCCAATAAATAGTTTGTATGCTCACTATCGGCAACTGTACTAAAACTGGGTAATGTCTGGGCCATCTACTAGAAAACTGGAATGGGCATTATGTAAGGGGGTGTGGCTCCGCCCATACAATTAAAATTTGTATTATCGAATAGCTTTGAATGTAAAAGTAGTAGTACTCACATACAAACTCAAAACGGAGTTACTATTTGATGATCTCCTGCTACTGGGAAACTGTAACGGGCAGTGGAAAATGACAGTGGTGTTAAACTATGACTCTTAGAAAATTTTTGAATATACCTATTATGTTCCCATATAGTTGCAGGGTGCAGCAACGCGCGCCGGGAAAAGGCTAGTAATTAATAAAAGAAAAAGGTGCCTTGATTACAAAATTAAATTTTTTCCAAAATAACAAAGTTCCGACAATGGATTCTGATAGAGGTCACAAAAAAAAAAAAAAAATATATGAGTAAAACACTTTTTTCATAGAAACTATTCCCCTAAAACCAAATTTTGTGCGACATTTTAGCATCAATTCTGAATAAGTACGAAAATTACCTTTACACACATTTTAAGTTTTGACTTATTTCTGGAATTTAAGTTGAATTTTCAGCTTTATTGTATTCACAGACTTACAGTAGAATTGTGTGGCAAATTTTTTTGTTGAACACTTTAACCCGTTATATCCTTGTTTTATGGGTCTTTTTTGACCTTTATCACGAAAGCTCGAACAGACATTCCCGTTATTCTGCCGTCCTACATGCCCATCCTACATGTATTATAGTCCGAAACCCCCTATTGGTATTTTCAATAATAATTTTTTCTATTGGAGGCGGAAAAAAAAAACAACAAAAAAGTTGACATCACTGTATCCAGATACCGCAAATCGAGTTGGTCCTGCTTGTGTTGAGATAATATGCTCAACCGCAGTTCTAATGCGATGAGGTAATGGAGTGTCATTCCACACCATTTTATTTTTTGCAATAAACAAAGGATCTACAGAGCTAGCCAGCCACGTCTAGTGCACTTTCTTTTTCGGAATCACTTCACTTAATGTCCGAATCCGAAATATCCGCGTCACTTTCTTCATTGAGCATTTCACGTATATCATCGTCGTTTAAATAACATTGATTAATATTACAGCAGGGTTGAAAGAAACACCAGTCCACAAAAATTATAATTTTTAGATAAGTTATTTTTTCGGGCAAATCCAGTCAGCTATGGTGGGGGCAAAAAGGTAGTATTTTGGATAAAAAAAAAAAAAATGTAAACAAGTTTTCTGGTGTTTAAAATAGAAAAAGCGGGCAATAAAATTTTTAAAATCCCAAATATTAGGGGTCTTAATGATCTAAGGCTCTTTGTTCTGCTCTTGTGCAAAAGAGTATAAGAGTAACAAAAACTGTCTCTCAGTTGTAGATCCTAGAATAGATTTAAAAAATTCTTCTTCATATCAACAATTTTATGAAATTCTACGAACACACTATGACTCATTGACTAATATTAAAAACAACAAAATGTCTTTAGACAACAGCAAAGTAATTCATGTTTCACACACGCTACCAAAGGGTGCCTTGAAAGCCATAAAAAAACAGCATCACACAAAAAAAATTCAAGTACATTTAATTACATTTCTGGTGCGTAAAAAGCGCCATAATTTCGAGTATATAGTAAAAGTTGATCTGTGTGTTGAAGTTCCAACAACAAACGTTTCAATGTTGGTCAGACAGACCCATTGTTGCGGACTGTCGTAGAACAGTCAGACGCAGCCTCGAGCCAAGAGCTTGGTGTGAACATTTGACTGCAGCACCAGCACCAGCAGCAATTTAAATATCGTTGACAAAACATAAATTAGCGCTGTCAACGTGGTCATGGTGTACATTTCTAAAGCAATTCGGGGAAATGTGCAGCATTTTGAGGTTGCATGGCAAATAAATTAAAAATATACAAACATTTACCGTATTCATTATTGCTGCTACTTCATCATCATCATTATCATCATCATTATTACCATCGGTGCACAAATTGTGCTAAGAATATATTTAATTGAAATCAACAGAGCAAAGATAAAGAACAACGAGGTATTTTATATGAATATTCTATAGAATATTGAATGCATATTAAAAGAATTGCATAAGAAATTTTTTCGAGTGCAGTTTTGTTTATTTTTTAAATTCACTCTTGTGAACAAAACTCGTGTTTTGATATATTTTGCCAATTAAGGCTTAACGTTACAATTTTGCTCTATTAAAGAGTATCGGAAAAAAAGTTTTATCGTTTTTTTTATTTATACCTACAATTTAAAAAAGTCCCTTCACAGCAATTGCCGTTGCATGGCTGAATTGTCACTGATTGCGTTGTTCAAAGAAATTGTTGGAAACATCTTCTCGCATGAATAATTAAGCCAATTTCGGCATAAAATTCCAATTTATCATAAAAATCTTTCCAACAAACTATGTGTTGAGTTGTACGAATGGCTTTTTATTTTTAGCCAATTATAAACCTTTTTTAATTGCAAAATATAAAGGTATTTTTCGATGCTTTTAAGCGGAACTCGTACTTCCAGTTGAATGAACAGTTTTTTGGACTCCTGCTTTGCCGATTAAAAAAAAGGAGTTTTAAAATTTATGCTTGGTTTACTGCAACAATAATTAAAATAAAAAAATTATTATATTTAAAACCGTTTATTTAAAAAGTAGGTACACCTTTAAACTAATGAAAGGACTCTACTTCTACTTTTATAAATATAAGAAGATAGAATGAAAACCGTTTTAAATTTCGAGATAATGAATACAAATTTATCAAAAAAGGTGTCCTGAAAGGTGTCCCAAAAAGTGTCACTGACATTTTGTTTCGGGCACTACTTTTTTGTGACAAGCGTAGAGTACTTAATCTATGACAGCTGGCATGGAGGTTAAGTCATAAAGAAATTCACGGTCCAGCAACGCGAAAAAGTTGTGAAAATTCTCTACAAAAATAGTAAAAATTTTGCGGAGATGGTTCGGAAAACCTACACCGAGAAAAAAAAACAATAGTAAAATCATCTAAGCCGCGCTTGGGTGAAAAGAATTTGTATTTCTACCTAAGCCGACTTCGGTGATTTTACTAATATTTTTTTTCTCTCGGTGTACATACTTCTCCTAAAGCTTCCTATGCACCCACAACGGTGCACTGTTCATTGTGAATTTTGAGCTGGCGGTGTCATCGGACCATTCTTCTTTGAAAATTACCAAGCTTCCTATGCACCCACAACGGTGCACTGTTGATTGTTAATTTTGAGCTGGCGGTTACATCGGCCCATTCTTCTTTGAAAATGTAGCTGGAACCGCAGTTACCGTAAAATGAAGACTTCAATTTTGTTTTAAATATTTAAAAAACAATGAAATGATCATATTTTAAATTTTGGCGTAAGATTTTGTAAATTCAGAGTTTGAAATGCATATTCGTTATATTACTTTTGTATCAACGATAATTCTGTCTGAAACGAATACCCTATAAAAAAATTGTGGAACCGTTTAGCGAGTGGTAGCTCACTTGATCGTTCGAATCCAGGTTGAAAAAATTATACTTGTTACTGTGACCAGTCAAAAGCTGTAACTAGAAATCTATTCATTTCATAACTCTAAGATCCCCACCCATCGTTAATTTTTTGTATCAATCTACATTTTTCATTAATTTATGAACGTAGACAAATTTCATGCGATCTCTTAAAATGCTAAAAAAGTCTGACATTACTTATATGACCCGTAAGCCATAAAAAATTTCTATAAACTATAATGACAAGGAAAGATTTATGGCGTTTTCTTTTCTCAAAAAAAAGTCTGCATTTTTTCTGCCCTCTTTGAGAACTCAGCCCTTTATGTGTTCTTTGCTCGGAAAAAATTCTGACCTGTAAATTAAATCTTGTTCTTTTCTCGAAAATGTTGACCTTTAAATTCTAAATTCTAAATTCTACCCTCAAATGCTACCAACTGAATGAACAAATAAGTGACATGTTAGAAAAATATCAAAGAAATATCAACAGTTATTATTATTATTATTACTATCTATACTATCTATACTATCTATACTATCTATACTATCTATACTATCTATACTATCTATACTATCTATACTATCTATACTATCTTTACTATCTACACTATCTATACTATCTATACGATCTATACTATCTATGCTATCTATACTATCTATACTATCTATACTATCTATACTATATATACTATCTATACTATCTATACTATCTATTCTATCTATACTATCTATACGCTATCCCAATATTTCTATGTATAAGGATTATTATCTAAATATTTTCTGAAAACTACTTCTCGAGGTCAGTTGACTCTAATGGCGTTTTCTTGTCTCAAAAAAAAAAATCAGCATTTTTTCTGCCCTCTTTGAAAATTCTGCCCTTTATGTGTTCTATTCTTGAAAAAAATTCTGACCTGTAAATTAAATCGTGCTCTTTTCTCGAAAATGTTGACCTTTAAATTCTAAATTCTTAATTCTACCCTCAAATGCTACCAACTGAATGAACAAAAAAATGTACATGTTAGGAAAATATCAAAAGTTATTATTGACATTTCATTTAAGTTTGAGCTTTTTCATTTTCTTAGGCAGATTTGTTTAGGATATTATCTATATTATCTATACTATCTATGCTACTTATACTATCTATACTATCTGTACTATCTATATTACTATCTATACTATTTATACTATCTATACTATCTATACTATCTATAGTATCTATGCTATCTATACTATCTATACTATCTATACTATCTATACTATCTATACTATCTATACTATCTATACTATCTATACTATCTATACTATCTATACTATCTATACTATCTATATTATATATACTATCTTTACTATCTACACTATCTATACTATCTATACGATCTATACTATCACTGCTATCTATACTATCATTACTATCTATACTATCTATACTATCTATACTAAAAACGCTATCCCTATATTTCTATGTATAAGAATAATTATCTAAATATTTCCTGAAAACTACTTCTCGAGGTCAGTTGACTCTAATGGCGTTTTCTTTTCTCAAAAAATAGCGGCATTTTTTCTGCCCTCTTTGAAAATTTTGTCCTTTATGTGTTCTTTGTTCAAAAAAAATTCTGATCTCTGTAAATTAAATCGTGTTCTTTTCTCGAAAATGTTGACCTCGAAAGTCGAAAAAATTCATCATTTTTGCACTCTCAAGATCGACGGTTTTAAATTCTACCCTCAAATGCTACCAACTGAATGAACAAAAAAAGTGACATGTTAGGAAAATATCAAAAAGTTATCATTGACATTTCATTTAAGTTTGAGCTTTTTCACAGACGACAAAATAAACTTTATAAAAATTGTTCTCAATAGTAAGCAACAGTACAGCCATAGTTGAATAAATAAGGTTGCCTCGTGGATGATCGTACTCTCTTCTCAGTACCCATAATTGTCAAAATCAATGAAAAGCAACAACAACAACTTCAACGGCTTTTCATGTTATTAATTTTCGTTTTCAGATTTTGTATAAGCTGTCAACTTCGATTTGACATTTATGGGAACTCGCTCTCACCCATGCGACAACCTTATTTATTCAACCATGAGTACGAGCCAACACAATTTCATTGAAAAAATGTTCTGATCATTTTATCTGATCTTTTCTCAACTAAGAACAGGTCAACATTTTTTGAGATCAGGTCAAAATGTAATATATTCTGCATTCTCAAAAGGTAAAATTTTTTGTCGAAAAAAGAAAAATGCCACTAGTTAGCTTATTGTGGACAAGAACCACTTTCTAAATGTTCATCCACATGGTTGGTGTACGTGTTGAAATTTTGCTCGCATCAGTAGATGGGAAGTTATTGTAAGTGATAAAGAGGAAAATAGTACATTTATTGTGGACACAAACCACATCTCACATTTGTGGATTGCGTGCGTTACTTGCTGTAAATATGTACTCTATGTGTTCAATATGTTCAATTTGCTCATGTCTTCATCTAACTTTGTGTTGTAATTATACGGATTTATGTGATTTAAAAAATAATGTTTCTACTTTTGAAGGCAAACGATTTTAATTTAATAATTTTTTTTTTTAATTTTCCAGGTCTAAAATTTTAATGTATAAGTGTGGTCGGAATTTCTTTAAATCTTACGATCAATGCGTTATAAGTTATTTTTTTACCTACATTTAATAATTATAAATAATATATCTATGCTTATACATTGATAACACGTACATTGTGTAACACCTCGTTGATAAGAAGATCAAATTTACACTAAAATATTTTTGATTGGTTATTCGGTGAAAACTGAATGGTAGAAATGTTCAATATGAAATCCTGAGTATACTGGGCTTATCTGCAAATATATTTTAACACACTCCGGAGAGTGCCCACGTTTAAAAGGTATGATAAGTTTACATTTTGACATAATTTTGATTATTCTGTAAATATAGCTTAATACAAAATGTGTTGGAGGGAAAGTGGAAAACTTTGTATTTCCTTCAAAGTTTATTTGCTTGCAATTAACATACTAATAAAATAAGTTTTTTTAAAAATTATGTACAATAAAAACAATATGCACGGAATACTATTAAAATGTAATAACAAAATAACTGTACATATCAAAACACATACTCATTTACAATCAAAATAATAAATTCCAAATTAACAGTTACATAACATAAATAAGCAATTTACTGCGGTTATAATACCACAAGTGTTGACCGGGCTGAAACCAAACCGAGCGACCAAAAACGACACAAAACATCAGCAGCAACAGCGATGGCGAAAATTATTGAAGCATAAATTTATATTTCAAAATTACGTATAATAATGAAAGACAACAACAACAACAACAACAAAACCAACGAGAACAATAACAACTGGAGTGGCAGCTATAGGGATGCCATCATTTCATACGCAGACAGCAGAAACTGACAGTCGCTTGGTCAATATGGCGCAGCATTGGCGACCGCTATAGAAAAAGATAAAAAAAATATTGGTTTAAAATAGCAAAAAACAAAAAAAAAACAAAATTGTCATAACAGTAAAAATAATAAAAAAAAGCGAAGTTGAAATAACATCAATAAAAGACATTTTTTATTTTTTTGTTGTATTTTCTACTAGCTCGAATATGCCCGGTTTCGCCTGGGTATTATGTCTCTTTTTAACTGTGGATTATGTATGAAACGATGTAGAATCCGTTATTTAGTATCAAATAAAAAGTATTCAGTAAATATTGTTTGGTTATTTTTGGTTTTGTTATCATCGTTTCAATTTTAAGAATAAAACTTCAGTATATAGCCTCGGTTCGTATCAATTCATCTACAGTCATATCTACGTAGAAATAAAATGTCTTTTTAAAAGAAAATTAATTTTGTTTTAAATGAAGTTTGGTTAGGTTGCTATCAACCCTCTAATCCAATATTTTTGCGTGCAAAACGCTCACTTTTACACTGACAATGATTACAAAATGCGCTAAGCTAGAAAAAATTTCCGTTACAAAAAATGTAACCCGAAATTCATAAAGCCGATATACATATAATCTATGATTTGATTTCTGAATTTGGAAAAAAGGTTTTCAAATCTAGATTTGCATACAAACGTAGGTATGCCTAAAGGCATTGTTATGCAGTAGAGGGTTAAGAAAACATATTTTTTTTTTTTAGATTTTTCTTGTGTGCGACCTGTGCTTCCTGTCACCTTCCATGTTATTTTCTGGCATTATATGGCATGCTTCAAAACAGAATTTCTGCGCATAATATCATTTTGTTTACTTTATGAATTTCAATACCGGACTAAGCTTCTAAAAGTGTTGTTTAACCCTTTGCCTTCAGCCGGTTCTTAGAAGTACCACAGGCATTATCTCTTCATAAAATCTTTAAAAAATAGTTTTTTCATTTTTGGCCGCATATTATTTATAGGTCACTTTTATTTATGCAATAGGAGATTTTTTTACAGTTACTAAATTATCTAATCAAAATGATGGTAAATCGAAAGTTGTTGTAGTAGATTTCGTGAGTTTTAATGATAATTGGTTGCAATCATAAAAACATAACTTTCCGTTATGACGTGTTATCTACAAATAAACTATTAATTTATCATTAAAGTTTTAAGAATAAAAAATAAAGCAACTTTTGCATCTCTTACAAATGTTGCATATCTCTGACATAATTATATTAAGGAGTCCAGTTCAAATTAATACCCATGCAGACCCCGGAAAAGTATCAACCTTTGTTGATTGTTAAAAAAAAAAATTATAATAATTAAGACTTCATCGAAAAAATAAAGTTTTCATCTCCATCGGATATTGGTTTACAAAGGGTTAAATGGTTTAAAATGTTATAGTAAGTTGGCGTGGTAAGGTTAAAATTCTAGAAACATGATTCTTAAAACTAACAAAAGAAATCCTCTGGCTGAAAACTGTTTAGGTCTTCAAAGATAATTCCCATATAGTAAAGTATCACAAATTAGAACCACTTTGTTCCACGGGTAGTTCTAATTTATGAAATGTACTAATTTCTGGAAAAAAAAAATTTCTAAAAAAAAAATAATGAAACTGGTTAAAAAACTTACTTTAACACAAAAGAATTTTTATTTATTAATATATGTGACCCGGTCTACGAAAAGGGACCTTCGGTGTGAAAATATCATTTTTCACTTTTTTGGCGATTCGATTAAATAAAATAATTAAACGTTTACAAACAGCTGTTTTCTCGAAAACTTGTTTTTACACCGAAGGTCCCTTTTCGTAGACCGGGTCACATATAATGTTTTTTTTTTAACATAAAACTCATATAATTCCCCTTTTTATATTAATATCAAAGAGCAAAGATCACTAATTTAATCACGAATTTAATAAATAAAGAAACGTCTAGAAATAAGAGCCACAGGTTCTTATTTCAGACCGTTCAATATTGAAATGGCAGGTTCTAATTTCTGGATAGTTCGAATTTGTGAGAGTTATAATTAGTGAGAGTGTACTATATATGGGTTCATATAGAAAGTGGGCGTGGTGCTTATATAATATTGTTCACGTAAACATGGTGACTGATAAAAAAAAACAATTAAGAAAATATTTTCAGGTTAGCTTAATTTAAAATACCTCCACATCCGTCGGAAAGTAGTAGGTTCTATTATTTTGATGACGTCACTTTGTGTGGGGAATGAGCGTGGTTTTCATTCCATTTGTCTAAATTTCAGACTCAGAGAACAATTTATGTATGTAAACTTAGGTGAAATAAATACATGAATTTTTGTGAAATTTGTGAAGGTTTTGCTTATTTGATGACGTCACTATGTTTGGGAGGTAATCTGAGTTTTCATTTGATTTTGCTTAATTTTAAACAACGAGTACATAGCTGATGTCAAAACTTTTGTGCGAGATGTCAAGTCATGTAATTAAATTTTGTAGGAGTTTAAAGAGATTAAACTGTTTTGATGACGTCACTTTGTATGGAAGGTAGGCGTGGTTTTCATTGGATAATGTCGAATTTCAAACTAAGACAAAGTATTTCAGATCGAAGCTTAGTAAATAATTTCAAGTTTTTTCATAAATTTTTATGGAATTTTTCTAGATCTTGCCATTTTACTATTATAACATAGTATAACCACTTTAATGATCATACTATAGTCACTTATCATGTTAGGTATACATGGTTTCCATTCGATTTGTCTCATATTTGAATATTTTCTTTATATTTTAGATAAAATTATATATATATTGAGTTTCATTATTTAAGCTTTAACAAGACGGATGTAGTTAGATTACACCGAAAAAAAAAACAATAGTAAAATCACCTAAGCCGGCTTGGGTGCCACCAAGTTGTATGGAAATTAAAAACTTATACTTATTTACCAAACTAATATATTGTTTTATACATTGCTTTGAAAGCACATACTTTGGTACCCTGCCAAAACAAAAAAATGTTTGATTTAACCAAGCCAAGTATACAATACTATACTATATTATACTTACAATACTATAGGTAAGCTATCGAAAACTTTGACACTTTATAAAAATGGTATGGGTTTGAACACGATTTTCGTCAGATTAAGCGAGCACGCTAATATAAACTGTCGAAGCCATAATTTACAATTACAAAATACTTAGTTAATTTATCGAAATGAGTATCGGTAAATCGAACATGTAAAATTTAGATGTTTCGACGAACAACTTGGGAGGCACCAAAATGCCGAAGACATCTTATAAATTATACTAGGTTTTTTGTTAATTTTGCAGAAGTTTTTTTCTCGGTGTACTTTTGTATATCGGCCTCACCTTTTAATGGGCGTTACAAACACTGTGACAAGGTTAATACACCCCTTATGTAGTATGCGCGGGTAAATAAATGTTGACCCTGTTATAAGCTTTACCATTGTTTCTTATGGAGGTATAATGAACTTTAACTATATTTGGTCTTAAGTGACGTAGGTGTGATAGTAATGACAAAATCATTTTGGGTTCAGATATAAACCCAAAGGCTTATGTTTTTTTTTTAAAATATTTGTGTGACATATTTGTGGTCACATGTACCTGGTTACCACCTGGTAAGATATATAAAGCCTTATTCCAGGATATGTCGTAGCTGTGATTTTCTTTCGGATTCGTAAAGTTGTATTCTACGATCCGAATCGTTACGTCGCATTCGAAATTCGTAACATTGTCATTCCACATTCCGAACGCATCATCATTTGACAATTCTTTTCGCGGATTTTTTACGACAGCTTTGCATTAAAAAGGTTTTTTTTGTTTGCGTAGGTCAAGAAACTGAAATAGAAACCAATATAAGCGTGTGGTCAATTTAATGAATGATATGGAATGCATCATCATCTAAATCGCAAATGTTTTGAAATGTTTCTTATTCAAACATTAGAAAAAGTTCATTACACCAACGTGTTAACACAACCCCAAACTTGTGTAGAAATTTCCCAAAAGTGTATTGAATGGGTTTTGAAGACCCACATTTTTTTGTTACAAAAATGCTTATTTTGAAAACTGGCCAATTCGTAGCGGCGAGAAATAATCTAATCTGGAGTCGATTCGCGGCATGCCTGATAGATGACCAAACAAGTTGATGGACGTTGTTGACATATTTGAAACGATTTTTCTCGATGGCGAGTACCGCAATTTGATAGATCGAATGCATTCCTATCGAAACCAAAACGTCGGCTTCCACCGTCAGTTTCGTGGGTGCTACTGATAGTTTTCCATCTACCAAGTCGAGCACTTACAAATACTTTGGAAAGTGCACTACCTACATTTCGTAATCTATTTCAAAAGGATCGCAGTAATCTCGCAATACTTTTTGCCGAACTTTCAGAGCTCTTCTTTGTATCATATCCTCCTCATGCTGTTTAAAAGTTTGAATTGCAATGGAATTAATTTTAAAGTACTTTTTATTTTAAAATCATTAAACTTAACACTTTACTTAATCACTTCTTTCAAAATGTCTCTTGTCAAAATGTCTCTTGTCAAAATGTCTCTTGTCAAAAACAGCTGTTTTCGAATTTTCGAAATTAAAGTTCAATGAGGCAACATTCCACTTTGTTTTGTTCGGAACCTAGCATAGCAAATTTTTCGTATTCGTAGCGTAGACTTCCGTTCGTAGATTTATTACGACGGATCCTAGAATCATTTCTGCTGATCAGTTTTTAACCCACTTTCATATTAATAATGGTTATGAAAGAAATGGTATCTGTTCAACAGATCTTATTATAATCAAACACATATCATATCTTCTATGGGTTCCTATATAGAGTGCATTCAAAATTTTTACTTAGGAGTCCAGTTGGCTTATTTATTTATGGGAGTGTCAATTGTCTTATTCTGCCCACTTTCAACATTTTGTTTTATATTAAAAATGACTAATAAAGGCCTGAAAATATGGCATTTTTAGTTTGCAATATGGAATGTGGGCGTGGCATTTAATTTAAAAATTTGGCTTTTTAGATATTCGATCCTTATTCGATCTGAAATAGAAATACGGATATTCTGACACTCTACACTACATATATGTATTGACCAATTTTTTTGTTGCTCTTCCACAAAACTATGTAATTCCGATTTGCTGCATAGACACTAGTCTTAATTTAAGCTTATTTCAACTTCATGTTCAGCACAAAAAGTTTTACATTTAAATTATTAATAAAAGTTTTTTTTTACTGTCAAAGGTTACCAAAGGTTGCAGAACAAACAGAGGCTCGATATGGTTGTTCTTCGATTCTACGCTTGAAAACGAAAAACTTTTGCTCATAAAATTTTAATTTCTTTGCGCTGTGTGCGCTGCATGCGACAAGCGTGTTGTTGCCACTTAACGCATTTGTTCAAACGTTGTCACTTTAATGGCGCTGCGGCAGTTGCTTCTGGTTCAAAGTTGTCCTGTTTAGTTGTGGTTGAACAAAAAAGAAAAAAAAAAAAGCTGCGGCTTGTTGACAGTTAAAGTTGAAAAAAACGTTACAGCATCTTTTTTTTCTTCTACACTTTTTTCTTTTAAAATCTGCTTCCTATATGCTTTGCTTAAATGGCCGTTCCTTGTGTCAGCATGTCCTTCAAAATGTTGTCATTTATTCTGTTACAAAACAAGCATAAGAGAAAACGAAAAAACTCGTCAAGAGCTCATAAACATTATCAGTTTGAAAAAGTTTGTTGTTTCTCAGTTTCCCCAACGGAATGAGGATAAGGAAATTCAAGGATGTTTTCGTTGATATGAAGTAATTGCAACGGCGGAAAATTAATGATGTGGAAATGCCTAGCAGCCGATGGCAGTTTGAGTTGTTGTCTAATTTATGATTGGATATTGTTGTGATTTTATTGTTTGGCAAAATTAACTAAAAAATATTTGAGAAATATTCTTAGAGACGCTAAAAATTTTCAATGCCGCTTAAAGCGGGCTACTTGAAGTCTTTAAATAAATATTGTTTGCAAAAAAAAAAATCCTATAGAATCACCCCATGAAATCACTTAAAATTATATAAAAATTCTTCTCAAGCATTTGCAACTTTAGTCCCTGTAAGTTTTATTCTGTCGGAATTTTTGTTCGTTCAACTTTTTCGATTTAAAACAATTTTGCAATACTCTTTACATTAATTTCTCTAATGAAATAGTACACAGCTAGCTAGCATTGGAAAACTATTTTTCAACTTGTGCTCAATTAAAAACTAATTTGCCAAGCACTGTTATATGTATCTGGGCATGTATCTATAAAAGTATCTATGTATATGTAGTTATTTGTGTGTGTGTGTTTGCACTGGCAAACCATTAACATACAACGGCTGTGATAATATTTCAAGTAGTTGAAATAACTATTAATGCAGCATGCTTAGAATGAAAACATACATTTATAAATATATAATGAGTAAAATACTGCAATTTGTAAATTTCAATTATAAGTTTTTCATTTTGCCTTGTAAAGATAGTTTGCAATTGAAGAAAAAAAAAATACTTTAAAATTTCAATGAATCGTTTGCGGTTTTAAGCATTCATAGCAGTTGCTTGTATTCAAAGTTACTTGCTTGCCTTTTCACCAAACAATCTTCGAAAGTTACTGTTCAGTGGTCTGTAGTCATATCTCTTGATTTGTGGTTAAATCTAATGACACGGCTGATTTAAATAAGAGAGTATTTAAGTTACTATCCTCACTACGCGCAATACAACTTCAGACATCGATTAAGATACACATTCAAGAACTTATCTACTTCTATGATCTGATGAAAAATGTCTGACTTATAGAAGCGAAAATGTCGATTTGTAAGTATTTTATTGCAATTCTTCATATTTAAGACAAATAACACAATTTTTGTTTAACCCTAGGATGATCAGGGATTTTTTTGTGCTAACTCTATCATTTAGGTCTGTGCAGACCTATATGTGTACCTATAGGTGTTTATTGCTATGGTAGAAGACAAGGTCGCCCCAAGATGTAAAACGCGATTTGTGGACAATAAAAGCATGCTTTTACATTTTGTGGGTAATATTTTACCCTATGTTATTGAATTCTGGTAAAAAATACACGTCAGCAACGGCATTCTAGGCAGGCATATCTCGCATGAGAATGCTGTTGGCACACAACAAGCACGATGGTCGAGTTGAAGAAGAAACTGCATTGGCTGGTTAATCATCTATCGGTGGGCCAACAGCTACCTGGGAATAATGGTATGGTATTTATGTATGGTATATATGGCCAATGCTACGCATGATTGGTTTTTACGCATGGTGCTTACATATGCCAACCGTTTCGTAATTAAAACCTTCGCCAAAATAAATGATGAACAGAAATTATCGGCATAAACTGTTCGTCCTGAACCGACGTATTTCTGGACCAATTGCAGAACAATATTTTCAACTTGAATATTTTTATGCCGTATTTGGCTGGTTTCGGTAGGGAAACAATTGCTCATCGATTGTTATCTGTGCACCCGCAACATATTGCCGCTCCAAATTTCTCATCAGCATATTCAATATGTCGTCGATAGCGGCTGATTTGCTTTCGACAAGCCGAGCGGGTCGTGTGTTGCCGTTATCGAAACGAATATATTTTAGAATTTATTTGAAGCGGTTCGCAGACATCGTCGCCTTGTAAATCGGGTTGCTGTTATTTTCAGGCTGAGTGTTTGATGCAAATAGACCAGCAAACAATGTTAGGCCAAAAAAGGCATACATATCTTTTTCATTTACTGGGTTTGTCCACGTTTGTGGTATCGGCCAGGATTATTTGCATTCCAAAACGGCACAGCTCCTGGGCTTTTTGATTCGTTTCGCGCACAATTATGCTTTTGATCTCGGGTATGATGAGCGATTTGAAAATGGTTATTGGGCTTAGCATGATCTCTGGAGCCGGTCCTTCACAACCCACTCAGGCACAGTAATGAGCACGAAGCCTACCTGTGGCCGGCGGAGCACTTGACCAAATTTTGCCATCATTTGAACGGAATTTTTTAACCTGTGCTTCAGTTGAACTCTTCGAGCGTGGCTCCTCATCCATTTCTCGGCTTCAAGGTCTCCAAGTGCAGCTCCAGCAACTCTGTAGTATTCCTCTAAATCCTCATCATCGTATGGCTCCTCTGTTTCGATTTCGATGCACCTCGGCACCTCGGCTTCGGAAGCAGCATCTTTTTTAAGCGGCACATAATCCGGATCCCCATCATCATCGCCTACGAATGGATCAATTTCCCCGATCTCTTCATCATCAGCCGCCAACCATTTATTAAACATTTGACTCCTCTCGTGCCCGACAAATTCTGTCCCGAATACTAGCAAGTTGCATGCAACACGTTCAAACTAGAACACAAGTCAAAACATTACTTGTGAAATGACATAAATTTATAAATTTTGTGTAGGTCTGCAAAGACCTATATATCTTTTTGGCACTTTTTATTTATCAATTCGAATAAAACCAATCCAAACACAAAAAGCAATCTAATTTCATTGTCATTGTGTTCGCCTAAGCTGCTTTGAGGAAGTCATGGACGTATTCGTATCTAGCACGGAAAACAAAAAAGTTACTCACACGTTTATATGCGAAAAGTCTTCACAGACCTGGTTATACCTCCTAGGGTTAAAAAAAAAAATTAATTTCAATACATTTTTGAAGTGAAACTTCTTTAGCCGCGATGCCGGAAGTAAAACCGATAAATTCGCCGTTGAAACACTTCACAGTGGAACGCTTTGGCGTGTTTTTCACATCAAGTAACAGAGTTTGTAATGCACAAAATTTTATAGTATATTTCAAACTTTTGTGCAGTAATTCTGTTTATTTTTATTCATTTTGTATTTTTGTAATGTTTTTTGCATAAAAAGTAATGGTGTTGTGAAAGAATCATGACAATTTCTCAGTTCGTTTCTGAGTTATACTTTCAAATACCCCTTAAAATACTGTCACAGCAACAACAGCGCCACCTAACATGTCAAATTTTAGACCTAAACCATCTACAGACCAGCCGCATACACACACCAAATTTCATCAAAATCAGTCCAGCCGTTTAGCAGTTCAGTAACATGTGCAGAAGAATTTTATATATAAAGATAAGCATACTTTTAGGCATTTCTCAAATTGAGTTTTAATAAACACGGAAAGAAAGTTGAGTTTAGTTGAGTTTCATCCTGCAAAATTGTACTATGGAACTCAAGAGTTTATTTTGCGTTCAATAGCAAAACTCAACATTGTACTGGAAACCAAAACTAAACTCTTTGTATAGACATAGCATAAGAGTTTACGGCAGACAATTCTATTCTTCGTTTGCTGACGTCAGTTTGAAACAGTAAGCGTCGTCAGGTTGTTCAACACTTAATCCTTCCAACGAAAATGTGGACGTTGGTCTTCTGCGTTGACCGCCACGGACCACAGAATTGAATACTTTTTCGCTGGAGCGTCGTTTTCCATCCGCTCAACATATCGTAAACCAGCGGAGTAACTCGATTTGAATGGGCTTTACTATGTCGATGTCGGCAATATAGCTCGTGATTCCATCTAATTTTATACTCGCCATTGACGCAGATTGAACCGAAGATCTTATGAAGGATCTTTCTCTTGAAGGCTCCCAAAGTATTTTCATCAGAACTGCGAAACGTCCAGGTTTGTGCTGCATACCTATAATAGGACGGGCCTGATAAGTGAGTTCTAGAGTGTGAGGTTTGTTCGTCGAGAGAGGACCTGCTTCTCAATTGTCTACTTAGCTCAAAGTAACGCCTGTTGGCTTCTTGTAACCCCAAGATACTGACATTGTTGGAGGAGTTTATGTTGGATCACAGTTAGATGAATTCCTTAACAATCTCTAATCAGGTGTTGTCATAAGTTACGTGGTTTCCAAGACCCTGGTACTGTTTGTTTGTTGACAATTGATATTTCGTCTTATATGCTGTATTACTGTAAGACCCATTCGACGCTACTCTTTCGCTAATGATGAGAATGCTGCACTAACTTTGCACGTATTATTATGGACAATGGTATCGATATCATCAGCATTGGGCTTGAGTAGTTCATGAACGAACTAGTTCAATTGAACGAGTTCCACTCATGAACTATGCGAACTAGTTCAGTGTTTTTCGTTCTTTCGGTTCATTTTAGTTCAATTGATTTAACAGCGAGTAGGAACAAAACGAACGAGAGCAAAAATTACTGAATTTACCAAGCTATGGTTTGAGTCCTTGCTTTGTCCAAATGAACTAAAAGAACGAACGAACTAAAAGAACAAACGAACTAAAAGAACTAAATGAACGAACTCGTTCATTATATACACTCAGAAAAAAGTCTCTCGGGATATGATAAAAAAGACATCATATATAGAGAAAAATGGTATAGAGTTTGCTCCAGAAATGCTTTTCTCTAAATGTGATTCCAAAAATTCCCTAAAAATGGTAAATAGCTTCCATGAAAAAGAGAAATATAAGAAAAATATATCGTTCTTAGAGAAAAAGATTTTTATTTTTGAGAAAGGATTTGTTTTTATTGAAGAAAATATTTCGCATAGTGAATTATTTATCTACAACAGAGAAAACTTTTCATTTTCAAGAAATTTTTATCTATAAATGAGAATTTTTTAGAACGAGAAAAATACCTACCATTATTAGAGACTTGAAATATTTTCATTTCCGACAAGTGATGAAATTTTTCTTCGAATATGTGAAAATATATTCTAATTGAAGGAAATTTTATTTGAAAAAGAAAAAATTGGTATTATCAAAAATTTAGATTTTTTTCATCACAAAAAGATAGGTGTTTTTTTGTACGAGTGTACGATTGAACTAAAAAGAGCGATCTTTTTGGTGAACTAAAATGCCCAAGCCTAATCAGCATACGTCAACAGCATTAAACATTTGTAAAATATCATTCCACTACGTCTCAGATCAGCACTTCGGACGATCTTCTCCATCATTAGGTCGAAAGAGTTGCACGATAAGAAATAAACTTGTTTGAAACCCCATTTGGTATCGAATAGAAGAGTGGGCTCCTTGCCGATGTTAACTGTACTGCTAGTGTTACTCAGTGCCATTCTGAAAAGACGGATGAGTTTTGCAGGAATACCAAATTCAGACACAGTGGAGAACATCCCTATAAAGGATTCCTTATTGGACTGTTGAAGGCGGCTTTGTAATCGACGAATAGATGGTGTTTGTCAATATATTGGGTCTTCTTCATGATTTGTCGTTGTGTAAATATCTGGTCGATAGTAAATAGATTTGTCAGGCCTGAAGCCATATTGATAGGTTCCAATCAGCTTATTTACAATGGGCTTCAGTCTTCATATAAAACGCTCGACAGGACAAGACACTGATCCGCTGATCCCATTTTCGTTTTTGCAGAAAAAGGCACCTGCCTTAAAATCATCGGCCAGGCATCTTATTTTTTTTAAACTTTTCAAACCTCATTCCTACCTCACTTTTCTTGGACTCACGCTTTTCTGCCTCTCTTTACTTTAAAAAGTATAGAGTAAATGGAATGATTTAACACCCTTTTATAAATGGTTAATTTATTTGAAAAGTAAACTTCATACTTTAAACAAATTTTGCTTGATTTCACGACTTTATAACTACAACTACGAATGTTTTCGGAATTTTGACCTTTCCCGAACTCGTTACAGTGTCACATAGTGCTCATAGACCAGATGATAAACGTTTATTTTAATACTTCAATGGCAATGGTTAAATTTCATCATTGCAGCAATTTCGAAAAAGTCCTTCATTAACAAGTTAATTTCTTCATTTTGCTGGCAATTGGCTTAAACGTTTTTCTTCTGCTTAATGATGCTTTTGGGGATTCATTTTATTAGCATGCGCTGCTTTTCGAGCACTTGTCTGATTATATATGCCAAAAAAAGAGAAAGAAAGAGAGCGAAAAAAAGCGAAACAAAAAAAGAAAACAGCAGAAACTGCCAATAAAATTAGCTTCCAGTGAAAATATCTGTATCTGGCTATGGCTGGCAATGGATTTCTTAGCGTCGTCCGTATGTCTAATTCATAAGCTTGGCAGCTTGGACTATGTTGTGTCCACTGCTTGACTTGATTGCTGCTACAGCTGCTCATTTAGCAAACGGCTTCTAATTATGTACAGAATAAACTGACAACCCGATAACGGCGAAGATACTGACTGACAGCAAAGTGAAATGCTTTTAGTTTGTTGTATATCGTTTTCTCTTTTTTTTTTGTTTCTTTTTTTTTTTTTTTTGGCTTATCTTTGATGTGTTTATTATGTTTTGCTGACTTTGTTATTGTTTTTATTGCCTCCGATTGTTTCATCTTGATTTTTTTTGTTACATACTGGAAGGGGTGATTTGCCAAAATAAATTAACCCCGAAGACAACAGAGATTGAATCTGCTCCGACAGTCTTACAAACAATTAAATATAAGTTAAAATGAGATTTAAAACAGATGAGTTTTTTCCTAATGGGTGGTTCGAATAGTTGAAAGCAGTCTTATTAGGAACTAAAGACAATCATAAGATTAATAACCGCAAGTTTTTCAAAAAATTTAAGGGTCTGCAAGTTTGAAAATCATTAAAAAATGTGTGAATGTCAAAAACTTTTTGAATTATTTGAATTCACGCAGAAACCCCGCAGCTTCCTTAAAAAAAATCCATTTATCTTGCCCTGAAAATCTTTTTTCCACGATTCGATCATTATTTCTCTTGTCGAAAAAAACAATTTTTCTAAAAAATACCCACCCAGCTGGTAGCTTATCTTTTCCCCATTGTTCCCCTCGTCCAATTACTTCATCAAGTTTTTGCTCCGCTCATTACAACAGCCTGTAATCAATTCGAGTTACTTAAATAAGCGTTTTTGAAATCAAGCAAGTTGTGTTACCAACTCTTTTTCGCTGCCAAAATAAAAAAAAACAACTCATAAAAGGTTTGTGAAAAAGTTTCGAAATTTTTTCCCTTCACCTTCAGGTAACAATTAACCAAATCTTCTGGCAGCTCATTTGCAACTCGACAAATATGCGTAAAATTTTTTGTTCACCTTGGCCCCAAGCTGATTATGATAAAGCATGTTGAGCAAAAAACGACAAAAAAAAAAACCCGTTACAATCGTAACCGACAAACAAACAGGAAACCGGAAGTATGAAGCAGGAAACAGGAAACAGCAAAATAAAAGTCATCAAACGAGTTAATTAGCTTGAAACTAAATGGACTTGGCCATTTTTCATTAGAGCCACAAAGGGCTGAAAAACTTTTTTAAAATCGTCATGTAATTATTTCGTATTACAAAAAGGTTTAGCGTAAATTTGCTATTCCTTATGTGTGAGTGTACGTGTGTGTGTGTGCTATTCTGACAAACAAAAATAAAAAAACTAAAAAAACAACTTAAAAGGTTTAACCCAATGTAGGACCATTGCAGTGGTTGCTCTTTAATTCCTTCCTCATAGCTCGCCCCTGCACCAATGCATGCTCACTGCTCGGCTAAAGCTAAAGCATTCGGCTTTTGTGTGAGTGACGATAAATGGCTGTAATTAATTTTTATTTAACTGTGAAATGGTAATTTTACATTTTATTATAAAATTGGCTTAAATGTAAATAATTATTGCGGGCTAGCAGCAGTAGCAATGAATGGATGGATGGCGGGCGAAGTGGGCGGGGACAGTATAGCCGACCTTTTAGTTTGCAGTAATAATGACTTTGGTCAATGCTGTCGCAATCATTAATTATGTGAGCTTTGGTGGCGTTGATGATGGCCCTGACAGCGCTTGTTGGTGGTGGTTACTCCCATCAGCTTATGGCATTGGGTATGCAATGCGTAAATTAGACACACACCAACGATAAGAATTTCGGCTATTTTTCATACTTTTTGATCTATGATTTTGTCGTTTGTCTGACAGAGGTTTTGATTATAACTGCGAAAATAGTAGGTAAAGCTTAAAAGGAAATCTATAAAAAGATAAAATCAACCCTTTGTCTCCTCGGATGATTTTATGACTTAACACATTGTTGGCGGGACACCTAAAAATACGTTTTTCGCAAACTGTCGGTAGAGCGAGAGTCACGTAGTTATACGTTTTTTTAAAGATGGGTGGGACAGTTTACCTTTCTTAAATATGTAGTTATTTTTTTGGTAACAATAAAACTCACGCACATTTTTCAATAAACTCCCGTTCCAACATAATGCAACAGCACAAGATGCCCGACCACAAAAAATTTTCAACATTAAAATAATCCTTGTTAGGAATGATATGAAGGCTTAAGAATAACTTGTTTCTTTTATAAATTTTCTCTAAACTACCTTAGCAGCTTTAAGCTTTATCGTTGGTCGGAAAATAGACTAAAATAGAATACATAGAATTGACCAGAATCAAGCATCAAAATAAAAAAAAAAAAAATTGGCTTGTAGGTGATTTTCGAGATTTTGACAAAACTGAGTACAGAGTAAAATTACAGCAAAATTTTAGCTGAGAGAGCTGTTCTATATATCCTGAATGGACTCCTATCAATGTACATTAGGCTGTCCAAAAAAAAAAACAATTTTCTTTGCTCAAGAATTTTTGGTAAGCTTATGGCAAGCAAGTATTTTTGAGATTTTTTTCAGATTTTTTGGAAAAGCTTTAGAAAGGTCGCGCTAGTCCGATTTTCCCTAAAAATCTGTTTTTTTCGGAGAATTTTTGAATTTCAGTCATACGTTGGTCAATTACAGACATTTTCTAAGTCTTTGAGTCATCATTTGGAAAGAAAAATATCCAAACTTTACTTTAATGTACATAAATCAGAAGTATTGCCAATTTTTTTGGACTTTTTGGTGTACTTTTTTTTCGTGAAATTTGCGAAAATTTTTCAAAAAGTATTAAAAAAATTAAAAAAAAAATTATTGATTTAACTCTTGCCGTTCTGAAGTTATAGCCTTTAAAGAGTTGCAACCGTTGGTTGAATTGTTAAATCGTTGGTTGGTGCATCGATTATGAAATTGCTAAAAATATGCTTAACTTTTTTTGCAAGCTGACCTTTTGACTGCTCTGCCCTCATTTTGAAAGTCGACCTAAAGTTTGGAGAAGACCTAAACATTATGTTTTAGAAAACGAAGCCTCATAAAAATGAAGAAATCAAAACATATTGTTTTTGCACTTATTGACAGCATGGAGGCCGCTCACTTCGGTGTGCTGATTCTCCAATTTTGTGAACAAAAATTTGAGAATAGAATCCGCAGCAAGTAAGTTCACATTTTGGCGACCAAGTGCTTCGACAGCAACACGTATAGGTTTAAGAGCATTTATGATTTCCTCGCAATGCTTTCCTTCTGCGTCAGTAGTGGCCATAAAATTTAAATTGAGCGTGTCGAGCGCCTTACGAACATGCTTGCTGATGCGAATGTATCTGGCCAGCATAGTTTCCAGGCTATTCCAACGTGTTTTGCAATCCAACAGCAAGAAAAGCTCTTTCTTCTCGACCTCTTTAACATAATTCTGCAAGATAGCATTCCGTACGGGCGAGTTTTTGAATTTCAAAACTATCTTGCGAATTTTTGTTACGATTTCAAATGCAGACTTTATAGTGACCGTCTTGTCAGCAACAAATACGATATTGTCGTCCTCGTCATCGGAAGCGTTTTCCGCATAAATGACGGAAAAAGAAGTACTGGCTGCATTGTTTTCATCTTCATCGGCGCCTCTATCATCAGAATCCTCTCCGCAATCTATATCATTTTCACTATTTTTTTCACCGTCACTATCGTATATCCTGTTTGCGACTTTTCGTTTCTGGTACATTACCTCCATGACCGCCAAATGTATGCCTTTGTGTATGCATTCTGTGTAACAGAATGGCCGTTACAGTTTTGTGTTTCCAGGGATTAATCATATGTGTATTCTCTTACTTGCAAACTAAAGATTCTCTTACTTTTGAAATAATTGTTTTTTCTATTAATATTTGTCAACAAAAAAATTTTTAAAAGAAAATGGATTTCTCGAGAAATCTTGAGATATTCTCGATATTCGGGATTTCCCGAAATGTTAAAAATTTCAATTCTCGAGATTCGGGATGGAAAAATCTCGGAAATTTCTCGAGAATTCCCGTCGGGAAATACCCGAAGCCCAACTCTAGGTATAAGCCGATGAAAACGCCTGAATTTGAAATGGCAATTGAGCCCGAAGGAAGGAACTTTCGCCCGAATAGTTTGGAAATTAAGGCTGAAAAAATGGAAATTACGCCCAAAATTTTCAGCACACTTTTGGGCTTTATTTCCAAATTTTTTCGCAATTTCTGAGATCCAGATTCAATTTAAGATTATCAAGGTATTAAACAACAGATTAGAGTAGTAAATTAATGGGCTCGTAATAAACGAAATTTCACCCGAAAAAATTTCCAACGAAAAAAAGCCCACAAATTTTTGGAAAAAATGGGCCAAATACAAAAATTCACAAAAAAAAAAAAGAGATAAACCAAGAGATAAACTTTCCTTTTTCAATTTTCAAGGCCCATTTTAGTTCAATGAATCATACTTAGAAATCTATAAAAACATTTCGTTCAAGGGAAATACTAATTCCACTTTTGAACTTATGGCCTCATATATCAATGCTTCTGCAATGTGTTTTCTTGCTATCTTCAATGATTCGATGCAATAATTTTAAAATAAAATTGGGAAGAGGCTTGCAGAGAACAAGTTGGAAACGCTGATCTACATAACAGAAAAAAAAACTAATTGAAATTTCGCAACTTTTTGGTAAACATAAATTCGGGCGTTTTCCCATGTTTTAATTTGACAAAAATGCCCTATTTTTTCGGACCTTAATTCCAAGTTTTTTTTTTCGGGTATTTCTTCTATTTCAAGTATTTTGAAAAAAGACCCGACATTTTTTGGTACAAACACCCGAAAAACATGGAATAATTGCCCGAAATTTCGGGCATTTTTTCATAGGAATTAATGCCCGATTTTGTATGAAGAATTACGGGCTTTTTCCGTTTTTTTTTCAGGCGTAAGTTCATTGGACGTAAATTTCGGAACCCAAATAGCCCCAAACCAAAAAAGGAAAAATATAAAAACAAAGGATATACGGCCTAATTTTTCGTGTTGTTGTATTTAATATAAAATTTGAGGTCTGTTTTAAATTTTTTGTTTTGGGGCCATTTTTCCTGGGGCCATTTTGCGCAAAGCCTATTTTGACGCTTTTATATGAATAATTCTGAAAAAAAATGAAAAAAGTCGCCTTTTTTGGGGCGATTCACTCCTATATAGACAAGAGGGGGAAGTTTTTTAAGTTTGAGAGGCTTATTGTCTAATTTTTCTTATAAACAATCAAGACTTTTTATCACAATCTATTCATGCAGGGACGTCGTTACAAATATAACTAGAACTTTTTTCTAGTAAAACTTTTTTTTTATAAAATTTAAGGAATTTTGAATATAAAAGGAATCGAAATATGTAAAAAAATTGATTTTTTGAAAATTATTTATAATGTTTTCACTTTTTGAAGCTACAAACATTTACATAGATTATTCAGAGTCATTTTGATTCCGATAAAACATTGATGTTATTTATTGAAACAACAATTAAATTGAAATTTTCTGAACACACAGAGTGTAATTCTATAAAAATCACTGATTGATATTAAATATATTGTTAAAATTTTTGAAAAAATTAAACCAAATATTAAATATTTTCAATTAATATTTTATTTTTCATTTTATACTCACGTGAACATTCACATATTTTTTTAGTTCTACATAAAAGTTGAAGGTATTTATAGAAAATATTTGAATTCTACATACATATTTCTTAAATATTCATTTTCTACGTTTAATTGTTTCCATTTGTGTAGGAATTCAAAAAATTCTCTGACATTGAATCTAAATCTGACCTATTCAAATATCTTGCCTTAGGTTCATAAAAATTATGAGTTCAAACCACAAAGTAATATTAAAAGAATGCAGTAAAAGAAACAGATTAAATCTAAGACAATAAAAATCCATTTAAGCTACCAAACGGAGTTTTGACCACAATTTGTTTGCATTGTGTGTCAGCTTAAACGTTCCGTTTAAAAACTTTTAAACCAAATAAATTCCTTACCATTTCTTACTCATGGCAATATAAATATTTAGAAAACACACTCACAAAATCTGAAATTGCATGTATGTACACAGTTGCACACACACGCACTCACAACTATATTTGCAGTTCTTGCTGTCTACTTCAAAGATATTTCTTGAATAGTTCTTAGATAGACCATCAAGAAATGCTAACTGTAAATAGTTTTTATGCCAGCCAGCTACAAATAAATCCCAATTTTTTCGAAAATTGATTGAATTCGTCTGTCGACACATGCTCCTGCTCCAACTGCTATTGCTTCTTCTTTTTCTCTGCCTTTTTTATTCTGCAGCATAATCATTGATCCTGTAAATAAGCAAAGTTTTGCCCAAAATTCCTGGCAAAGATTATGTAGATGGAAAAGAAAAACAACTTTCTGCAGCTTATTTTAAGTATTTTCCATTTTAACTTTAGAATCTTCTATAATCTACATAATGTTTCTGAATTCGACACACAGTGCTGCCACCTAGTGATGTTATGCATAACGTATGGCATGATGATGGTCGTTCTCCTTCGTACGTTTTCTTACTCGATAGCTGCAAAGCCAAAGAATCACACTTGGAATTTATTTGAAAATTTTTGTTGTTTCGTTGTTGTTGTTGTTGTTGTTGTTAATGATGCTTAGATAGTTTGCTGAAAACTTTGATGCAAATAGTTTTGTTGATTTTAAAATAATTTTTATAGTTACGATTTTAGCAATTGAAGGTAAAACAACAGAAGTTTGGAGTAATTGTAACTGTTTTCTTTATCTCGTTCGCATTATATTGGAGAAATCTTAAAAAATACACATTCATTCGCCATTGCAAATATACAGAAAATCTCCGGGTTTTGATTTCAAAAACATCTGAGACCGCTTTGCTTACCGCAGAGATCGAAGACCGCTTTCTGAGACCAGATCTTCGATTTAAATGTTTTTTTGGATATGTTATAGAATGTATGTTTATTAAAAGAATGTATCGCGTAGGTTACCAAAAAAGCCGAAAAATGCATTTTTTTCAAAATGCATTGGTATTGCATGAGTTGTTTCTCATTGAGTATACGTGCTATGATAAAAATTATAGCACGACAGGAAAGGAAAATGCTTTGACTTTATGATAAAAAAAAAGAAAAATATTAAAGACGTCATCGGCCCTCCGCCCGTTGCCTTAGCAACGAAACTTCAAATTTGTTACATAGAATTATTATGCGCTATGCATAGACAGTTGTGGATTTAGGATTCGCCAAAGGGGGAGGGGGATGAAACTACACTTTTGAAATGTCTTTTTGGACATTTTTTTCATTTCTTTCCCATACAAAAAATTCTCCAAGGTGGGGCTAAAACCCTTTCAGCCCGTATTTAAAGCCGTCACTGTGCATAGGTGCTACGGTATAAAAAATTATACGCCAGTAAAAGCTGATTCTAAGCCCTCATGATAGAAATAAACAAAAAATTCATGACACCATGAAGCTGCGAAGATTGAAAATGCATCATTCATGCAACGGCATTGCATGGAATTATTACTCGGTGAGTATTTGGGGTACGGTTAATGTTTTTAACTGAAAATGAAGGGTTCATATTTGACCTCAAGACAACAAAAAAAAACAAAAAAAAAATAATTAAGACGAAGGTAGCAACTAATGCAACAAAAAAGTAATATTGTTGCATGGAATTATTACTCGCTAATTAGAACTCCGAAAACTTTTATCATACGACATCAAAAAATGGTTTTTTGACTTCATAACGAAAATACAAAAAAAAAATGTTTAAGCTGCAATACCAAGAAGCTTGATGCAATAGAAATGCAACAAACAGGAAAAAACGTTGCATGGAATTATAACTCCGTGACTATTATTGCTACGATAAATTTTATGTAACGACAGTAAAGCTGTGGCTGCGATCGCATGATAAAAATAATATAATAAAAAAACAAAAAATGAATAGAGCCATGAGGCCATTCAGAGAACTCCTTAAAGGAATCTAGATGCACCAAATGCAGAGGCAAAAATATAAAAAAAAAAAAAATCAAAATAAGCACAAATATTAGGACAAGGGTTTGGATAAGGACAAGGACAAGGACAAGGACAAGGACAAGGACAAGGACAAAAAGAAGGACAAGGACAAGGACAAGGACAAGCATTAGAAAAAGGATGAGTGCACAGATTTGGACAAATATAAGGCCCAGGAATAAACCAAGGAGTAGAAAAAATATTTTGATAAAGAATAGAGCATAGAATTGAACAAGGACTTCAAAAAGAATTAAGAAAAGGATAAGAACAAAAACCTAAACATACCTAAAACAATATTTAGTACACTAAGAGAAAAAATATTAAATTTATCCAAAAACTTTTTTAATTTATCCAAAAAGCGAGTCAATTTTGCACCAATAACGCATTTGCATAAATCGACAACGTAAATATTTAAAATTTATTTAAATACTTTTTTAATTAAATATAAATTTTAAATATTTAAACAGAATTGAAAAAAATTATATTTAAATTATGCACGAATTTTTTTAAAATATCTTTCAAATATTTACTATTTGAAAAGAAAAATATCGCATTTAAAGGAAATTTATAAAAAACTATTGAATTTAAAAAACAACATATTTAAATTGAAGTGGAAGAAGAAAATAGGAAGAAAAGGTAAGATAGAAAATATGAAGCAAAATTTGCAGGTAAATAACAACCGGTGCAAGATATTCATGAGAAGACATCGAGTTGTCACTCCACCTTACATAGTTTCATTATGCGATCACCCATCGCACTCACAAATCATAATGGCCAAACATCCATGCTATATTACCCTTGCAACAAAAACTAAACGAGAACTATAAGAAACCTGCAACTGCAAGATATAAACTGCAGGGACAGAGTGCGATGCTGTTGCTGCTTGTCGGATATTTCAGCTGTATGGAATATGTGTGTAGGTTGTAAGGAAAATATTTGATTTATTCACGTAAATATTTAAATAAAATTTATACTCAGACGTGGATAATGTTAATACGCGTTATTTCCCTTAGTGTACAAATATGTGAAAAATATAAGGAATATAGAACAAGAATTTAGACACACTAAGGACAATATTTAGCACAAAGTTTTGGAAAAGAAGTGGTACAAGGATTAGGATATTTGAACAACAATCCCGAGCATTATTCGAACATTAAAACAAGAGTTTGGTTAGGAAGAAGAACGCGGACTAGTTTGGGATCAAAGGAAAGGAAAAGGACTGGATAAAGGAAAATATATGGGTTTGTCCACGATATAACCAATTTTTTTTTAATATATAATCTTATGGAATAATTTCAATGTTTTGGTGTTCCTTTTAAGTCCAAGAATAATGATTTTAGTAATTCAGAAATTGTGCTATGATGTGTTCAGATTGTGCTACAATAAAGCCCATCACATATGCTCGAAACATATACCCATCGAGCTAACACGATCAATTTTTTTTTTTTTTTTAATAATCAGAAATCTTGTCGACTTGAAATAAGCACCAGATCATAGAAATACTACCATTAGCATTAACATTTTTTTCAAAACCGGCACATCATAGCACGCTAAGGGCGCATTCCAGCACAATGCTTTTTCATTCAAAACTAAAAATGTTTACTTGCCAATGATGAGTGGCAACCAGTAAAGAAGCACTAGAATTTTTCTTCCTGATTTTTAGCTTCACTCTTCGTCGCCACTTGCTTAAAATTTAATTAAAATTTATGCGCTTTGCTCAACTTTGCGCTAGCTTTGCGTCAAATTCGTGCTGCGACTTATTGCAGTAAAACTTACATCATGCGACAGCTAAAATATGTCAACTAAGTACGATTACCTTTTGTGAAAAATTCAGGTAATAAAAGTCTCCCCAATGTATGTAGAAGAAGTTGGTTGCCAAGATTTATCATCATGCATGCAGTAAATTACCAACAAAGCAAACTAGTTAGCTTCCGCTTTGCAAGGGGAGCTGGTTAAATTATTGCTAAGCAGCGATTTACACACGACACATAAAAATCTTTTGGGACAAAAACAATGAAGAAACTTCATAAAATCACTGGGTAATCTTTTTGCATGACTTGCAGACGCCAGCCTGTCTGGAGTTGAGGAAAAACTGTCGGAACTTGCTAGCTGCTGAGCTGACTGTGGCATTATAAGCCAAAAAGTACAACTTATTAACTGGAAAAACAAAACGCACGCAGCTACACACACACTGACACATACACAGACGCTCTACGCTTAGCTAAAATTTCGTGTTGTTGCACGTGCTTTCCTCTTATATGTATGTTTTTTTAGCTTTTGTTTTTTCTTCCCCGCCTTTTTCTGCTTGTTTGTCAAAGTCTCTGAGTAATTTTCTCCCACTTTTTTGTGGCGTTCTTCGAACGGATTTAACTTTTTGATTGGAAAAACATGATTAACACACGTAAGCGTTGTCGAAACTGAAGTTTTATTCGACAACTGACTCAGCTACACTGTGAGAAAAAACAAAATGGTGCCGAAGAAAGAAAAAAAAAAAAAACGCAAAGTTGAAAACAGCAAATCAACTCGTGTTAAGCAAACAATAGACGACAAGAAATAACGGTTAGAACTAATCACATTTTGAGCAAATTAGTGACAAGTTTGGTAGAGCAACACTTAGAAGTTGCTTCGAATCTGTTGATGAACAGAGGAGAACAAGTTGTGTTAATTAATTGGTTTAACGAGCAGTAAAGATGCGGAAAAAATCCGATGCAACAGGTGCTAGGCAGGTTCTTATAAGTTTTTTTTTTCTTTTTCTTTGTTAAATGAATTGAACAGGATCGTGCCTCGAGTTGATGTAAGGAATAGAAAAGGTCTGTTTTTGGAAGGAATTTTTATTTGATTGCTAGAAAGGAGGATTACAAGGTTGAAACGAACTCAATTTAAGTAGCTTTTTTAGACAGAGATAATGTTTATAAATAATAATTATAACTATAGTAAGATAATGTAAGATAGTATTATAATAAGCAATTTATAAAATGTTCATGTGTCTGAAATCATACCGTACTGTATACCCGTACTGTACCGTACTGTATACCGTACCGTACTGTATACCGTACTGTACTGTATACCCTCACAGATACTTTTTTCTTAAATTCTTAAAACACAACTGACGAGTGTCACTTTTGCCATGAAATCGAGAAGATTGGATCATTTGGTCAATAATTTAAAATTTTTTGTCAATATTTGAATTTTGTCTCATATCATAAAGTTATGTTTCGTGTAAAAGATGGTTTTTATTTTCTTTTTTTTTTTTTTTTTTTTTTTTTTTTGTTTAACTTGAAAAAACATTGATATGAGGAAGTGAACATTGAAAAGTTGTCCTCTTTAGTAAAGAGACATAAGAGTTCGCGTCTTTTTATTTATGTTCATTTTTTTAAATTATTTACTCTCATCGTCTGCTTTAAATTACTTTGTTTTGTTTAGTGCGAAAAATAATATTACAAGTTTTAAGTTTTAAGTTTCAAGTTTCAAATTTCAAGTTTAAGTTTCAAGTTTCAAGTTACAAGTTTCAAGTTTTAAGTTTTAAGTTTTAACTTTTAAGTTCCTACACTTAAGTTTTAAGTTTTAAGTTTCAAGTTTTAAGTTTCAAGTTTCAAGTTTCAAGTTTTAAGTTTTAACTTTTAAGTTCCTACTTTTAAGTTTTAAGTTCTAAGTTTTAAGTTTTAAGTTTTAAGTTTTAAGTTTTAAGTTTTAAGTTTTAAGTTTTAAGTTTTAAGTTTTAAGTCTTAAGTTTCAAATTTTAAGTTTTAAGTTTTAAGTTTTAAGTTTTAAGTTTTAAGTTTTAAGTTTTAAGTTTTAAGTTTTAAGTTTTAAGTTTTAAGTTTTAAGTTTTAAGTTTTAAGTTTTAAGTTTCAAGTTTCAAGTTTCAAGTTTTAAGTTTTAAGTTTTGAGTTTTAAATTTTAAGTTTTAAGTCTTAAGTTTTAAGTTTTAAGTTTTAATTTTTAAGTTTTAAGTTTTTAGTTTTAATTTTTAAGTTTTAAGTTTTAAGTTTTAAGTTTTAAGTTTTAAGTTTTAAGTTTTAAGTTTTAAGTTTTAAGTTTTAAGTTTTAAGTTTTAAGTTTTAAGTTTTAAGTTTTAAGTTTTAAGTTTTAAGTTTTAAGTTTTAAGTTTTAAGTTTTAAGTTTTAAGTTTTAAGTTTTAAGTTTTAAGTTTTAAGTTTTAAGTTTTTAGTTTTAAGTTTTAAGTTTTAAGTTTTAAGTTTTAAGTTTTAAGTTTTAAGTTTTAAGTTTTAAGTTTTAAGTTTTAAGTTTTAAGTTTAAAGTTTAAAATTTAAAGTTTAAGTTTGAAGTTTAATTTTAATTTTAAGTTGAAGTTGAAGTTGAAGTTGAAGTTGAAGTCGAAGTTTAAGTTTAAGTTTAAGTTTAAGTTTAAGTTTAAGTTTAAGTTTTAGTTTTAGTTTTAGTTTTAGTTTTAGTTTAAGTTTAAGTCCACAAATGACGGAGAGCTAATGTACATTTATGGCTAATGTACTTGTTTTCAGGCAGGTTAACATGGCACTATGTAGTATGTGAGGTTTTTGCCATTTTCTGCATCGAGATGATGGCCGATCAGAATAATTAATTTCAATTGAAACTAGTAAGAAATGATCTTCGACTGGGCCGAAGTTAAAATACCCCCGTGGCCGAACCAAAGAATATTCAAAGCAGTCAATAAAATGTTTATTTGTAAAAAAATTTTCGTCATAGTTTTAACAGAAAATATTCGCTTTTGTTTTTTTATGAAGTCACTTTGTATGGGAGGTGGGTGTGGTTTTCCGTCGATTTGGTTGAATTTCATACACAGGGTACATGTTATATATCAAAGTTTATATGCAAAATTGCAAGTCCATACAATAATTTTTGTGGAATTTAAAGAGATTTTACATTTTTGATAAACTCACTTTGTATGGGAGGTAGTTGTGGTTTTCAACCGAATTGGCTCATTTTCGGTCACAGCCACCATATCTTAATTTTGCTTTAACTTTGCTTTCTTTTTAATCAAATATAATCTTTTTATAACTTTCAAAATGCATGAGTTCAGGTAGTACTGGAAAAAACTCTTCCATCTGAAAATGGATGCTTATTAGCGTCTAAAATCATATTCCCTCACTTGAGCAGCGCAACTAAACTCACTCGTAAAATTACACACAATGAATGCATTGACCGCACACAACTGCACGCTTAAATAAAAAAGTTAGCAACATTGCTGCGTAATCGTAGCATGTCGCCCATAAAATTTTGCAGCTACAATTCACAACCAAGAATCCATAACAGATAACATAACAATAACTATTCAAACAGTGCATAAGAACAACAAACGTAAAGCATTAGAAAAGGCACTAAAAATAAGTAGCAAAAATAGTAGTGTACAAAAACAACATGAAGACGATGGGATGGAAAAAATACAAACGTGCTGCCAGTTACTAGGGCTCATAGCAACCGACCAACGTGTTGCAACTCAAATTATTATAACTATGTGGCATAAGCATGAACTTTTTGCCCAAAAGTATGCAAGATATTTTTTATTTTTTGTTTTTTTTTTTTGGTTTTCATAGTGTTTGTTTTTTCACTTGGCATGTAAAAAGTATGCAATATTTGCTATACAATGTTATGTTGTTTTTTTTTCTACCTTGTATTTTCACATGTTTGGTGAATACCAAGTAATGGGTAGAAAAGAAGACAAGAACAACAAAATAAAATGCTGCATACTTTTGCGCTTAAATTTTTATTACATTAACAAATAATGAGCATTTGCTGTTCAATAAAAGGAAAGAAGGCGGAAACAAAAAGGAAGTTTTCAAATGAATACAATGTAGCTCTTATTTTTTAAAAAATATATAAAATATTGTGGTGAACTCTGTGATAGCCATACGTGCTATTTTGCCGACTTATGGAAATAATCTCAAGAGTTTTTTTCAAACTCAAAAATTTTAATAAGGTTATAGCGGGAATAGCATATTTTTCCAGTGTACAAATCTATACAAAGTTAAAAGTAATAACTCGAGTAAGGACAAAAATTCGAAACAAAATAACCGAAATCGATCATATACATATTTTGACGTTGATACAAATAATTTTCAAGATGTATTTGCTGGAAATGGAAATATTTTGTAGTCTAAGCACTTACTCCCAGACTAGGGAAATTCTACGTAAGTTCACAAGCCCCTTATAAATATTTAATTTAATAGAATTTTCCAAGTATGCACCACGATATCAACAAATTTTTTTTTGTTTCGTTAAGCACGAAAAAAATAGAAAAATTTCATTTTGCTGAAAAACGAAACTATCAGAAAATAAAAATTTTGTTTCAAGTTTATTAAAAAAAAAAAAATCTTATCGTTTCTATGATACAGTCGAAGTATATTTGCGTCAATCTATGTTCTTGCAAAATCTCAAACCTCTGAAAGTTCTTCACCGAATTGGAACTTTGGCACAAAAGTAAATTTGAATAAGGTCGTGTATTTATATAAAAAAAATGTTGCCACTGCCTTTTTTCCCGCCCACAAATCAATGAAAATGGTATATATCAGAGGATTTGGATCGTAGTAGACTAATATTTGGTAACTTATAGTTAACTGTCGACAATTCTACTAAAAAAATGGACGTGGTCGAACTACATTTACATGCACTCCTCAGAAAGCATTACAATTCCTAAGTTGCGCATTTTTTACTGTGTAACTTGGTCTGCATACTAGGCTTGGGCATTTTAGTTCACCACAAAGATCGCTCTTCTCAGTTCAATCGTATGTAATGAACTAGTTCATTCATTTAGTTCTTTTAGTTCGTTCGTTCGTTTTGTTCGTTGCATGTTTTACTTCAATCCCCAGCTAGACAGCTCTAACGTAGTTACAAACACAATGAAACAAAATTTGGTGTTCACTAATACACTCTTAAATTTTGATGTCATGTTAAACAAGGAAAGTTGTATGTGCTTACATAGCTTGCTCCTTTACGCAGCAAACAAGCTGAGGATGTGAAAAAAGTAGCGAAAAAACTTTAAGTGATGCAAGTGTAAGTTAAGCAATATAATAATATCCTAAATGATACCTTTGGAATATGATGTCCGTGGCGCGTTGGGTAGAATGCGCAGCTTATGTGGCAGAGACCGCGGTTCAAATACCGTCCGACACAGGAAGGTTTTCATTGAGTTTAATTTAATAAATTTAAATATATATGTATATGTAAAATGTAAAATACAATAAAGAGAAATATGATTATTAAAAATTAAAAATGGCAAAATTCCTTTCTAAATAAACGCGAGTTTTCCTTGCTAGAGTTAAAAAAAAAGCCAATATTTGAGAGATATTTTTTTTATTTTCTTTAAATGTTTTGCCTAAATTTACCTTTTGTAAATACTACCCATTAATAAAAATAACAAAAAAAAATACTTCTAAACAAAATTATAAGAAAAAAGAATTTGGTTTTATTTGGTGAAGGGTTTGAACTCGCGTTTGTTTGCATTTAAGGCCAGCGCTCTAACCACTACACTATGGTGGAAAAATTTTGCGGAACGCTAACTGTGTACTTAAGTAAACAGCTGAGTTTGTTATTAAATTCTTTATGGAATTTGTTGTTAGTGTGAGCAGAGCAGCTGTAGCTTTTTTTAATAGATAAAACATGTGTGGCAGACAGAGATGCCAGACCACACGGATAGACAAAAAGGCGTTATATTTTGCACGACGCTAGAACAAATATAACGTAATTTGTATGGAGCATTTTATATGAATATAACGTCAAAGGCGTTATAAATATGCCATATATATGGCATATCTAACAGTTAGGTGTCTAGCTGGGTCGTTCCTTTAGTTCGTTCGTTCTTTTAGTTCGTTAGGTATTTTAGTACGTTTAGACGAACCAAGGATTCAAACCATAGCTTGGTAAATTTAGTTATTTTTGCTCTCGTTCGTTTTGTTTTTACTCGCTGCAAAATCAATTGAACTAAAATGAACGAAAAGAACGAGAAATACTGCACTAGTTCTCATAGTTCATGTTATGAGTGGAAATCGTTCAATTTAACTAGTTCGTTCATGAACTACCCAAGCCTACCACATACCAAGTGCTATGGGTCCAAGTGGCGGTCACTATATAAATGTCGCAACGCTCACTGTTAGCGACCAATTATACATATAAAAGTGAAGCAACGTGTGCCTGATGACTATAGACTACAAAACTACTGGGCCGATTCGGCTGAAATTTTGGCAGTCGATTTCTTTCGTTGCCACACCTTTTTTCACACCCACAAATCAATAAAAAGGCCAAATTTGAGACTTTTTAGCTGTGTTTCTTATTATTCAGTGCAATATATCATTAAATTTAACTCTTGGGATTTATTTGTTCGAACGTGTAAGTAAAAATATATTTATTCATTAATTCCTTCATTACTTTATTCATACGTTCATTTCGTGAGTATTGTATATTTTTACTTTTGCGTGCCACATCAACCCGGCCATGTTGTACAGGTTGTATAGTAAAAATAAAATGAAAAAAATAATGAAAAATTAAAAAATTCAATCCAATAAGAACCGAATTTTTTTTGTTGAAATTATCGTTATTTTAAACGTTTGTTTGAGCAAAAACCGAAAAAACGTTACTTTGTAAACTCCGAAACAAATATCTTTTTTTTCTTTCTTTGAGATAACGTTATTTTTTGAATTTTTTAATTTTGGTTCAACGAAAAAAAAAATTGGTTATCATTAAAATAAACGATATGCACGTTATCTGGAATTTTCAATGGAAGTGAAGTATGGACTTTAAGCTTCAAATTTCATAATATAGGATTCTCAGATTCTTGGTATTGACCTTTTTTTGGAGTGTACTCCATAAGGATCGGTTTTCATTTATGTATAGCCCACGGTACGAAGAAAATATGCAGAGTGAAATTGAGTGTTAATAAAAAGTGAAAGCGTTATATGGTGGAATCTATGCTAAGGTGGAAAATTTATCTACTTCACCACACAATGCTATCAATTTTAAACATTGGCCTATGTCTTTGATCAAATGTTTTATCCATGTCCTAAACCAAACGATTAGTTGTGGTGAATTACTCTAATGTAGCGAAGTTCACCTTGTGCCAAAAGGAAACTTTTCGGTTGTGGTACGAAAAAAAAAACAATGAGTTTACTCTTGTAACTTACAATGAGTATCTCTGATATAAGCAGAATATATAAAATATGCTTCCATATACGCTCTTTGCCTATTGTATATACTTGAAGATAATCGTTTTTAATAGGAGTTTAATTTATAAATATATACATTTTATATATGTATGTTAACTTTTTACAATGGGTCTTCTTTAAAATCCAATTTTTTTATTTTTTTTATTTTGAAATCATACGCCATAAGAAATATCCTTTTTCGGGAAATTTAGAACTTTAGTTCACACAGCCTTCGTTTTTTGACTCTTTTTTTTTTAAATGAATAAGTGCATGTAAAATTGTACACTTATGGTAATTTAACGTTTAAGGGAAAATTTCAAATAGTGCCGTTTACTAATCTATATCCATTTCTATCGCGTAAAATGTAAAATGTTTGAAAAAATGAAATTTTTTCCTGTTGTTGGAAGATTAACCATTAAAACTCTTTCATAAGTATCAAATGCATCTTTACTTTCATATTGATGAATGTTATCCATCCATTAAGTACTTAAAAAAATTATTTTTTTAAAAATTTTTTGACGTAAAAAGTTAACCTCAAATGTTAAGTTAACGATAAGTTAAGATAAGTAAGTTAACGATAAACGTTTTTAAAAGTTTCAAAATACTTTTCAGTAGTTTTTAACTGATTTTTGGGAAACTTAAATTCTGAGAATTTGCTGTTTCTTGTTAAGTCCTATATGTCCTTCATGAATTAAATTCTGATTTCTCGAAAAAAATTTTTGATTAACTCTTTCCTTTGTCATAGAACTATCAGGTCACACAATGTTCGACATGTCTTCAACGACAGAAGGGATCTACGTACTGCAGAAAGTACTTGTTCGCTCAATAATAATTCTGCCTCGTGTGTTTGCTTTAAATTTGTTTCTCATCACACTCTCCTTGTTTTATGTTCATGTCGCTCTTCTACTCTCTATACCTCTTTCCCCTCTCCATGATCTTTCGTTTTTATTTATTCACGGCTTGAAACGAAATAAAAAATGAACATGGTATTTTCGCTTATAGCCAAAAATTTATTTAAAATATTTATACAGAGTATAGAAAAAAGGAACAATTTTTTCTTTCTTTCAAAGTTAAATAAACTATTAAAGTTTTACTTAATGCTAAATGCACTTATTCACTTTCACTTCACCGCAGTTTATATATGTTGCATTACTCAATATTGTCAGATGCGAAATTTTCATTACTAGAAAGTTAATTCTCATTCTAATTCAATATCAAAGCACCATAATATTGAGTCTGACAGAAGATAGTTCTCTTTTCTTTGTTCTCTATTCTCTCTCTCTCTCTCTCTCTCTCTCTCTCTCTCTCTCTCTCTCTCTCTCTCGAAGAGGCACAAGCAGTGTTCGGACTTTACTGCAATTGCAGTAGATCTACTGCGCTTTTTAGCAAAATTGAATGCTTTACTACGTCACTGCGGTTTTTTCAAATGTACTGCGATTTATTCTCAACAAACATTTGTAGGGTTATTGTTAATAAAAAACTACTCCGAAAAAATTTGTTTTACTGCGTTTTTTTTTAATTTACTGCGATTTACTAATTTTCAAGTCCGAACCCTGGGCGCAAGCTTCCTACGTTTTTTTTTTATCACTGAAGTAATAGCGCCATGTCAAGCAAATATCAGCTCTGTTACTCCGTTGTCGTCAACGACGTCTTTAAAGACAACGTCTTTGGAGACTATTTTCGCCACTGCGTTCTTATCATGGTATAATAATACAAGGTAGCATTGACAACTGCTTATTTTCTCTTCTACAAGAAAACATCGTTTGTGCAGTCGTGTTGTGCTTGCTCAGAACAAAGAGAGAATAAAGAGCAACATGGAGTTTATTGAAGCTCTCGCAGCACACACGTATGGAAAGCTTAGGATCAAGCAATGCATGGCATTGTGGATGATTTTTAAAGAAACTTTGCACTTTAATTAAAGATAATTTTGCTTTAAATTTCGTAAAGAAAATATTCCTATATCCTTTTGCAGCACAAATGTGATATTTTAAAACTTATTTCATAAAAATCGGGCCAGTACTTTTGGAGTTTAGTGGCAACAAAAAATGTTCACTTTAGTATTGCAGAGCTCATAGAATTCTTATATCCTTCAATGAAATCTTGAATAGTTCAATAAAAGCACATCAAACAATTATATATGCAAATTTGATTTAGTTGAAGAAAAATATGCTTCAAAAGAAATAAAAATTATTTTCCGTTAATCCAAGCATGTTGTTTCTCTATAGAAAAGCCTTCAGCGTCGAAGTATTGCAAATTTTGTAATTTTCCACAGGGCTATAAAATAAATTGTTATTTAAACTAAGCTCTTTGAAGCTTTCTTTGTCTTAATTGCGTCTCGACAATATGTTTTATCAAAAACAACAAAAACCTGCTAAATAATAATTTGGCTATAAAGTCTCACAATGCCGCCGAATTAAGTGTTGCTCATAAAATAAACCCGTTTCCGGCTTATTTTACTACCTAGAAATTCCATTTAAACTCATTTGTGCGCGAAATATTCACATTATTCAATTATTAATGAAGGTGTTTAATTGGCAAAAGAACTTCTCCAGAGCCCGAGTCTCAAATCTCAGCTACCTAAAATATTTGGGCGTACTTTTATGAGTTAGCCCAATAAAAACACAACAACAACAAAATGTGCTGAAGAAAGGCATCATAATAAATAGCATGGAAAACTACTTTGCCAGCAGTTAAGCCAAGTTATATTAATGCGCGTTTATTAATAAGAAAGTGCAAAATTTTTTTTTTTTATATCCTTCACTGAAAATTAGTCTATAATGGATGAAATGGAAAAGCTGTGCTCAGTGAGCTGCTTGCAATTGGCAAGCAGCGTAGAAGTATGAGCAAGTGGCAGCAGAAGACTTTGCCAAAAGTTTCTTGTGAAATATGCAAACAATTTTTTATTAATTTTATTTATTTATGTGCTAATTAGCTTTATGAAAATGCAGATGGCGCAAGAAACAGGAAATGCGCTGAAATATTGGGCACATCAATAGCTGCAGGTAGTTAAAAACTAACGTAAACTAAAGTGTTTCTTCCAAGGCTACTTTTTGAGAGTTTTATGTATGTATTTACACTTGATTATAAATCATCTTCCTTAATGTTAAGAATTTTCCAACAACTCTCACAAATTTGTATAAAATAAAAAAACATCTTTTAAAAAATTGTTGTGCTATGGTTCTAAAAGGATTAAGTCAAGCATAAAATCGAAAACCTTTAATTAAAAATTCCGAAAAATCTCCGAAAACAATCCTTTGATTGATGAGTTATGACGTTTGACTTACGTATGTAGAACGCCTGGCAACATCAACATTCAGGTTTTTCTTTTGATCTTCCTCCTAGTTGTATCCACACAGCAAAAACAGCTATATTCTGCTATTAAAAAAAAAACTTTTAAAAACCTTATTTGTTCCTTTAACACCTGCCGTCATTTTGATAACCTAAGAATTTGCTGTCCAGAAGATTGCGTGATCACTTAGTGGATCCCAACAGCTGCACCACAGGGTGCAGCGAAGCATTACCGATTGGCAGATCACACCCTCGTTGCCACATATCCAAAGAACTCGATTTGGTTTATTTTAATTGACGATATTGTTGTTGTTGTTTCTGTTGTTGTTGTTGATTTAAACTTGAACTAGTTGTGCCACAAACCTACAATTAAGTGTGTCTGGCTGCGCTTGGCTGGCCTTGTCTGGCGGCTAGCCAATAAAATTTTGATCAAATTGGTTTTGTTTATTATTGTTTGAAAGTTTCTAACTAACTTTTAACAAGGTGCGAAAAAGCAATTATGTAGATTGGTCTTTTTAAAATGAATGAATTGGCTGTGAGTTTAGAAATGAAGGCAACGAACATATTAGAAAAAATTAGTTTTTTTTTTTATATTACTTTGAAAATGTTACGTTTCTGCAAATCAAAGAATTTTAGTTCAAAAAAGCATTTCTTTTTTTTTTTGACATTATTGTAAAGTCGGTTCAAATATGTATATTTTCCAAAATTCAGGGATCTTGATATTTGAAATCAGAAGCTTAACAAATTCTTTACAATTAGGATGATTTTTTTTTTTATTGTCAGCCCAGGTTGATGTCTTCAATATATATATCAAAGACATGCTCCATATGCGGCGAATTTTTTGGGCAAAATTATAATTACTCAATGTATGAACCATGCAGTTTAAACGTACTGTGTCCAAACTATATTATAATTATTTAATTTTGCGTAACACTATGTTTAAAACACGCCGAAGCGTTTTACGGCGAAGTGTTTCATCGGCGAATTGATTCATCGGTTTTACTCATCATTGCGGCTAAAGAAGTTTCACTTAAAAAAAAAATGTTCATAAAAATGTCAAAATATTTATTTAGTTTAAGCCAAATATAAAATAAAAAATTAATTTTGAAACGAATCTAATAAAAATTTTGCTCGAGCAAAATTTGAATTTTGACAATACGTGGTTTTTTCCATTAACATGTTTACTAACTGGTCGACTAGTCTATTGAACTGAACAAAATTTAACTAAAATAATTTGCTGACAAAAAATAGGTCTATGTTACGACTGCCGTTAGCCGTCTACCGAAAAATTTGGTATATTTGGCATGGACAGAGCAAGGTTTCGAGATAAAAATTTCGTCCATTCTTCTGTTATAACTCGTTTTAATTGTTCCTTTGATGTTATATAGGTTGCTTTTTAATAGATTGTTTCATATCCGCCTATAAATGTTCGATCGAATTGTGATCCGGCGACTGAGGAGTTGTTCCTTAAATATTTGGCATATTTTATAGGATCCAAAGTCGAATATGCTGAGCTGTATTCTTCGGGTCAAATATGCACCTTGTTGAAATATGTAAAGACCCAAGGGCCCAAGGTTTTCGGTACTTGCTTGTCTTTAAAATTGTCTTAAAAAAATCTCTATGTATTACTGATGGTTCATTCTGTCATTTATGAACTGGATATTGCCAACTGCATTTACACTCAATAATGATAGAATCAAGATTACGCGTTCTGCAGTCTCGTTATCTAATGCTCTCTTTCTCAATTGAGAGCATGACGCACAGTGGGAAAGTTTGTATGGAGAGGCGGCGAAAAATCAATAACTTTGAGTGCCGTCAAGGTATTTGAACGAAATTTGGTATAAAAGCTAAGATAATACGTACCCGTATATACGGTATGGTATGCAAGCTAAGATAAGAAGTTCTAACCCACCTGCCATATTCTCCAGAAATTCCTCTATATAATTGGTACTTATTTTGATCGATGACTAATGAATTGTCTGGCTCCAGTCACAAGAATGATAGAAACATGACTACGCGTTCTGCAGTCCCGTTATCTAATGCTCTTTTTCTCAACTGAGTGCGTGACGTCACAGAGCACTTTTGCTTGACAAAAATGTATTCAAATGTGCGATCGCTTAGGCAAATTGACGAAATTGAAAATAAATTCTTTCGGAAAAGTAAAGTAAAAAAGAATGTCTACTCTTCTGTATAAAAATATGAATATTTTCGTATACGAAAAATATGAACTTTTTAAAGTTTCATGATTTTTATCTCCTTTTTTTGTTTTTTTTTTAAAGGGTAGGGATATTACATATAATACTATATGAGCTATAGTCTGCCCACAAGACATATGACAAATAGTTATGTACCAAGTCTTAATAATTAGAGAATATAGAGAGGGAGGAAGTGGAGTTGGAGCTAAGAAGGTTATTTCGGAGTTCGGATCTGGTGAGATGAAAGTCGAATTCATTGATCACGTTATTGGTCAAACGAAGCATCCTAGTTATAGGTTCACCGCATCCATAGCCGGTGCGATCAAAGGTGAGATGGAAAAGAGGTACAGACCTGAGGTTGCGAGGGTTAGTATTAATGGATATCAATTGAAGAAGTGTAGGGCAGTTAATGGTTCCGCCCAGTAGTTGATGAATAAAGAGAACATCGGCAACTGCCCTGCGTTTTACAAGAGTTTGCATGTTAATCAACATCAAACGATCAGCATAAGGAGGTAAATTGATACTGTCGGAAGCGGGTAGGCCACGTAACGCGAATCGAATGAATCTACGTTGTACAGCTTCGATGCGTAACGAATGAGAGACATATAGAGGTGATCAAACCTGGCTAGCGTATTCAGGTATGGGCCTCACAAAGGTTGTGTAGAGGGATTTCGTAACGTATGGGTTAGAGAACTCCTTAGACCAATATTTTACAAAACCAAGTGTAGAATTGGCTCTACTAATGACGTTATCAATATGGGACCGAAAATTAAGTTCCTTATCACAACTTATACCCAAGTCCCGCAAAGAACTTACAGAGGGAAGAGGCTCTCCAAAAATATAATAAGTTCGTGATGGGGATTGGAGTCTCTTCGGCGAGTATGTGATTGCTTGACATTTACTGATATTGAGTTCAAGGAAAGTTTTATGGTACCTAGTAGAAAAACTAATTAGGTCATCTTGAAGACTTTCAAATACTTTTGGTGTGCATGATAGTTTTGCGATGGGTCTATAATTTTACATATCATTTTTGGCCCTTTTTTAGGAAAAATTGATTGAGAGATAGAGAGCTGGAAAAGAGCTAAAAGGGGATGAGCTAAAGTATTAACCCATCGAGTCCAGGAGTGTAATCGTCCTTTAAATTTCTCAACTTTTCTTCTACAGTGGTAATATTAACCGAGGTTAAAGACGTTTGAGCGCAATTTCTTAAAGAATAGAAGTATTCAGGGTCCAGTTCATCATTATGACTAGTATGTACATGGCTGACTGAAAAAACTTGCAAAAAAATTTGCAATTATTTCAGGATCGTCCGAAGATGTGTCTGAAAATTTAAGAGTGGACGGGTAATTGTCTGATGTGCTCTTAATATTAATGAACTGGTAAAACTTTTTTGGGTCAGTGATAAGTTTGGTTTGGATATGAGCTAGATAGGATTCATAAAGATGTTCACAAAGATAAGAATACTCCATACTTAATTTCCAAAATCCGGTTTAAAAAGGTTACATTTTGTTTCATCGTTGAATATTATTCGTGACCAAAATCCATTTTCGTGACTTTTTTTATGTTTCTCTCGCAAATTCTAAGCGTTTTTTTAAGATTTTTTTCACTTATTAGTTGTTAAGTTCGGAAGTTTTTCCAATTTTTTCACGATTTTTTCACTTATTAGTTATTTAAATCGGGAAATTGTTACCAGTAGCTCAGAGCTTCCTCCGGACATTCTCATCACTTATATGTGTACCACAATATTCGTAAAAGGTCCTGATAACCTCTTTGGCAGAAGTTCGAGACTGTTTCTTGATTTTCCGTATTATAATGGACTCATCGCAAGTACTAAGTTTTTCGGTCTGCCTGTTCGTTGTCAAACACGAATTGAGGTTTTAAATTTTGAGAAAAAAATTCTGGCCCTTAAGACTCATTGAGACCAAGTTTTGTTTAGAAACTATAATATTTTGGCTTTTGGCAGGAAAATCAAACTACATAAATTTCCCATGATGCATTTCGGCCTCGGTAGTTAACATGCAGCTCTACTGCCATTTCAGAGGTTTGAATCCCGGCCATGCCATGTTCTTACGCTGCTACTTAACTTATTTCTTTCTTCAAGAATCAGTTAATTAGAAACTAAAAGTAAAAATACATCAATATTTACGACTCTAAAGTTAAAGCTGGTGGTAGAGAATATTTGTAAAGAACATCGCTAAGTAACTTGAATTGCCTTAGAATACAGGCATCGGTAGTCGAAGAGACAGCGCACTGGGTTCGAGTCTCGGCTAGGCTATAGTCCCACGCTTTAATCTTTCTGAATTTCTTTTGAAATTTTCGATTCGTAAAATTGTTTGCTTTTTCATTCTGAATTATCTTTATTCAATATTTTCCATTTCATAATGGATTCAATATGGTAGGTTGTATAGTTTTGAGGAATGGGTTATATAATTGATTAAACAGCGCTTTATTTAGAAGAAATATATAAAGCTTACAACTGTTTTCAAAATCCATGCTAATTGCAATAAAAACCATAAAATTTAAAAATTGAACTTAAGATTTTTAAAATATATAAAAACTGAAGAAAAATCATTCAAAATTTAATGATATATCAAATATTCCAGCATTTTTAAACATTTTTAGTCTAAGTGGTTGCTTGGGTTGTTAATATTATTCAAAAGAAATCTTTTCATTATAATCCTCTGCATAATTTTATGCCTGTTTGAAGTTATTTGAAGTCTTTTTTTACACATTTTTCTAACTTTTTAACTTCAATCCTTCAATCCTTCAATCTTACGTGAGCACAAAAATATTAGCATCCTTTTTGTTTTTGCTCCTCTGTCTTGTATGACCTTCTTCCTTAACACCTTTGAATTAATAAAGCAAAACAATAACCTACCTAAAATCTTAAGCAACACAGTATCCCACATAAAAGCCATGCCTTCGTTTACACTCTCAGCTAAGGCCATAATTAGACTTGCTCATTTTGTTAATTTTCAAATTTGCACATTTTTTCGCACCCCTCAACTAGCACTTTGGCACCAATATCAATTTAGACGCTTAACTTATTAACGCCTTGTTAAAAACGGCGCACATTTGTTTTGGCCTAAGTGGCTGTTTGCAACAGCCTAACTCGCAACAAAATTCTACCTACTAACAACAACAGCAGCAGCAGCAGCTGTCAACATCAACATCGTCATCATCATCATCATCATCAGTATTATGATCAACACCAATTCCACCTAAGTTAGCCTAAATATAAAAAAAAAAAAAAAAATAGGGACCTACTTCCGTACAACCAACAGCGAAACCAATTTAAAACCAAAACAGACGCCGTTGCTACATAATGTTGACCACAAATTAAATTTGGGCTAAAATTCGATTTCCTTGAATGGCGGCGTTTGCGCGAATGTATTCACAACTAGCGCATATTGGGCGGAGACACGTTTTTCCCGAGCTGAACTGTACGGAACTGAACTGTCTGACAGCATTGAAGGTCGAACGCAGCCGGTGTAATTATAAAACCATCAACAGAATAATTAATCAATTTTTAAAATAGGCCTTAGCGGCAGAGACCTTCGACGAACAGGCAGAAATAACAGACCAATTTGAGCCAACAATATCGTAGGTGTGTGTTCGCAGGATATGTGGGAACATAATGAGGTGCTGTATATTTCAAACTTGATGCCTTGTTAAGTAATGCTTTGTTTTGAAAATAGAAGTTGAAATAAAACTGAATGTGTGGCTTGAAAATATCAGGTGTTTTTAATTTCTAGTTCTTAATTATTTATTTCGAACTTAATTTTTTGGAAAAAATTAAAAAAAGCCACTTACTTTATTAGTCCTGAGCACAATTTATTAAAAAACCTAACTGAATGGGTTGATTTTAAGAGCTCTTGGTTCACTTATTTGTGGAGTTAAAAACTTCTACCAGCCCAGTTTTTCGCATTCTTTTCTTAAGCTCTTCCTGCATTGCTGCACTTCATTGTGAAAGTGTGCTCTGCAAGTGCCACTACAGGTTAAGTAAGGTATTTTAACCTGCAAGGACTCTCTAGGCATTACTTTGACTGACTGTGATTCCTGAGCTAGCTTACGTTGCAAAGACAATGTTAAAGCAAAGGACCGCCTCTTGTGTTTTTTTTTTCCATATAAAAATATTTTGCTGGTTTCTTTTAACTACTATTTCCAGAGAACTGCTTGCGTCGGATTCATATTTCGCACAATGTGGTTCTGACAGCTAGGTGGGGGCATTCGCGCAGCAGAATGACACTCCAACATTCTAGCTTGCAGAAAGCAATGCGTCGAGCACAATAAGCGGAAGTCAATATTTGACATGTTCATCAAGACGCGCCGGAGTGCTTCAACAAAAATGTGCAAGAGAAAACAAAAATAGAATTTATGAAAGAGTCAAAAAAAAAAAACGGTTAAATACAAAAATGTCAACGTGATGAAATGAAGAGCTACTTCAGTTATGACAAGCAATGTCAGAAACCCTTAGCAGACAGAACAAAATAAAAAATGGAATTTTCCGAAGTAGTTTAAAGAGAATGCTCTATTATAAAAAAAATCTCTGTTATTCCAGTCTAAAAACACTTTAATTGCATTCAGGAATTTTATGAAGAATGCCATTGTTTATATTAAATACCGTTTTCTCAAGATAAATGAGTAGTTAAAATATTTTAATAATAAAACTGCAGGAGTTTCAGAGATAAGATCCTTTCAAAAAGCAAAATTAATGCTGTGAACGAAGAGCATCTAGTTTGTAACTTTGGTGCAAATAATTTATTTTGTTGCATTTTGCTATTCTTCGCCCGATTCTTGACAGCTATCAAAAACCAATATCGACTTTCTATTCAACCAATAGTGTTGCTCAAGTGCATACATACTCTCACAAACACAAGTGGTATGTAACGAAAGACACCTGGAGCGTTATACTGTCTTATAAATCGATACACTGCGAGGTTAATTTTGTAAAAATATTTAAAAAAGTTTATTATGGTTATGGTAATGGTTATAGCTATCGTTATGGTTATGGTTATGGTTATGGTTATGATTATGGTTATGGTTATGGTTATGGTTATGGTTATGGTTATGGTTATGGTTATGGTTATAGTTATGGTTATGGTTATGGTTATGGTTATGTTTATGGTTATAATTATGGTTATAGTTATGGTTTTGGTTATGGTTATTGTTATGGTTATCGTTATGGTTATGGTTATGTTTATGGTTATGGTTATGGTTATTGTTGTGATTATGGTTATGGTTATGCTTATGGCTCTGGTTATGGTTATGGTTAAGGTTATGGGTATAGTTATGGTTATGATTATGGTTATGGTTATGGTTATGGTTATGGTTATGGTTATGGTTATGGTTATGGTTATGGTTATGGTTATGGTTATGGTTATGGTTATGGTTATGGTTATGGTTATGGTTATGGTTATGGTTATGGTTATGGTTATGGTTATGGTTATGGTTATGGTTATGGTTATGGTTATGGTTATGGTTATGGTTATGGTTATGGTTATGGTTATGGTTATGGTTATGGTTATGGTTATGGTTATGGTTATGGTTATGGTTATGGTTATGGTTATGGTTATGGTTATGGTTATGGTTATGGTTATGGTTATGGTTATGGTTATGGTTATGGTTATGGTTATGGTTATGGTTATGGTTATAGTTATGGTTATATTTATGGTTATGGTTATGGTTATGGTAATGGTTATGGTAATGGTTATGGTTATGGTTATGGTTATGGTTATGGTTATGGTTATGTTTATGGTTATGGTTATAGTTATGGTTATGGTTATGGTTATGGTTATGGTTATGGTTATGGTTATGGTTATGGTTATGGTTATGGTTATGGTTATGGTTATGGTTATGGTTATGTTTATGGTTATGGTTATGGTTAAGGTTATGGTTATGTTTATGGTTATGGTTATGGTTATGGTTATGGTTATGCTTATGGTTATGTTTATGGTTATGGTTATGGTTATGGTTATGGTTATAGTTATGGTTATTGTGATAGCTATGGCAATGGCTGTGGTTATGGCTATGGTTATGGTTATGGTTATGGTTATGGTTATGATTACGGTTATGGTTATGGTTATAGTTATACTTTGACTTATGCTTCTGCTTTTTCTTTTTCTTTTTCTTTTGTTTTTGGTTGTTTTTGGTGGCGTTCGTGGCGTAGTGGGTTAAAGTGCGTGGCCTCTATATCAACAAACTTGGAGACCCGGGTTCGAACCCCAGCAGTGACAGAAAATTATTGAATTAAAATAATTTTTCTGTACGGCCGCCACTTCTATGTAGACAATGACAAACCTCAGAGAATAATCAAAATGCCATGTAAAGCTTCTTGAGAACAAAAACATTCCTAGGCGTTTAACCAGTAGGTCCGGTTCTCGGTCAATTGTGTACAAACTTAATAACACGCACAACACAATTGATCATAAGAAGCTAGGTCAAAGTTCTTTCAAGGGCTGAAATGGCCAGTCATTGGTTTTTATTTATTATTTGTTTTTGGTTTTGCTTTTGCTTTTGATTTTGTTGCTTTTGATTTTGATTTGGATTTGGATTTGGATTTGGATTTGGATTTGGATTTGGATTTGGATTTTGATTTTGATTTTGATTTTGATTTTGATTTTGATTTTGATTTTGATTTTGATTTTGATTTTGATTTTGATTTTGATTTTGATTTTGATTTTGATTTTAATTTTGATTTTGATTTTGATTTTGATTTTGATTTTGATTTTGATTTTGATTTTGATTTTGATTTTGATTTTGATTTTGATTTTGATTTTGATTTTGATTTTGATTTTGATTTTTATATTGATTTTAGTTTTGATTTTGATTTTGATTTTGATTTTGATTTTGATTTTGATTTGGATTTGGATTTGGATTTTGATTTTGATTTTGATTTTGATTTTGATTTTGATTTTGATATTGATTTTGATTTTGATTTTGATTTTGATTTTGATTTTGATTTTGATTTTGATTTTGATTTTGATTTTGATTTTGATTTTGATTTTGATTTTGATTTTGATTTTGATTTTGATTTTGATTTTGATTTTGATTTTGATTTTGATTTTGATTTTGATTTTGATTTTGATTTTGATTTTGATTTTGATTTGATTTTGATTTTGATATTGATTTTGATTTTGATTTTGATTTTGATTTTGATTTTGATTTTAATTTTGAATTTGATTTTGATTTTGATTTTGATTTTGATTTTGATTTTGATTTTGATTTTGATTTGATTTTGATTTTGATTTTGATTTTGATTTTGATTTTGATTTTGATTTTGATTTTGATTTTGATTTTGATTTTGATTAAGATTTTGATTTTGATTTTGATTTTGATTTTGATTTTGATTTTGATTTTGCTTTAGATTTTACTTTTGCTTTGCTATTGCTTTTGCTGTTGCTTTCGATTTTACTTTTTTTTTTGCTTTTGCATTTGCATTGGCTTTTGCTTTTGCTAGTGGTTATGATTTTTATTGTATTGCCTACTTTTAGGCTTAACCTTAGTTTCGTGTAAAAAAAAAGCTTTCTTTCAGTGTTCGAGCAGGTATTTTAAAATTGCTTAAAATTGCGGTTAAAGAAAACAACAAAATTGTATCAACTGAAAATAGCTTCCAGCGACAACAACAACAATAAAACACCACTGTGTTGGCTCAATTTGTAATTCTAACAAATACAAAAGCTCTGAACACATTCCAGCTGGACAAAGCAGTCGTTTTTTCTTTCTTTCTTTTTTTTTCAAAAACCACAACACAACCTGTTTCTTCGAATTTTAACAATTTCGAGTGAGGTGTATTGTGTGTATGTATGTATGTGTGTGTGTCAACGTGTGTTCAACACACAAACACATTATTATTTCCTTCCGCTTCCTTTACAATTGTAAGAAAATAACAAATTTTCCTCGTACTTTATTACTTTTTATTTATTTTTTATCATGCTTGTTTGACGCTTTTTCGCTCACGTCACTTTTCGACAGGCTGCTTCGCTCAATACCCCGATGCGTCATATGGAATTTGATGAATTTATGCCAGTGGAGCAGCTCCACAGCTAAAAACAGTAGCAGCAACAGTCAAGCAACTCCGCACACAACTCCGAAATGATGGCAAAAATAAGGATGAATAAAAAATTGAAAACACCCCGAACGAGGGATACGAAATTCTGGCAATGTTTACGTTTTGGCGAAAGTTCTGTTCATGCAGCAAGTATGCTACGCCCAACTCGCACAAACACACACCAACGGCAAATGTCAACAAACATACGAACATTAGCATTACATCCTACCTCAAGGTATTTTCAGTTGGCACACTAACATGAAGACCTACACTGGCACCTACACTAGCACAAACTTCTACAAGCACACACACACACAGCTCATTTAAAAACATACAAATATAACCATATGTTGCAAACTCGTGCACCCACCCCCTCCGAACTCGACAAGAACAATAAAAACATAACCGTGGGAATCCATGCAAACTGCGTGCTCAAAAATTCAATTGTTTACTTTAAATACTGACAGACATACACACAGACACACAATAGATAGACAGACACATGTGATCACAGAAGACCAAACACACATATTTATAGCTGGCACACTTACTCGGGCAAATTCAAAATAAACAATTTAAATGCAAATAAATTTGCCGAAGATAAAAACAAAATAAAGGATAAAAAAAACAAACTCAAAAACTTGCTGTCAAAACAGCACCAAACTTATACATACGCATTTTAATGAAGCTTTAATGAATGGTTAAGTTTCTTTTTAAAATAAATAAATATTTGTGAGAAGTTGTCTGAGTTTTATTAGTTCTCTACAAAAATTAACCAGGAGTGGAAATGTTGAATGCACTTTGAAAAAGCTGTTGTAGCTATTTTGATTTTAATTAAATTGGTTGAGTACTTGAAATAAGACAAAAATTTTTATTTTTTTTGTTTTTAGGTTCTAACCAAGGATTTCAGGTGTTTTACCGATTCAGCCAAGTCTGCCTTGGTTCGGAGATGGGGTGATAGATTTGGGAAAAATACCGAGCCATCAAGCGAAACATGTGCAGGATGTTCTAAGTTTGGTGGGAAGTTGTAGAAATATGTGCATTTGATTCTCAGACAATTGTTAATCCTTTAAATGAGTTATAATGTGTAAGGTTATTCACAATTACATGATAACTCTCCAGGTGGCTCGAGCTTTGTGAGTTGTACTCCCAAAAAAGAACTGAAATTTACCACTATTTCGGAAAAAAATTACCATTTTTGGAGAAAATATACCTTTTCCTAAAATAAAAAAAAAAATTAATTTAATGATTAACAACCGTTATCATTTTTTTTTGTTAGTTTACATATATTTATAAAGCAACAACAAAAACATGAAAAAATAACATTTGTCCACTTCACAAAGCGAAAAGCAACGCTGATACGACAACTGCTCCTATTCTGGACCATAATACAATTATACAATGTTGGAGTGGCAGCTATTTCGTCTTGCACCAACTGTCAAAAGTAGTATAAATTAGAGAACGAAAAAAGTAAAAACGAAAATAAGACTAAAATATACAGGCAAATTACAGTCGGTACAAGACACTCGTGAGAAAATAGCCAGCTGTCACTCCTACCTTGTATAATTGTATCATGTTCTGGACTAATTCTCAGTCGATTTCTCCGGGAGTGGATCGCCAACTGACAACCGCTTTGGTTCTGTTCGGGATCTTAAGCTACTTGTGAGTATGTTCAGAGAGGTAACAGTGCTGCCTACTCTAATAACTCAAAAAATTAACAAGTCTAAAAAAATTATTATTTTCGCAAAATTTACCACTTTTTGTCAAAAATTACCTATTTTTCCTCTGCCCAAAAAATTAGTCAAAAATTACCTCAATTAGGGAAATTTACCTCAATCTGGCAACACTGGTTCAGGCACACATAAGCACACACACTCACACATACACACAACAAGAGAAGGAGAGAGAGCATTCTTTTACGAATCCGAAAACTACCAGTATTTTTTAAGTGATTTTGATCCATTTAAAAGGTCGGATGTCACTTATGAAGTGACGAATGTCATTTCCGACATTGGGTTAGAATTTGGAAATCACGAAAACCCCTTGACAGTCAAAAACATAAAGCCAGCAGTCATTCTAAAGCCAACGATTTCTATAGTGGAGGTCCAACATACCTAACTTTCTACCTCCGATATTTCGAAATCTGTCCATTATTCGAATTTGTGCCCATGGAGAATTTTTATCAGGAGCTCGAATAGAATAACATATATCAATTTCATAAAATTTCACCAAGGACCACTTCCCATAAGAAACGTGGGGGTTCTTTCTCTATTACTAACTTTAACGTTTACGTCGTAAACCTTGATGAATTTAATTGGACCTTGGAATACTATGGTATCCCCATCGCAAACATTTTAACTCGAAGCTTAATGATGCTTTCGCTTAAAATGAAAATATGACAATATAGTTAAAATGGACATATTTCATGAAAACGGAATGGAATAAATCACCATTAAAGACGAGTATATTGCGGGGTTGGAAAACGAAAGTTGGCACTACCCATACATAAACTGTAGCTATAATGAAATATTTAAAAACTAATTAGAGCTATTTTTTTCAAAACCAAGTAGTGGATATTTTCTAAGGTTCTGCACGAGTGCTCTTGAAATGCGTTTCAAAATTTTTTTGTAAGGAATCATTAGAAACATATTTAAAAAGCCAAAAAAAAAAAGAAGGATTTTCTTATTAATTCTTCAAATTATAATTGAAGACTTATATGTTTAGTATAAAAATGCATTCTTACCGTTTTTAATAATATTCCACAGTTAAGAACCATTTTCTTCCGTGTTTCCCGGCCGATTTTGATTATTTTTTTTCGGATTCGCATTCGGATTCAGCGACCCATTTTTACCTAGTATTCGCCCTAGCAGCGAATTCGTAAATATAAAAAAAAATTAGGTGGCAACCCTATCAGCAATGTTTAAAACTCGTAAAAAACACATTTTAAGGTAACAACCCTATTGTTAAAAATTTTATAATTTTAAAATTATCTGTATTTTATATTTAATAAAAATAATCTTTAACTTTAAAATTCTGGAATCAGATTCGAAATCAGCGACCCCTAAAACTGCTGGATAATGTTTAAAACTCGTAAAAACTCGTATTATTAGGTGGCAACCCTGTATGGATAAAAATGTCACAATTTTGAAATTCTGACAACGGATTCAGATTCAGCGACCCGTTTTTACCTAGTGTTCGCCCCAGCACCGAATTCGTAAAAATAAAAAAAAAATAGGTGGCAACCCTTTTAGCTATCTTTAATTTTAAAATTCTGACATCAGATTCGAAAACAGTGACCCCCTAAAACTGTTTTACAATGTTTAAAACTCGTAAAAAATACATTATAAGCTGTTAACCCTATTGTAAAAAATTTTATAATTTTAAAATACTGACAACGATTTCGGATTCAGTGATCCAGTTTTACCTAATGTTCGCCCCAGCACCGAATTCGTTAAAATAAAATTTCTATTTATCAATGGTAGAAATAATTACTGCGCCACGGTTCTGTTGCGTAAGATGTGATTGATGCATTTTTCGCTGTTATCAATTGTTCTGTTTTTATAAAACGAACACCATTGTGCTCTGTTGAAGCAAACGGCGAACATGGTTTGCTTGGAAGCTGACGAGTGCTCTGCTCGTTTGTTGTCATGAAATGACTTAAATACGTTCTGCTTGACTAACAGAGTTCTGTTAAGCTCTGAACTCTGCACTGTTGTAGAAAAAACGAGTGCATTCGTGCAGACGTTTAATATTTACCAGAAAAACCAGAAATCATCAGTGTAAGTATAGACATCCACATGGGTAATTAGTATATATATACACTCGCCGCCAAAAAAACCCTCGCACTGACCTCATCTCTGAAAATCATGTAAAAATGAAAATTTTGTGCATGATAATAAAACAAAATTAAGGACAATGATATAAATAAATATATTTATACAATAAATAAGTATAAACTTCGTCATAAAATACATTGATTTTCGAAATTTGACAAATATATGAAAAATGGTGCTTAACTGGTTGGAACAGATATTTTTCGCTGTTTTATTTATTTTACAAACGAAGTTTTTTTATTTAAAAATTTCATTTAGTTATATGAAATTAAGGTAAATTAAATTGTATTAAATACAAAATGAAGCTTAACAAAATAAAATTTGATAGGTTTGACACTTAATACTTCAATATTTGGTATTGCCGCCTCTATTCTTTATGACCTCCTGTATACGAATTGGCATTGAGTCAAATAGTTTTCATCTATTTCTTGGAACCATACATCCTATATAATCTCTTTTAAATGAATTAGAGAGGTCGGCCGCTTCTCTCGAATTCTTCTGCTCATATAATGCTAACGATTTTCAATAGGATTAATGTCAGGGCTATTTCCTGGCCAAGGCAAAGATACAATTCCTGATGAATTTTTATGATTTGACACCTGAAATTTGTAACAACACATAAAATTGTAAAAAAACTAGTCTTAAAAAAGATTTAACACTTACAGTTTTTGCCCTGTGACACGGTGCCGAATCGTCCTGAAAATGGATAACAGCTTGATGTTCGGAAAATTGCTCCCAGGTAGGAATAACGCCTTTATTGATGATGTCAATATATTTTGCAGCATTTACGGAGCCTTTCAGCATGATTATTTCTCCAACACTGTATCTTGTTATCGCTCCCCAGACCATTACATAAGGAGAATGTTTAACTGTAGGCAATACACATTTTTCAGAAAATCGTTCGCCCTTTCTGCGGCGCACAATGGCGTTTCCGTCTGCTCCGAAGAGATTAAATTTAGACTCATCTGAGAATATGACTTGAGCCCAGTCCATTTCAGACCATTTTTTATAAGATTTAGCCCATTCTAACCTTTGTTTTTTCATTCGAGGAACAAGCGACGATTTTTTGGCTGGGCGCCGCGCTCTAAGACCCATGCTATCAAGCCGCCTCTGAACTGTTCTGTCACTAATTTTTTTTTTTGAGTCATCGTGTGAAACATTTTACTAATTAGTCCAGCATGTTGGAATCGATCTGAATCACATATTCTTCTAATTTGACGATCATCTCTTTCCGTTGTCTTTTTGGGTCGTCGGCTACCCTTTACGGGCCATTCTTCATAATTTTTGATCACGTTTCTTACACTCCACTCATTTATACCTAATTTAATAGCAATCTGACGTTTGCTTATTTTGTTTTTGTAAAAAGCAAGAATTAGAGCTTTTTGTTCTAAAGAAAGCATCTTCTTAATATTAACTTTGTATAAGCACTTGTTTCAGTAATAACACTCATAAATTGGTTAAGGACGTAATTCAATTGAATTAATTTTCCAAAGAACTGTTAAAACCATGGCCAACAAACCAACATAAAATAAATACAAGTTTGCCATTTCTTTCAAAATAAAAATGAATTTGCTATTTAAAGTTGAGATTTTGTAAAAAAATTTAGTGCGAGGGTTTTTTTGGCGACGAGTGTATATAAATATATAATTTGGCCATTTTAGCCCTTGATAGGACTTTGACTGAACTTCTTATGATCAAATTATGCTCAACACGTGTTATTAAATATTTGTACAAAATTGATCGAGAACTGGACCTACTAGTTTTATAACGACTCCGAACGGCTAATGTGCATGTTCTCAGGAAGCTTTACATGGCATATATTTACCCTCTGAGGTTTGCCATTGTCTGCAGAGAGGTGACGGCCGAACACAAAAATTACTTCAATTGAAAAAACTTTCTGTGTCAGATGGAATTGAACCAGAGTTTTCTGGCATATGGGTCACGTACTCTACCCACTACACCACGGCCGCCCTGTTGCTTATCATTGTCTAATAAAACCTTTGAATTTAAAAACTGAAATTATATTAGTTTAATGAGAATGCAAGAGCTCACTCGCTCTATTCCGCCACTCACAAGCTTAAGGCATTTTGTTAATTTCTGCAGCTTATTCTCGCTTCTTTTTCGTTTTTTTTTTCATTTAGAAAAAAAAACCTTTTCTTGGTTTTCTAAAACACTCCCACTCGCGAGTAAGAGCTGTCTTGTCGCCCTGCACGTGAGCAAGAGCTTAAATATCTGAGACGATCGGAATACTTTTTTACTGAGAACTGGGCTGCCATCTTGCATAATATTGAGTGTGATAACATTTTTAATATGAAATTGTTAGGATAAGTCGGCAAACAAGTCTTCTTCTGAGATATTTATGTCCACATTTTGTAATAATGAAAAGCTAAATTTCGTTATAATTTAAATTTAAAATTTAATTTAAAATGGAATTCTCAGTATTCTAGAATATTTTCAAGGAACCTTGGCTGTTTTGTCTTGCATAGCATGTCTTATTTTTGGTTTAAAGACTTATCGTTTTAAGTTGTTAAGACTTCATTAATTCAATATTATTATTATGATGAAATGTTCAAGAATATTTTGATGAACATGAATACTGATAGAGATTACTTGACTTCTCCTCAAATATTATTGGAATAAATTATTTTTTGTCAGTTCGCGAGTGGCTTTTAATATGGCTCCAGGCTCTTTGCTCGCTCGAAAGAAATTTGCTTGGAAACGGGAGCTTTCAAATTAAAAACACTACTCGAACTTGTGAGTGGGAGCTTCAGCATTTAAATACAGCTTGGACTCTCTAGCGCGAGCTTGCAATAGTTGAAAAACATCTCGGTCTCTTAAACGAGAGGTGCAAAATCAAAAATAAGCTCACACTCGCGAGGCAATAGTAAAAAATTTTTGAATTCAGTTCAAAGTTTTTACTTCACAAGCCATTTGAAAAAAAATAATTTTATAACTAAAACTAATATAAAGAAACTTAAGATAATGGCTTTTGTTAACCCTCTCATGCCCAATGTTGCCTATAGGCAACATAGTACTTATAGGCTTCTATGTCCCGCTATTTTTATTTTTTTGACCTGCGGTTTTTTACATTATGTAGCCTTATGAGTTGTACAAACTAACAGTTATTTGTTCTATAGTAAAGTGTACGCGTGTTTATTTAGTAGTCGTTCTCCGTAGAGTGAAATTGCCAAAATCAAGATCAAGATCGTTTCGTGAAAAAAGTGTTTTTACAAAAAGTGTTAAAAAACATTCAATAATAGTTTTATTGTAAGATGAAGTAAACAAAATAAATAAATAAAGGTAATAGAGTTATTTAAAAAAACATGAAAAACCAGTCTAGTCTTTTTAGTCTGTCCAACCACTCCCCAATGTTGCCTATAGATAACATCCTGTGATTTTGAAATTAATGTTAATTCGTATTTGAGTCAAGACTAATACATATTTGTCCTCAAAAAATGCATAGCCCCTCCCATTTTAACTAGGGCATGAAAGGGTTAAAAGTTCATCATTGTTTTTGACGTTATTTTTTCTTTCTTTTTTTTCAGAGTTTTCGGACAAATTTAGTCATGGAATTGAAATACATATATATAATTTTTTTTTTTTTTGATTTTTGGAAATTTCATTTTACCTTTTTTTCAATCTGAAAGTTATAAAAATCTGTTCTGTTTCTTTTTTTTTCGGCAAGTTATACCTTAAGTAATACACGACAAAACTTTTTGATCAAACTTTAAAAAATGCCTTGTTTTTACTCTTCAATATATTTTAAAACGTTTTGTTGGCTTCATTTCATTTGTCTGTCCCGTACATATCTTGTTTTCAAATATTTTGTTCATTGTTTTTTTTTTTCAATTCGTTTTTGATGGGTGTATTTCATACGTTTATCATTCCAAAAACTGCATTTTCTAGTTTGCTCGGTTCTAAGAATTTCAAAACAATCCGGAGATTAGGGGATTCCGATTTTTGATCTCGATAATACCGGAATTTCAACAATCGTGTGTGATTGATCTCCTTAAACACTATATTTAAAAGTAAAGTACCACAATTTTTTAAGCATGATTATCTTATTTGCAAAAATTTAAAATAACCATTATCTGAGGTCCTTGTTTTATTGGTGTTAATGGATTTTGTATGGTTTCAACACCTTTAATTACAAAATTCAGAGCGGCTTTTATTCTTCAATTTCAATGATCTGCAATCTTGCAGTATACTCTCTGCAGCCTGTAATATCAACTCTTCAATTTCAACTTTCTGCAGCCGATAGTTTGTGGTTATTTTAATATTACCAAAAAGTTTTGACTCATTTGTTTATTTCTGTGGGCACGACTGCTTCATTTTTTAAAAGTTTGCAGTAGTTCAGCATGTGTATATGTTTTTCTCTTGCCAACTTATATAATTTTCTCCTGCCCAATTATTAGATTTGAAAATAGATTTGACCAAAAATAGGTCACCAGAGTGCACAGAGCACTCAAAAAACTTCCACATAACTTTCAGCTGAATTTTGCTAGCACAGGTTTTACCCATTTAATTCTATACCATGACACAATACATACAAATAACATAGAAGTATTTTTAATGCATATGTCTCTAAACTGGGGTGAAACGGTGTTTATTGGACTATAAATTGAAACCGAAAGCGTGTCAAACGACCTGCAAAATTTAAACTTACGATTAGTTTCTGCAGCATTCTGCAGTGGTTGCTGCAGCAACAAATGCAGCAATAAACACTTTATGTAAAGTTGTTGTTGTTGTTTTTGTTGGGATCTTGCTTTATATTGTTGGACTTATGTAATAGTTGTGTTGTTGTTGTTGCTCTGTCCTTGTAGCTCTTTTTGCTCTACTAGTTTTATCGCATTCTATTATGTGCGAAATTGGTTAAGAGTAGCCCACAGGATATATGCTTGTGTAAAACCTACAACAGATAGAATATGACCAAGGATAAGCTGCAATTATCTGAACAGCAACAACAATAGCAACATGGTCATTAGAGATCTACTTTCATGTTGAATTATTTTAATTGCACAACAACAATAAATATTAGTTCTACTTGTGGTTTATTATTTCTTTTTTATGGTTTGTTTGCTGCTGCTGCTGCTGTTTAGCCGAATTTACGAGCATATCCTGCTAGTTGTTGAAGAATTTTCAATTCAATTCAACCATTTATATAAATATATTTAACTATAATTGTTTGTTTGTTTGAGGTTATGATGTAACACCGAACTATGGCCTAAATACACAGCCACACCCACACGGATAATCTACAATATGCGAGGAATGCAGTCATCCATGTATTAACTTAGCCACGTTAACTCGTTGCAATGGAGCAATTAAAGTGCAACTTAGTCTAAACTGGGTCATGTTTAATTTTAAAGGCATTATCATGGCATTACAATTATTATCCAAATCAAATTTAAACAATCATTATTACACGCTTCGCTTGGTTAAGGCTCTAAGCAAACAGATGAATAAACTTTAAGGTTAATTTGTATGAAACTTTGAGTGATATATGGAGCTGGACATGAATTATAAGGACAGAGACATGAATTTATTAAAAAAACAATTAACAGCTCTTTAATGTTTTTCACCTGGTATTCGTTTCCTGATATACTGTTTCGTTGGCCGCTTCACCAACTCATCAGTAGTCTTGCATGATCCACTCAAGCCAGTCTGTATAGTCTGCTATGTGATTTGCTCTATACAGAGCCATTGTTGTTGTTGTTGGTTGCTGCCTTCTTTGTCTTCATGTTGTCTTGTTTTCAAAATACTTGGCCTAAAGCTCAAATTTGTTTTCAATATAAATAAAGATAATTACTAAAGTATCTCAGATTTCGAATCCTAGACCACCCAATGGGTGGTGTTCAAGCACTCTATCACTTGCGCTCACGAGGTCGCCTTTGATTTTTTAACAATTATCTAAACTTTTTCCCAATTTCTTCGATGCTTCCTATCAGTTTCCACTTTGTCATACATCATAGATCTTTACTCGTCGTCCTGTGGAAATCGAGAAATAAGCACCATAATGATGAAAGTAGCATTTAATTCCACAAAACGATTAAATTGCAAATTCGCCATAACCAGAATTCTTTCATCATAAACGGGTTGACATATTATGTATTTACAATTTCATTAAAGGTTTCAATTTGCACTTCTAAGCAAATGCATTTAACAGATATTATTTTCTTTACAGCTACGCTATTCTTTTATGTCTGCTGTTGCTTCTGTAGAAATGCTATAAAAAGAAAAGAAAAACCAAAACACTTTCATAGAAAACAAAATACCGTGCGACCTAGTATGATGAAGTAAAAAGGAACATTTTCAGATACCCAAAGAATAACCGCTTGAAATCACCTTCGTGGAGTGTAGCATCAAAGTAAATATTAAATGCAGCTATTGTACCGCAAGAAGATGCGGCTGAATGTCTGTCTGTCTGTAGGTCTGTCTGTTTGTTCATTTGTCTGTCTTAACTGACGACAGCTGAAGCCGTAGCGGATGAGCTGCTGCTACTTTTCTAGCTGTCCGTCTTTTCGTCTAGCTGTTATTTTTGCTTTTTTTCTACCTTCTCTTGCTCGCCTTGAAAGCCTGTCTTTCAGGCTAAAGAAGCTATTTAATGCATTTTTACCATTTTAAACTTTTCTCTGGCGCATTTTCGCCATTTTGTCTTAAACTTTTTTGTTTTTTGTATATGTATTTTTTATTTTTTTTTTGTTTTTTTTAGAATAAAAATTTTCTCTGCAGCTTCTTATAGCGGCATATTTGTTTTTGCTGTCTCCGATTAAGTCAAGAGTGAAGAAAATGTCTGCTTTCTCGCAATGAAAGAGCAGCAATAGTAACTGTATTTTTGTTATTTTATTTTTGGGTGTTTTGTGCGGGTGGTAAAGGTTATAAAATTCTTGCTAAAAGCAGATAAAAAAAAAGTGGCTAAGTGCTGAAGTTTTTTCTCTAGATCCGCTTAAATGTATTCAAATAAATGAAAATTAGAAACTATGGCGACATGTTTGCTGTATTTATTTTTTGATGTGTTTTTTCCTATTTTATTTTGTTGATATTTTCATAAGAAACAGACAATAATTGAAGTTTTTCATGTTTTACCTACAAAGTGCGGCTGATTAAGAGTTGAAGAGCAAATTTAAGAATTAAAAAGTGGAAAATTAGTTAATTAAAAGTTGACTTTGATCAAAAAAATATATCGAAAAATTTGGTACCGTCATGAGGTTGAACTTACACATTTACTTGTTTTTATAAATTTAATTAATTACAATTTATAATTTAAAAGTAATAAATAATTTCATATTTAAGTGTGGAAATAAAAGCTTATAACCTAAAAAAATAAGATCCTATATTTTTAAAACACAATTCAACAATAAAATATCGAAGATAAAAAAGGTGAGAAGCTACCTACCGTTTCAAGTGCATAGAACAACCTTTAACTTTTAGACGACCGGGACTTGAGAGCTAACATCGCCCTAGAAAAGTGCCCAAATTTGTATCTAATATCACAAATCAACTATACACAAAGTTCATATCACAGGGCGAGCCTATATATCGGCTTTACAGTCCGGTAAGAGATATTAAAAATTTTGCAGTATTAAATTTTATAAAATTGCTAGAATTTGGTGAAAATGTGATTCTAGGGGTTTTTGGGGTCGAATCCGGGGTCAGATTTGATAAATTTGTATATCCCTACCCCCCGCCTTCACTCTAGCTCCAGCGCTACAAAGACTTTATTTTTTGGCACTCCCGAAATTTAATTTTCAACCCCCTCTTAGCATTTCCCAGCGCTAACGATGTGGACGTAAATAGTATTTCTGTAGTTCCTAGTTTTTTATTTTTATTTCTTTTTTGTTTTTAAAGTTATGTTCTGTTTGTTTTAGTTTTTTTATATATTTTAGTATTTTTTTTTTTTTGTTTTTTTATATCTTGTACTTTTTGTTTTCTTTAAGATTTTTTTTTCTTGTATTTTTTGTTTTTTTTTCGCTTTTATGCTTTGTATTTTTTATTTTTAAATTTTTGTATTTTTTTTTATATAAAAATTATTTTATATAAAATTTAAAAATAATTATTTATATATTTGTATTTCTTTTATTTTTTTATATTTTTGTTATTTTAAATTTTTTATTTTTTATAGTTTAGTTTTTTCTTTTGATTTTGTTTTCTTTTATATTTTTGTATTTTTTTTTATGGCGTGGCGTAGTTGGTTAAAGTGCGTGGCCTCTATGTCAACGAACCTGGAAACCCGGGTTGGAATCCCAGCAACGACAGAAAATTATTTGAATTAAAATCTCTCTGCAGACAATGGAAAACCTCAGAGAGTAATCAAAATGCCATGTAAAGCTTCTTGAGAATAAGAACATTCCGTTCATCGCCGTTCGGAGTCGGCGTTAAACCTGTAGGTCCAGTTCTCGGTCAATTGTGTACAAACTTAATAACACGCACAACACAATTGATCTTAAGAAGCTAGGTCAAAGTCCTTTCAAGGGCTGAAATGACCAGTTATTTATTTTTTATTTTTTTTTATATATATTTTTGTATTTTTATTTTTTTTTTTTATATATTTGTATTTTGTTTTTATATTTTTTAATTTTTTTTTTTGTTTTTTTCTTATCCTTCAAATGATGTTTTTCGATCTCGTATTTCACTGAGTTGCATTATTATTATGTTTCATATTTATTTTATAAAAAATTTACACGAATGAAGGCAGAGTTTTTTTCTCAAGACATTGGTCTACACATAAAATGACTCGACAAATCTTACATTCGAAACTACTTCCATGCCTGATTTTGCTCATAGCACATTAGCAACAATTACGTTCTCTTTTGATACAATAAAGTATCGTAATATTGATACTATATCTTTCAAAAATTGATCCTAGATTCGTGATCAGGAATCCCGAAAACCTCTAGGGTCATTTTTTTACCGAGTTCCGGAAATACCAAAACATAAACAATTGGGAGAGGTGGTAAGGGGATGTGAGAGGAGTAGGGGTATGTAAACTTATCAAATCTGACCCCAGATTAGTCATCAGAAACCCCGACAATCAAGTCAACGCGACAACCCGATGGTCAAGTTTTCACCGAGTTCCGTTCTAGTCCAGAAATTTGACAAAATCAAACATTTTTTCTAGGATTTCTTAAAATTTGAATTATTACGAAGTTAAGTTATTAAAGCTTTTTTAGTGACACAAAAACTTAACCGGCTCAGATTAAACTCAAAACTTTAAAGGAGTTTTTATCGAAAATACTTTTTCCCAATACGTTTGACATGATATCTCAAGTTCAAATCGACCGATTAACTTAAAATTTGGTGTGGGCCTTTTTAATATATCCCTCTATGATCTGGACTTTAAAAATGTAATATTTTTTAAAATCTTTTTAAAAAGTTCAAAACTTTTTGAAATACAGTCGCCATTTGGAGAAAAAATTATTTTTTCTTTCCCTAGTCCGGGGTGTAGCGACATTCTTACTAATTGAGTATCTTTTTTTTCAGATGACTAGAAGGGATGAAATCGTGTCAAGATGGAGACAACCTTGTTTTAGTCACCAGCCCCCACTCTACCAACCTGTAATATTTTAAATTTTCATTTTTTTTTCAATATTTTTTTGTGTATAATTGTATAAAATTGGATTGTAAAACGGATAGTTAAAATATTTTTGGTTTTTTTTTTTATTTGATTTTATAAAACGCCCAAAATGTTTGCGTCTAGACTAAGATACTGCCTTAATCCCGGCATTATCGAAACAATAAACATCGAAATTTGTATAGATTTTAACACAGTTCGGCACAAATATTCCCTTTTGACGTGACGAAGTTACGTTATACTCCTCTAGTTTCCAAAAAAGTTAAAAAATGAATTTTTTAAAAATTCATCTGCGTTTCATTGAATTGTTACTCGCTGGGTATAAGAGCTATGATTAAAAAAATAGTATGACCGTAAAGGTTAATTCTTTGGCTATATTAAAAAAACAAAAAAAAAAATTAATACGGCATAGGGACGTAGTGAGAGCTGCGTAAGCAACGCAACTGAAAATTTGTTACATGGAATTATTACTCGCTGAGTATTAGTGCTAGGATTAAAAATACGATACGCCAATAAAGGCCTATTGGAAGCCCTCACAACAAAATTAGACAAAAAATTTCTGACATCATAAGGACGCTGAGAGAGCCGCTCAAAGATCGATAACGCAACATTCATGCAACGGCGTTGCATTGAATTTTTACTCAATGAGTATATAACCTACGATAAAAGTGTAAAAAGGAAAATAAAGTTTTTATACATGGCTTTACGACAAAAATAAATAAAAAATTCCGGCGTCGTCAGGTCGTGAATATAGCAGCTTATGTAACAGAAACGTAATATCGTTTCATGGAATTATTACTCATTCAGGAGGAGTGCTACAGTAAATTTTGTTTAACGACAGCAGGGATGTGTTATTACGCTTCACAACTAAATTACAAAAAAAATTTTGTTGTCATGATTTCAGGGATGCAATCACATAATGTAGTAAAAATGCTACAGCCATGAAAAAACGTTGCATGGATTTTTAACTCTGTGACTACTGGTGCAACGGTAAATTTTAAGGAACGAAAACAAAGGTGAGGTCTTCGGGCATATGACAAAAATAAAAAAAAAATTTGACGGCGTGTCAAAAACCCTCAGGGAACCGCCTAATGTGACGCATATGCATCACTTTTGCTGGATTAATTGAAATGAGAGCACAACCAATGGGGAAGCAAAAAAAAAGCTAAACGAAAAGCACCAACTCCAAATCCAACAACTCCAAATCCAACAACAACTCCAACACCAAAACCAACACCAACACCAACACCAACACCAACACCAACACCAAAACCAACACCAACACCAACACCAACACCAACACCAACACCAACACCAACACCAACACCAACACCAACACCAACACCAACACCAACACCAACACCAACACCAACACCAACATCAACACCAACACCAACACCAACACCAACACCAACATTAACACCAACACCAACAGCAACACCAACACCAACACCAACACCAACACCAACACCAACACTAACACCAACACCAACACAAACACCAAAACCAACACCAACACCAACACCAACATCAACATCAACATCAACATCAACATCAACATCAACATAACCATTAACATCAACATCAACATCAACATCAACATCAACATCAACATCAACATCAACATCAACATCAACATCAACATCAACATCAACATCAACATCAACATCAACATCAACATCAACATCAACATCAACATCAACATCAACATCAACATCAACATCAACATCAACATCAACATCAACATCAACATCAACATCAACATCAACATCAACATAAACATCAACATCAACATCAACATCAACATCAACATCAACATCAACATCAACATCAACATCAACATCAACATCATCAACATCAACATCAACATCAACATCAGCATCAACATCAACATCAACATCAACATCAACATCAACATCAACATCAACATCAACATCAACATCAACATCAACATCAACATCAACATCAACATCAACATAACCATTAACATCAACATCACCATCAACATCAACATCAACATCAACATCAACATCAACATCAACATCAACATCAACATCAACATCAACATCAACATCAACATCAACATCAACATCAACATCAACATCAACATCAACATCAACATCAACATCAACATCAACATCAACATCAACATCAACATCAACATCAACATCAACATCAACATCAACATCAACATCAACATCAACATCAACATCAACATCAACATCAACATCAACATCAACATCATCAACATCAACATCAACATCAGCATCAGCATCAACATCAACATCAACATCAACATCAACATCAACATCAACATCAACATCAACATCAACATCAACATCAACATCAACATCAACATCAACATCAACATCAACATCAACATCAACATCAACATCAACATCAACATCAACATCAACATCAACATCAACATCAACATCAACATCAACATCAACATCAACATCAACATCAACATCAACATCAACATCAACATCAACATCAACATCAACATCAATATCAACATCAACATCAACATCAACATAAACAACAACAACTACAACAACAACAACAACAATAAAAATCTAGTTAGTTACGATTTCACTGCTCACAAACAACAAAATAACACAATGAAACTGGAAAAGGACAATGACATGAATTTGGATATGGATTAGGACAAAAACTAAGACACACCTTTTTAAACTAGGAAAGGGATTCGGTATATTTGATTAAGTCAAAAATTTGGCCATGGATTAGAACAAGAGTTTGGACATGAAATAGGAGTATAAAGAAACACCGTCACGTCAAAACTTACGGGTGTGTCCACGACACAGCCAACGCTCTTTTTTTTATGGAATATGACAAAATAATGACATTTTTTAAAATCGTTTTTTAAAGTACGCATTTTTATTTTTTTTTACGTTTTTTCTTCGTCAATTCAAGCTTATTGCTTTGATCAATACTTAATTTGACCTCAATTTAAAATTTGACACTTTTTCAACGGAATAAATTTTTAAAAAATTATTTTTTTTAAGCCGTTTAAATTGTCATGTATTTCTCCTTAACTTGATTGTAAAAGTATTTTAATTTTTCTCAATCTCTTTTTTGTTTATATTTCTGATGTAATAATCGACAACTCGGTGAAATAATCGACTTAAAACAGATTTTAAAATGCTCAGAACATATCTTGGCAGTATTACCAACCTTAACCTGAAAACTCTTTGAATTTACCCAAGCATCTATTTTTAGCTCTCCTGAAAAATTTGGTCTGCGAAGATAAGGTTACTTTTTTGTTGTGAAAGATCACACATTATATTTTGTAATTGACTCAGGTAAAGGCATTACTCGTGCCTCAGATTCCAATCCACATGTTTTTACGGCTTCCCGCCACGCTTAGAACATCCTGCATTCCGCTTAGAACATAGTACTAAATTGCCCTACCATTCCCACTATCTTCCCATTTCATACCAAGACAAACTTGTCTGAGGTATAACATCTGAAATCCTTGTTTTAAAGTAAACAAAATATGAATAAAATGCTTTTGGGCACATTTAGGACGTAAGGAGTGGACATCATAAAAAGGCTTCGATATGAGTGAAGCATATTCTCACTTTCAACTAACTATTGAGATATAAATGATTTTTAAGTGTAACAAAATGTTTGAACTAATCCCGTCTTTATTAGTTTTGAAATCGGTTTTAACTTAGCAACAATATTTTTAAAACCAGGGGCCGAACCGCCGCATCCGTGAACGTAACGGCTTTCGTATGAGAAAAATTAATCGTATGAGAATCTCATGAAATTAATATCGTATCTCATGAGATTCTCATACGATGCATTTTTTCTCATACGAAAGCCGTTACGTTCACGGATGCGGCGATTCGGCCCCAGATTTTAGATTAGAAGAAATAGATGAAATCTTCCAAACAGATAAAAATAATTCCAGTGTGAGAGATTAATTGAGAATAAATCGATCTGGGGCCGAATCAACGCATCCGTGAGCGTAACGGCTTTCGTATGAGAAAAAATAATCGTATGAGAATCTCATGAGATACGATATAAATGTCATGAGATTCTCATACGATTATTTTTTCTCATACGAAAGCCGTTACGCTCACGGATGCGTTGATTCGGCCCCAGATCGATTTATTCTCAATTAATCTCTCACACTGGAATTATTTTTATCTGTTTGGAAGATTTCATCTATTTCTTCTAATCTAAAATCTGGGGCCGAATCGCCGCCCCATACGATTAATTTTTTCTCATACGAAAGCCGTTTCGTTCACGGATGCGGCGATTCGGCTCCTGGTTTGAGCCAGACAGCCCATCAATATCAGACTTTATAGAGCCTTTAAGAATACTAACTCCATCAGACACCTCAATATCAGAAACAAGTAACGAACCCAAATCAATGGAATGAAAATGTTCTCTCATATTCCCACTATAGTTAGCTATAGACTCAAAGTAATTTTTATAACACGTGTACTCCCCGAAGAGATTTTCTGTTTTTTAGGCGGAATTAGAATAATTTTTCCTGAAAAAGATATCATTTGGAATGTTAATAGACTTTCTTTCATATTTTATGTAACTCCTGAACGCTTTCGGATTTGATTTAATATTTGTCTCAACTCTTAGAAACTCTTGAAGAGATTCCTGTCGATTCATTTAAATACGCAGCACGTTCACACAGGCCCCACACAATCGCAATCATAAAATAAAATCCTTAACGCTGGGTTAACTTTCAATGCATGCGCTGCTGTTGATGTGATTGCTACAGGACGACTTTGCTTCAGATGATTCCCACATTTATAAGAAAAGATAAGAAAACACAATTTGAAGCCTAAGATTTTTTATTGATAATTGTAATGCTGAAAACAAATTGTAGCGCAAACAATTTAAAAAATGATGATGAAGAGGAAAAAAATCGAATCAAATCCTTTTATTTATGTTTTAAGGCGTTTTTTTTTTTTTAAGAACCTAGTTAGATCAGCTGCTTGCTGTATTGAACCTTTTTTCAACTTAATTTAATTCCTAAGGCATCTAACAAAATTTTACCCTTTTCGAGTATCTGGTACCTAGAAGACAGATCATGCGATTATGCGGTTCATTTATAACCGTTTAGGTGGAAAGTCAGAGTCTTTTCAGAGCTTCAGGTAAGCTATAATTAGCAGGAAACTCTTTGCTATTCATGCCGCATAGGACTCTCTTCTCCATCACTAGACAAACACACTTAATTCCCATATTGATTGCCAAGTTCAGAAATTCCGAAATAGATGTATTGATTGACATGCAATTGATTTTTTATTAATTTGATTTATTTTTAAGGGTTGTTAGTTTTATTTGAAAGGATCAGGCAATTGTTGTATGTATCAGAGGTTTAAAAAAAAAAAAACAATTGTGGGTCACCTTTTTTTTCGTGTGCTGTGCACAGAGTGAGAGTGATTGAAGTTTGTTTTTCAATTGCTTTATGATTTATTGAAAAGAACCTTAGGTGCCTGACGGATTAAATTGTTTATTCAGCCAAAGAAAATATTAAAGCGACCTTATCTAGGTGATTGCTAGTTGTTCTTGTAAATTAAATGAATACAAAACATTTGGCTTCTGTATTTGTACAGCGCATTATAATTTATTTGAAAATTTCAATATCTTTTATTACTTCGGTGTGCTCAATATTTTTATACTAAAAGTCAACACTTTTTCAATTTTTTCTCTGAAATGTAACAGTGCCTTTTATAACTCAATTGATTGAATTTTCCAATTTGTCAAATTCTGTGAACATTTGTAACATTTGTATCAACTTTGTTAGCATAAGTATACAATGAATTGTGGGTCACAGAAATAAAATTTAAAAGAGTAAATCAAGAGGAGTTTTCAAAATATGTCAAGGGGAAAATGTCAATCAAGAGAACGCGAACGCTAGAAAAAGAAGACATTTTGTAGTAAATTCTTTTTAAAAATATATAAGGGCCATACGCCCTTACTTTTAAAATGGTTTCAGGCATATGATGGACAACTTTTATTTTTCTGGGAGGAACATGGGAGGAAGATAACATTCGTCCTTTATAATTTTTTCCAAATTTTTTGGGCTAATTTGATATATTACCCACATTTCGTCTCATAATTTATAGTCTCAAAAAATTGTCTCAGAGACCAACAGAATTTTTGCGATAGAGTTAAAATGTAATATCCTTGAAAGATAACGTTGTGGAGACTATTTGTGGTAAAAAATATTTTAGCACGTGTTCGTGTAAGTTTTATTTTTATATAGATTAAAAAATTATGTGGGATTTGAGGTCATACATCAAAAGTCAAAAGATCCAAAAACTGCATCCCTGTAATAAACACAAGACAATAAGATAAAGAAAAGCTGTACAATATATAAAGAACTGATTATAAAATTGAAAAAAATTTAAATATAAAATTGACCTCGAAGAAAATCTAAAAAAAAAAAACTAGATTGTAATAAGACGTCCATAGTTATTTAATAAGTAACTTAACGATATTTTAGAAAACTTATTCGCCGCCAGCATTTTTGGCTTAAGTAAGATCACCATGGCGCCCGTGGCGTAGTTGGTTAAAGTGCGTGGCCGCTATGTCAACGAACTTTGGAAACCCAGGTTCGAACCCCAGCAGCGACAGAAAATTATTTGAATTAAAATAATTTTTCTGTACGGCCGCCACCTCTCTGCAGACAATGGCAAGCCTCAGAGAGTAAAATCAAAATGCCATGTAAAGCTTCTTGAGAACAAGAACATTCCGTTCATCGCCGTTCGGAGTCGGCGTTAAGCATGTAGGTCCGGTTCTCGGTCAATTGTGTACAAACTTAATAACACGCACAACACAATTGATCATAAGAAGCTAGGCCAAAGTTCTTTCAAGGGATGAAATGGCCAGTCATTGGTTTTTATTTATTATTTGTTTTTGGTTTTGCTTTTGCTTTTGATTTTGTTGCTTTTTGTTTTGATTTTGATTTTGATTTTGATTTTGATTTTGATTTTGATTTTGATTTTGATTTTGATTTTGATTTTGATTTTGATTTTGATTTTGATTTTGATTTTGATTTTGATTTTGATTTTGATTTTGATTTTGATTTTGATTTTGATTTTGATTTTGATTTTGATTTTGATTTTGATTTTGATTTTGATTTAGATTTTGATTTTGATTTTGATTTTGATTTTGATTTTGATTTTGATTTTGATTTTGATTTTGATTTTGATTTTGATTTTGATTTTGATTTTGATTTTGATTTTGATTTTGATTTTGATTTTGATTTTAATTTTGATTTTGATTTTGATTTTGATTTTGATTTTGATTTTAATTTTGATTTTGATTTTGATTTTGATTTTGATTTTGATTTTGATAGCACAGAAACAAAATTTCAAATTGATTGCTAAACTTTTTACCGTTTGTCATTAATGGGTTAATGAAGATTAAGCTTGTTTGTTTTCCTTATTTTTCAATTTCATTTTTAGTTTTTCTAAATTGTTTTCCTTATTTCACAGAATATTTCTGGTATCGTGGCAAAAATTAAAAAAATTAGGTCTATATTTATTCCTGAAATATATGTAGCAACCAACTTATATTGAAATTGGAGGATGGGGTGTATTTTCCCAAATCATACTGGGTAGGAAATACATAGGTAAGGAATTATCTTTAAAACTTTACCGATATTGAATAGAAAAACGAGACTAGTTATTCACTTTTAAGTTCATAAGTGAGAGTAGCTTGTTTTACACTGATACTCCAAGCTTAAGACATTAACTAGTACTCAGTCAAGTGAGACTTAATTCCCCCTTTCAAAAAAAAAAAAAAAAAACACGATTTCAGTTTTTTGCGAGTGAGCTTAAAAAAAAACTTAACCCAATATAAGGTTACCAATTATAGGAATTTAGAGATTTTCCCTTAAGTGTCTAAGATATATCTTCCAGAATAATTCCATCAGAAAAGATATTCAACTGCAGCATGTCAATGAAAGTTAATCCGATTAACTAGGTTTTATTGTGATGAGTTTTCTTTTGAAAATTCAACAGAAAGGGAGTGAAAAGTAAAAGTATGTAGTTAAAATTCACACCTAATTCGAAAAACATAAAAATGAAAACGGAAGCAATTCTCCGCACACACACACACACTGACACGCAGAGTATAAGGCAGCAATAAACAAAAGCATAACAAAGGCGATAACATCATTTGAGCTCCAGTTACAGATTAAAATCGATCCAATTACAGCATGAAGCCAGGAAACGAGGGATGTAAATATTATGAATGCATTGCAAAAGGAGTTGTACTTGTTTCCTTTTTCTGTGCATGTGTTTCTGTGTGTGTTTTTTTGCTTGCAAACAAAGCATTGACTGCGAGAAATTTGCAATCAGGGCATAGTTATTGTTGCCGCTGTCATAGTTGTTGTGCATATAAAGTGACATTTGAGGCATCAGATGACATTAACGCGATGTCAAATGAAGCATAAGCTGACACTTGATGAATTGCACCTAATTTTTGTGGAATTAAATGAGTGCAGTGAGTGAATGGGTGGGTGGGTGTATGTGCTCTCATATTTGGCACAAATCTAACTTGCATACATTCAGCAAAATAAACATAGCAAATGCTTATTTTATAAAGTACATACTTAGATATTTGTTTATTTTTATTTTGAAATTACACACGTTCTCTGGAGACAACATGTTCATTTGTGTTGTTGCTGTGTTGCAAGAATTTAAATTTCTTGCTTATCATGTGTGACAGTCAGTGTCACCCACAGCTTCCACTGTTAGAGTCTGGTCGTCGTTGTCATCTTAACATTTCTAGCTAAGAACGTGTGAGGAATTGTCAAGCGGCAACTTTTTGCAGAATGTCATTAATTCCAATGGATTTTTTTAACTACTCTCAACTGACGGTTTTGTCTGCCCAGCAGCTATTTTTAAATCCCCAGAGCTTTTCATGAATTGCCAACCATGCCTTGTCCTTGCATGACTATCAAATTGAGTGGGTGTGAAATGGACGAAGTTATTTAAATTTAAATAAAGAATACAGAGAAACGTGATTTGCTAAATTGCAGAAAATTTCAATTCAGCAAGGATTTAGAATCACATCGACACCCTACACTTTTCGAGCGCAGACTGAAAAAATAGTGTCGTTTGGTAAAAATAGCTATAGTTAATTCTAACTGAAGTCTTAAATTAATGATTTAGTCAATAATTAACATTTGTTTTCTATCTTCTGCTTGGTATTAAATAAAATGGTCTTGAGTATTATTTTTATCGAAATGTAGCGCATTTCAGTTTCTCATATAGCCGACTTTGTTAAATGTATAGATTTTCTTTTGCTCTTATGCCAACTTATGTCATCTTATGTTCATTGCCTTTAGCTTTTTTTACTCTGTCTCTGTCTCTGTCTAGCTTTTCTGCTTCTATTAATTTTTGTATAATAGAGAAGGTTATTTTTCGGTATAGCTATCAAATTGACACGAAAAAAAGGATATGCTGCATTGTCTAAATCAATTTAATTTTCATTATATTGGCGAGACTATGTTATTCGTATGAATAACAAACAATTCATATGAAAAAACATATTTATTTGGAAAATTTATCGTCTTAAAAAGTTTGTCTGGAGTCTATTCTTGTTTTTTTTTTATGATAAAACCAAATGTATTTATTACATTCTGAATAGAATTATTTTGTATATAATTCAGATTCAAATATAAAGGATGGTTAGGGCTGAAAGCCCCTCATAAGTTGGTTGGGAAAATAAACAAAATGTTCATAAAAATCAAATCCTGGAATGAAATAATTGATATATTTCGTAGAAAAATTAATAAATTTTAATATTTTTTAATATTAAATTGAAAAATTGGCTTCGAAATTAAATGCTGCGAGCATCAATTTCGAATTCTGAAAACATGAAATAGGCGAAATGTGTTTTTTATAGTCATTAGGGTGATTAAAAAAAAAAAATTGTCGAAAATCAACCGAGCCCGTTCAAAAATGGGATATAATCATCCCATCAAAATATGAAAACCAAAATTAAAAAATTTTTTTTTCATATTTAGATAGTGCTACCAGCGGTTTTCTGTTTTAGTTGAAGAAAATCGTGGAAAAAGCCTTAAAGTTGAAATATTCATATCTCTCTCATTTTTAAACATATAATTGTGAAATTTGCATGACATACGTACAATAGATCATCATTTATAAAAATATGTTAAAATTTTGGATTCTAGATCAAAATTACTCCTATCTAATATGCACACTCAATCATATGGGTATGAGCGTTTAAAGTTGAAAAAAGGCAAAAAGACTTGAGATACAAACTCACTCTAATGCGAATTGTAGGAAGCTGTACCCGATTTTCGGGGGCTTATTACCAGTTGCGGACCTAGGATTCACCCGAGGGGGGGGGGGGGTCTGAAACTACAATTTTGTAGCCCGAGGGGGGAGCTGAAACGGCTTTTAAGGTGTTTTTTCCCCATACACAAAATTTTACAAGGGGGGAGATGGGGGCTATAGCCCTTTCAGCCCGTATGTAGATCCGCCACTGGTTATTACTAGTAATTTTGACTAAAAAGGCAGAATAAAATTTATTTTAGTTGTTTTAACGTGTTTTTTGTTAAAAGTTCCCCGCTGCATTAGTTCCCCATAGCTGTACTATCCAAGTTAATTCGCTACAAAATAATGTTGAGGAATGGAATGAACAGTTGTCGAAGATTGGGTTTTCATTAAAAAAAGTATTGTTTTCCCATGCGAAATATAGTTACAAGCGATTCTTTTTTTTAACCCTCAAGGACCTAAAAAAATTTTTTTTATCTAGAATCCAAAATTTAACATGTTTTTATTAATGATGATCTATTGTACGTATGCCATGAAAGTTTCATAATTATATGTTTAAAAATGAGAGAGATATAAATATTTAAACTTTAAAGCTTTTTCCACGATTTTCTTCAACAAAAACAGAAAACCGCTGGTTTTTCCTGGGTTAGCTCAAATAACCGACTCTTTCAAGGTCATATTTTATACTATGGTTAATTTTCTTAAACTCTTAAACTATGTAAAACTTTTGATTTAAAGCCTTCAGTAAAATTCTTGCAAAATTTAATGTCCTTTAATATTCGGAAACATTATTGCCCCATAATATTCACACAGAATTTTTTTTGTTTTATGCTGTTTTTGGGACAGTGGCGCATTTTTGAATTTGAGCATTTTTTGTGATTTTATCTGAACATTTGTAGCTTGTAATGAGCTCTTATTTTTTTAAACCATTCAAAGCATCGAAAAATCATTTGAACTCATATTTCAAGCTTTCTGATTTCCAATCAGAGCCTCTGATGGCAGTTGGGCGCAAAGTAAAGAAGAAAAAGCGAACATATTTGCTAGTCACTTGAGCCTTGCCTTCAAACCAAATCCAGCTACTACTGGATTTGAGATCCCAGCCATAATAAATAATCACAACGAAGAAATTCCACCAATTATTATTAGAAGGGGTGAGGTAAATAATATCATCTCTAAGGAACTTAACCCAAAGAAGAGTCCTGGTCATGATCTTATTACTCCTAAAATGATCAAAGAACTGCCTAGTATTGCTGTTGTGTTTCTTACACAATTATTTAATGCGATCCTAAGATTTGGCCACTTTCCATCGATTTGGAAGAAATGAATTATATTAATGATTTCAAAACCTGGAAAAGACAAAACCTTACTATCTTCATATAGACCTACATATAAGCTTGCTTACGTGCCTGTCAAAGCTGTTCGAGAAATTACTGCTTCTAAAACTTTCGGATTATCTTAGCAACAATAACATTATACCCTCCCATCAAATTGGATTTCGCAAGCAACATGGAACTATTGAAAAAGTGAACCGTATAACTAATGAGATTAGAAAGGCATTTGAGTTCCGAAATTATTGCTCTGCTATATTTCTCGATGTTGCCCAGGCATTTGATAAAGTATGGGTCTTATATACAAAATAAAGTGTTTACTTCCTCCTAATTCCCATAAAATCTTAGAATCATACCTAACAAATCGTTTGTTTAAAGTTAAATACAAGAAATTTTTGACGAATGACTATTTAATAGAAGCGGGTGTCCCCCAGGGAAGTGTGCTCGGACCAACACTTTATGTTATATATGCCTCGGACATTCCCCTTAACAATAATCTGACAACATCAACATTTGCGGATGATACTGCAATTCTAAGCTGCAACAAATGCCCAATAAAAGCTTCAAGAGAATTAGAAGAGCACTAAAAACTTGTAGAATCATGGTTGTCGAAATGGCGTATCAAAGTAAATGAGCAAAAATCCAAACATGTTACATTTACTCTTCGCTCGGGAACATGCCCACAGTTCTTCTCAATAATACTACTATTCCACAAACCAATGAAGTCACATATCTCGGCATTCACCTTGACCGACGATTAACGTGGCGAAAACACATTGAAGCTAAGAAAACTCATCTTAAGCTCAAAGCGAATAGTCTACATTGGCTTATTCACCACTGTTCTGCACTGAGCCTTGAAAACAAAGTTCTCCTGTATAAAAGCGTTTTAAAGCCAGCATGGACATATGGTGCCCAACTATGGGGTAAAGCTTCTAAAAGTAATATTGAGCTTATACAGAGGGCTCAGTCTAAAATACTCAGAACAATTACAGGTGCACCTTGGCACATGAGGAACGAAAACATACTCAGAGACCTGAACATATCATTGGTAAAAGACGAAATTAACTGCCTGAAGCAATGCTACCAGGAAAAACTACAAATTCTTCCAAATACTCTGGCTAGATTTTTGATAAATACAACCCAAATATCGCGTCTTCGAAGAAACGATGCCCTGTGAAAATGAGGACCACTTATCCATAATACCTCAAAAAAAAAAAAAAAAAAGAGGTTTTAGTACTTTAGTTTTTAAGATTTATACACTTATTGTTAGTTTTAAGATGAAGAAGATTCAATAAATATTCATAGAAAAGTTTTTAAAAAAAAAAAAATATTTCAAGATTTCATCGTTGGTACCAAATTGGCCAGTTGGCCTTTCGAGTATTTCAGCTTAAAACTAAGACTATTTCGAGTATGCACTGATTCTTATTTGGTCGTTAAAGAGCTAAACAATTTTCTAGAAGTGAAACAAGACGTAAGGAAAAAAAAACGTTTATCACCAGTTTGCCGCAAACGAACTTCGTTTCTCGTGCTTGAAATCGTTATTTGCAAACGTTTTAAAAGTTGTCATAATACTAATCAGTTGTGAAAAACGCGTAATTTAGTTGCAGGAAATTAATTTTGTTTGTCATAAACGCGAGTGATTTGTAAATTGCTGCAATTCATAAATTTGTTTCAACTGAAAACTTCGTTTGTTTTTCCCTTTGTTGTATAACACAACGCTTATAGTTCAGAGTGACTTTTTTGACAAATTGTTACATACAAACAAATTGTTTAATACGAGGACAGAGATAGCAACAGGGGCGTGATGAGTGCAATCCATAAGGAGACGGACGGACATAGGGAGAAAGATAATTAAAATAATAAATAATAGATAATAACCGAAATTGATTGCCGCAGAATAATAAGATCTTTTTTTAAGTTGATGAAAACTGAATATTCGTTTGCGGCAAATACAACTCGCAAACGGAGTGTAGTTGATGAATTTTTCATTTGCGGTAAACTAAAAATTTTTTCACGTGAATTTTTACAGATTAGAGCTTGAGTCGAAAACGAACTGAAATAATCGCATCGTACTTTCAGTTCATCTATTCTTTCAGTTTGCAAAACGACAAAATTTTATACAAATTATCAACACTTTAAAGAGTTAATGATAGTTTTATTCAATTTGAGAATAGTTCTTTAAAATTATAATAATTATGATTATATTTTAAGGACTCAAAATTAGTTTCTCAAAAAATTATTTCTTTGCATGTTCTAAGGCGTGTAAAATGTCGAAACTTCCGAGTGTAGGAAGCCAACTATTCTTTGATGCTTTCTTAATAAAATATCAAAAATTGGTTCTTCTGCGTCTTACCGTTTATACGATAAAATTTTGTTTAAGTGATGAGAGGGCTTTTCTCATATTTTTCCAATATGTGACGTGGTTGTATGACAGACACAACAAAATCGAAAAATTTGTTTGTTTTTTTTTTAGCTTTGAATCAAGGATTTCAGGTGTAATATCTATTTAATCAAGTCTGCCTTGGTTCGAAAATGGGGTGAAAGATTAGTGGGAAGGAAGGGGCGATCAAGTGAAACATGTATAGGCTGTTTCTAAGCGCAGTGGAAAGCCAAAGAATTTGAGTTTGAATCTGAAGGCAAGTCTTATGTCTTTACTTCAGTCAATTCAAGTTATAAGGCGGACATGAGCTTCTAGAAGCACAATTGGTCCAGTTGGCCCAGCTACGAAATCTTTTTATTTTATGAAATTTGTGTGTGCATATTTGTAACAACAACACACGTACAAAAAACAACAACAAAACCAGCGGTCACCAAATTTTGAACTCGCCTTACCAACAACAATTGCATGCAAAAGCAACAAAAACAAACCTTCACTCCACGAGGCTGAGCTTGAGACGATTGTACCGTTACTTGTGTAATACAAAAACACATATGATTTGTTTTTGTTTTGCACATCAATTTTGTTATTTATAGAAATGCAGTCTTGTCGGGACGCTTTGACAATTTTTTTTTTTTTTTTTTGCAACGATCAGCAAAAGCAATAATTAGGACTATTTTGTGTTTGTTTTAAAAAAAAAACATTGGCCCGCCAATTTATTTTCCTGCTCATGACTGTTATAAGGCAATCCTCATCCAAAAACTTCTCTACTATCAACTACAACTTCAAGTCGTAAATATTGATGCATTTTCAGTTTCAGTTGATTAGGAATGAGGAAAGAAAATTGCAAATGCGAAAGGTTAAAGCGTAGAAGCATGGGCTGGCCGGGAATTGAACCCGAAACCTCTGTGAAAGCAGTCGAGCACGCTACCTACTCGACTATCGAGGCCGCACTCGACTAACGAGGCCGCAAAATGGTGTCTGGTGCTCTATCACGTCAGTAGAATTGTGAAAAATAGTGCACATCTGTCACAGAGGGATAATTTTTAAACCTCATTAAAAAAAAAACTTTATTTATATTGATACATATGTACTTATATGGAAGGATTTATAATATTTTTAAACATTATAACTTCGAAATCAAATTAAAATAATACTTTGAAAAACTAGCTAAGGAAATCTGTATCCATAGCTATAGCTATACTATTATATAAAATGAAAGTGAACATTTTTTGTTACCGCTAAACTCTAAAACTTCTGGTCCGATTTTTATGAAATATGTTTTAAAATATAACATTTATAGTGCAAAAGGATAAAGAGGTATTTTCCTTACGAAATTATAATAAAAAGTATATTTAATTAAGATCTTAAACAAGGTTCCGACAGTAGATTCTGGTAGAGGGGACAAACAAAAATATACATGTATCGGGGTTTTTAGGGGAATTTAAGTGTCTCCCTTTTTTAACATTCTTATAGTGAATCGGCATAGGAAATTATGTTATCCTTACATTTAGGTGATAGGATGTGTTCTGAGGATTTATGTAGAATACTACGAGCAATATTTTTGTGCAACACTTAAACCCCCTAACTTCTCAATTTATGGGTCTTTTTTGACCCTTTTGTGATAGAGGCCAAAAAAGACCCATAAAACAAGGATATAACGGGTTAAAACACAACAAAATCCTCAACATAAAAATTTTTTCATAAAATTCTACTATTAGTCTTTGAATACACCAAAACTGAACATTCAACTTTTGCCGGAAATAAGTCTTAAAATGTGTTTCTGAGTTGATTTCGTACTCTTTCAGAATTGATGCTAAAATGTCGCAAAAAACTTGCTTTTAGGGGGTTAGTTTCTATGAATTCGTTGTCAGAATCTTGATAGTTTTGTTTGTGTTGAACAGTGCAATAATCTCTCCAATTCTAGACATAATCTTCTAAAGAAAATATCTTATCGCTGACTTTTGATATCTTATTTTCATACTACATCGGAAAAAAAACCAGTATTTTTCCCACTGAAAAGATACTCACTCTTCCACTATTTGTCATAGAAAAATATTTATATATGGCCTTGAATCATTTCTTCTCATCTACTTCCGAATGTTTTTCTATTTATTTATTTTTGAATTTGATTTATATTTGAATTAAATTCCTTTATAAGTTTTGGTTTCAAATTTGATTTTAAGTTGAATTCATATTATTTCATATAATCCTATGGTATGAGTTTAAATTCTTAGATATCCTTTCTGGAATCTAAATCGTGTTTAGAATTTTTATTCAGTTTTTATTTCAACAACTATTCAGGACATTTTAAAGCACATAAAATTACTCGAATTTCGAACTCAGTTCATTGCATTGAATAGTTTACAGCACCAACATCAAAACCAACACCATCAACTACACCAATACCAACAATAAATGTCAAAATGAAATGCTAATAAGATCAGGACGAGGGGTAAAAAATGGCAAGAACAAAAGCAAAGCACTTTCAGGATTAGTCAAATTTCATTGCAAAATATTTGAGTTGGGAACTAAGTGAATGAGGACCATTTAAAAGTTGGGTGGTACACGCAGTAACGCCTCACATGTCAACAATTGACACAATAGTCGAGTGACAGAGAGCAGCAGCAGAAGTGAAGCAAGGGATTGCAGCTGGTAGAGTGTTAAAACTGGGCTATGCTAGAGACTAGAACACTTTCGCTTAAGCAGCAGCACCAGAGCAACATAAAAGAAGCAAAAATAGAAAAAATAAAAAAGAAAAAAACAAGGAAGCAACAGGATTATGCAGATTTCATTAGAGGCACTTTCGATGTAGTTGTTGTTGCTGTTGCTTTTCATTTTTAAAGGTACCTCAATGCTTTGGACAAGATGTTGTTGCTACTCTAGCTGCTCTTGTTGAAAAGGGAAAATTAACTGTTTATTCTGTGCGTCAATGAAAAATCGATAGAATTTAATTTACTTCTTGTAAATTCACTTAAAAAAGGGTTTTAATTTCTTGTTGTTAAAGCTGTATCTGGTGACTGCCCACCCACTTTAGCCACTCAAGAATTTGACCCAGTTTTACTTGAAAGCTGTATAAGTAAGTGCTGGGAACTGCACCGCTGCGCTCGTAGCGTACAATTTTTATTGCTTTAATTTTGTATGGTTGTCTGTAATCTTTTATTTTTTTTTTCGCCTTGCACATTGATGACGTCAGTATCTAGAGTAGCGCAGCGGAAATGGTGGAATTTCAAGTAGTCCGCATGTAAAGCGAAAATTTCGCATATCCTGCGGATATATGCAGTAAATGCTGCAAAAACATCACTCAGCTGCTGTGTGCTGCATAGTAGCTAGGCATGTTTAATGTATGTATGTAAAGCTGCCATGGATTTTGGAAGGTATTAATCAAAAATTGTAATTTTTTCCCCTTTTATTGCTCACATGCTGCCACATGTATCTACGTATCGCATCGTTGCTTTTAAGTGAAACAATTTTATTAATTATTTCTTGCTTTTGCAACGAACGCTATTCGTGCATTTAATTTTTTTGTTCAACTTTATTTGTATGGGTGGTTTTGTTCCTTTTCTGCATTAAATACAAATGTTATCGCTTTTGCGATATCCGCTTAATACAATTCCTTGCCTGCTGTGCCGAGCATGTAACGTAATGAAAACTTAAACGACTGCATATAAAATAAGGTTATGACCATCAGACCGCCATCGCCATTGATGTTAACATAAACACACATGGAGGCAGACGACATACAGACACAAGCATAAAACTGCTTAATCCTTTCGTAAGAGACAGCAAGAGCAACAGCAACAACACCAGCGAAAAAATCATTTTAAAAATAGATACACAAGAAATTCCACGCAGTTCTTTTAACAGCAAAAGATGAACCACAGCAAAGCGGAAGCAATGCTTCTCATGTAATTTTTTTTTTTTTCTTCTTTTATATTTGAGATGTTTTCATAAAAGAGTTTTTTCCGCTGTATGTTTCTCTTTTAAAGCACTGCGTCCGGCTTTCGAGTCGTCGTAATCGTGTTGTTGAACCATTCCTTGTGTTAACGCGCATATTTATTTTAATCCTGCGCCACAAATGAGCTCAAATCTTGTTGCAGGCGTGTGAAAAGTACCGCTGTTAATGGAAATTTGTATGGTGGCCAAACATAAAAAGATACCGCTTAAAACACCGGAAACGAGACCATTCAGACACAAAACGTGCTAATCTGAATGTACAGATATATTTACAACATTAATGCGGAAAAAATATTGTCCGCTTTAATGACGTTAGGTAAAAAAAAAACAAATAAAAAAATAAAAAAAAAGAAATTTAAAAAACTAGTTTGCTCCATTAGAGCGATAAGTAAAATACATTTTAAAACTGACTGAAGAAATTTTAATAGCTCGTGTCGTTACATAAGAAAATAGTTATTTTTTTAAAAATTAAGATCAAAGATGATAAATCCATACTATGTGGCTAATTTTGAACATACCTTGACCCCATGATATGACATGAGCTTAACCGTTCACGGCCCAAAATGGCCACTGTATACTAAATTTGGTGTAAATTTGTTGAATTTCAAAAATTTCGTCCGCCATATTGGATTCGTTATCTTGAACTTTACAAATCTGACTTCAAATTCGTAATCAGCGGACTCAAGAACCCCTAAATAATAAATTTTGTGTAAATTGGTTAAATTTTAAGAATTTTATTTGTCATATTGGATCTGCCATCTTGCATTTTACAAATCTGACTTCAAATTCGTAATCAGCAAACCCAAAAACCCGTCAATACTAAATTTGGTGTTAATTGTTTTAATTTTAACAATTTCGTCCGCCATATTGGATCTGCCATCTTGAATTTTACAAATCTGACTTCAAATTCGTAATCAGCGGACCCAAAAACCTTTATATACCAAATTTGGTGTAAATCGGATAATTTTTTTGAATCCACCAAATTGGATCTCATCTCACTATCGGTTGTATCTTATAGAGGAACACAATATGCCATCAGGTACAAAGTCTTAGCACCCTATATTGATCGCTTCGTGTTCAAGTTCACGTTTTTCTAAAAAAATACATGCTTCGTTTTGCATTTATTTGGCTCTAAGTCGCCATAGTTAAAAATGGCGGCCAGATAGCGTTAATCTGAAAATCTGAAGTCAGATTATGAAATGAAAATTTATTAATTTTTCCTACAGAACAGAAAGTTTGGAAAATACCAGAGCTTTGTGCCCTTTTGGACCGTGAACGGTTAAACATGTCGTGAATATTCCTGAAAATGATAGGAAATTTTTTTACCTGACTCCAAATAAGTAAATTTTTATTTTTTTTTTTCGCATTGTTGCCAAAATAGACAACTCAATAATTTTTTCAATCATATTTAACTCATACTTCTGATTTTAAATTCGCTCAATTCAAAGTGATTTTATTCTGATTAACAAAAAATATGTTCATCTTACCATTTATGTACCGTACCGTTTGGGTTCAATTGCTATTTTCAATTGGAGTCTTTATTTGATTTATTTTTTAATTCATTAACATATCTCAACAATTTAACGAATCCCCACTAAAAATCCTTCTCTATCTTAAAAAAAAAAAGTCGAGAATTGAACTAAAAATATTCGATAAAGTCCTTACTAAATGCTCAATTTAACCCAATTCCTCTTATGCTATGTTCACACAGAGAGTTTAATTTGAGTTTCCAGTACAAGTTGAGTTTACTTTGTACTGGAAACTCAAACTAAACTCTCTGTGTGAACATAGCATTACTTCGATTGACTTACCTACCTATCACGATAAGTCGGTTAAAAATTTTTTTTATAAAAAATCGCTTTTCCAATGAAAAATTGTTAAGCAAATTAAAAAAAACATGTTTCGTATTTCCTTTTACGTGAAGACCCTTGCTATTTTTCGTATGCCACTGCAGATGTTGTATAGAAATGTTTCTTACATGAGTTTTTTTTTTAATTAATTTTAGTTCTTTTTAAAATATTTTTGGGTAGTTTTACGTCATTTTACAATATACTTCACCACGAATTGATCTGTGCTTGACGTGGTCGATAGATAGTCTAACATAACTATCTATTGGTACGATTCTAGGCAATGTATTATTATTATTATTATTATCATTATTATTATTATTATTATTATTATTATTATTATTAAAATTATTATTTTTATTATTATTATTATCATTATTATTATTATTATTATTGTGATTATAATTATTATTATTATTGTTAATATTATTATTATTGTTATTGTTATTGTTATTATTTTTTTATTATTATTATTATTATTATTATTATTATTATTATTATTATTATTATGATTATTATTATTATTATTACTATTATTATTATTATTATTATTATTATCATTTTTATTATTATTATGAATATTTTTATTATTATTTTTATTATTGTTATTATTATTATTATTATTGTTATTATTATTATTATTATTTTATTATTATTATTATTTTTTTCTTAGAAGCTGTAGCTCTGTTTTGTAAAAATTTAAGAGTGACCACAGTGTTTTTGGATATAAGTGTTTTGGAAGAAATCTAAAATTTTAAAATTTTTAATGAATAAATTATTTATCTTTAAATACAAACTTTAATCAATTTCGGATTTTATTTCTGAACCAGTATTTCCTGTTGGTATAACTACTATGTAAATTTTATTGTAACGAGTTATTTGTTAGTTATAATTTCTGTTACAAATGGAAATAAAATTAAATTTAAAATGCTTGAGATATTTTTTTTTTAACGCACCAAAATGTTATTTTGACCCTTACTTCATAATGAATTAACAACAAAAAGTGAGGGGGTTTCTGCCCAAAATTTTCAAACTTTTTTTTATTTTTTATTTTTATTGAAAGATAAATGCTAAGGTTATGAAATTTTCAAAGTTTGTTTATTATTATTTAAAAATAACTAAACGTTTTAGATCCATAAAGTGACATTTTTTGGTCCAATTTTTTTCTTATTACGTCATCTTGACACAGGGTGCATCGAAGTGCGAACACATCACACTCAGTTACGTTCTCTCTGTCAAAAATAAACTTCCGGGTAACTTTCTCGGCATATTGGCAGTATAAGTAGAACCTAAGGAGCTTGAGTGGATCACAGTGAAAGTCATGCAAGACTACTGATGAGTTCGTGTAGCGGCCAACGAAACAGTCTGTATAGCCTGCTTTGTGATTTTTGTTCTATACAGAGCCGTTGTTGTTGTTTTTTGTTTTTGCTTTCTTTGGCTTCATGTTGTCTTGTTGTCAACATACTTGGCCTAAAGCTCAAATTTGTCAATATAGTTTATTTATCTATCTATATCTATACTATTATATAAAATGAAAGTGAAAATTTTTTGTGTCCGCAAAACTCCAAAAGTACTGGTCCGATTTTTTTGAAATAAGTTTTAAAATATCACATTTGTGCTACAAAAGGTTCATTGGTTATTTTCTTTTCGAATTTCAATAATTTCCAATCGCCAAAAGCCTTGCATGAAGTAACTGCTTTGTATTTGTTTGAATTTAAAAATATTTTTTAGAATTTTTCATAAATTTTTCAACTTTTCTGTGTTTTCCAAGTTGATGTCAAAGTGATTTCGTACAAATGAAGATAACTTCGTACCCAAAGTTAAATTCGTATTTTGCAAAAAAGTACGAATTTAATTTTGTCCACAGAAAAAATATTGGTTTGTGGCTTTGCTAAGTTATCTTCGGATTTACGAATATAAATTCACGCAATTAAGTTTTTATGCTGAAAAAAATCCTGTTTTATTTTATATTTTTTTTTTTTTAATTCTATTAACTCATGAATTTGGCGAAAAACGTGAACATAATTAATTTGCATTTTATAAATTTTGATGTAAAAAATCAAAATTAAAATTTTTTTTTATTTTGAAAATTTAAAATTTGTTCGCGCTCATTTAGAAAAACAAAGGCCCCAAAAATTAAATCACAACTCACCTCAAATAATGCGCCTCCCTAACAACAATAACAATAATGCAACCAGGCAGTGTGGCATTAAATAGACATCTTAATTCATATTATAATACATACTCGTACACACACAAACATACACATACACACACAACAAAACACACACTCATACGCACACATTGCACACTGAGCTTTCTTGCTCTATAATTTATAATATATTTTATCATAACGCGTAGATTGTAATGTTTGTCTCATCACGACAAGAAATCAAGGATAATCACACATTAGGGAGCACTATTAACGCACGCCCGTCACATCATTTTAAAATAAAGACACAGGCAGCAGCAGCAGGAATAGCAGCATCAGCAGCAGCGTGCAGACGCCAAGCACCGGATAAAACGAAGCATCAAACGAAACGAACTGTTGTAAAGAGCTGTAAAGCAGAAAGCAAGGAAATCATAATGGCAACGACAGCGGAAACGGAAGTTGCTAGCTAGCTTTAGATGTAGCTGTAGCAAAAAGGCAGGCAGTCAAAACGACAACCACAGAAGTGCTTCTTGGCAACCACAGCACACAGCGCGCGTCTCATCAATGTGTGTCATTAAAAAATATATATTTATTTATTTTTTCTTGCTACTTAAATGCCAAACATAAGCATACATCTTTGTTGTTGTTGTCTTTGTTGTTTAACTATGTCAGGATACTGTGCCTGAAAGTTTTTGTGTGTGTAGCGCAACTTGAAAGGAATTATTTTGCTAATAATAACAGCTCCAGCTACTGCTGTTGTTTTAATAGAAGCGTTGAAATGGTGATTAAATTCATTTTGTGGGCTAAGATGGGGGGTTGTTTGTTCTTTTGCAGCAACATTTACAGTGAATTAGCCATGAATTTTCAATTTTTCCATTAAAAATGTAGAGGCAAAAAAAACAAAATGTGCTGGTTAATTTAAAAGGCTCTATAAATTGGCTTATTAGTCACGTAGCTTAGCTTAGCAAGCAACTTTTAGCTCTTTGAAGTGATAAAAATAAAAAAAAAACTTATTCATCTGCTGCTGCGCAACCACCCGCTGACGACTTGTCATCTATTTTAACTAACATTTAAATTGATAGCATGTAACCATAGCATGCGTGCCTGCTTCCCTGCGTCCATATTCAATCTCTAGTTGGTCGAAAAAGTAATCAATTTCAATATCCCCAGCTGAATTGAAATATGAACCATATGGACAGTATGGACAGTATGGCTACAAAGCAGAAAAATTCAACCAACTACATACTACTGCTTATGACATCATTGTTTCATATACTATTTAGGTTATTCCCAAAGTGAAAACGAACTGTGTGAACGCAAACCACCACAAAACGCTGTAAATAATGAATCTTTGCCATATAGTAGATGTCTCACAAGGTGCCATTAGATTGACAAAAAAAAATAAAAAAAAAGAATCACACACAAAGCCATTCATTACGCTGATGTGTGGGTTTTACTACTTCTTTTATTTTTTTTTCCTCGAAATTCTCTTCAACATTCCTTTTTTTGACAAATGATGACATTATTTTGACATGAGCAGCATTTCCATTTATGAGTTATTCTTCTGCTATTGATTTGTCAACAACGCACATATTTCTTCATTATTTACAGAATTTTTTTTTCGAATACGGTACAACAAACATCCTGCTGTAAGTCTTGGCTAACCAGCAATGAAACGTTTGCTTCTTACAAGAGCAAACGTGTTTTGACTGCCAACAGGACTTTAGTTGTTGATATGACAGATCGCAAAATATTGCAGTAAGTACAAGAGTTGATTTTTCGGAATCATGGGACCCAAAAAAAAAAAAAAAAATTCCAAATTTTCCATTCCAGCCCTTGAAATGTGCGTTATTAAATTTTTTTTTAACAAATGATCCTGAATTGATAGACCTACAAACTTTACGCCAACTCTTCAAAAGTAGTTTATATGTAAAAACAAACAGAAAAATAGTTTGTGCCTAACATGGTTCGAACCATAGACGTTGACTTTCATAAATTAGGCATTCAACGGTTTACTCACGCTAACATATTCAACCAAGGCCACCACAAACCCAAATAATATAAAATAGAGCACTAGGTATCATTGTTTATCCTGTCAATATCGCTTGCTTTAGGCCTAAAATTAAAATAATCATGATGCGGAAACTAATAGTCAAAATATTTTCCAACGGAAAATTATTTGAGCATCGACACTTAAGGGGGATTGTATACCCAGAAGCCGAAAAAAGGTCATGTTTGTGGTTGTGGCCCGAGAGGGTTAAAATTTATGACCGACGCCCATTACTTTTTCAAAAGGAACCTTTTTCCCTTGGGGACCTTTTTCCTCCGACCACTCCTTAAGGAGGCTCCCATACAAATATAATGATTTTTGTGCATTTATTCCCTACACTTGAACAGGGGGCTTTAAACAAGGTCCGGAGAGGGTTAATATGTATGACTGACCCCCATTACTTTTGCAAAAGGAACATTTTTTTTTTTTGAGAACTATTCCCTCCGACCACTCCTTCTGGGGGCTCCTATACAAATTTTATGTTTTTTGTATAGTTATTCCTACACCTGAACAGGGGGCTATAAAGGCGGGCTGGAGAGGGTTAATATGTATGACTGAACCCCATTACTTTTGCAAAAGGAACATTTTTCTCTTGGGAACCTATTCCCTCCGACTACTCCTTCTGGGGGCTGCCATACAAATATTATGATTTTTTGTATATTTATTCCTACATCTGAACCGGGCGCTTTAAGGGCGGGCTGGAGAGGTTTAATATGTATGACAGATCCCCATTACTTTTGCAAAAGGAACATTTTTCCCTTGGGGACCTGTTCCCTCCGACCACTCCTTATAGGGGCTCCCATACAAATTTTATGATTTTTTGTATAATTATTCCCTACATCTGAACAGGTGGGCTTTAAGAGAGGGCTGAAGAAGGTTAATATGTAATACCGACCCCTATTACTTTTACTCAAGGGGAAATTTTTCATTTCCTTTCAGGACCTATTCGCTCCGACCACTCCTTAGGGAGGCTCCCATTCAAATTTTATGATTTTTGTATATTTATTCCATACACCTGAACAGGTGGGCTTTAAGAGAGGGCTAGAGAAGGTTAATATGTATCATAAAACTATGTAATATGGTAGAATTTAAAAAAACATAAAGATATAAGGAAATTAAATGCAATACAGAAATATACTCTGTGTACTCTTTTATTGTTACTGTTAACATACTCTGTTACTCTCAAAATGTTTGAAACATAATTTAAAATGCGTTGTCAGTCAGTGTTTGTCTTTTTGTTAAGTTTGATGTTTTCAATAAAAATATCAAAGACATGCTCCATATGCTTCGAATTTGTATGGCAATATTATAATTACTCGATATGAACGATATATGCAGTTGAAAAGCTACTGTGTCCCTACTATATTATAATTATTTAATTCTGCGTAAAACTATGTGAAAAACACCAAGAAGCGTTTCACAGCGAAGTGTTTCATCGGCGAAATGATTCATCGGTTTTACTCCCCAAAGAAGTTTTACTAAAAAAAAAGTTCTGGGTATATAATCCCCTTAATTTAGAAATAGAGTAAACTAAAGGTACAAAATTTTTTCTTATTTTTAATTCTACAATTTTTCATGAAACCGACTCTACTCGTTATTATAACAAAAATATTCAAAGACGAAAACTTCTATATAGGATTCTGTTAATTTTTAGATTAAAATGTTTAAATGTTCACTAAAATATTGTTTAAGTAAAATAGAATCTTAAGCTTCCAACACTAAGCTCAACCCCAGAGATACATAAAGAAAAGAAAAAAATTTTGAGAAAATTATTGATAGTCTTTAAGTCATGATGATAGGTTCCTTGATGTAGCAAATTAACTTTAGGTTAGACCCTAGAAAAAAAGAAAAATATTGGAACGTAATATAACGAGATGTTCTCAATATCTTTCTTAAAAAGTCTGGTCATGCACATGTTTTTGGGGTGGAGCAAACAAAATTTATGGAAAACTTTGTTAAAACATCATATAAAATACATTAGGGGTATTCACGATCCGGAGCTCTTTGTAGAGCTCTTGTGCAAAATTGCAACAAAAAAGAGCTTTACAATAACAAAATACACGTGTTGTCAAAATTGTGCTCTTTTGCCCAAGCGCACTGGCGATATCCTGTATCTCTTTCGTTGTACGCTTGAGCTCGTGAGTTCATTTTCTGAATTTTTGACAGCAAACAAATAATGAGGGTATATTGTGTTCACTTCTAGGTACAAACTTCTTTAGTTTCACATCACTAACTTTCAAAGCTTACTAATTTCAACTTCAATTGCTAAGTCTGTGTATGTGGTGTGTTCACAGTTTGTTGCGCTTTTTTGCTCTTTTGCACAAGAGCTCTACAAAGAGCTTCAGATCGTGAATACCCCTATTGTTGCATGAGATAAAGTTTCTCAAAGACTCATGCCAAGTTTAATGAAAGTAGATGGATATTCCAAGTTTTGATATCGAAGTACTTCTGTATTCTTGTTCCTTAAAACAATTTTTTTTTATATGAAAATATACAAGTAATGCTTGCAAAAATCTGCTATAAGATGTTCTATTAATTCACGTACAAATGCCTTTTTAAAAATCCAAAAATTTACAAATTCGATTAACTTAATGAAATAGGCTAGTAAGCTTACTACGTAAATTGCTACATATAATTCGGGAACAAATATGAAGACCATTTTTTTTTTTTTTTTTTTTTTTTGGATTTGAAAAAAAGACCAAGAATTATTTTTTAATAACTGCCACGGTACCGCTTGGCACACGTAGCGAAATAAAAAAATATTCCTTGGGATAAAGAAAACAAACAAGCGCCTAAGAATTATTCTTAGTTAAGACAAATGAGTCCCACACTTCAGCTAAAACAAAAGCGTTTTTGAGCACTCAAAACACAGAATTAATTGGTTATCAGTCGTACAGTTCTGATTTGGAACCCAATGACTTGTATTTGTTACCGCACATCAAAGACAAACTATGTGAACAACGATTTTTGACGCCAGAAGAAGCCGTTGATCCGCTCAAAAATTATGTCTTGGAGGTGCATCAAGCGGAAAAGTATAAATGTAAAGATAAACGGGTAATTTGTTGCATGTATTTATCATAAAAGCGAATATTTCGATAAATAAAGAAAAAATTCAATCTTTTTATTTATTCCCGAAATATATGTAGCAAACATTGGCAATTGCTTGGTGTAAATCTATTTTTTCTCAATTAAATTGAATTTTCAGCTGATTTTATTCATATATATAATATGAATATAATATAACATGTATTTATACACAAACACACAAACATTTCTTTGTTGTTTGAATTGCATATGATCGTTATTTTCCCTATGAATTGATTGCGTGTTCTTTGTTGCTATTTTGCATGCGATGCTTGTTTTTTTCTGTGAGTAAAATTTGTCATCTAACATTTTCAACTATTTATTTAAAAAATGAAATTATTTATGTATAATATTTGTCAACTAATAATAATAAATAAAACTTTTCTTTTCAAATATAAAAAAATCTGCGTCATTTCCGCTTTTGAACGAAGCAAATGACAAAGCATGGGGTAGAGCTGCTATAAAATCCTCTGCAATTCTTTAAATAGCAGAAACTATTGCTTGGGGCATGGTGGTTTGCAACTTAGAAAAAAAAATGTTTTTCGACATCTCAGCAATATGCTGTAAGAATTTCAATGAAATAGATGATTCGATGAAAGTTTGAAAAAAATTATTGTTTCAATTGTTTTTAAAACTTTAAAAGCGTTTTTCTCAAAACTATATTTTTTTTAAATCGGTGCGTAACATAACTCAAAAAGTAATGCACCGATCTTAATGAACTTAAACAGACATCTTTTATATGATAAACACTTGCGGATGAACGATCATTTTTGTTAAAAGAAAAAATTTCACACAAAAATCGAAAATCGCATGAGACTAGATTTACGCACCGTATTCGGCCTTTTTTGGAAGAGCCTCAGATCTACCGCGACCAAGGAATAAGTTATTAATATTTTATTTATATAAAAAATTCCTACATACTCTCCAAAGATAACTCCTTAATGTGTAAAAAAAGGACTAATTATATTCACTCAGAACTGAGAAAAAAAAAAGAAAATCGCAAAAATCTGTTTTCTTTTTCTGTCTCGGAAACCATTCTGCCCCCTAAAGTTATTCACTCCCTTGGGGAAGAACTTCTCTTAGAAATCCATCGCAATTCCTTAACTTTGTAACGAACTTTCTACCCGGGGTTAGCTCGCCGGACAGCCGGGGTTCGTACAAAATATTTCTTCCGTTGTTAATTAAAATAAAATAAAATAAAATAGTTTTTTTCATTTAAATTCACTACTTTTTTTTTATTTAGATGTTATTTTAATTTAAATTTCACATCCGTTTTACGTTCTACTGCTTCTCAATCTCCTTCTCAAGTCCTTAGAAATAGGATGCGTGAAATCCGTAGTCCGTTTGTCTGCCCGCTGTGTATTTGAATTTAGGGTGGGCCGTCCGGTATGGAACCACTCAGGCCAAATGTAGAATTCGGTCGTAAAATCGTCAAAATTGTCTGAATGAAAGTGGCACGTTCCTTGGATGCTTTAAGAGCAGACCGTCCGGTATGAAACCACTCGGGTCGACAGAAAAAGCAACTTTCGTGATGTCACTTGGATGTTTTATGGTCGGCCGTCCGATATCAAACCACTCGGATCGACAAGAAAACCATCGTTCTCTAGGATGAGCCGTCCGGTATGAAACCACTCGGGCCAGATGTAAGGTTCGGTCGTTTATGTCGTCACGATAGTCCGAACAAAATGGCAACTTTACTTGAATGCTTTTAGAGCAGACCGTCTGGTATGAAAACACTCGGGTCGACAGAAAAATCAGCTTTCGTTATGCCACTAGGATGTCTTTTGCCCGGCCGTCCAATATGAGACCACTAGGGTCGATCAAAAAACACTGTTCACTGACGTACTTGTTCGCTTTTTCACTCTGCATTCTCACTGGTTCAATTTTTGTCCTTGGACACTTGGTCATTCGACTCCCCGATATGTGTTGCTTGCGTGTTGACTTCAAAAGAGACCCACTGCTCTTTCGCTGACTCCTATTTTCCTCAAAAATGGTAAAGGAATCTTGTTTGTGTCACCAATTTTCATCCGATCTCGACCGTAATTTTCGCTTGTCTAGAACTAGAGGCAACCTTTTGCCCTGCATATTATTGTTGTCATAGTCGCTGTTTATTGACCCCTATGAATTTTGTTGTTGCCACTTGTGGGTATGAACAGGGTAAAATGGTAAAATTTAAGTTCCTGCTAAAGTAATTGCTTGGTTTATTTATTTGCTTTAGGCAGAGGTGCTTTAAAAATCCTTAGTAATCCCAAAACGAGCGAAAAAATTTGCCTAGTTTATTAAAAATATAGGCAACTGCTTATCAAAATATGTTATACTTAATTTAATCTTAATATTTGTATACGGCCTTTTCATTATTTATATTGAAAACAAATTTTGCGAGCTCTAGGCCAAGCATGTTGACAACAAGACAACATGAAGAACAAAGAATTCAACAACCAACAACAACAACAACGGCTCTGTATAGAGCAAATCACACAGCTTGACTATACAGACTGTTTCATTGGTCGCTACACCAACTCATCAGTAGCCTTTGTATGACTTTACACTGTGATCCACTCAAGCTACTTAGGTTCTACATATACTGCCAATATGCCGTTATACTTAATTTAAAAAAAAATTGCTTAAGAAAAAGCAAATGAGTTTATTTTCATATCTATCTATCTATACTATCATAAAAAAATAAAGCTTAATTATTTGTTGCCACTAAACTCAAAAAGTACTGCTCCGATTTTCATGAAATAAGTTTTACAATATCACATTTGTACTGCAAAAGGATAAAGGGGTGTTTTCTTTGCGAAATTTTAATAATAAGTATGTTTTATTAAAGTGTAAAGTTTTTTACAAATCATCCACAATGCCATGTATTGCTTGATCGTTAGCTTTTCATGCGTTTGTGCTGTTAGGGTTTCAATAAACTCCATGTTGCTCTCTACTCTATTCTCTCTTTCTTCTCAGCAAACACAACACAACTAAATAAACACACAATTTAATATACATACATACTTTGCTGCGCCTTAAGACAAGAGAACAAATCACTTCTTTTAAAAAAAAATGCTTGATCATATATGGCTTGAAAAAAAAATTAAATACTTCAATATATTGTCAGAAAATGTTTGATGATGTTCTTTTGAGTATTTATCTTGGAAATCTAGAAATTGAAGTGTCCATGTACGGTATTTATTTGCGAGCAAACACGCATTCTTTTCATTCAAAATGGCTGTCTTTTGTCTCTTTGCAAACGCAGTGGTCTTAAGTTGCAGCAAATATTATTGCAGGACATGCTGCTGCTTGAACAATTTGAAGCAATGTAGTATGTGTACTTGAAACTGTCAAAGCGTTTATATGTGCCATGAGCTGTATGAAACGGTGTGTAAGTGCATGTTTGTGTGTGTGTTTAAGTGTGAGCAATGCGTTTGTGTCACTTTCTTAAATCATTTTGTTAGAAACTTCCTTTGGCAAATAAAATATGTATACAAAGTGCAATGAAAATTTGATTTTCCACTCTGCAATGTTGACAGCTGATGTTGCTGATGTTGTTGTACTTGCCTTTGGCACATACAAACATATACAAATACACACAAACAAATACACACACCCATAACTCATGCATGTTGCCAGTGACAAGAACATTGCTGCAAGATACACTCGTAGCTTGAAAGAAATGTCCTTTTTAGCTGTTTGCGCTGGCGATTGTGTTGCTGATGTTGCTGCTGCTACTGCTGCTGCTGCTGCTGCTGATGATGATGACGTTGACAACGTCGACATTGAAGATTTCTTTGGTAACGTACCCACTTGTGTACCATACATCTTCGTCTTGGAAATCTAAGGATTTTAAAGTATTTACATAACGTTGTGCTCAGCACAAAATCCTGCAAAGTATTGAAAAAGAAAATAAATAAATATATGTGTGTACTGTATATGAGTTTGAGTGCGTGTGTGTTCTGCAGTGACATTGCAAGACTTGGCTCGATATTTGCCGGAAGTTCTTCATGATTTGCGTTTTCATCTTGTTTTTTTCTTCTTTTCAGACATATTTATTTTATTTTTGTCATTTTCTTCACTGCAGCCAAGTTCAGCGCTTATACTTGAAGAGAAATTGCAAGCATATCCTTGTGAGGCGCACCCTGTGTATGTTTTTTTTCTTTCCTCTCTCCTTCACTGTGTGTCAGGATATGTTTTGCTTTTGTGCGTTATAGAATTCATACATTTTACACATATGCAATAAAGTTTGGCGCAAAAGTTTCTGCATCTGTTTATGATAGCCGACAATCGTATTGAAAATAATTTTCAAGAACTCTTCGATCGATGTTGGCAAAAGTTGTTGCCTGATTTTTATTGAGAGGTTAGAATATTTTGCAGAAAAAAAGAATTGGTGTACAACGAATTTAAGCGTTATTCTTTTTTATCCTGTGCTTAGTTTGGAAAAAAAAAATTGTAAATTTTTATTTCCTTAAGTTTGAACTGAAATTGTGTTCTTGAAATTTAGACGAAGCTTGTCAACTTCAAAAATTCAGTTTCAGAAATTTATTTTTTTGGCAATCTTATGGGTGAAAACAACAATAAAAGCAACATCAGCCATCAGTCAATCAACAAATAATATTTGTCACTGACATATGCTAAATGCAACAACTAACACAACAGCAACAACAACGACAATAAAAGGATTCTTCGTTTACTCAGGCGTGTGTTACTTGAACTAAAATAAAAACAGCTCACAAAAGCAGCGGGAGCAGCAGCAGAAGCATGTAGCATATGTCAGAAGCTAGAGCAAAAAAGACTGTAGCATAGCTTGACACTTGAGTGCGTCTTGTTGACGCTTGAAGGCAAATGACGCTGTCACAAACACGGCAGCAGCACAGAATAAGCTAGATGCAGAAGCAGCAGCAGCAGCAGCAGCAGCAACAAACGTTAAACAGACAAACGCGTTGCTCGCAATGTCAACAGCAACAAAATCAACAACAACAAACAACCAGAAGAAGATGTCATGCTTTTGACCAAAAGCAAATTTCCGTCCTAGTGAATGCTGAATGGTTCGGTAATAGAATAACCGAGTTGGTGCAAAACTTGGCAGAAGAAGCTGCTTGTTGTTGTTGTTATTATTGTTGTTGTTGTATCTAGAAGCCAAGCTAAAAGCTGCAAATTGAATAAAGTTGCGCTTGAGCGAATGTCAAACAAGCTGTCAGAGACATGGACCAAACAACGACCACTACCACCTCAAAGAAGACACATTCTATGCAAACAAAACCACACACACCCACACAACCCCCCCAAACACATTTCTATAGACAAACATGTCTACTACACATCTAGACATTTATAAAAATTGCAAAATGCAAATATAGATGTCTACGTTGCGCTCTCGCTGCTGCTGCTGATGGAGTTACTTGAATGCCACTAGACAAATCTATTTGTTGTTGGCAAACAAACCAACGTTGTGGAAAAAGTGAACTGATGGCAACACTGCATAAATATATTTTAGAGAAAAAAAAAAAAATTGTATATATAATGAATTCCATTTCAAATGTAGTAGACGGAAATTAATTTACGGCTAAGTGGTGTGCAGAATCAGCATTCGAATTAAGTGCTTCTTAAGTGTTGGGAGTGTGCTTCAAACGGGATAACTCTGATTAACAGTTTTGAGGATATGTTTTTAATTTGATCATAGAAATATGGGAAAATAATCTGTGAGAACTTAAGGGTGTCTTCTTTTTTTGTTAGTTTAAAAGATCAGGTATAAATCGAACAAATGCATGAAGTCTAACAATGCAATGATCTAATATGATGATAATAGCAATATGATTACAACCATTTACAAATAAATTTTTTTTTGTATTTTTTTTTTATTGTATGTATTTTTAAAAAAATTTGTTTTTTATTCTTATTGAAAACATGTCTTTATTCACTCATGTTCAAATGAAACCGAACTCATACCGCACTATACGCACCACCAGCAGGAATTCACAAAATAGTTACTCCATTTATAGTTTTCATGTTCTGTGGCTTTTACATTCAAAGCTAATCGCTATCAAAAATTTAGCTTATAAATGCGTAGCCACACCCCTTTGTCCAGTGCCCGTCCCAGAACCCTAATTCCCAAATTCTACTTTCTACCTAGTAAAAGGTTATCACCAAGTGGGAACTCTATATTGAGTTTCATTGTTATAGGGCATTTACTTTCAAAGCTATTCGATTTAAAAACTTTGAATTTTATGGGTGGTCCTACGCCCTCTTGTAATGCTCGTTCAATTTTCCCCGTCGAAGAACACGACTAAATAGGAAGTTCCTACCGAGTTCCATTGAATTGTGACTTATAGTTCGAAAGTTTACCGAATATTTTGGCTGCCACGCCCCCTCCTTCAACGACCATAAAATGTAACCAGTGGAATCGTACGTGTGATTTGAGGTCGAATATCAATTTCCGTGGTTGTGTGACCTATAACGCTTAAGCTATTCAATATCGCAAATTTGGGTTACATGGAATGTGCCACGCCTACCTTAGATATTTGGTGCACTCTTTCTCCCAACTCTTATTGATAAAAAAAAAATTATCAAAATCGGATAAGAAACATAGCAGAACATTGTTCTTAACTGTTCTGCCTACGCCTATTTATATATAGATCACAAGAAATAATAGCCGAATTTTGACAAAAATTATTTCTCCAATTGTATTCTATCAACTATGTTGATTGTGCAAATTAAAAAATCTTTTAAAAACCATGAGTATTGCAATTTTTAAAAATATTCATCTCAAAATATTCCATTCTAAAATATAAACCGGAGTTCCTGTCAAATTCATACTATTGCACCTCAATTTGTTTTTTCTTTTTATAAGTAATATTAATTTTTCCTATATAAGGGAAAAATTAGGGTAGACTGGTTACAGTTGAAACATTTTAGCGTTTATCGTCCATTACATCGGAAATAGTTAAGCGAACGATGAAGGAAATATATTAAACTAGCGACCACTGTTGCGCGTTGCTGCACACATCAACTATAAAAATAATAATAATTGGCGCTCACTGCTGACGCCGTTCATTGTGTTCATCGTATATTCTAAGAGTTTTGTCGTTGTTTGCAAGCGCTCTATAAAGAAGAGGCAGAATAAAGTTAAATGTGAGCGACAAATAGCAATAAAAAAAATTCAAATTTGTGGTTTGCGAAAGCTTTACATTTTTCTGACTTTCATTTTGTTGTCCACAGACGCGCTATTAAGAAGAGACAGAAGAGAGCGAAATGAGAGCAGCGAATAGTTTTGCTCTGAGATTGATAACATTGTTCTTAGCTGCTCTGTTAAGAAAAGAAAAAGCAACATAACAACAACAATTATATGCAATTATATGCAAACTTTAATAAGCTACAACTTAAAAAAATAGAAATTTTTAAGAAATATCCAGTTGCACATCTACAGGTCTAAACCAACTAAGAAAAACTAAATTTATTAAGATTGGACTTGTACTTAAAAAGCCTTACTTCGGAAAAAATTTGGGCTTGCGTAATATATATTAGATAAAAGACCATATATTGGTCTACTAATGGACGAAATTATTTGAGGTAACTGTATTGTATTTTATGTGTTTAATCAAATTAAAATAAAAAATGTAATTTGTTTCACAATCCCCACGCCAGGGTCGGTTGAAACAGTATCTGGGACCAACTGAAACACATGCAAATTATACAAAATATTATAAATAAACATGTTCTTCTCATCGTCTAATAATATCTTACAACTCGTAATGGTACAATTGAACATCAAAAATATCTTTTTATTAATATTAAAGACTTTCACGATACTTATAATTTTACATTATTTTTAATCAGCCTTCAAAGGTTTTATATTAAGTAGAACTTAAATTATATAATAAGCAGATAATGGTGACGATTATTTGTTTATAGTTTTTGTCTACTAATTGCTATAATATTTCTCAAAATTCAACAGCATTTTTTATAAACTCGATTTTTTTCAACTGTCCCCAACCACCAACCAGATATAAAATGGTTCACAGTAAGAATGATAATAAATTTTTATAAAAACCAATCATATCCCATATTCTAAAAACTTCAATTTAAATGGTATAAAACTCTCAATTCTCTAATCTATATATTAATACGCAAACATCGAATGTTGTGGTACACTTTTTTAATATTTATAATAAAAAAAAGGGAATGAAACTTACATCATTCGAAAGGTACTGTGCCACAGATGTGCCGAATAATAAAAATAACAAAAAAAAAAAAAATAAATATATTATGTGATTATTACATTTTAAAATAAATGTATGCATTTTCGTACTCATGGCTGTAGTTTGAATCTCTCTGCCTTTCTTAAGCGAGAGAAATTGCAAAAAAACAAAAATATTTACAAACAAATACTATTGCTGCTCTCTTCCTCTCTTTCTCTCTTTGCATGCAAAATTATAAAGACAAGTAGAATGCAAGATTGAATCAGACACTTTAACAGAGCTATGTAATATTGTTGATGTTGTTGCTTTTTCTTAATTTTTCTTTCTGCGATAGCCTCATGGCAAAAATAGCCAAAATATTTATACCCAAGGCATATTTAACAAGGTAGATTCGTGTCGGAGAGGTGGGTACAGCAGCTGTCAAACACAAGAAGAATATAAAAAAAGAAAAAAAAAACAGCCAATTGAAAAAAACTGTGCTTTTATTCGTAAACAGCCGATTTTGACAGGTGCTGTACCCACTATAAGAGAGAATTTCAACAACTAACACTACCTTGTTGAATATACCTTGATTCATACCGTTCCGATACTGCGGAGAGAGCCGCTGCAAAAACCAAAATTCATCAATCATTCAACGGCGTTGCATAGAATAATTACTTGGAGTGTATAGGAGGCACGACAAATATGATAAAACAAAAATTATACTTATCATAGTGGTTCTCAGGGAACCCCTTGATTAAAGTAACCAGAATGCACTAAATGCAAAAGCAAAAAAAAAAAAAATTAAATTAAAATTAAAATAAAGACAAGAATTAGAACAAGGAACAAAGATCGTAATAAGGATTAGAAAAACGATAAGAACAAAGATTTGGACCAGAAATAAGATAAGGAGTACGACAAAGATTAGACTATAAAATGGGACAAGTATTAGGTCAAGAGTTCTGCAAAGAACTGGGAAGATGACTTCAACAAGGACAAGGAAGATTGAGACATACCTAAAAAAATATTTGGGGCAAGATTGGGAAAAGTATAATGACAAGAACTAGAATAAAGATAAGTACAATAAGTACAAAGATTTAAAAAGGAAGTGTGACAAGGATAAGGAAACGATTTGAACAAGAATAAGGCCAGACCTTTGGACATGGATTAAAACAAGAATTTGGACCGGAAGCAGGTCAATTATTAGAACACATATAAGAATAAGAATATGAATAAAGACAAGTTTGGGAAGGAATGCAAGGATAGGGACAAGAATAAAGATACACTGTCACGTCAAAATCTACTGATGCGTCTACGATAAAGCCATCTTCTTTTCAAATTTGCCAAGCGTTTAAAAAAAAAAAACAAGAGAAAAATCGATATTGGTATGGTCGAATTTCGCCCACAGGCGATACTAGTTTTAATAAAACCATAATAATTGCAAAAATGTTCGAACAAAAGATACATACTTTTCCGTTAAAAAAAAACAATGGAGCTTCCTATACACAACCACAGAGCGCGTAGATAGCGAAGCAACATAAAAATTTGTGTTTCGACGTGTCACCCGCTTCGTTCTTCACTTGTAAGCCCCAACCTAAACATTCACGGTGGCAAGATATTCGCTTTGTTTCAACCGTCCACTGTTTCAACCGCAACCAGTCTACGTTACTGTGAAATTAATGAATGTATTTGTATGAAATGTATAAAACAAATAAGATTCTATAGATGAAACATTCCTACGAGAGGGGTACTATTTGTATTTCGGGAACTGGCAACACTAATGTCCATACCTAAAATCTGGCATCACCATAATAAAGTTTGACATTTGTTAGTATAAATTTACTCACAACGTTTTGATGTACAAGTGCTATTTGTTTTGTTTACTGTGAACTAAGAAAATCAATTTGTTTAAAAATGGAAATCAGTTCTATGTATGACGATAAAGCACCATCAAAAACCACAGTATATCGCTGGTAAAGTGAATTCAATCGTGGTCGTAGTTCAGTCGCCGACGAAGGTCCATGAAGGTCGTCCAAAATCGGTTGTTGTACCAATCAAGTCCTTCTTTTGTTTATTTTTCTTGTAACCTTCATCCGCATTCGTCATCAAATAGATGACATTTTTGAGTTAATGTCAGTTTTTTTTTAATGTTCAGTTGTGAAAATAATATAATTAAAATAAATACTTTTTTTTGGATTAAATCATAACTAAAGATGAATTTAATCAAAACATCAAAACGATTATTATTGTATTGATTGTATAGATGACAAAAAGACCAACACGCAGTAATCTTATGAAAAAACTGGGAACTTTTTTAATAAAAAACAAAAACTTGTTTGGAAAGTATTTTGTCAATTTTTTTTGTTTATGGGCATTAGAGACATACAAATTGTTGATATATAAGAAACTTAATTTATACATCGTATTTCCATAACCTATAACCCACGTGTTATCCTACAATGAACGTACAGTAGATTTAATCGATAAACAATAGGAGAGACCGGGGCTGGTTGTGACAGGGGTAAGTAGTTACAGTGGCAACAGCGGTGAAACCGAGAACGCTATAGTGACGAAAGAAAGTGATAAATAACGCCGTCACTATCGGCTCACATGGCGCGAGAGCCAGTGACGCTAGAGTTTTTGTGGAAGGAGCATTTGCGTGTCGCCAATCAAACCGCAAGTTTGTAAAATTTTCGATTTTTAGTTATATTGATCTACAATCTGTTTTTCAAATAATCAGAGAGGTGTCCGTTCGGTGTCATTTTTGCACTCTAATGCTTCCTTTTTATGATAAAACTACGTTTCTACAATTATATTCATTTGCGTTTTTACTACTTAACCTCAAAATATCAATTTTAGCGTTAGGGCTAAAAGTGACATTAGCTCGGGGCAGGTTGTGACTGTTGATCTGTGGATTTTTTTTTTTTTAAGTTTTGGAATAATTTATTTCTATTTTAATTTTTATTCTTGAGACATCTTAATAGACAGAAGTTTGTTGTTGTTGTTGTTGTTGTTATTTTATTTCTATCACAGACTGCATATTCAATATTTACAAGTTATACAATGTTTGAGATTTTATCTAGAGATATTACAACAAATAAGTTCACGGTATATAATTTGTAAAATACTCACTTAAAATAATCTTGAATTATAGGAAAAAGATAGTAAAAAACCTATATTAATATCACAAGATATAAATATGACGTCGTTTTGAGATCAGTTAAATTATAATTTTCTTTAAAATTTGTTTTATTTTTAGTTTTATTTTAAGAAGGCAAAATATTGCCTTGTTAACATATTAATATGTTCTTAAGGGGAGTCTTATACCCAGAACTTTTTTTCAAAAATTTTTTATTGCATTTTCTTAGAAGCTTTAGAAAGCTTTAAGTCTCAAGAATATGTGGTGAAAATAATTTTCAAGTCGATATCTCAAAAAATTACAAAGCTATAGCCTAGTAAGTAAACCGCCTTCTAGAGCGCGCAGTACTGGCCCTTACTTTCAAACGCAGGCTTATTTTGACGTGACGAAGTTACTGCTCTAGTTTCCAAAAAAGTTGAAAAATGAATTTTTTAAAAATTCATCTGCGTTTCATTGAATTGTTACTCGCTGGGTATAAGAGCTATGATTAAAAAAATAGTATGACCGTAAAGGCTAATTCTTTGGCTATATTAAAAAAACAAAAAAAAAATTTAATACGGCATAGGGACGTAGTGGGAGCTGCGTAAGCAACGCAACTGAAAATTTGTTAGATGGAATTATTACTCACTTAGTATTAGCACTTTGATTAAAAATACAATACGCCAATAAAGCCCTACTGGAAGTCCTCACAACAAAATTAAACAAAAAATTTCTGACATCATGGGGACGCTGAGAGACCCGCTCAAAGATCGATAACGCATCATTCATGCAGCGGCGTTGCATTGAATTTTTACTCAATGAGTATATAACCTACGATAAGAGTTTAAAAAGGAAAATAAAGTTTTTATACATGGCTTTACGACAAAAATAAAAAAAAAATTCCGGCGTCGTCAGGTCGTGAATATAGTACCTTATGTAACAGAAATGTAATATCGTTGCATGGAATTATTACTCACTCAGGAGGAGTGCTACAGTAAATTTTGTTTTACGACAGCAGGGATGTGTTATTACGCTTCACAACTAAATTACAAAAAAAATTTAGTTGTCATGATTTCAGGGATGCAATCACATAATGCAGTAAAAATGCTACAGCCATGAAAAAACGTTGCATGGATTTTTATCTCTGTGACTACTGGTGCAACGGTAAATTTTAAGGAACGAAAACAAGTGTGAGCTCTTCGGGCATATGACAAAAATAAAAAAAAAATTTGACGGCGTGTCAAAAACCCTCAGGGAACCACTTAATGTGACGCATATGCATCACTTTTGCTGGATTAATTGAAATTAGAGCACAACCAATGGGGAAGCAAAAAAAAGCTAAACGAAAAGCACCAACTCCAAATCCAACAACATCTCCAACACCAACACCAACACCAACACCAACACCAATGAAAAACACCAACACCAACACAAACACCTACACCAACACCAACACCAACACCAACACCAACACCAACACCAACACCAACACCAACACCAACACCAACACCAACACCAACACCAACACCAACACCAACACCAACACCAACACCAACACCAACACCAACACCAACACAACACCAACACCAACACCAACACCAACACCAACACCAACACCAACTCCAACACCAACACCAACACCAACACCAACACCAACACCAACATTAACACCAACACCAACACCAACACTAACACCAACACCAACACCAACACCAACACCAACACCAATACCAACACCAACACCAACATCAACATCAACATCAACATAACCATTAACATCAACATCAATATCAACATCAACATCAACATAACCATTAACATCAACATCAACATCAACATAAACATCAACATCAACATCAACATCAACATCAACATCTACATCAACATCAACATCAACATCAACATCAACATCAACATCAACATCAACATCAACATCAACATCAACATAAACATCAACATCAACATCAACATCAACATCAACATCAACATCAACATCAACATCAACATCAACATCAACATCAACATCAACATCAACATCAACATCATCAACATTAACATCAACATCAACATCAACATCAACATCAACATCAACATCAACACAACATCAACAACAACATCAACATCGACATCAACATCAGCATCAACATCAACATCAACATCAACATCATCAACATCAACATCCACATCAACATCAACATCAACATCAACATTAACAACAACAGCAAGAAATTTCGTCACGTCAAAACCTACGGGTGTGTCCACGGCACAGCCAACTCTTTTTTTTTCGGCTTCTGGGTATATATTCCCCCCTTAAATAAAGAAACGCAATGCCTGCAAAGGTTGTTCCCGATAAAAAGTTTTTTTATTACTTTTGTTTTTCTTTGTAACACCTTGCCCCATGTAGTGTAACAACCAGCCCTTGGTGCGGGGTTGAAAGTGACAGGTCTCCTTTCTCAGAACTCATTCATTTATGTCTAATGTAATCATTTGGTAAAAAAAATAAAAAATATAAATAAAAAAAGATGAGACCATATAATTAAAATATCACAACCATCCTCGATCTTCCCTACCATACAAAAATGAAAATTAATTATTTCACATACATAAATAGACAAGATAACTTAACGACTAGGATTGAATAGATTTTTTTTTACTAGAATATCAAAAAATTACCTATATTTTGTCTATTGACACCACAAACTAGTCGATTTGAAAAAAAAAAGATCTGTGCCGAGCAACGATTGCGGCCGTGGAAAACGAAAGCTCAAAGCGCCACCACGCGTTTTTTTGATTTCCTATGTAATGGAATAACTTCTCACACTTTTCTACTACAGGCAGATGCCGTTACTTGTATCAATTTCAAAGTTTATTTCACTTTTTCTAAGCCTAGGGTAACTTGTTACCCCGTGTGGCGGCAAAGGGTTAATATGAAAACTTGGGATTGTTTCATTTTGATGTATTAAAAAATGTAATCCCGATAATGGTTAATTAAATTCAGCAATCAGCTAGAATTCTATACATAGATACTTTTTAAATCACTGAAAATAAAAGAAAAAAAAAAATGTCGGTGACTTTTATCCTAAGAAGTATGTTTCGGCTCTTTAAGGAATACGCTTTTAGAAATCTTAATAATAAAAAAAAAATATTTGTAAAGCTTAAGTTTTCTAACAATAATCCTTAAGTTAAGTTTCTTCACCCCAAAAGTTTTCGGTTTTGAACCATGGTTGAAAACATTCGTACACACACAATTACATATCATTGCTTACGTTATTATTTTTAAATAAATTATGTTTTATTGTTTTCAGTTGTTGTTGTTGTTTTTGGTATTGTTGATGTTTGTTGTTGCTATAATAATTACCCTCCATATGCAGCGGTATAACTTTAAATCGCAGCGCAGCATGTATTCGTTTCCGTTTTGGTTGTGCGTTGGTTTTCCCTTTTGGCATTTTTCGGTTTCCGGTTGCCATGTTTGGATTTTGCTAGCAGCATCATTATGCAGATCAACGCGCTTTGACACTATCAAAAAAGCACGACGCACGCACACACTCATACACACACACAGCCACAGATAACAAATAAAACACACACTTGCATCGCAGAAAAGCTGGAAAATTTTGCGTAAAATTTGTGACTGTGACTTTATAATAAAATGTTAATTAGGTGTAAAATGGCAAATGCGCTGCTGGTGGTTGCCACCTGGTGGCGGTGCTGCCACATGTCATTGTTTGTTGCAAATAAAGTTGAAGCAAAAAGGATATGGAAAATGGAATGCTGCAGCAGACAACATGCCAGGAAAATACAAATAGCACTGTTATAAACATAAATTTTTGGAAAACAAAATATTTCAGTAAAATGTGCGCATAAGCGATAACATTTCATTTTAACGGTGAAGAAGTTAAAATTTTTTATTATTTTTGATTTTGAAGGCATTTGTTTTTGGTCTTTTTAATTTAAGTTATAATATTTCTGGAGTAGATTTTGAATGTGATTTCAAGAAAATAACTAAAATTTAATGTTCAATTAATTTTTTAGTTAATTAATGATTAATTTATTTAAAATTTCGATAAATTAATAAATTAAAAAATTAAGTCATTTTTACTGGTTTGCGAACAATTAATTCTTTCTTAGTCCACCAAGTTGTCCTGAGTAAAGAATTTATGGTCAGCCGAATATTTAAAAAGAATATTTAAAAAAATTTGTATAATTTTTTTATAACTTTAAAAATGACGCTGGTAAGATTACACGAACAAATTTTTTATATGAAATTGAAAAATCGAGAAAATCTAAAATCATTCAGTTATTGAATGCACACCCAGGTAGAAAACCAAAGCGGGAAATGAAGATAAATGCAATGAAATGCTTGCACTAGCAACTTGAAGAAGTAGCCTGCACTGCAGTTAGCTCTATACAGACTGGTATACACGCAAGCCAAAGGATGTGTCAAGGATGTGCATAAGAGACCAGGACACAGCGCCCAGACACAGACAATAATGCAACAAACTGTAAGTATGCAGCAAGAGGTTAACAAGTGCAAACGATGACTTCTTCATTTTATTCATGGTAAAAAAAGAGAAAAAATAGAGAAAAAATAAAACAAGACAAGGAAGTCAATGAAAAGGTAAAGATTTATAGGAAGCGGAAATGAGCATTGTTGGAAGATACAAAGAAATTCAATACGGAAATAATTAAAGCTGCAATAAATTCGAAACCCAAACCAATGCAATTGCTTAAGCATGTGTGTGGCATTGATTTTCGAAAGCAACAACAACTACGACAACAACAACAACGGCAACATGGAATTAGCGTAGAAGTTAATTTGTCAGCATTTGTAGCGGAAGTAGCTATTTATTGTGTATTTATTTTGTAGCGTTGACAGCGTCTTTAGTTTGATTGAGTGAGGCGACCACACGGAGTGGTCGTTATGACAATGGTTGTTGCTAATGTGTCTTACAAATTTATCAATGACAGCTTAAGCAGGTGCCAATGACAGCATGGTGGTCCTTTATTTGGTCGTTCGAATAGGTGTAAAAAAATTAAACAATTAACTAAATTGAAGTGTTTTTTCATGTGTGAAGCGGGCAATTAGTGAAATTTTTTTTTCAATATCATTTAAAATCGAAAAATGACAGGATTATAACATGGATGATTAAAAGTCAATGAAATTTAGTCATTTTAGAAAATTCAAAAATTCAAATAGAACCTATTGAAAATATTTGAACAAAATTTTTTGAGTCAAAATTTGGAAAATAATTTTATGAAAAGTTTTTTTCAACATTCATGTTACTCTTGAAAATACAAGAATTTTAACTTAAATGTTAATTCAATGACTTTTAAGTTTACCTTCTTTAACTGTTTGTTAAGACTTAATCGCACCACTGAAAGTTAACTTGAATATGCGACTGTTCAGAGTATAGCGAGACGAATAGTAGCACATAGCATTCCGGTTTTTGCTTCTTGAAATTTTAAGCTTCTTTCTCAGTTTTGACAGTGGTACCACCGTCCTTATGGCGTTTTCGTTTCTAGATCAAAATGTCACCTCATTAGATGGCAACATTACGAAAATATTGCCATAGTCCCTGCGAAATTGTTGCATTTTTCATATGAGAAAAGAGCAAGAAAAATGCCACCCTGTCACAAATCAGCTGTTCGACTGTTTTTGTTTACTGCTGAAACTTATTTGATTGTGACGCACAAATATTAGAAGTAAATTTTAGCATTAAAATGAAGCATCAAACAATTTAAAACACCCATTACATCCATTATAACGAAATCTGTATTTATGAATTGTAAACGATATATAAAAATCCGCTGGGCAACGCTCACTCTTATACAGTTTTCTTTTCTCATGATAATGTTGCATTCCGCACTTACGATTTTACTAGGGTAGAAAATGGCGCACTTTTGCCGGATCAGAGTGCAACATTTTGAGAAAAGAACACGCAACCCTATGAATATGCTGAGAAAAGAACACGAAAATTTGACAGTCCTGCCGCAGTGCAGAATAAATGCAACATTATCGCGAGAAAAGAAAACGCTATTCGTCATAATCATGAATCAAAGCGAATAGATTTGGCACTGCGCAGGTCCGTTCGTTTTGTTCTTAGCAATCAGCTGTTTGCATTGATGGTCAAACGCGCAGAAATGTGGAGATAAGCTTTTGTGCTTTCACACGTATATGAAGCTCACGCATACAAAAAAATCACCTTAGTTTGATGTGGCATTTCAAATGGTGTGGGTTGAGTCGCTTAGTTTTTTTTTTCAATGCACGCAGAAAAATGAATGCATGAACTATGAAATATGTTATTAGTAAGAAAAAAAAAAAAAAATATATATATATGTATATTTTTCGTTCTGGTAACTTTAGTGGTCAAGTAAAATATTTTTGATAATGAATGTTTTTACTGAAGCATATTGTCTACATTGCTACATATTATAAGTTAAGGGGGCATATAGGTTACCAATTTAAAAAAAAACAATTTTTTCGGGAAATTTTTTTTCATAGAAGGAAAAAAGATATCGTTTTTAAATTTTGCACATATATTTATTTACATTTAAGGCCCAGTTTCAATTGGGCTTGTTTTAATGCCTGTATTTTTTTTTATTTTATTAAATATCAAAACAATTTTCAACATTTCAACAGCATCCTCCTTATAACGCTCTTTGTTCGCAATAGATACTTTACAAACACTAAGTACAGCGCCGTACTTCTTAAAATCGTCTCTTGGTTACAGCGAAGTAACTAGGTAATCAAGGGCACCACTGCAAAACAGAAAAAAGGTCCCGTATCAGAAAAATTTAATAACAAAATATCTGCCCCCACTTTTTTCTCCTTTTTTATCAAAAATAGTGTCTTTTAACCTGTGGAAATTACCAACACATACAACCAACAAAAGAGTACAAAACAAGCACGTCTACAACAAAGTAAGAAAAAAATTTACACAAGTTTTAAAATACTACAGATCAACATAACTATACAAATATACATATTATCGGTTAAAATCCAAGATGGCGTAACACTTAAAACGTTTGCTGGCTTCCTTATGCTTCCTATTCATTGGCTTTTTGAATTTTGTTAATAAAATATCCTTTTTGGATGTATGAGTCTAAAGTCTTGTAGGGAATTATTTTTTCGGAAATTATTTTTTCATAGAAGGAAAAAAGATTTCGTATTTTGTATCCTTTAAGGCCCAGTTTCAATTTTTTTTTTTGATAAATTTTCGAATTTTTTTTTATTTATTTTATTATTTTCAAAAACATCCTAAGAATGTGTAAAAAAATTTCAGAATAAAATTCAAAGCTGTTTAAGACTAGGCTCTCATTTAAACTTTAAACGCGTTTTTCTTGAAATGACATTTTTTGAAACGGCTTGCACTCTAACTCGAAAAGTATGTGTCCGATTAACTTAAACCTTTTTTCATTTTGTAAAATAATTGAATACGCAGTGCGTGAACCAACAAAATCAAATAACAAAATATTTGGTTTTGCTTTTTATTTCATTATAAGGTCCAATTTCGTGTATGAAAAATGGAATTTTTTTTCTTTTATGCGGCATTTTTTTATTTTTTTTAATTTTACACTTTTTGTTGGTTCACGCACAAGACAAAACTGTTATAAAATTTTGGTTTTTTGTTTTTTTTTATCAAACTACCTGAAGAGGTGATATCGTGCAAGCCGCAAGAGGCCTCTTGTTCGCGACCTCAACTTTTACGCGCTGTATAACCGTAAATATGGCTGCAAAAAAAAAAACAAAAACCAAATTGTTAATCAAAGACAGAAATAAAACAAAAAAAAAATTGTTTTGATATTTAATAAAATAAAAAAAATACAGGCATTAAAACAAGCCCAATTGAAACTGGGCCTTAAATGTAAATAAATATATGTGCAAAATTTAAAAACGATAGGTATCTTTTTTCCTTCTATGAAAAAAAATTTCCCGAAAAAATTGTTTTTTTTTTAAATTGGTAACCTATATGCCCCCTTAACTTATCATATGTAGCAATGTAGACATTATGCTTCAGTAAAAACATTCATTATCAAAAATATTTTACTTGACCACTAAAGTTACCAGAACGAAAAATATACATATATATTTTTTTTTTTTTTTCTTACTTATAACTAGACAGCGGAAAATATGAAATTTCATATTTGTATTGAATGACCGTAGAACAATTTCGATGACACAGATATGCGTCCCGTCAAATTCTATCTTGAAAAACATAACATAAAATTTGCATATTTTGCATATTGCATAAAAAATGCATATGCGCCTTTTTAGTGCATATGCAAATAAAAAATTGCGTATTTGCATATAATATGCATATGCAAAATGTATGCAAGTCCATTTAACCGCAACTGCATGTCTGTATGTTATTGTGAACCAACAACAACTCCTATCATAGGCATGGGCGTATGCAGGTGATGCAGGGAAAGTGCCCCCCTTTCCCCTGCTTTGCATTTTTAGAAATCCTGCGGTCACCGATGATCATAGGTAAATTAAGTCAACCGAACCTGAGTTCTTCAAAAATAAAATCAACCGAAGGTCGAAGATGTTTGTTGTTGTTAGAATAATTCGGGCAAAGCGATGGCAAGAGTTCAAGGCCCCTTTTATAAAACTGAAATCCGGTGTTATTTTTTGGTCCATCTTGCTTCTTTTTCAAGATGTTGCGATCTTTTTAATTTTTTAAGGCTATTATTTTCACCGATCCCTCTACCTGTGCATCTCAATTTCGAGACTCCCTTTAGATAACCCAAAATCACTGTTATTTTTGGTCTATCTTGCTTCGTTTTCGAGTTATGCTTTTTCTAATTATTTAAGTTTAAATTATATTATCGACTCTCTTTACTTGTGAGCCCCTCAGAAAACTGAAAAAGACTGCTGAAAATTTTTCGATGCGGTTTGATGGTGCACTAGGTATGCTCGCTATGATTTCCCGTTACTTTTACTTCAGTGTCCTTCTATGGTTTGATATTTTATTTCATATTAAAACCTTCAAAATACAACGACACTAACGAAAAGCTTTTAAAATATGCAATTCTTGTTTTGTTGGCTTTGCTTCATACAAAACATTTTTGTTCGATGTCATGGCTACACTGAAAAACACTACACCAACATAGTGTATACTATTCAAGTACTGTGCAGCTCTTTATTACCAACACATATAAATAGTATGTAAGTTAACACTCGAAGTGTTAATAAACTCCACAAGCCACACCACTAACCTACATTCAAAATACTGCAACGGCCAACGGTTCAACAAACTACGAAATTGCGAAACAATTAAACGGAAGAAAACAATTAACTTAAAAAGTTAACCCACATTAAAAGAATAGTCAACAGTTTAAATCGATTGCGAAACAACTCATAAAGCGATGAACTTAAAATTCGACTAAGCAAATTCCGAGAAATGCAGTTCGGCTGGCACACATTGAAGCAGTGCAACCTCATCAAATTATTAATAGTTTACATCAGGCCCGTAGACAAGGGGGGGTTTTAGGGTTAAACCCCCCCCCCCCTTATGGTCCAAAAAGTATAAAAAAATAATATAGCGAAATACAGCGAAAACATCAACAAGCTTAAGTATCGAAAAAAGTTCGATACATTCAATTGAACTTTGTCTACGACCAGCAATTTAAGAATTTATTGCGTTAACAGGTGTAACGTGAAAGTGGTTTAATTTAGATTGCGTTTCGTTAGATAAGTTTAAGAGTTTCTATTGTTAATTTTACTGTGCCAAAACTACAAAAATTAGTCTACTTAATTGGCTGCAGAAACCAGAAGTAAAAAAGGCTAGAACGGTGGAAAGTAAGTGCTTGATTCAAATGGTTTTTTTTTCCTTTATCAATGCGTAAATGTGTTAAAAAGTTGCCGAATATTTCTGAATGTTTGAAAGCTGTGTTTTTTTTTGGTAGCTTGTTTGCATTGATTGAATATTAATGGATTAACTTTTTGCTTGATGCGGAACCGACAAAATCCGAATAATATTATATTTCATCTGTATTGTACAGGGTTTTCCTATAAGAGGCGTTATTGTGAATCGCCCGCTATTGTGAAGCGCTCACTTTTAAAGCTTTTATTCTTTGACATTTCACAAGTAGAAACTATGTCATTACTAAAAATGGAACGATACAACAACGTCGTGTCTTTGCTGATTGGGTCCTTGAAATGCATGAAAATGATCCGGAATTCCATCGAAAAATCATCTTGACTGATGAGGCCCATTTCCACCTCGGTGGCTACGTCAACAAGCAAAATTGTCGCATCTGGGGCTCGGAAAATTCAAGAGTTATTGTTGAGAAGCCTCTTCATCCTCAACGTGTGACTGTTTGGTGCGGTTTATGGTCCGGCGGGGTCATTGGACCTTACTTTTTCGAAAATGAGGACATAGGGCAGCCACTTTGCGATTTGGTTATGGAAAATTTCATGAAAAGGATATTGTGCTGTAAGCGTGGTCGTGGTGGCCATTTAACTGATGTTGCTTTTCATTATTAACATCATACCTTCCTCTTTATTATGAAATAAACATCCGATAATTTATCTCAAAAAATGGCATTTTTTTTTGGATACCAAAATAACAACTCTTATTGGAAAACCCGATAGAAAACGTTCAAGAAACTTTGGAATCTGAAAAGTCTTCAGAACTTCCTTTGTAACCTGCAGTTGTAGAAAGCTTTAATGTTGACAGCTATGTGGAAAGCGGTACAAGTACAAGTACAAGTTGCGGTATTAATATTTTACTTTTAATGCTTATAACTCTAAGTTTGTGTGTATGATTGTAAAAATTTTTCCAGAAATATCATTTGATTCATCGCAACATATGTTGTGCCTCAATATTATATTTCAAAATTTCACCGAAATATAAAAAAAAACTTTTTCTGATTTGTTCGAAAAAATGGCCTGGAGGACCCGATATTTTTTTTGTATGGTGGCGTTAAAGTGTTAAGCATTCTTGGTCGAACCGTTGGCATTGGTTGGTTTACTCCAAATTGGAAAATGCAGCTTATTGCAAGTTTTGCGTATTTTTTAACACTGGTTTTGGAGGCGCAGGATCACAACCTTTTAAATAAAAAATTTTTAAAAAAAATTTTCTAACCTTTCATTGTGGCCTTTACAAAAGTCAGGAAATACAATAATAGCATAACACAGAGAACAGATTTCTGCTTTCATTTTCCTTGTGTTCCACAAAAGTGTATTAATTTGTAGAAAATAATTATTATTGTTAACATTATTATGTTAATATTAACCTTGATATTGCCTGCTACGAGCAACCACAACTCTCTTGATAAATTTATCAATAGCAAATGAGATATTGACAAATTTATCAATTAAAGAGCTTTTTTTCTATCACAGAATACCAACTCTTGATAAATAGTCAATACTTGATAAATATTCAATAAGGTGAATTTATCAAGTACGCAGAATCGGGCTGTTAATATAAATATATAAAATAAACAAAAATAAAAAATTAATTTTTGTTTTATGTATTTGGTGTACAAAAAGTTTTAAAGTGTTTTTTTTCAAGTTTGTCGCTTTATTGTGAAAAATTTGTTACAAATTCATTTCTCAAAGTATTGTCTATTTCTTGCCACTGATTTTTCCCATCTTTCTGGTAATTATATAAAAAATACCTTTTCATTTATCGATATCAAAAACTATCGATATTTTTTTTTAATCCAAACCCCCCCCCTTAGGTAAATCCTGGCTACGGGCCTGGTTTACATTAATATAAATATAGCATTTAGCGATTATTACATTGTCATTAGTGTTGTGATCAATAAAGTGGACAGTTGTCCAACAAAAGAAAAAAATAAAAATATTTTTTTTAAGTATTTCAATTTAAGAAATACTAACTTGTATTATACTACATGTGTATAAATTCATTATATGTGTTTCAGGTTGTACAATCATTAAATTTGAATGAAGCAGTGTTAGTAAAAACCGCACAAGAGTTATTGCAAAATTCACTTTTATACAGGAGTTTCATTTTTATCAAAACCCATTTCGGACAATTTTTTTAAGTTATTACCAGTTTGGAAAGAAAGGGTATGAGCTTAAAGAAATCTTACGAAATATTTGAGAAAGCTCAAAGAATTATAAATAAAGTTCCTGAAAATTTGGGTGACACCTTCGCCTTAAATTCAAGCTCGTTATGGGAAGAAAACAACCGAAATTTTAATTAAAACTTCGGTGGATTACCTGGAGTAGTATAAAATTATTTTTTCTACAAATCGACAAAATTTTGCCTACGACAACTTGGAAAGTTTTAATAATTTATAGTAGTATACATATGTTACCTTTAAGGCATGTTAAAACTTGATACGCTCGGTATTCGAGTGGAAATTCGAAATTGTTTTACAGGAAAACGGTAAGAGATAATTTAACATTTTTTTTGGGAGAAAAAATACACTAAAAACTTACTTACAAAAAATTTTTTTATTCATTTTTTACATTTTTTATGTATGAAACTTTAAGTTGAATTGACTTGTCGATATCGGAAAGAGCTGATTACCATAATAACTTAAGTTTGGCAGAACCTAGAAAAAAATAAAAGAATTCATAAATAATATGAGTATGGTTATAGTGTGAACTAAAACTTCTAAGACGGAAAATTATTTGAATTAAAATAATTTTTCTGTACGGACGCCACCTCTCTGCAGACAATGGCAAACCTCAGAGAGTAATTAAAATGCCATGTAAAGCTTCTTGAGAATAAGAACATTTCGTTCATCGCCGTTCGGAGTCGGCGTTAAGCATATAGGTCCATTTCTCGGTCAATTGTGTACAAACTTAATAACACGCACAACACAATTGATCCTAAGAAGCTAGGTCAAAGTCCTTTCAAGGGCTGAAATGGCCAGTTATTTATTTTTTATTTTTTAAATTTCTAAGTTTGATCAAAGTCGAAAAAATTTATGAAGATTGAAAAAAAATCCTAAAAAACTCAAGTTTTTTGTCTCGATTTTGTGAAAAAAAAATAATAGAAATGTTTGTAATATTTTAGTTCACACGGAAACTACACATGTGGAAAATATGCGGCTAAAACTGGAGACAATCGGACAAGGTATTTTGAGTAACGATGTATAACCAGGTATAAAATATATCATACATAAAAAATGTTAAAAATTAATAAAAAAATTTTTTTGGAAATAATTTTTTAGTGTATTTATTCACCCCCAAAAAAATTTTTTCATTACCTTTTACCGTTTTCCTGTAAAAATTTTTTAAATTTTCACTCGAATACCAAGCGCGCCAAGTAGGGACATGCCTTAATAAAACGTTAATAAAATAATTGTTTTCATTTTTAACATTCTCTTTTGCAAGAAACTTTTTAAATATATAAATTAATTTGGAAATATTATAATATCAGATAATTTTAATGACTCTATAAGCAAAAATATGCAGCATATTTCTTGCATATGTAGAAAATATGCAGCATATTTCTTGCATATGCTCTTACATATTTTTTGCATAAAATTTGCATATCATAGATGTGGAGTAAAAATTGCATTCAGGAAGTCAAAATTAGTACAAATCCAAAATTTTACTGCAATCAGACTTCAAATAAATTTTGCATATAATTCCGCTGTCTACTTATAACATATTTCATAGTTCATGCATTCATTTTGTTACTGTACTATTGCTAATGAGTCTTTTTTTATTATAAAAAAAGTGGATATTATGAAACTGATTGAAGACCACACGGAAAAAGTCTTCAAGATAATAGCTTTCTTAGTAAATATACTGCCTTTCAGAAATGCAGATCATTTATTTATGATTTATTTATTTTATTTTCAACATATGAAGCATATCTTTCCATTTTAAAAAATATGAGCAACAATATGACGTTGCTATTTCCTTAAATTATTTTTAAAAAAAATTTCCATATATCACAATGCTTACAACTTAAATCAAACATATGTTTCAATATATTGTTGCGCAATATAATCTTTAAGTTATTTTAACTTTTCCAATGCTTCAAATGGCTTAAAATAGAAACTCACCCTCATTAAAGCGCCTCATATATTTCTACCATTTTATAGAAAATACATTTTTTTTTTTTTATCAACATCTCAACAAACTGACACATAGCGTGACATTAAATTACATCTGACGTCTTTACACACTCTAACAAACATACATGCACACAAACATGCAACATTTAATGTTGCTGCTCATTGGGTTGAACTGCTTTAATTAACCAACTCATCGCTCATATTATTTCATTTAGTTTTATTAAACGGTTTAATATGTGTGAAATATAGTTGGTTGACGCATTCTTTGGAGAAACACCCAGTTTAATTGATGTCAGTCACATCAATCACTGTCAACGCCAAAAAATTAGAAATTAATTAAGTTGTCGCTGTGGTTGATGAAAGTCGGTGTCAGAGGAATAACTCGACGGATTTTAATATAGTCTCGTATATATTTATATGTGGGTGCGGATGAAGGGATCTAACAGAGCGGCTTATGTTGCAGTCAAGTGTGACTTAATTCCTCATGTACACCAAAGCGATGTAAGCGGATTTAATGATTACATGAATTTTGTACATATTTGAATGATATATAATGAGTAGTTATATAATTATGGAAATATATAGAAAAATCTTTTATAGAATAATTAAACTTTATTTGCATTCATCTTAACTTCTTTAGTTGTTCTTACTACCCTTTAATTCTATTGTCTTTACTACAAATCATTGTAAACAAAGAAAAGCATTTTTTTTTTAAATCTCAATTCAAGCGTAAATTACATGAGTTCATGTTGAATCGTCCTTCTGTAGCTGAACTCGGTCTCTTTCACTATTAAATTGCGCAGCGACTCGTGTAAACAACGGACATGCGTTAAGACAGTTTTTCTATGCAAGTGTGTGCGTGTTTGTAAGTGGCAGGATATGTTGTCCATGATTTGACTTTTTCGCCAACATTGTGTGTTGTTGCTGCTGTGATTTTCAGTTTTTCTTCCAACTAAACAGCATGATATGTGGAAATTTTCAAAAGCAAAAAAAAAAAAACAAACAAAAAACAAACTAGTTGTATAGCGGCTTGTTGCCTAAGCATGACTACGGTGCTTTTCGCGCTTTTGCGAGCCTGATTTATGCCTCAGCAAATTTGTGAAATTCAATTTATATTGCCGCAGGACTTGTAACCAGGATCAGACAAGCAGCAAGCAGCAGCTAAAGCTTGTTTATCGTCAGACTCCAATGAAGCGTTCAACAGACAAGACAAGACAAAACAACAACAACAAACAACAACAACAGGAAGCGTGCGTGAGTGCAGCCAAGCTATACAAATGATTTGGCAAAATTTTCGATTAGAGTTGTGTTATAAGATTAGCAATAAAAGTTGGATTGGTTATACGATTTGAAGGACAATTGAAAATGCGTATGTTGTTTGGAAGGAGAAGAAAAAGAAAAAAAAGAAGAAAGATTTTGAGCACAGTTCGTGTCAAATGAAGACATGTAATGAACAGTTTCGCTTTTAAGGATTTTGGTGAAAATATGTAGGGGTTTAGAAAACATTAAGAAAATTTTTTTAATATTTCTAACTGCGAAATTTTGAAATTTTCAGGAGAGGAAAAAAAAACAAATATTTCTTTTCTTTTAAATTTGAATTGTGGCTCTTTTTTAATTGAGACGTTATGTTTGAAGAACAGACAAATATTTTTTCTTAACCATATTTGGTTCATTCAGGTGGCCTAAGAGGCTGTCATCTTAATGTTTCTTTCTTAAACAATAGGACTTGCAATAAAAATAAAGTCAAATTCAAAATCTGTTCTTTGTTTCATGATTTTTGCTGGGAGATTAGAAAAAAATTTGTTTTAATATACAAATTTCTAAAAAGGTAGAAAAATGGCTTTATTAAAACAAAGAACTGATAGCAAGGAATACGATTTCCTCCCTACAAAGATACAAAATAAAGAAGATATAGAGCATGATACAATTTATGTAAAAAACAATACAAAGTGATGTAAATAAATTGGTTTCTGAACAATCGAAATCAGTAGTCTAAAGGAAATTATAAAAAATTTTAATTTTCCGTATTATATCTTAAATCATGGCTCATTTTGTTATATTAGTAGGGTTTTTGCTTGATTTTCTTACATTATTCCACATAAAATCTGGGAACTCAATTGATTTATACGGTTAAAATTAAATTTTACATACCTATGGCTGTACAAATACTCGTTAAATCGCAAAAGTGACATTATATCTACGCCGATTTTTTGATTAGCTTTGATTTTTCGTATTTTTTGCCTCAGAATTGGACCTACCATATAATTGTATCATGCACATAGAGATGCCATGATAAAAAGATACAAAGCTACAAACTATCTACAAGGAAAACGATAGAAAGATACACTGAAACAAAGACACATCGATGCAAAGATACAAAGATACAAAGATACAAAGATGCAAAGATACAAAGATACAAATATAAAAAGATACAAAAATACAAAAATACAATGATACAAAGATATAATGATACAAAGATACGAAGTCACAAAGATACAGAAATACAAAGATACAAAGATACAAAGATACAAAAATACAAATAAACAAAAATACAAACATACAAAGATACACAAATACAAAGATACAAAGATGCAAAGATACAAAGATAAAAAGATACAATGATTCAAATATACAAAGATACAAAGATATATACATATATACAAAGATACAATGATACAAAGATACAAATACACAAAGATACAAAGATACAAAGAAACAAAAATACAAACATACAAAGATACACAAATACAAAGATACAAAGATGCAAAGATACAAAGATACAAAGATACAAAGATACAAAGATATATATATACAAAGATACAATGATACAAAGATACAAAAATACAATGATACAAAGATATAATGATACAAATATACAAAGACACAAAGATACAAAGATGCAAAGATACAAAGATACAAAGATACAATGATTCAAATATACAAAGATACAAAGATATATATATACAAAGATACAATGATACAAATATACAAAAATACAATGATACAAAGATATAATGATACAAAGATACAAAGACACAAAGATACAAAGATAAAAGATACAAAGAAACAAAAATACAAACCAACAAAGATACAAAAATACAAAGATAAAAATATACAAAGATACAAACCAACAAAGATACAAAGATACAGAGATACAAAGATACAAAGATAAAAAGATACAAAGATGCACAGATACAAAGATACAGAGATACAAAGATACAAAGATACAAAGATGCACAGATACAAATATACAGCGATACAAAGATTCAAAGATACAACCATACAAATATACAAAGATACAATGATACAAAGATATAATGATACAAAGATACAAAGACACAAAGATACAGAGATACAAAGATACAAAGATACAAAGATACAAAGATACAAAGATACAAAGATACAAAGATACAAAGATACAAAGATAAGAAGATACAAAGATAAGAAGATACGAAGATACAAAGACACAAAGATAAGTTACGAAGAAATAAAGATACAAAGATTCAAAGATAAAAAGATACAAAGATACAATCTTCAATTAAAGTTTACTTTTTAAATGCATCGTGCAGTGAATTCAGACCATAAATTCACTCAATTTTTGGTCTTCTGGCTTTCGGTACTTCCTGAAGTCTTATGAACACTAAGTTTACAGTAAAAAGAAATCTGAAATCAATCCTTTATGTCGCGCACTGAGTACTTTAACCAATATATCTTTAAATTTAAATTTTACAACCGGAAGTTCAAAGTACTACAGCACATGGTGCTGTGCAGGGAATTAGTTTTTTACGGCTAGTTACCAATTGGAAAACTACCGCCTAATATTGTAAAATAAACATTTTATGAGCTTTATTTTTTTTTCCCTTTTTATTTTATTCGCAGTTTTAACGATTATTTGTTACGCAATCGATCACGACTTTAAGTACATTTATGGCTATTCATTTATGTATTGAATTTTCATTTTCGGTTGAAGTTTAATGATTCATAAAAGGAATTCTCCAACTTGCCATGTGCAACATTGGATAGCAAAAAATAAAAGAAAAGGCAATGAACCGGCTTCAAGACGATAAAGTTTTTGGACGCAACACAGAAACCCATAAAATTATTTGAAATAAATCTAATTTTATAATTCATGGTTTTGCTTGTGTTCGTTGCCATACACCACCATTACATCAATCCAATTTCAGCACATGTAAGCGCACACGCACTCACACTAACACTCATATGAAGTATTTATCCTTGCTTGTTCACAATATATTTTATGATCCTTTTGATGTGCACTCAAACAAAGTTTTACATTTATTGGCAACTCCTTATAAGATGATGTCGCTACTGCTGCTGCTGCTGCTGTTGATGATGATGTTGATGATAAGATTGTTGCTACTGGTCCGTTGCTTGTCATCGCTATAATGCGGGTCAGAAGCAAAACTTGGAAATGTTGTAATTTCTCTGTCAAAATTGTCAGCGTTGTCGTTACGCTACGTTTACATTTTGTTTAAACAGTCGTTTATTTGTTTTGTATGAGTAATCTTTTCATTTGTTTGTAAAATTATTCACCTCATTTAATGCTCTTCCAGTTGCCTGCATTTCTTAAAGTTTATTTCATTCACATAAGATGACTCGTATATGTGCCAGAATACGATGATGGAAGACATCATGTGTTGTAGTTGGATGCATGAACATGGCCAGCATTGAAAGGAAGGACATAAATAAGTACAGAGCATGAATACCCACATTATATATATATATATATATAAATATATTTATATTGAACAGAAAGTTATGACCAAACACAAGAACAGGATTAGAATTACGAAAGGACATAAAATAGAAGACAGCAGTTTAAGTTCTTTTTTTAGGTATATATAAGAAAGAGTGGGTGAATAAGATGGAAAAGGTAAGAGAGAGATAACAACTTGAATGGAGTTGTTGCGTTATATTAATATACCTGAAATTCTAGGATGCATGAATTAAAGAAGCACATGACCGCGCATCAAAGCTGTAAAGTCTTGAATGATTATGAACATGAATATGATTTCAAGATTTTGATATTTGAAAGAAATACGTTTAAAGATAAAAAAGTATAGTAATACAAGGATTCAAAGAAAGAAGAATACTAAGATACAAAGTTACAAACATAGAAAGATAAAGAGGTACACAGATACAGAGATACAAAAATACAAATATACAAAGATACAAAGATACAAAGATGCAAAGATAGAAAGATGCAAATATACACAGATACAAAGCTACAAATATACAAAGATACAAAGATACAAATATAAAAAGATACAAAGGCACAAATATACAAAGATACAAAAATACAAAGATACAAAGAAGCAAATATATAAAGAAAGAAAAATACAAAGATACAAAACTAAAAAGATTCAAAGTTTCAAAGATAAAAAGATACAAAATACAAAGGTACAAAGATACACAGATACAAAGCTACAAATATACAAAAATACAAATATACAAATATACAAAGATACAAAGACACAAATATACAAAGATGCAAAGATAGAAAGATGCAAATATACACAGATACAAAGCTACAAATATACAAAGATACAAAGATACAAATATAAAAAGATACAAAGGCACAAATATACAAAGATACAAAAATACAAAGATACAAAGAAGCAAATATATAAAGAAAGAAAAATACAAAGATACAAAACTAAAAAGATTCAAAGTTTCAAAGATAAAAAGATACAAAATACAAAGGTACAAAGATACAAAGATACAAAGATACAAATGTACAAAAATACAATGATACAAAGATACAAAGATACAAAGATACAAAGATACAAAGATACAAAGATACAAGGATACAAAGATACAAAGATACAATGATTCAAAGATACAAAGATACAAAGACACAAAGATACAAAGATACAAAGATGCAAAGATACAAAGATACAAAGATACAAAGATACGAAGATACAAAGATACAAAGATACAAAGATACAAAGATACAAAGATATAAAGATACAAAGATATAAAAATACGAAGATACAAAGATACAAAGATGCAAAGATACAATGATACAAAGATACAAATATACAAAGATACAAAGATATAAAGTCACAAAGATACAAAGATACGAAGATACAAAGATACAAAGATATAAAAATACGAAGATACAAGGATACAAAGATTCAAAGACACAAAGATTCAATGATTCAAGAATTTAAAAGTGTCATAAATGCAAGAATCTAAATAATCAAAGATACAAAGATACAAAGCTACAAAGATACAAAAATACATAGATTTCAATGATTCAAAAATTTAAAAGTGACATAAATGCAAAAATAATCAAGGATTTAAGGACTCATAGACCCAAAAGTTGCAAGAGATTTAATAGATATAAAACATTCAAAAGATGCCAAAGGCTGAACGCTTTAAAATTCAGAGATTTAAAATACTGAAGAAAATTTAAAAGAATTCAACCGCTTTAAATATTCAAAAAATCCCTTAGATTCAAAATTTCCAAGATGCAGAAATTCAAAGATGTAAACATAAAGATAGAGTTGTGCATTTATTAAAAGACAAATAAAATTTAACTTTATTTTTTAAATCAATCACAGCTGCAAATTGCCATCAACTGCACACACACATACACACTCTCTATTAATATTCAAACTAAAACATGACTTATACGCACATAACTTTCAATTACTTTTTGTTTCTATTTAGCTGAGTTGCAGCAACTTTATTTAAGCTCCATTTGAATGTGAAAAATATGAGGTGCTTCAGGAATTCCGAACGATTTTAACAAATCGATTTACCGGCTAAAGGCAAGCAAATAAGGAGCAGAAAAAGAAAAACAAACACTAAGCTGAAGCACCTCAAGGAGTTCTGTGAAAGTTCGTGAGCTGTTGGTTGGATGTGTGGGTTGAGTAAAATGCCGTCAGTGCTGCGCCAAGCTCTTCGTGTGCAAATGTTTATAATATTTAGTATGTATGTGTATGTATGTATGAAGAAAGGCATCTTAAAAAATGCATAAATTTCCACAAGCTAAGTTTGTGGTTGGTGTGCCCTGCACACGTTACACACACACCTTTACCTGGCACAATACTTACCTGCCATGCTTTACTTTTGCTGTTTTATTTTCTCTTCTTGTTGCTTTTAACAATATCAAAGCTCTCGCTCCTTGCCTTGCCTTGTTTAGTGTTGTTGCTTTTTTTTTTTTTTTTGTTTCGTTTTATATTTGTGCTGGCGTAGCTCATACGTTGGCTGACTCTGCTTAGGAATTGGATAAGAATCTGATTTGTTTTCGATAAGGACTTTATAAGGACCTAGTTTTTCATGTTACTTGCTCCAGTTTTTTCTTCCTTTTTATATTGTTTTTTTTTTTTTTTTAATGCACTACGTAAAGCAGGTGGCGATGATCAACTCTTTGCATACACTTGGTGCGCTGCACTTGTGTATGAGTCAGTGTGTGTGCATGTGTGTGAGTGTGTGGTTATGGCAACACTTTAGCATTGTTGGCACACAAGGTTCAATGATGATGATGATGATGGCGAATGTGTTACAGTTATAACTGAAGTGGAGCGTGAGTGAAAAGATTTAAGGTGTGGATTGGAGTATATTTCGTTGTTTTTGTTATTGGTCTTGGTGTCTAAAGTGCTGCAGGATTGTTATTATTATTTGCTTTTTTATGAGATGTTGAAGTGTTTTTAAAAAAATTTTTCAATGGTTTTTCTAAGAATTCTGGTTTTCTTGCTATTGTTTCTAATGCAATTGCCGACGCCTTTAAAATTTTGCTGTTGCTAAAGGTGCCTTTTTTCCAAGCTTATAGCTAATAGAAAGGCAACTGTTTTAATTGTTGCTATACAGCAAACGTACAAAGCTTTGTCATATTGATGTCAACCAGTGTTAATCAAGGATTAATTGGCGCTTTTTAAATTAAAATAATTTTATGCATTTTTAGCTGATTTTTATAGTAAAAAAAAATTAAGACATTATAAAAAGCTTTGACTGTTAAGAAAGTATTTTACTCTATTCCTATGCTATTCGCTCTCAAAACTCAAGATTATTTGAATTTATTTACGGACAATTTATTGAAAGAGATAAAAAAACCATAAGTTGTGGAATTTAAATCAGCTTTTGTTATGCTGGAACCTGGCTCGTAGACAAGATTTCCATTTTGTGCGGCTTAGATGACAAAAATATATTGAAACAAATATGATATTCTAGGTAGGAACATTGGTCTTTTCATGCAAAATTGATTTCATTTCAAATTTTGAATGTGACTTTGCTGTTTTTATGAGCAAAAAAAAAATTCTATTGAGTTAATTTTAAGAAAAAGGTTATTTTTCTAATCTTGGCCAATAATTTCTAAATTAAGAAGTTCCGTAATTTTTTTAATGTTAATGTTAATGTTAATGTTAATGTTAATGTTTATGTTAATGTTAATGTTAATGTTAATGTTAATGTTAATGTTAATGTTAATGTTAATGTTAATGTTAATGTTAATGTTAATGTTAATGTTAATGTTAATGTTAATGTTAATGTTAATGTTAATGTTAATGTTAATGTTAATGTTAATGTTAATGTTAATGTTAATGTTAATGTTAATGTTAATGTTAATGTTAATGTTAATGTTAATGTTAATGTTAATGTTAATGTTAATGTTAATGTTAATGTTAATGTTAATGTTAATGTTAATGTTAATGTTAATGTTAATGTTAATGTTAATGTTAATGTTAATGATAATGTTAATGTTAATGTTAATGTTAATGTTAATGTTAATGTTAATGTTAATGTTAATGTTAATGTTAATGTTAATGTTATTGGATTTCGTTATAAAATTAGAAATGTAGGAGGGTGGCTCAATAAGGCCAGCTATCAGCGCCCTCTGAAAATCGTGAGAAGTGCATTGAGCTGCATTGAGAAAACCAACTATTACAATGAGAGTTTTTTGCTAAACGAATAAAACCGACTCAATGTTTTCCCATCGAACCTTCACTTTAAAAGAAATGGTTTTATACAAAATATTCTAAAAGGTCAATGGTTCGTATGGCACGTATACAATGGAGTCTTAATAAAATGCTATCACTGACTGGTTCTCTTTTGGTGAGTAGATAACGAATGTTTTGGTCTTTGTATTTGAAATATGGAATCCTTCTTGAGCTCAGCAAACGTTCATCAGTTAATGTGTCTTATATCGATGTCCAACAAGACCTTTTACCATTGTTCATTGCTTATATGGAGATAACTCACTGTTAAAGTGAGCTCACTGTTAGTAACAATCCGTTTATAGGGCGTTGCAAAAATAGCTGACATTTTAAGTTTTCAATGATCGTCATTACATGTTATAGATTGAATATCCTTTAATATTTATAGCATGACATTGTCTTTGACAGCTGTCAATTAGTCCATATTTATCAACGAAAAATGGTCTACGATTTAATGGATGCAGCACTATATGTTGTGTCACCCTTCAGCATTCAATTATTTCTAAGATCCTGCAGCCAATATAGCCATTGTTTAGTTATCATCAAGCTTTTTATAATTTTCTGTCTAATTTTTTTTTCATTTCAGTGTTGATAGTGATTGATTCCACTGTTATCCAATATTTTTTAAGTCTGATCCCTAGGTGTACTCTTTTGCACTCTGTGGCTTAGGTGAAAAGTAACGGTTTAGAATTAATATTTGCAGGACTTGGTTAGTTTTTTTTTTTTAATTAGCAACAACTCCCAAATTAAAATATTAATTTTTAATCCAACGCATTGGCACAGCTCACTCTGCTCCTGCATTTAGCCAACAAAACAAGCAGCATTTCTAGCAACACCAACAGGCATTTATGTGTTTGTTTGTATGTGTGTTTTGTAAATAAATATGAAATTTTATTACATATTTAATAATAAACAATAATTACCGCTGAGTCTGCTGCGAATTTTCGGTACGCAGCTGGGACAAGCTTTTATTTGCCAGGCAATGCAATTAAGTTTTTTTTTTTTGTTTTTGTGTAAATTAAAAATGGCAGCGCGCTTACCTGAGCGCTCTGAACGCTTGCACACACGCACCCTAAAGCAAAAAATCACACACACACACACACACACATGCATATGTGAAACATTAACGCACACACATAATAGCTCTGCATGCTTGTTAGTGTGCGCTTGTTTAGGCATAAAATGAAATTGCTTTCGCATTGTTGATGCGCCTAAAAGGCCGCATTAAAAAAGCGCTTTAGCTAAAATGCTGATAAAATTCCAATAAGCTGCCTTTTGTGGCAGGCGCAGACACACGCGCGGTGGCTTTATGTCATCTTAATGACACCAAAACACTCACACACACACAGACAAAAGACACACTCTCACACCGTCAGACAAACAAACAGCCGCTTACTTTCACTGAGGAAGCTCATAGCTGCTTCTTTTTTTTCCCCATTTTAATCTGTTGCAATAAGCGAAACGCGCTTCTGCTTGATTGGCGGTTAGCCACAGCGGGTGGTTGTTGTTATGTGTGAATGCCAGCAACTCAGTTGTTGTTGTAGAAGCTGTTTGTTGGGCGGCTTGCCTTGGCTGAGATTTATAATATGTTGGCTATTAACATTTATAAGCATCCTCATCATCAGTAGCAGCAGCAGCAGCAGCAGCAGCGGCATCGGCAACTTTACGATGCCATTAACTGCGTCAAGTGGCAACACTGTAGCCTTTGCTAGCAACTCACATAGACACACAACCACACCCATACCCACAACTACATAAACACGTACACGCATAAATAACACGTTGCTGTTGAAATTTATGTTTATTGAGAACTTCAACCAGGTGAATTGCGTTTTGTTGCTTTTATTATTGAATGTTTTTGTTGTTGTTGCTTTTGTTGTTGTTGTTATTATTGTTGCTATTATGCTATTGTTTTTGTTGTTGTTGCACTTCTAAGGGCCACTTTCAATGAAGCCATCGAATGTGATCATAAAACTGCCACAATATTTGAGTTGAGTGTAGCGGTGTTTTTTTTTTTTTTGTGGGTGGTAGGGTGTGTGTTTGTACAGTCCTTGAATCACACAATTTATTGCATTTTTGTGGTTATTCAAAGAGTTTGAAAAGCACTGCCATTGGGGGAGTGCATTGCGTAAATAGTGCTGCAAAGTGTTGCTATTTTGGTAACAGCCAAAATTTTCAAGCGAAATAATGATAGACGCAAATGTTTTCAGAGATTTTATTTCCAAAATTAGAACTTTTCACATTTTTTATTTAATTCTTAAAATATTGGCTTGCCTTATATCCACCAAAACAGGTGTCATATTTTTCACTAGGAAATATATAACATCCCCAACCTAGAACCACCGCGTCTGAACGCCACGAGGTTGCTCTTTATTGATAGCACGAAGTACCTTTGAGGTATTCTGGATAAGAAACTTATCTGGAATGATAACATAAAGGAGCGCGTAAAACAAGGGGCATATATAGCTCTATTCGCCTGTAAAAAAACTATACGTAAAAAATGGGGTTTATCTCCCAAAATAGTAAGCTGGATTTATACAGCAATTGTCTGTCCCATACTTGTATACGGTTCACCGGTATGCTGGAGGGCCCTTGATAAGGCAACTGCACTTCAGAAATTTGCAAAAGTTCAAAGAACTGCATGTCTATGTATTACTGGTGCATCATCCACAACCCCAACTAGTGCTCTTAATGTCATGCTTCACCTTCCTCCTCTAGATATCTTTGCCAGAGAGTGTGCTAACTCAGCAGCCCTTAGACTAAGATAATCTGGAAATTGGATAGGTAACATCTGTGGTCACACTGTAATTCTGAACTCGTCGCTCCCCGACAAAACAGATTACTGTGTCCCTTGTTTAAATCTTGAAAAAAACGATGAAGTTCTCATCCCTTCACGGGTAGACTGGGCTAACAAAACCCCCCTTAAAATAATTAAAGAAATTAAAATCTTTACAGAGGGATCCAAGCTCTAAATATAGGTAGGGTGAGGAATTGACTCCCAAGATCTGGAAATAGAAGCTTCCTTTAGACTCCCAAACTATTTTAGTGTCTACCAAGTGGAGATGATGGCTATAAATGAAACCGCTAAGCTTCTAGGTCAAAAAGGCCTTACGGGAAAGAATACTAACATTTTCTCAGATGGTCAAGCTGCGCTTAAACTCGCATATTGATAACTCTAAAACTCTCACTGAGTGCAGTAGATCTCGCAACGAGATGGCAAGGTTATTCAGGATTCACCTCATATGGGTACCCGGTCATAGGGATATCGAGGACAATAATCTGGCTGACGAATTAGCAAGGAAGGGTACGACCTCTAACACCCTATTAAATGAGGATATTATTGGTACACCCATGTCCTCCAGTGCAGGAACAAATCCTTGAGTCTTGCACAAGTACGTTGAGAACACTTTGTCACATGTAGGGTAGCTAAGCTAACGTGGCCTCGCTATGACTTTAAACACACTAACTCACTACTTGAATTAAGCAGGGTAAATCTTTCAAAAATAGTAGGTAAAAAAATAGTAAAAACCCTCACGGGTCCCTGTCTAATAGGAACACATGCAACCATACATCAAATGGTTTTTGCAGAAACTGCAAATGTGAAAAAGAGTTAGAAATTGTCCAGTATTTCCTCTGCAAATGTCCGATGCTATGTAAAAGGAGATTGGCAACTCTAGGTCATCCCTTCTTAAATGGACTTACCGAAGTCTCATGCCTGGAAATCAGGATTATAATAAAATTCATAATCCATTCGAACTGGTTTGTTGAGGAGGGATATCTCTCATATGTCAAAAGAGCTTATGTAGTATCACAACTGGCCTGCACTGGCCTTAGTGTACGAGTCGCTGGCTCAGCCATCAAAACCTAACCTAACCTAACCTATGTATAATCCACCTTGGTATTAAAAAAAAAAACTTAAGAAAAACATTTTAAGAACCATCTATCTTCGCATTATTAAAAAAATTATTTTGAAGCTATTAATTTTTTTTTTTTTTTTTTTTTTGTCAAAATTTTGACTTTTCTAGTATAAAAAGCGCTAAACACATTTCTTACAAAATTTTTATCATATTTTTACAACTATTATTATTCATCTTGCTTTTTATTTGGGCATTTATATCGAATGGAAAAAATAATCAAACTTGTTTGAACTGAAATCACTTTTATTGAACTCGCTGGTCATTAAGTCAATTTATTTTATTTTGTAACGGACTAGATATGGTAGCATATTAAGTACACGGTTAAAAGTCTTGAACTAAATTCTAAGCTTTTTGGGATTACATATGAAACACAGCCAATAAAGTTGAAATTTAAATCCAAAGAAAAGTTTAAAATTTTCTCAACGCTACGAGACCTGTTTTTTTATTCTCAAAAGTACTCAAAACTATTGAATCAAAAGAAATAAAAATAAAAAAAAAAATTCTTCCGAACCTATTCGGATTTAAATCTACCCTCTGGGAAATGGAAACATTTTATAATATGTAGAAAGCATTGTCTTCATTATTCACTCCATTTTTTTATACACTATGTCATTGGAGGGAAACAATCCACAAGTCTGTCGTAAAAATTAATGCGGAAACATTCCTCTACATTGTTTTAAAAATTAATGTGCAAACAACAAGAAATAAATAACAACTAGAAATGGTTAGCCTGGCCGGTATTCGAACTCGGGACCGCTGAGCTGGCAGTCAAGCACGCTACCTACTCGACTACCGAAGCTGCCTTATTATTCGAAATTTTGGTATCGGAAATAAATTGAAATTGAAATTGTTCCAAAACAAGCAAAGGTTTCCACATTCATTCTTTAAGAAGCTGTTTGGAAACAATATCATTTTAAAAATTCCCATAAGTTTTCAAAAGATGCGATGAGGAATGTTTCCAAATTACTTCCATGTGGAAATCTTGTAATTTTTCCAAGTGGGTATCAATTTAAAACTTCCCATAAGTTTTCAAAAGATACGATGAGGAATGTTTATCACTCCATCACTTCTAATGTTACTGTTTTGATTATTATCCAGAGAAACACGCTTTGCTAACAAAGCCATAAATTTTGTGAGCATCAATTGCTTCGATATATACAGTTTGTAGAACAAAAAATATTATGTTGAGTCTTTTTCGAAATCAAATAAAGTAAAATAGGGATTAATAAGTAGTTCTTTTTGAATTAAAAACTTCTTGCTTGAATTGCAAGGAAGTCCAAATTTTCAACCGTGTAAGTTACTCTCTGTGGTACTTTCTTGGTAGCTGATTTTTAACAGTTCTGGTTTTTGTTATTTTTTAACCGACTTCAAAAAGAAGGAGGAAGAGTCAGAAATGGAAAATACCCAGCAAACTTAAAGGAATTAATAAAACAAATTTTTTAAGAACAAACTGTCATGTTTGAAATTTAACTCAAGAATACTCTTACATAAAATTTTTCATATTCCCCAAAAAGGAAGAAAAAAATTTTTTTAACAAAAAAAAAAACCGACTTCAAAATCACTAAAAAGTAAAAAATAATTTTAAATAACTTTTCCCATTAATTTCTGGGTCAAATTTCAAAAGTTATTTATATGTATTATAATATTGAAAATCTAATAATTTTCATTTTTTCTATTTTGTTTTATTATCATCAATATATTAATCGCCTTATGAACATAAAAACGTTGAAGTCGAGACTTAAAGAAAAAAAAAGTTCTGGGTATATACCCCCCTTAATTAAGAAGCTTGTGAAACAAACTTCGAATATATGCTTTAGTATATTACTTTCTTATAACTATAGAGCCTGCAATTAAAAGTTCATTGACTCAAACCTCGGTAGCCTAGGATCCTTGATAGCTGAAGTATAGCTGTCGCTGCTTTTGGCCAGTTTTATTGACATTCTTGCAAAAAGTTCAGCTCAATGCTGGTATTTGCTCTACAACTTGTCTTTGTTTTGATTTTATTTTACTTAAAATTTTGGGTTATTTTCTTTTGGTATTTCTTGTTTATTTTTGTTTTTTTTACTTTCTTGCATGTTTTTTTTTATTTTTGTTTTTTCATCGTATTTGCCTTGTCAGCAGAATGTCTTCGGCAGCACTTCAAGCATGTCCAAGTTCAAAAGATGCCAATATTTGATTTATTTTCCATTTTAAAACAGTATCGAGATACAACAACAACAATAAAAACAACAAGAACAATAACAATGCAAGCTGCTAAAATGTTATTCAACTGCTGCTGAATCGTCTTGGACTTCTACTTCTGCTACTTTTACTACTTCATCTACTTGCCGAGCTGAGGTTGCTTGCTTGTGCTCCATTTCAGTGTAAATATCAGATTGTTTTTCTGATTTGTATGTGTGTGTGTGTGTGTTTATTTTCTTTGGCCAAGCAAAACAAAACTTCAGCGCAACTGGACAGCAGATAAAAAGACAACAAAGCATATTAAGAGCAGACAACCGTTAAAGGATGCAGGTACATAAAACTCGCATGGCATTTATAGCCAAGTTAGCATGAGAGTCTGTCAATGTATCTGTATCTGTGTATGTGTGTGTGTGTTTGTGCACTCGTGTGTGTGTTTAAAGGTAAATCACTGAAGTGTATAACAACTTTGCAGAAGACAAACATAAACGAGAGAAAATGTCAAATTTACAAAATAAAATTCAAATGCTGGCGATGTTAAACATTTATAAAGTTATTCTTGCTGTTGTTGTTGTTGTTATTGTCATGGTTGTTTTGTTTTTGTTGTACAGCGCCTGAGACTGGGTGAGAAAAATGGTGAGCTTGAAATAAAATTTGCAAACTGATATGTTTAAGTGAAACAGCAAACTGTCAAAACTAAGAAAAACGAAAAAGAAGAAAACAACAACAACAACAACAACAACTGTCAGGTAAATAAATATCGATGTTATACAAGCAAATAAAATATGTTCCGAGTTTCCAGAGCAGAAAAACAAATAAATAACAAGCTGAAGAAATAGCAACGGAGACAACTTTGTAGAAGATAATATTTATGTTTTTTTTTTTTTTTTTTTTGTATTCACAGTAGCTTGGAATGTTGAATATGCTTTTGTTCAGTTAGTATTTCTTTCAGAAAACTTAACAATTGTTAAGTTAGTTCATATTTTTAAAATTTTTGTTCACTGATGAAAGTTAAGGGAGCAAATTTAAAGGCTTTAAAAACTTACTTGAAATAAAATTTTACTTCCTAACAGCCAAATAAAATCATTTCAAGAGACTGTTTTTGAGAGTCCAATGCTATAGGCAACATTGTCGAGGAACAAGTTGTATTGGAAAAAACTGCAGATGCGTACCAATTGTTTTCAAATTATTCTCAAAGCATTGAAAACTTCAAATAATTAAGTAAATATTGCAATTTTGCTAGACTGTGTATCATATGCATGCATTTTTTTATTATTTTTTTAACAATTTATAGCAATGACATTGAAATCGTTGGTTGTATATTAATATTTGTTTACTATCCTTGCCATACAAACGCAATATGCTCATCCTTACCATGTTTTAATGAGAAATTAAAACAAAAACAAAAAATAGTCCTTATATCTCCATGCATGCAATTGCTGACAAGTCATGTTTTTGCCATAATTTGAGTCAACATTAATTAATACCAAACAATTTAGCAACAATCAGCAAGAAATACCAAACCGTCAATGTTTCACCACAAAACACGATGGGGGCGATGCTTGGATGGATTGATGAACATAGCAAGGATAAAGTCAAAGTGTCAGCAATGGCTGTTGCTAACGCAGCGTTGTTGTCATAATGTTGATGAGTGTTGGCAGCAATTCGTTGCTATTGTTGTTGTTGTTGTCGTTGCACATACTTTTCTTCTTCTTGTTGTTTACGTTGTCATTTTTGCCTGACATGCCAAAACATGTTTTAATTATTATTTTCTAGATGTCAGCAGCAGTAATATTTGTTGCTGTTGTTGCTGTTAATAATTTTGTTGTCGCAACATTTTATGCAAAACCGCAAAGTAGGTATGTGAAAATTTTACACAAAAATTTTTGCATGTGTGTGAGCGAAAAAAAAATAAACATAATAAAAATTACAAAATAAACAGGAACTTAGTGGAAAATTTTGCGGAAAATAATTGTGGGAAAATATTTAAAATGTGAGCAAAATTCAAAAGCTTCATGATGATTTTAGTGTGGAAGTGCTGAGGGGCATTGAAGAACTTGAATGACTTAGCGCACGTCAGCCGAAATGGATTGCTTACACCGAGAAAAAAGCTTATGCAAAATTAACAAAAAACCTAGTATAATTTATAAGATGCCTTTGGCAGTTTGCAGCCTCCTAAGTTTTTCGTCAAAACATCTAAGTTTTACATGTTTAACTTTCCTAAATTGATTTGGATAAATTAACGTAGTATTTTGTAATTTATACATTATGGCTTCAACAGTTTATAATTGTATACATGCTTAATCTGACGAACATAGTTTTCAAGTCCATACAATTTTGATAAAGTGTCGAACTTTTCAATGGCTTACCTACACTATTGGTAAATATCTTATATACCTGACTTGGGTGAAACAAAACTTTTTTTGACGTGACGAAGTTACGTTTTACCGCGCAGGTTTCCAAAAAACGTGAAAATAACTTTTTTCTAAATTCATCGGCGTTGCATTGAATTGTTACTCGCTGAGTATAAAAGCAGTGATTAAAAAAATGGTACAAACGTAAAGTTTTATTCTTTGACTTTATTAGAAAAACAAACCAAAAATTCAAAATGTCATCGGGACGCGGTGGGAGCTGCTCAAGCAACGCAACTGTAAATTAGTAACATGGAAAATTTGTTATTTCTTGCTGAGTATTGGTGCTAGGAATAAATATATGATACACTAATAAAGGCCTGTTCTAAGCATTTACAACAAAATTAGACAAAAAATTTCTGGAGTTATGGAGACACAGAGACAGCTGCTCAAAGATCGACAATGCAACATTCATGCAGCGGCGTTGCATTGAATTTTTACTCGATGACTATATAAGCTAAGATAAATGTTTGAAAAGGAAAGTTAAGGGTTTTATAGAAGTTTATGTAACAAAAATGTAATATCGTTGCATGGAATTAGAACGCACTTAATTTTGTTTAACAACAGCATAGATGTGTTATTACGCCTCACAACAAAATTGCAAAAAAAATTGTCATCGACATAATGCAGTAAAAATGCTACAACCATGAAAAAACGTTGCATGTAATTTTAACTCTGTGACTACTGGCGTAACGGCAAATTTTAAGCAACGAAAATGAAGGTAAGGTCTTCGACCAAATGATAAAAATAAAAAAAAAACTTGTCGGCGTCATGAGGCCCCTCAGGGAACCGCCTTACGTCACGCATATGCATCACTTTTGCTGGATTAATTGCATGCATCTTAGGCGAAATTAATGCACCACGGAAAATCCAGTGGAGAAGCAAATAAAAAAAAAACAAAAACAAAACAAAAACAAAAACAAAAACAAAAACAAAAACAAAAACCAAACAAAAACAAAAACAAAAACAAAAACAAAAACAAAAACAAAAACAAAAACAAAAACAAAACAAAAACAACACAAAAACAAAAACAAAAACAAAACCAAAAACAAAAACAAAAACAAAAACAAAAACAAAACAAAAACAAAAACAAAAACAAAACAAAAACAAAAACAAAAACAAAAACAAAAACAAAAACAAAAACAAAAACAAAACAAAAACAAAAACAAAAACAAAAACAAAAACAAAAACAAAACAAAAACAAAAACAAAAACAAAAACAAAAACAAAAACAAAAACAAAAACAAAAACAAAAACAAAAACAAAAACAAAAACAAAAACAAAAACAAAAACAAAAACAAAAACAAAAACAAAAACAAAAACAAAAACAAAAACAAAAACAAAAACAAAAACAAAAACAAAAACAAAACAAAAACAATAACAAAACAATAACAAAACAAAACAAAAACAAAAACAAAAACAAAAACAAAAACAAAAACAAAAACAAAAACAAAAACAAAAACAAAAACAAAAACAAAAACAAAACCAAAAACAAAAACAAAACAAAAACAAAACAAAAACAAAAACAAAAACAAAAACAAAAACAAAAACAAAAACAAAAACAAAAACAAAAACAAAAACAAAAACAAAAACAAAAACAAAAACAAAAACAAAAACAAAAACAAAAACAAAAACAAAAACAAAAACAAAACAAAAACAAAAACAAAAACAAAAACAAAACAAAAACAAAAACAAAAACAAAAACAAAAACAAAAACAAAAACAAAAACAAAAACAAAAACAAAAACAAAAACAAAAACAAAAACAATAACAATAACAATAACAATAACAATAACAAAAACAAAAACAAAAACAAAAACAAAAACAAAAACAAAAACAAAAACAAAAACAAAAACAAAAACAAAACAAAAACAAAAACAAAAACAAAAACAAAACAAAAACAAAAACAAAAACAAAAACAAAAACAAAAACAAAAACAAAAACAAAAACAAAAACAAAAACAAAAACAAAAACAAAAACAAAAACAAAAACAAAAACAAAAACAAAAACAAAAACAAAAACAAAAACAAAAACAAAAACAAAAACAAAAACAAAAACAAAAACAAAAACAAAAACAAAAACAAAAACAAAAACAAAAACAAAAACAAAAACAAAACAAAAACAAAAACAAAAACAAAAACAAAAACAAAAACAAAAACAAAAACAAAAACAAAAACAAAACAAACAAAAACAAAAACAAAAACAAAAACAAAAACAAAAACAAAAACAAAAACAAAAACAAAAACAAAAACAAAAACAAAAACAAAAACAAAAACAAAAACAAAAACAAAAACAAAAACAAAAACAAAAACAAAAACAAAAACAAAAACAAAAACAAAAACAAAAACAAAAACAAAAACAAAAACAAAAACAAAAACAAAAACAAAAACAAAAACAAAAACAAAAACAAAAACAAAAACAAAAACAAAAACAAAAACAAAAACAAAAACAAAAACAAAAACAAAAACAAAAACAAAAACAAAAACAAAAACAAAACAAAAACAAAAACAAAAACAAAAACAAAACACAAAACCAAAACCAAAACAAAAACAAAAACAAAAACAAAAACAAAAACAAAAACAAAAACAAAAACAAAAACAAAAACAAAAACAAAAACAAAAACAAAAACAAAAACAAAAACAAAAACAAAAACAAAAACAAAAACAAAAACAAAAACAAAAACAAAAACAAAAACAAAAACAAAAACAAAAACAAAAACAAAAACAAAAACAAAAACAAAAACAAAAACAAAAACAAAAACAAAAACAAAAACAAAAACAAAAACAAAAACAAAAACAAAAACAAAAACAAAAACAAAAACAAAAACAAAAACAAAAACAAAAACAAAAACAAAAACAAAAACAAAAACAAAAACAAAAACAAAAACAAAAACAAAAACAAAAACAAAAACAAAAACAAAAACAAAAACAAAAACAAAAACAAAAACAAAAACAAAAACAAAAACAAAAACAAAAACAAAAACAAAAACAAAAACAAAAACAAAAACAAAAACAAAAACAAAAACAAAAACAAAAACAAAAACAAAAACAAAAACAAAAACAAAAACAAAAACAAAAACAAAAACAAAAACAAAAACAAAAACAAAAACAAAAACAAAAACAAAAACAAAAACAAAAACAAAAACAAAAACAAAAACAAAAACAAAAACAAAAACAAAAACAAAAACAAAAACAAAAACAAAAACAAAAACAAAAACAAAAACAAAAACAAAAACAAAAACAAAAACAAAAACAAAAACAAAAACAAAAACAAAAACAAAAACAAAAACAAAAACAAAAACAAAAACAAAAACAAAAACAAAAACAAAAACAAAAACAAAAACAAAAACAAAAACAAAAGCAAAAGCAAAAGCAAAAACAAAAACAAAAACAAAACCATTGCTCAAAAACAACAAAATAACACAATGAAACCGGACTATGAAACCGGAAAAGGACTTTGACATGAATTAGGATATGGTTTAGGACAAAAATGAAGACATACCTAAAACACACCTTTCTAAGCTTGATTTGATTAAGTCAAAAATTTAGTCATGGACTTAAAGGAGAGTTTGGACATCAAATAGGAGTATAAAGAAACTCCGTCACGTCAGAACCTACGGGTGTGTCCACGACACAGCCAACTCTTTTTTTGGTAGGGTATCAAAGTAAGTTCTTTCAAAGCAATGTAAAAAAAAATATATTACTTTGGTGAATAAGCATAAGTTTTTAATTTCCATACAAATCGGTTTCACCCAAGCCGGCTTAGGTGATTTTACAATTGATTTTTTTTTCTCGGTCTACTTCTAACATTACGAGTAGCCCTTATATGCCGAGCGTTTCTACGAAATGGCTGATGAGTTTGACAATTATCTAGTCCGAGTGGCAAGTCATACTGAAATTCCTAAGAACTGCAGAGCTGAAGTGTTTAATAACGAACGATGAGAACGCATATGACTGACATTAAAAACGTAGGCCTGTCATAATGTAAATAACTCAAATTTAATTCGATTTAATTGATTTTGTTAAGTTTAAATTGAATTTAATATAATGATATGAAACTAGACAGTAGCTCATGATATTTTTTGGTATTATTTTTAGAAGAGATTTACTTGTATAAGCTATGTACTATATTTTGTAATTGGTTAATTTGCAACAATAACAATAGATGGATTATAACAACAATAATTGAATGATTAAGTGCATTGCATGCATTTCTTAAGTTTAATTATCCATTACAGAGATGGACTAGGTAAGAATTACCATACACACTCTAACACACATTTAGACAAACACATTCAAAGCTATTTCCTGCTTGCCAACACATGCAGCGGAGAATTGGCGAACGACGCATATCTAAGTGGCATTAATTAAAGTTAATAAAGTGAACAGCCGCTTATATTATGCGCCATTAATTAAGCTGATTAGCAAGTGTGAAGAAATTAATGTTGCCTACATTTAGGCAGCAAAGCATATATGAAATCTTCATTAAGCTGTTAATAAAGTAAAATTTATTTACTTAGCGATTAATGGTGAAATCATTGCAATACAAATGACAATATTGCACTAAATATGTGCTGCAACTTCAATAAAGTTTAGGTTGTTGTCACAAAGGGTTTAGGATTTAAGGGTTTTAAATTAATTCGTATTCGCTAAATAAATACTTTAACTGCAAGTTTATGCAACGTTAAGATAAACTCAAAGAAGTAAAAATGTAAATAAAACTAATAAAACTAACGCGCACTATTAGCACATCAATCATACAAAGAACACTTCAATTGCCTTACATAATATAGCTGTAGGGTTAGTGATGAAATGAGTGCTTAATGAAAGCATTAAAGAAAGCTTGGAGCATCTCTTCACTCCTTTTGAAGACATGCAAGAAGTAAAACTCGCCTATATAAACATTCCTTTGAACATACTTAAACACAAGCTAAGCATTCGGAAGCGCAGCAAGTCAAAGCCTAGTCTGGAAACTTAAGAAATCCTGTTGCATGTGCTGTGATTACTTGGCTTTAATTTAAAAATGAACTAGAACACTCACACACAGAATAAACTGTCAAAGATAAGAGAACAAACTTGTGCATAACTAGATTTTTTCTTAATGTTGTTGAGAATTAAACAGCAGGATTTGACTTAACAACAACTATATGAGACTAACCACATTGGAATTGTGGGATGTAATATTGTTGTCTCTTTTTATTTTTCTCACTGCTGCTAGTAGAAAGCTATTATTCTAGCAATACACATGCGTAAGTAAAAGTTGCTTTGAAATAATTTAAAAGTCACTCATACGCCAGCGTGTACCAGAAATAAACTTATAACGAAAATAATGCGCTCGTACCGTATCTGCCCGAAAAGAACTAGTGAATCAAGAACAAGTAGCTGAGTAATTGCACTTTGCTTTGAAACTTTTGCTTTTTTTTTCTTCCATGTCTTAAAAAGTCAGATATAAGCAGCACTTCTTGCAACTACTTCTTTGATCAGCCTTTAGACTGCTCGACCTTATTTCAAATAACACTGGAATCGATTCCTTGAACTCAAAACGAAAACAAAACCAGTCAGATCAAACTCAGTGAGACCATAAAATATACTCGTGCTATACTCTTTCAATATAACCCCATATTGAATAAGAAAACCTCTTCAAGAAGAAAACCTATAAACATAAAAATAAAAATCTGATACCTTTACAAAAAACAAAAACAAAAAAAAAAAAAACAAGCAAGCACCAGAAAGTATAAAAGTTGAAATGGCAATTTTAAGACATGCCTTACAAGTTCTTTTAAGCATATAATCCATTGCGGAGTGTTGTACATAATTTGTCACACAACTTCCACTTCACGTGGATGTCAAGTTGAATGCATTTTGCTTTTCTTCTTCTTATTCTTGGTTTAATGCATTTTTCTACTTGTTTTTCACTTTCGTTAAATGCATTTCCATTATTTGTTGAATTTTTTTTTTCTTTTCTCTTTTCAAAAGCAATCCCACAAACTTGTGTTGCGTCTTCATATTGTTGTGCTGCAGTGTTTCAATGGCAGCTACATAATGCGGCCGATGATATTGTTGTTATTGTTATTGTTATTGTTGTTTTATTGTAAGTGCATGAGAATGAAAATGGCTGCGTTTTTCTACTCAACATTGAAATGACATTTATTTGATTTGTTGGGCATTGAAACCCTTTCTACCTTCCTACCTGTAGCTATTATGAAAAGAAATACAAGAATGTGTTAAAAGGAAAATGCGTTATTTTGCTGGCGCCACAATAAATCGATGTGAATTATTTGACATACTTTCTGCAAGTAGAAACTTTCAGGTTGGGTGAATTTCTTATTTAACTTGTTTAACAATTAAATTGAAAATGGAATTGAAAAATGAGATTAATATCGTATCTCATGAGATTCTCATACGATTAATTTTTTCTCATACGAAAGCTGTTACGTTCACGGATGCGGCGATTTGGCCCCTGGTTAAATCAGGTTAGTTCTTAAATATTAAAGTAAATATTTAAATGTATGCCTATGTATGCCTGTTACTGTTACTGTTACTGTTACTGTTACTGTTACTGTTACTGTTACTGTTACTGTTACTGTTACTGTTACTGTTACTGTTACTGTTACTGTTACTGTTACTGTTACTGTTACTGTTACTGTTACTGTTACTGTTACTGTTACTGTTACTGTTACTGTTACTGTTACTGTTACTGTTACTGTTACTGTTACTGTTACTGTTACTGTTACTGTTACTGTTACTGTTACTGTTACTGTTACTGTTACTGTTACTGTTACTGTTACTGTTACTGTTACTGTTACTGTTACTGTTACTGTTACTGTTACTGTTACTGTTACTGTTACTGTTACTGTTACTGTTACTGTTACTGTTACTGTTACTGTTACTGTTACTGTTACTGTTGCTGTTACTGTTACTGTTACTGTTACTGTTACTGTTACTGTTACTGTTACTGTTACTGTTACTGTTACTGTTACTGTTACTGTTACTGTTACTGTTACTGTTACTGTTACTGTTACTGTTACTGTTACTGTTACTGTTACTGTTACTGTTACTGTTACTGTTACTGTTACTGTTACTGTTACTGTTACTGTTACTGTTACTGTTACTGTTACTGTTACTGTTACTGTTACTGTTACTGTTACTGCTACCTCGTGTTATTTAGGCTTTATTCTCATTCTTTTTTATCGTGTTTATTTGAGTTTGACGGATTGCTTTATAATTTATTTTCTTCACAGCTTGAGTTTACATATGAGCACACTTTGTTGCTGCTACTGTTGCTTTCTCTGCTTCGCACACACTCATACATATGCATACAAATAATGAACTCTCTTGCTGCTGCTTCTCTAAAAATATGCCAGATTGATATGATTTCTGCGAGCTCAGGGTGGCAAAAAGCAAGCAAATATTTGAATTTTAAAAAGGGTTAAGAAAGAACTCGCAGTGTTTAAAAACAAATGTGCACATATGTGTGTGTGTGTGTGTATGTTCGTGTGTGCTTTTGAGTGTTGTGGAATTCTTTGCGTTGTCATATGACGAATGAAGCAATCCTTAGAATTAAGTGTTAGACTTGCTTAGCCCATCACTCAAATTTTTTACAAATATTTGTTTTTTTTTTTTTTTTTTTGATTTGATGAATTTGGTTCTCTTATTTTGTATTTTTGATGTTTAGCAGAATTTACAAATTTAAGCGAGTTTGTGTTTTGATTTTTACTCTGAGGACTGTTTAGGATGCTGTTAAAAGATGCGTTGTGCGTTGGATGAATGCTTGAGTTTCTAATGGCTGAGTGGCAAGCCAAACAAACTTGGGCAAGTATTTAATGCTGAAGACTCTGACCTAAATTTATATCGCTGGTTTTAGTTAGAAACTTTTTTAGTCATATTTTTGACTGATTTGGGTGTAAGAATTCTTTTTCATTTCGAATAGTATCTGTTTCTGACACATGTTGATAGTTGAATTAAATTGGTTGTATTTTTGCTCATGAAGTTTTGATGAATTAATACCTAGCCAACGTCATAATTAAAAAAAAATAAAAAAGCGCACATTCCAGAAAAAACATTGCAATCATATATTTGCTACGTTACAATGCAAAAAAAAATGTTTTTAATAAGTGCAATTAGAGAAAAAGATGTTGAAAATAAGCATTTTGTTTTTTTTTTTGTCTTAAATGTTGAATGATCCCTTAAATTTGACAAAAAAGTTAATAAGAACAGAGTATTCGATTTTTGGTCATAATCGTTCAAAAATCATTTCCGTTTGATTTTTTTTAGCTTCCAGATGATTTTGAGACCCATGCTGTCTTTATAAGATAAAAATATTAGCAGCACTTTCGGTAACTATTAAAGTTGATCAATAATAAAAAATTTGGAAAACAAAAAGGTTTCTCAAATTCAGCTCACGCTGTAGAATAATCAATCAATCCATTCTTTAAAAAGATGACAAATAATATTTTTCAGAAACTGGCGACAGCAGAAATTAAATCTAAACCAAAGGTAACAACCAGGAAACTGTCCCATCAGAAATTCGTTTAAATGTGCTCTATCGAGTGTGTAGCTATTGGTTAAAAAAAAAAAATGTTGTTGAAGATGGTTACAAACACTAAATCTTCAAAATTATTGTGAGATTGGAAATTCAAACTAACACAGTCATCATGTTTTTTTTTATATTTTCTTGTTTCCACAAACATCTTCAAGGATATCTAGGTTTTTCAGCCTTGAGCTAAGGCTGTGTTGTAGCAATCAAATTTGATTTTTCTTTGCATGCTGCATTTGTATGCACAAGTATCTCACAGAAACATTGTCAATCTATTGTCATTGTGCTGTTGCATTTTGATTTGACAAATCGTTTTCCATTGCTTTTTGTTGTCTTTGTTGTCTATCTATCCATCAAGCAACCAAATGAAATGAATTTGAAATTGTTCTTTAGCTGGAAAAATTTAGAACGATGACTTCATCTACCGCAGCTACGACAATTCTTTCATATCGTCCTGTAGTATACTTGAGTTATTTTATCTTTACCTGCCGGCTTCATGTGACTTCACACTTTCTGCACAGCGTGACATATTCTCCCACCACTATGGCAGCAGTATAAAGCATACATTTTGTGTTATTGTATATTTCCTGTTGGGGTTTTTCTTTTTTTCTTTTTTGTTCTCGAAACTGATTGAATTGAATTGCAGGCGAAAATGTCAAAATCAAATATAAAATCTGACAGCCACGTTGCGGTGCGACACACTCAGGCAACAACCGCATTCTTCATATTCTTGCAATTCAGTTTCTAGTGATTTTCATACAACAACAGCAACGAAAGTCGATTCATCAGGGAATGTCGCAATCAATTGATTTGCTGGTGTTGCTACTTTTTCTTCTTCTTCTTCGTTTTGTGGATGTATGTGTGAAGATTCTTTTTTTATTGATTCCTTAGATACATTGTATAATTTGTCAACATGCGCTGCATTGTGATCGAGTAGAATGCGGCACGGCAAGCAGCTGGCTGCAATTTCATAAGATTTGTAACGAGCAACAGAAAGAAATAGGATGTGTTGCTTGTTAAAGTAAAGATTTTAGAAACGCGTGTCTCTTTTGTATTTATTAATTGAAGAAGGCGAAAAACAATTGCTTAAGTTAAATAATTAAGAAATAAGGAGTGTTTTGTAAAAAATTTCGTTTTAAAAACTTAATCAACGAACTTAAAGAAACTCACAGGAAGCTCAAAGGAAGTTAGCTTCATATATTACTAAAGGAAAAACTCTTCCCAAGCTCACGTTGAATCAAGTTGAGTTGCTTGACATAAAAAAAAAAATAAATAACTGGCCATTTCAGCCCTTGAAAGGACTTTGACCTACCTTCTTATGATACGAGTTGCTTGACATACATATCATAAAAATATCGTTTATTTCATTAGTTGTAAATAATTAAATGCTAATTTTATGAAGTATCCATAAGAAGCATACATTTCATTGCAATTAAGTTTAAATAAAATTAACACACAACCGCAGCCTACCAACCAAAATCATTTTAATTGCATATTAATCAATATCTCAACACGAATACATCGACATCCGTCATGACGCATGAATGAATGCATGAATGACCCACATAAATCCAGTAAGATATCGATAAATTCCATTTTGAAGTGTGGCCAAGGCTATCTGCGCGCCCAGGGCAGAGACCTAAATGAGACGAATTACAATTTAAACCGCAAATATTGCAACTGGTCAAAACCTACTGAACCGCTAACAAAAAAAAATCAAAAAAAAACTTTGATTTACGAATCCATATGTTTGTATATGTGCCAAAAAATATGTGTCACCTATGGACAGATGGTAAAGCAGCAGCGGAAAAATCAAACGTGCTGTCAGTTGAAATATATCCTGACAAAAAAAAAAAAAAAAAAAAAAAAAACCACTAGCGTCACAATTTATGGTAACGAAAAAAAAAGCCATATAAAGCGACATAAAGCATACATTGATGTTTGTATGCCTGGCTAAATGGATGGTTGGATGGTTGGATGGTTGGATGGTTGGATGGTTGGATGGTTGGATGGATGGATGAATGGATGGATGCCTTGATGCATGCCTCAATGAATGCATGCATGAAAGTATGATTTAGAGCGCAAACAATTTGAATGCAAAAGTATTGAAGTTGAAATAAAAAACCAATTTGTTGCCGCAACCAGCGGCAGTTATAGGCACAACGACAGTTTTTAATGGTCTTGCCTCAGAAGCGTAGCATGTAACGCAGCACGTTTAGCCGCTAATGTTGCAGCAAAATCAACAACAACGACATTAACAACAACAACGACAACAAAATACATAAAAATACCATAACAGTTGACCCATAAAACTGCAAGCAAACGCAATGCACTTCAATCCCAAAACACTTGATGTGGATGCAAATCGCTGCTAGCCATAATGGGTGGATTGGAGGCTGCAAGGCAAGCAGCCGCCTTAAGTTCATTCCACAACAACTAGTTATGCCAAGCCACAAAGTCAAATTTATAGGCGCCACCTCACATAGTGACACAAATACCAACACACTGGCAAGCTCACCTTCAAAAACAATCAAACCATCACACACCCACACACACATCTACACACACAACTATAAATATGCCATTTGCAGAGTAAATGAAAGTGAAAAATTTCATTCAACATTGGCAGCACTGGCACAGATTTATCTACTATATGCAACACCAGTCCAGAGAAGTCGGTGCGTGCTTTTGTTAGATTTTGCAATCGACATTTTTGGCTGGCCACGCTTAACAATTGCTGCTGCAGTCATGCATTTGTTATTGTGTGTGTGTGTGTGTGTGTTGGTATGTGCGGAGCATCATCGATCCGAAGCAATCTTCAGTGATTGAGCATTTTATGGCTTTTATGCAAAAAAAAAAAAAAAAAAGAAAAAAAAAATCAATTGCATCAATTATGTCCAACTATAACTCAATTTTTCAGTTTCTGCATCAGGCATTTTTTAACAAAATCAATATTTTTGATTGACAATGTGAATTCGAAAAATTTATTCAAACTGTTTTTTTTTTCAGGAACCAAAGCAGATAAGAGTTAAAAACAAAAAAATCTGCTTAAAGAATGTTTATTTTGGAGAGTTTATTTTGTACTCAATAATTTTATTAATTTTCGAGTTAAATTATATAGTTCACTGATAACAACTAATTTTTTGAGTTCTAGTTTTTATCAAAAAAACAAAAAAAAAAATTATTGCCTAACCATTTTGTAGTTTCATTGCCAATGAAACTTGTCATTTCAATTATGATTGTTTTTGTTACTTGTCTAAAATTAAACCTTAAATGCACCGTGTATCTTTAAAGATACAACCATTTAAGAAATTCCTATGGCTATATTTTTGGTTTGATTTTTTTCAAATCGGTGCTATATTATTTAGACTATTATAAGTCTTAAATAAAAAAATAGTTTTTACTTCTATTTGTCATAATTTTTAAAACAATTTTTTTTTTAAATTAAATAAACACTATTTTTAACAGTTTAACTTCTAGGATCAGATAAATAATTTTGATTAGGAAAAAATACTGACTGCTTTCAAAACATGTTCTTTGGTGATTTTAAGTGTTTCAAAAAAATTTCGATCATTGGCACCTCACTGGGTCACTTTAGTTGGTTGTATCTTTAAAGATACAGTATGCACTCTCTGCAGTTTTTGATAATTTTAACTTTTTAAAATAAATGAATTGATAAAAATTTCACATCACATGTCTTTTATTTTGATATATTTTAATAGGGATTTTAGATGTGGGTAAATTCCCATTGAATCTTTATAGATACAACCACTTTTTTTAAAAAAATTTTTAAAAAAACAAAAATTTCAAAAAATTCAATATTTTTTCGGTAAAAATCGGGCGGCTTGTGCATTTAAGGGTTGACAAAACAGGATCGTTTAAGTCTAACTAAAAATTGAATTTAAAAGAAGCTATTGCGAGAAACATTTCCCCACCATCGTATATACTTGTGAAAAACCTGTTTGAAGCCCATTTCAAGCACTCTTGAGTTTCGCTCTCGTATACTAGTCTCACTCTCTATTAATGTACTGTACTTTTAACAGGTGCTTCGTATATGTTAAAGCACGAAGCTCGGTAGAGAGATTTCGCCCTAACATGAGCCGCCTCGCTCTCAAAACTAATATATAACTGATAAACAAATTGCATTTGCAGACGATATGGCATGTACCTTCTCTTGTAATTCAACTTTTGAAACTATTGTAAATATAAACCACGATTTGGAAATATTAAGGCATTGGTTTACAACTCATAAACTTGTTTTAAGCGATAAAACTAAAGTAATGATTTTTAATCTGTCAGGTAAGGAGATTGTACCACCAAACTTTACTTTTCACTCGCCAAACTGCGAAAAATATTATATATGTAAGGAAATCTGCACTTCATCTAATATTTTATCCACCTATATTCCTAATAATCAATGTTCGTCGAATTGTTTCTCCGTTGAATGTGTTAATCACCCCTATTCTGCGTTTCGATTACGCTCGGATTTTCTCCGTTTTGGCAACTCTGGTATTCTGCGTTCCGTTCCGTTCCGCTTTTCTTTCGATTGTGGCTATTCTACATTACAAGCGTAGTTACGTTTTTCTAAGTTTTTATTCAGCTGACGGAGTTTGTGGAAAATGTAAGTATAAAATAGATAAATGTTTTTTATATATATTTTTTTACTGATTTGTGAGTTTTATTTAATTTATTACAGGTCAAAAACAACAACGCCTGCGCAATACGAAAAGCTGGTGGCTTTAATGGCCACAAATACGGATATTGCTGGTGGCTTCCATACCAGGCCAAAGGAGAGTATTCAGGCATTTTGGGAAGAAGTGCGATGTGAGCTGAACGCAATAGGGCCACCAAGTAAAGATGTGAATGCGTGGAAGAAAGTATATATGACATTTTAATTTGTGTTTCATATATGAAATATTTCTTTTTATTTAGGTTTGGACGGACTGGAAATGCTACATTAAACGGAAGCTTACCCATAACACGCAGGAGAGAATGAGCACCGGAGGAGGCGAATGTCGGTTGCAGCGAATTACCCCTCTTGAAGAGAGGGCTATCCAACTGACGGGACTGGTAACCAGCACATCTGGAATAAGAGGTTCGGACGACTACGGAGTAGCCACCAGTGCGGTGCAAGAAGACACAAGAGCCTCCGAAATGGATATTTCGCTGCAATCCGAAGGCCCTGCCGATGGAGCTTCATGCTCAAAAAGGCGTCCACAGGAACCAAAGCCATCAACTGCACATATATTGAAAGAACTGTTCAACAGTCAGAAAGGTTTTAACAATGAAACCAAAACTTTTCAAGAAAGTGTGGTGAAAACATCCAACGAGATTTCTACATATTTGCGGCGAATAAACCGAAATGTGGAAAGGTTGGCAGACACTGTAGAGCAGCAGCTTGCAGAGGACAAGCGGCACAACAAGATTAGGGAGGAGTTGCTGCGTGAAAAGATCCAACTAAAAATGCAAATGTTGAAATTGCAACACCCAGAATATGAATATTTTTTTTTTAATTTTTATTTTAGTTATTTATCTTTTATCTTATTATTATTTATCTTTTAAGATGAAGTGAACTGATTTTAATTTAACTGAATTATTTTGTTTTTCCTTTTTTTAGCGTAATATGAACTCAAGTTGCCTTATTTTGTTTTTAATAAATATGAAATATTAATTATAATTAAATACTCTTTATTTTATTTATTTATTTTATTGATGTAGGTTAAGTTTTTGTGTGATAGGTATTTATAACTCTACAAAGAGGCAAGTATATTCCCGCGGATATTGCGTGCTACGGAAACGTTATTGGAGTCGCTGGTTTCGTCGTCTCCCTCTTCTAGACTATTTTCACTTTCTGATTCATTCACGTCGGAATCTTCCACCCGATAGTATATGCAAATGTTGTGCAGGGCACATACAACATTTATAATGCGTGAAGCTTTCAGTGGGGAATAATGAAGCTCTCGAGCACCCAATAAACAACGAAAGCGGTTCTTCAAAACGCCAATCGCTCTTTCAACGATGTTCCTCGTTTTTGAGTGCCGTATGTTGTACATGCTTTCCCGGCTGCCTGCATTTGGAGACCGATATGGCGTCATTAGCCAGGGTTCCAGGGCGTAACCTGCATCACCTGTTAAAAATATCATTACCTTCTGAAATTTATACACAGTTTTGCGCAAATAATTACCTAATATCCAAGTGTTTCTCTCTCCGTCCCGATATTTCTGTTCCATGTGGAACCTTGCTTTACTTAAACTCCATATATGGGAATCGTGGTTGCATCCTGGATATTTTGCGTCTATAAACCTTATGCGCATTTTGTTATCGCACACCTAAAAACACAAATTCAATTTACAAGTACTCTCAACATTAAAACAAAATACTCACCACCATAGCATTAATGCTAAAATAACCTTTTCTATTATAGTAAAGGAAAGCCTCTTCCGATGGTTTTATAATTTTTATATGTGTGCCATCAACACACATAGTGACCACTGGGAAGCCAGCCTTTGCATAAAATTCACGCTTCGCTTGCGTTTTTTCCTCCTCAGTTTGGTCTAATTGTATCCACTGAGTACAAAGCTTTCGCTGCATAACATTAAGGACGTACGTTAGCGACTTAGACACTGTGGATTGACCCATTCCAACATTGCAATCCGCACCAACTCCGTGTTGGTAGTTTCCTTCTGCAAAGAATCTCAATGCAGCCACGACTCTGTTAAGCGGTGAAACAGATGCTAATGAATTCACCGGTGCTTCTTGCGCATTAATGTCTAAAACATATTTAAACGCGTCTTTATTAAGACGAAAGTTTTTTTTGAACCTGTAAAAGTAAACTAATTATTTCACATATCAATTAATTTTAACCCAAGGGTCTTACATTTGATCAGTCATCTCGAACGGATTACAGCTGTCTCTCAATTTTCGCCTTTCCAGCCTTAACTCTGCGTACTGCTCCACGTTGTCATACTCTTCCAACAAAAACGCCGCTGCTATCAATTCCATTTCTGTAAAAATATAAACTAAATTTTATTTTTCAGCTACAATGTTGTAAAAAAAAGAAAAATAACTCCGGCACTACAGGGTTCTTCACACTGCTTTAGTTTGGCCACAGACATCTTTCTTATGTTCAGGTTTTTTTTTAGTCTTTTGGTACTCACTGATGTCTTTTATTCCAAAAATATAAAATTCTTATTCGTTTTAACTATTTAATCACTGTTTTGTTTGCACTAAACTTCACAAAATTGCTTATTTATTTTGTTTCGATATCGTACGTTCCACAACAAAACAGCTGACTGTGAAAACAAACTTCTCTTCTTCTTTTTCTTCCAATTCAGTTTTTTGCTGGAATACCAATTTACGATCCGTGCGTAGCGGAATGCGGGGACGTAATTGAAACGCAGAATAGGGGTGAATAGTTTTAAATATCTAGGTTTGCTGTTAGACTCGAAAATGAACTGGTTTGAATACTGTTGTGCTTAAAAAATATTTAATGGCGACCACAAGACAATTATATTATTTGAGGCATTTTGCACAACGAAATTGCTGAAATGCATCTACTTTGGGATTTTTCACGCCAAACTCGAATATGGAATCTAATGTTGGGGTGGTACGCACAGAAATAAAATCCATCTAATTTTTCCCCATACATTAATACTTAAAAGATGTTAAGAATAATAATATCTTTTTTGATAAAGGAAATCATATTGATCTACTGAGATTCGAACTTCGCCGCTGTACAATTCAAAAATAGAAATTCGTTCACGAAATACAAACTTGCCTTCACAAGCATGGTAGAAAAAGCAAGGTAGATCCGCGGCTGAAAGCCAAGAGTCGGAATTATCAAAAAACCTTCGACTACGAACAACCATGGTTGAATAAATAATGGGCTTTATCGTACTCTCTTTTCAATACACATAATTGTCAAAATCAATGAAAAACAACAACAACAACTTCAACGGCTTTAAATGCTATCAATTTTTGCATTCAGATTTTGTATGAGCTGTCAATTTCGATTTGACATTTTATGGGCACTCACTCTCACTCTTGCGAGAACCTCATTATTCAACCATGTACCTCGGTAAATTACTTCGCATCAACTTCTCGCGTAGCAAGAAGCACAAATTAACTCAAAACTTTGAAATTTGTCTTTACAGGTAGGTAGAAAATTTCCACTGACCACTTTCAGCAAGTTTTTGCAACCGCTCTCTCTGTGAGATTTACACCTTAATTCGAATAAAGTCTAGCTAATGCAACAATTGAGGCCTGCTGACCATTAGCAACGCAGAAGTTATGTCCATTGCATGACACAATTGTACAAGGTAGGAGTGACAACTGGCTATTTTCTCACGAGCGTCTTGCGCCGACTGTCTTTTCAATGTATATTTTACTTTCTTTTTTCTTTTCTACTTTTTTCGTTCTCTAATTTATATTATTTTTGACAGTTGGTGCAAGATGAAAAAACTGTCATTCCTACCTTGTGTAATTGTATCATGGCCAATTGGTTGCTAGAGCATCAGGCTGTAAATGACAATTTTTCAAAGAGAAATTTCTTCAGACATATTTCACAATCGGCGTGTATGTAAACAAGCAAAATTCTCGCATTTGAGACTATAAAAATTCTTGAATAATGAAATGAGACCGCCATGCCCACAAAAAAAAATACTGTTTGGTCCGCATTATCAGCATCATCGGTCCGTATTTTTATATATGTTTTTGTTTTTTTGTTTTTTGTAACTATGAAGGTGTGCCAGAAGCAATAAATGCGCTATAATAAACGCCTTTTTTGGCCTTTAATTGAAAATTTTGTCTCGGACGATATGCGGCCTTACAATCCCAATAAGACGCCACAAGCTACTCAATATACCAGCTTTAGCTTTTTATTTTTTTTTTTGAAGTTTCCAGAACGCGTAATTTTAAGTTTAAGCAAAGTTGACTGATTACTGATATAATGCGACTTGACTTTGTTTGACTTTTTTAAGTGGATCAAGTGGAAAAATCTCAATCTTGAGAACATTCATCAAGTTATGGCTTAGATACCACCCATAATGTGTAAAAAAGTCATCGAAAATTGCCTCATAAAGATTGACTGTTACATTATATTTTCAGGTAACCTTTTAAATGTTTGATTTTTTAAGAAATATCAAAATGAAAATTTAAACAAATTTAAAATTTAGGAAGAATTTAATATGATTGTGTATTTTAATGACCTTTTATATTATTTTCAATAAAAATTAGTGAGCGGGCTTGAGGTCAATTTTTAATAAATTATTTATTAATTCCAATATTTCGAACTCCGTCGGAGTTCATTATCAAGGACTAAAATAAGTATACATATAATGAAACAATTTTGCACAATGACAATTAATATTACTCACAATTATAAATTATTTTTGAAAATTAGACGTTAAACATTAAATAACCACAACGAACAAAAACCAAGATATACATTGAACAAAAAAATTTTGAAAAATATTGCACTTAAATATTGCACATCTAAATTTTTCGCCTTATAGTTGTCCAATGTTTTGATATTGATTTTGTTGTTATCGTCTTTGCTGTTTTTAGCTCTGCTTTTGAGTCTTTTTTGTTTTGAATCAAAAAAGCAATAACAAAAATCATACGGACATTCCAAAACAAAATACTCAACCAACTGATAAAACAAAAACACCAATTATTAAAACATAATGAGACAGAGAGGACAAATATAAAAACCACAATCATGCAACATATAACACCAAACGAGGCAGACTTATTTTTCAAGAGTGAAGAGTCTCTTTACAAAAAAGAGTTAACAAAAATTGAAAATACACAGCAAAACAAACTCAACAAAATCATAGAAAAACAAAGACAAACAAACAACATCGACAACAAAGCTGAGTGGTTCATCAACAAAAGCAACAAAGAAATACCAGACGACATACAGTGGCTACTAGCACATGGACCCAAATATGCTCTACCGACAACAAAAAGAAGTTTTCCAATGTTCAATTGTATTGCAGAAGGCGAAGATTTTATACAGACGATGGTGATAAGAGAAGATCAAGAAACAGCAAGAGTAAGGTTAACTACAATGATAGAAAAGCACAGCAGACACATACAATTAGATGAAAGAGAGAAATTTGTCATAAGCACAGTGGACAAAACAAGGCTATTTTTAAAGCAAAATCAAGACATCTTAATTTTAAGTTCGGACAAGGGAAATAATACAGTGGCAATGAATAAATCGGACTATGATAGAAAAATGAGAATACTATTAAGAGACATCACAACCTACAGAGAAAGAAAGACGGATCCCACTTCAACTTTACAAAAAATGAGCAATGACATACTAGAGACTTTGCTCAAAAAAGGAGTTATAAATAAACAAGAAAAATTAAAGATGACGACAAAAGCTGCAGTAGCACCGAGGATATATGGACTTCCAAAAGTGCACAAAGAAGACATGCCACTGAGACCAATATGTTCTTCCGTTGATTCACCATCATACAGTTTATGTAAATATATTGTTAAGATTTTGAAAAATGTAACTAGGGATTCTATTTATAATGTAAAGGACGCGGTGGACTTTAAAAATAGACTAAAAGAATGCCCCATACATGACGATGAAACGATAGTATCATTTGACGTAGTTTCACTATTTCCTAGCATACCGGTTGACTTAGCACTTAATATCATAAACAGAAAATGGACAATTATCGAACAATACACTAAAATGACTAAAGATACCTTTATGGAAATTCTAAAATTTTGCATTAAGGACAACAGATATTTTAAATATGACGGGAGAACCTTCTTACAGCTGAAAGGAATGCCAATCGGGTCCCCTGCCTCACCCATAGTTGCTGACATAATATTAGAAGAATTACTTGACAAATCTTTAGAAGAACTTGACGTTAAACCAAGAATATTGACTAAATATGTAGACGACTTATTTGCTATAGTTAAAACTGACAAAGTTAAGGATACCCTAGACAAGCTTAACACATTCCATAGACGCATAAAATTTACAATGGAGCAAGAAGACAAAGGAAAACTTCCATATTTAGACGCCCTTGTAATAAGGAAAGAAAATGCTTTAAAAGTTGACTGGTATCAAAAACCAACTGCTACTGGACGATTAATCAATTTTTATTCGAATCTCCCTAAAAATACGAAAATTAATACCGCGAAAAATTTTATAAGACGGACATTGAGCATCAGCGATCAAGAATTTCACAGGGACAATATAAGAAAAATACTGACTATACTTACAAAAAATGATTTTCCGATCTGGACGTCAAAAAGACTTTTAAGAGAATACAAAGAACGAGCAAATGTGACGGTAAATATTGACAATGCATCTAAAATATATAAATCATTGACATACTTACCAGGTTATTCCGAAAAATTCAAAAAATCCAACATGTACAATAAAGACGAATATAAAATTGCGTTTAAGACTAATAATACACTACGACAACTATTCAGCACAACAAAATGCAAAATTGACAAAAATGACAAATCGAATTTGATATATCAAATTTCGTGCGCAGGTGACGGATCCAACGTATGCAATAAAGTATATGTTGGAACAACTATGACAAAACTACGGACTAGAATAGCAGGACATAAATCAGATCAAAAAGCACATGACAAACCCATTGAACAAAAAACTGCACTTGCAGCCCACTGTAGTAGAACTGGACATGCTCCCAATTTTGACAATATACAAATACTACAACAAGGAAAAAAAAAAAAAAAAAAAAAAACTACTCACGTAGATTTACTCTGGAGATGCTGCACATAATTGACACACCTACACACAAACGACTCAACTACAAGACAGACACTGACAACTGCGCTCACATTTACAGACATCTGATCAAAACAAAAAAGACTCAAAAGCAGAGCTAAAAACAGCAAAGACGATAACAACAAAATCAATATCAAAACATTGGACAACTATAAGGCGAAAAATTTAGATGTGCAATATTTAAGTGCAATATTTTTCAAAATTTTTTTGTTCAATGTATATCTTGGTTTTTGTTCGTTGTGGTTATTTAATGTTTAACGTCTAATTTTCAAAAATAATTTATAATTGTGAGTAATATTAATTGTCATTGTGCAAAATTGTTTCATTATATGTATACTTATTTTAGTCCTTGATAATGAACTCCGACGGAGTTCGAAATATTGGAATTAATAAATAATTTATTAAAAAAAGGAAGAATTTAATTTAACATGTATTTCAGTTACGTTTAATTTTAAAAAATTATTGATTTATTCATAAAATAGATAAAAATTTTTGAGTTATTTAAAATAATTAAAAATATTACGCAATGCCAAAGATTTGAAACTGCAGTCGAAATTGTTTAGATTGTCTAAACTTAAAATATATCAAATATCGCTATGAAATAAAGCAATTTTATTATCATTCAATATTTGATCCTGAGTGTTCAACGCCACGTTTTATAACAATTGCATTTTGTTGAGCTAGAATGGTCAACTTTTTTGTGAAACTCTTGAATTTTTCTCATTTAAATTGTTTCTAGAAAATACTCGTAGCTTGAACTTACATGGCTGGAAACAAATAAAGATCCTCCTACGGAATTAAGTTTTGGGAAGTGATGCAAAATTTTATGTTTAATCAACAGTTACAAAAATTTTTATCAAATTTTCTGTGTATTCTATATTTTCTATATATATCATCTTTTTAAATTACGTCAAAAAAGTGAATATTTTGCCCCATTAAGCAGTGGAAAGATTTATTTTTATATATTTTTTTTTTTTTTGAACTTTGTTCCAGAAAAATTTTGCTCAATACCAAATCAATTTCCTAGTAATTTCGATGCTAGTATACGTAGTATGCGTAGTATACTCAAAAAGTTTGTATGAGAGCAATCAAAATATTATCAACATATTAAATTTTAATGTGACCTTTCATTATTTATATTGAAAACAAATTTGAGCTTTAGGCCAAATATGTTGACAACTAGACCTAAAAGCGGAAGTGTGGAAAAAAACAGAATAACAACAAAATAACACAACCTCAACATGCTCTGATAGCAGTTAAACACTAAGATCGACTTTCGAAGATGCACATGAGTTAAGGCTATGCCTAAAAGTATGACACGATCAAAGTCAACCTTGACACAGGGTGCATCATAAGTAGATTAGAGCTCAGTTACTAATGTAAAAAGCGTTCTCTCTGTCAAAATAAACTTCCGGGTAACTTTTTCGGCATATTGGCAGTATAAGTAGGACCTAAGTAGCTTGAGTGGATCACATTGAAAAGTCATGCAAGACTACTGATGAGTTGGTGTAGCGCCCAACGAAACAGTCTGTCTAGTCTGCTGTGTGATTTACTCTGTACAGAACCGCTTATGCCTTCATTGTCTTCATATTGTCTTGTTGTCAACATATTTGGCATTAAGCTCAAATTTGTTTTCAATATTATCAAAATATAAAAATAAATATAAAAATTTCACATTTATATTGAAGGTTATGGCTTGTTATTATTTTTAATTGATTTATATAAAAATTCCTAGATATAAAAGCAATATTCTAGTCACAACTTCTTTTCTTAAGATTATAGAGAGAGCTGTAGCCTTCCCTTTGTATGAAAATAAAAAAAAATAAAAAATGGAATTCAAGAGTGGGCAGAGAAAAAAAAATATGTTCTTATTATGTATTCAATGCAATAACCAAGGATAATAAAGTGTAAAAGTTCATTTATAAATTGTCAAACATAAACCTAAACACGAACGCGCACACACACACACATAACTACTCTTCACACCAATGTACCTCAAGTGCTATTTCCAGTGATAATTGCAAGTTGTAAATTCATACATCTACGTCGACCCACTTACCACCAAGCGAAATTGCGATGATCCCCAGAGGAAAACATGTGTGCAATTTAGCACCACGTGATGAGCGAAGGCAACAACAACAATAACAACAGGAAATATATAAATAATATAAAAACCACAACAACTGCCACACACAACAAAACAAAACTAGCAAAAAAAAAAAGACAAAAAACACAAAAAAAAAAATAAAAAAAAAAAAAATCCTAGCACAGACAAAAATGGAAAAGAAATAATTTCGCACACCCCAGTCCGAGCAGAACCAAACCAAACCAAACCAAACCAAACCAAAACCAAACCAACACCAACACCAACACCCTAACGAGTGCTCAAATGAATATGGCGGCATTTCCGTTTTCTTTGCCAGCTTCATAAATTATGAATCCAGCGAGAGTGTGGCAAGTGGTTGCAAAAGCAAGTAACACGACAAAAACAACAACATTAAAAAGAAAACCGCTCTCACCCCCCATAAAGAGCTGCCCAGAAAAAAAAACAAAAAATATGTCGTCCACTTGAACTGTTGTTGCCGCAGTCATGAGAAGAAGTCTTTGCCAGGCTTGTTCTTTTGACTGTTTATCTTGTTTGTTGTTGTTGCTGCTGCTTGTTTTCGCTTAATAATTAATAAGCTCTTAAGGATTTTTCTGTGGCATATTTCAAGCATTCACATCGCAGGATGCGGTGACAAGAGCGCAAAAAAAAAAAAACAGCATAACATTTGCGACACACACAAACGCCGTCACATGCCGACGGCTATAGCATGTATTGTAACGCTAGTTCACACAAAAACAGTCACGTCGAAGAATGTCCTTTACAACAAGGCTCCGCTTAGTTGCTGCTAATGTGCTTTATAGATATGTATATAAATTTTATGCGGTTAGATTGTGTAGATACTAGACAGAGAAGCAGCAGAAAACCTTTAAGTTATTCATTTGAAAGAGGATGCTTAAATCATGTCCTGCGCTTGGATTTTTTGTGAGGCTTAATTGACATTCACGTTGATTGCTGGCACTGTTTAAGTTCTAAGAGAATATTTACAACTTTTTTACAAAAATGTGATGCATGATCCTTAAAATATTTATTGAAAAAAAATGAACACAAAAGCAGTTAAGTGCCTGTTAACAGATCAATAAAACTAACTGCAAAAAACACGTTAAAAGAGTTGATCTAAATTGTTGCCATACAAAGGACTCGCCAAAAACAACAGCCACATCCAAGCAGTCAGGCAATTATTGTTATTCAATGCCTTTTACAGCTACTTGGCTCCATTGTCCTTTTTTTTTTGTGCAGCCAGCCCTATTCCTACCAATGTTTGTCATTATTTTTTATTGTTCTGCCATTTTTTTATGGCAGCCAAGATGCTTGAATATAAAATGGGAACAATTGAAAAATATTAAAAATAACAACAACATTAAAATATCTCTTAGCATAATGAAGTCCTCAGAAGATTGTAAATTTTTATTGAGCTTTTTCGTTTTTTTTTTTTGTGTTTCGTGTTTTTTTTTTGCATTATCCTTTTGCAGATGCTTTATTAAAAAGTCCTTGAAAGAATAACGGCAAAAAATACGTTAAGAATGCTTAAAAGTTTGCCGTTAAAAAATTCAATTTTTTCTCTGCTACGCTCGTAAATCTCTAAGGCATATCCTGCCTAAGTCCTTATTCCAGCCAATAAATCACTCATCCCTGTTGTTGACCATTACGGCGCAGTGCTGTTCTTTTTTTCGATGTTCTTGTTGTTGTTGTTGTTGTTGTGTTTATTATTGTTGAATTTTATTGTGCTTTTGTGTTTTTTAGTTTGTTTTTGTCTTTTTTTTCCTTTTCGGCTGGCTTATATTATCGTCAACGCTTATTTCTGTTTTCAGTTTTCAGAAGTCTGCTTTTTCTTCTTCTTCTTCTTCGACTACTTCACTTCGTCATCTTGTTCTTGTTCTTCTATGAATGACTTTTAAACTGAAATTAAATCCAATTGAATTAAACACAGAAGACTTCACGCTCTAGTGACTGGACCTTGTCCATGTCAATGATGTTGAGAACGTTGAGGATAGGATAACGATGCCGCCGGTGACGACTGACAGCTAACGACTGACGGCTGATGGCGACAAGACGGACACTCGAAGAAAATAAAAAACAAAAAAAAAATAAAAAAACTCAGAAAGAAGTTTTCAAGTTTTTGTTCTAGTCCTGAATGAGCAGTGTCCACTTAAGAAACTTGTAGGAATATAATTTCATACATGAATTCATGTCCTTTCTTTTGTAAACAATTGCCTAATGACTGCATATATATGTATGTATGTATGTAAGTTATATACCTATAGATAGATATATTTAGAAGGAATAAACGACAAGTTTGGCCTGGGGCAGTTTTTATTTGTTCAATAAAAAAAGTTTTAATTGGGTTATTTTAGGAATTCAAAGCAATATTTCGGACATTTGCAAGCAGCAGAAAAATGTCCAAACTTGACATGGTTGAATTTATAAAGTGAGCAAGTTCTTTTATTTTTATTTTAAGCAACCGTCTTCACTGATTTAATTGAATTAAGTGAGTTTACTCGATTCCTTGGAACTGACAAAAGTTTTAAAGAACTTTTTTAGTTTCGGCAAAAATGCCCATCAGCAGAGAAATAAAAAATAAAAATACATTTTTTTTTTGGGTGGCATGAGCATGTGTCGAAGGGTTGCATGTTTAACAAATTTCCTAGATATCATGGAACTCTCAGTCCTATTTATCTAGAGTCAGAGTAAAATCACTGATTCAGCAATATAGACATATGTACGTATAATGCTGGGGATAGATTATCTTATAAAAAATGTATAACAATAGAGTTGTAAGTCACACAAAATAAATAAGTTAAGATTGTTATGGTTGTATCTGTAGTTATAAATTAAGTAATATTGGGCCCTTATGCACCACGACCCACATGCATGTCCTAAAATAGTTCTCCAGCATTAAGCCTGAAATACAATAGTGCGAGAGTGCGATGCGAGACAACGTAAGAATCTCGTACGAGCTGTCAAAACATTTTCATAAGCAGAGTTGTTATGTAGCAATCTACAATGCTTTGCGATGCGCTTGTGCGATGCGAGGCATTTCCAAAAAAATTGAAAAACCTGGCATGCGATGGCGAGCTGTCATAAAAATTCCATCGAAAAAATCAAAATGGTTGCTGTCTATCAATTTTCTTTATACTTCCACAGTTGCATCAGGACATACTTTTGCACTTATTAAAGTACGATTTATTTTGAGAGTACGAAATATACATATCTGCGATGTCATCTTTTTATTATTTTGAAAGTTGATTTACGGTAGATTTATTATGATAAACTAAATACTATAAATACTAATAAATACTAATACTAATACAGCTCAAGTTGCCGAAATGAAATGTAAAAATGTATTTAACGTTCCAGTACCTTTTCTTATGTCGAAAATACTTTTTATTATTTGGCCGTGTGCTATTTGGAAACTTTTCACTCGGATGATGAAATTTTGACAATCTGAATGAGAATATTTGGCACTTGTGAGGTGAATATGATTGGCAAAAATTCATATAGTCCCATTGGCTAGTCGGTAATCGGTAAGAAAATTTTTGATACAAGCAAAAATAGAATACAAAAATAAAACACTTATGAGTTCGTGAGTCGTAAAATAGTTAAAAATTTTGTGCGTGCGACAACATAACAACAAGAAGTGGAAAATATTTGCGTAAACTTTCATTTTCAGTATATATTTACAATTGTGCATATTAAATTATATTCTTGCACTAATGCCACTACTGAAATCTAAAACTTCAAAATTACTAGTTGTCAAAATTTCATTGTCCGTTTAGTGCAGCAAAAATGACAATTAAATTTCAACAGACAGAAATTGTATTCAACTCAGTAACTTCTTCTCTACCACGAGTTAAAAGTTTCCGAAAAGAGGTTTCGCATGGTTCAACATGTTGGCAACAAAGTCGGATGGAAAACTAACGGGAAAATTTTATTGAGCTTTCTAAGGATCCAGCAGTTGAACCATGCTTAACTCCATGCTGAATTCGCTTTCCTTACAGTACGCTTTTATTTTTAACCGATGCAACTCTGGTTCCTTCAAAACTAGTGTTTCTCATTGTACATTATATGTGAGGGCAATGCGTGCGTGATTACGTTATTCAATCGCATCGCATCCTCGCATCGCACTCTCGCACTATTGCACTTCAGGCTTTAGTCTTTTAATGAGTTTGAGCACTATTTTGGAACTGCAACCCATATACCTGCAGTATTTACTAAAGGGCTGCACAAATGCATTTGAATCGCTTTATAAAAAATTTGTGTGTTGCGCAATTACTTTCGCTCTTTCACTCTCATTTACGGATAGCGTTGGAGTGAGCACAAATACTTGGTAGTATGCGTAAATAAAGTACTACTCAACGGGCCGGCATGTCAGCAGCTTCCTACAGGAGCAAAACGTCACCACTTATTTTTGAGAGCGCTCAGTAACGGACACAAGAAAAAAACGAACAACAGAAAAAAACGAACAAAAGAAAAAACGAACAAGGGAAAAAACCGCGTGGTATGCAAATAATAATCAGTTGTTTGATGCAAGTGCACTTGTAAACAAGTTTTAAAAATAGGTGTTTTCTGCAAGTGAAATTTCTTAAGTAAGTAATTTAGTTTTACTTTATCTTTTCTTATCTTTAATTTATCTCTAATTAATAATTTATTTACTTAATCATTAAAACACTATTAAAAATTGAATTGTCTTGAAAATGGAAACATTGATGTAGTAATTATTTCAGAAAAAAATGCAGATTTTTCATTTATTTGTTCAAAACAAAAACGAACTGCTGGCCCAAAGCTTTCTAAGGAAAGCCTTTTGAAGCAGTATCGATGGTTGCGAATCTAGCCCTTATTTTTAATAAAATTAAAAATCTCTCTCTTTCTCTCTCTCTCTCTCTTTTCCTCTCTGTAGCTCTCTTTTTGAGGTAGACAAAATCAAAAAGAATGCAACGAACTGCTGACCCAAAGCTTTCCAAGAGAGGCCTTTTAAAGCAATTCAAAGTCAGCTAAATTGGAGTTCTTTTTTCCAATGACAGGTAATGTTAAAAGGCCTTTTGGAGTGCTTTTTTCCCACTGGGTAGTTGAAGGCAAAACAAATGAGTTATTGACTCTCACTCATTCACTATGTAAATAAAAACAACTTGCAAGAGGAGTACAAGTAAGCAAGTACTATAAGTACTTGAGTATTCTAGAAGATAATTTTTCATTGCATGTATGGATATAAGGGAGGGCCGGAGAGCGTTAATATGTATGACCAACCCCATTACTTTTGCAAGAGGAACATTTTTTTCCCCTTGGGACCTGTTCAAGTGTAAGTGTAGGTTAGAAATATACAAAAATCATAAAATTTGTATGGGAGCACCCCTAAAGAGGGGTCGCAGTGGACAAGTTCCAAAGGAAAAAATTTTCCTATTGCAAAAGTAATAGGGGTCCGTCATACATAATAACCCTCTCCGACCCTCCATTTAAGCTGATACTACTGATAATTGTAACTGGTTAAGGAAACTGATATTGCCTTTTGATTTCAATTTACGCAAGTATTTGGAGTACAAGCTAGAACTATATACTTATTTTTTCATTTGCCATGATCGCGGCCGATAACTTTTATAATCGACGAAAGCAAGTTGCGTATGCATTTGATACGAGAGAGAGAGAGAGAGAGAGAGTTGAAATATTGCTTGTTCTCTGAGCAACAAGTAACGCACTTACGCTATCTCTTTGCTGAATAATTCTACAAGTGCTGTGCTTTACTTAAAGTACTTGGTGTAAGCAATGAAGCAAATGAATTTGTGCAGCCCTTTGGTATTTACTTATGTCCCATCTAGAGTAAAATATTTGTTTGTTTGTATCTGCCTATTGCAATAATTTCAGTGGCACATTAATTTATGATATTCCCTGATCCTAATCTTTTCTAATATGTTGTTCTTAGAAAGACTACAGAACGGTTTGGGGCCAACAGAAAATAATGGGATACTCTTTTCTTTTTATAAGGCAGTTTGCTCTTTTGTTACCTTCAAATACGTCAGAAACTAGTCTTGATACAATCTTATAAGCGTGGAGGGCTCTTAACATTGCTTGATTTAGGATATAAAGGATATGCGCCCCCATTGCTTACTAACGCAATGGCATATATTACCGCTTAAAAGTTTAGTTTAGTTTAGTTTATTAAGAAGTCTTTGGAATTCAGATCCTTACAGACTAAATTAACAATAAAAATAAAATTACTAAGATACAAAGGATTATTAACCTTTATCTATGCTATTATATCAAATTTAAGTTTTTGTTGCCACTAAACTCCAAAAGTACTGATCCGATTTTTATGAAATAAGTTTTAAAATATCACATTTGTGAAACAAAAGGATATAGGGGTATTTTTTTATGAAATTTTAATTATTATATGTTAAAAAACTGGTATTCACAAAACTTTTTAATTATCGTTTTAGGAATATAGAGATCAAAGTCATAGAATCCATTCAACTCATTGTGATTCTTTTTTAACTAGTTATAAAGTGAATATTTTCAACGTGTAAAAATTTAGTGTACTGGAGCAAAGGTCCTAAAGACCTGATTTGTACGATATTTTCCATCCACAAGATTTATTGAAGAAAAAATTTTATTTATAAATGTTTATAAACATTTTTTTTTTTCATGAGTTATAAATGAGTATTTTTTTCTTTTTTTTTTTTTTGTATATTTTAAAAAAGAACTAGAACGCTTTTATTTTTTCCAGCAATACTTTTAAAAAAAAAAGCAAAATGAACTGTTCTACACTGAACGCCTTTTGTAGTTTTTCAGATCTACTTTTTAAACTTTTTAACTTTTAATTATTTCTTAACTTTATAAAAATAATTTTGTCATTTTTTTTTTATTTTTCAATTATAAAATATTTCAAATAAATTTGAATCTAAAAATATACTTCAACATAAACGGATCATTGTAACTTCTTTGAGTTCTGAACGAGTCTTCATTATGAGTCTTTAAAGATTCCATTACATGATTCTTAAGAGTATTAAATATGAGTCTTAAAAGAGTCCTAATTTTAAGTCCAAAAACAGTAATTTATATGACTTCTAAAAGAGTCTTTATTAAGTTTTTAAAGTCAAAATATGAGTCGTTAAAGAGTCTTTATTATGAGTCTTAAAAGAGTCTTAATTTTGAGTCAAAAAAGAGTAATTTATATGAGTTCTAATAGAGTCTTTATTGAGTCTTTAAAGTTAAAATATGAGTCTTCAAAGAGTCTTTATTATGAGTCTTAAAAGAGTATTAAATATGAGTCCTAAAATAGTCTTAATTTTGAGTCCAAAATCAGACATAAAGCAGTCATTATTATGAATCATATTTTGAAGCCCATAACCTACGAAAATTTACTCATAAAGGAGTCTTTTTTGAGCGCATTATGACGATAAAAACTTATTTATATGAGTCTTAAAAGAGTCTTTTAAGAGTCATAATGTTTGCTGGTAAGAATAATTCTTTTTTGAGTCTTTGTTATGAACAGTCATAATACCGTCTTACTTAGGACTTTTTAATGAGTTCTTTAGATAAGAACTCATAAAGGAAGCATAATATTGACTCTTTTAAGAGTCCTATTTTTGAGCAGTCATTTCACAATCATATCAAGGACTGTTTTAAGAGTCTTTTAATTACGTACTCATAAGACATGCATAAAAAATACTTGTTTTAGAGTCTTATATGTGAGCAATCATATCAAAGACCCCTTTAGGAGTTTTTTTGTTGCTTGCTCATAAAGCACGCATAAGAAAGACTCTTTTTAGAGTTATTTTTTTTTTTTGAGACACTCAGAAAATGTTTGCAGGGTTAGTTTTTCATTTTTAAAATAAATGGTTTCTACAAAAAGAGGGGTTTCATGATTTTTTTCGTCATACCAGTATAGTTTTGCGGCCCGCGTAACTTAACAAATGCATTTATGTGGCCCGAAGAAAGAAAAGGTTGAGTATCATTGACCTAGAGCTTCTGTTGGACATGCTCTTATTGGCTCAATGATTTACTTGTGAGCCATTCTTTGCAGCGTTTTGGACACCCTATCAACACGATATTGACTGACATGTCAACCTTTACTGTCATTAAAGCCACGTGTAGCTTTACCTTAAGTGTTTTCCAAGTAAATGTTACGAAGAAGTTTTTAGTCAAAAGTTACTCCTCAGTACTAGACCTTATTTGAAAAGACAATAACTTTCCCATTTTAAAACCATTTTCTATGGTCATGTTCTATGGTCATTCTTTTACAAATCGTACGAATTTTGAAAGAAAAAAAAAACTCGACTTCTTCATATGTGATAAAAATTTTTTTTTGAGAGTATATTTTAGGAAATCTGAATTTTTCAGTAAAAAAAATGCAACGTTCTTAACCCTACCAAGTCGCATAAATACTCATAGACTATGAAATATATTCATACACAAATCATTTTCTTCGCTCAAGTTCCAAAGTTTTCCAAGCGGTAAGCAACAATAAGAAATGCTCCTGGAAATCATTGAGAATTTTCAACATTCATTTCGAAAAATTTTCCAGAGGCATTTTGTGCATGAAACTTTCTAGGGTTGCTCAAGAGTTGTTAACTCATTAGTTTGCGCCAGACTATGAACAACTTTCAATAGAATTTGACTCAAGAATTTAACAAACTCATTAAAGACTTCACTGAAGAGAACAAAAACATAACAAAAACATAACAACAACAATAAATAATAATAAAAATCCAATAAATTCACCCTCTACCACAAAGTTTTCAGGCACAACAAAGACATGATGAAGTTTGGGTGTGTTTGGTATGCAAAAAAAAAAAAGACAAATAGAACCAGTAGAAATATAAAAATATTAAAATTGTAGACTTCACTCACAGGAAAATTAAGTAAAATAAAATTTCTGCGGAAATATTTTTATATCATGCCATGTGCGGAAGAAAAAAACTACTTGTACAGTTGCTATTGTACTTAAAATGCATTTCAAGACAAATGTCACAAAAGTTTTTGTCAAAGTGTTTCCACTTTGCAGACATTCGTTGCTTGTTGAAGAAAACCTCACCCCGAACAGGGTGAGGTTGAGGAATTTCAACACACACATTCTTGGGTCGTGGCTGTTGGTGGTTAAAACTAATAAAGAAACAAAGCCGAGGAATTTCATGCATCACGTTTTGCAATTGCGACATAAGATGACTCTTCGAAAGAAACCCTTTTTCGTAGACAACGTCAAGTGAAATACCAGACACAAAGGCGGGACAGCTAGCGTAAGCATATCATGCTCTGATGTGACCAATTTGGTGGATGGGGATGTTACTCCAGAGTGGAGTTAGCAGCAACAAAGAAGTCGCTCCTCGCTCTTGCATGTCATTTTATTTGCTGCCATATTGCATTTATTTGCTTTGAGAGCCATTTACTGTTAGTCAAAGCAATTTCAGACACCCTCGCCCAGTTGTTGTTGTCGTTTGCCCCTTTGACAGTGAATACATTAGACACGTCCGTCCATCCGTTCGCTGGTCCGTCCACCAGTTTCGCTGTTTGTTTGCACTTCATCCTTGCTTTTATGCGTCTTTGGCATGCTGCAAGGATAATGCTTGATTTGCATGCTTTGAGGGTTGTTCCGTGCAGCTCTGAGCCAAGTATTAAATTAAACAAATACTCCGCTCATGCTGTGTGATGAAGAGCGAAACTTCAGGGTACGCATATCTTTGCGGCGCATTTGTAATCTAATTTTCACCTCGAGCCATTTTACAGTGAATTTGTTGAATTTATGTGTTTCACTTTTTTTTTTTGCAACAATATTTTTATTTATTTATTTATCTAATTTTAGGTTTATGTGCGTGCCTCAAAAATGCAGCTCATTGTGTGGCAACATTTAGATTATGAATGTCCCGAGGGTGTTTTTCAATTTGCAATAATAAATTTCATTACGGATTCGTAAAATTTCAGCGACTTTCTACCAGTGGGCTTTTTGTCTTTGAATTACGTCGGGGTTTTTGAAAGGGTGTCGCAAATAATGGTAATAAGCTTAGAGTGCCTCGGGTATATCAAAGGGAAATTGGAGAGTATTAATTCGAAAAGATGCTACATAAATATTGTTATGGCGGTTGAGAAGAGGACAATGCAAATAACCAAGTATAAATATTAGGCAAAATGACAAGGTCAGTACAAATCAATCGAGATAAAGAACTTCGGTAAGATACTCTTATTGTAACTAGATTTCATTTTGACAACTACAATTCAAGTCGTAGTCTACAGACAGATAGACTCAGATGTTGATGGTGCAAAAAATAACGTGAAAATAAAGCGTTTTCCATAATAATAACAACTCGAATTGAGTTTGAATTAGTATGCATTATAAAGAATGGTTCCTGACTATGTTTTAAAAATAATTTCAATCGGTCCAATTTTGAGCCATTTTTTTGTTATATTTTAACATTTTATTATGTTAATGTTAATGTTAATGTTAATGTTAATGTTAATGTTAATGTTAATGTTAATGTTAATGTTAGTGATATGAATTGTTAATGTTAATGTTGATGTTAATGTAAATGTTAATGCTAATGTTAATGTTAATGTCAATGTCAATGTCAATGTCAATGTAAATGTCAATGTCAATGTCAATGTCAATGCCAATGTCAATGTCAATGTCAATGTCAATGCCAATGTCAATGTCAATGTCAATGTCAATGCCAATGTGAATGTCAATGTCAATGTTAATGTCTTTGTTAACGTCAATATCAATGTTAATGTCAAATTCAATGTCAATGTCAATGTCAATGTCAATGTCAATGCCAATGTCAATGTCAATGTCAATGTCAATGTCAATGCCAATGTCAATGTCAATATCAATGTCAATGCCAATGTGAATGTCAATGTCAATGTTAATGTCTTTGTTAACGTCAATATCAATGTTAATGTCAAATTCAATGTCAATGTCAATGTCAATGTCAATGTCAATGTCAATGTCAATGTCAATGTCAATGTCAATGCCAATGTCAATGTCAATGTCAATGTCAATGCCAATGTCAATGTCAATGTCAATGTCAATGCCAATGTGAATGTCAATGTCAATGTTAATGTCTTTGTTAACGTCAATATCAATGTTAATGTCAAATTCAATGTCAATGTCAATGTCAATGTCAATGTCAATGTCAATGTCAATGTTAATGTCAAATTCAATGTCAATGTCAATGTCAATGTCAATGTCAATATCAATGTCAATGTTAATGTCAAATTCAATGTCAATGTCAATGTCAATGTCAATGTCAATGTCATTGACAATGTCATTGTCAATAACATTGACAATGTTAATGTCAATGTCAATGTCAATGTCAATGTCAATGTCAATATCATTGACAATGTCAGTGTCAATGTCGATGTCAATATAAATATCAATGTCAATGTCAATGTCAATGTCAATGTCAATGTCAATGTCAATGTCAATGTCAATAACAATTTCAATGTCAATGTCAATGTCATTGACAATGTCACTGTCATTGACAATGTCAATGTTAATGTCAATGTCAATGTCAATGTCAATGTCAATGTCAGTGTCAATGTCAATGTCAAAATTAATGCTAATGTCAATGTCAATGTCAATGTCAATGTCAATGTCAATGTCAATGTCAATGTCAATGTCAATATCAGTGTCAATGTCAATGTCAATGTCAATGTCAATGTCAATGTCAATGTCTATGTCTATGACAATGTCACTGTCTATGTCAATGTCAATGTCAATTTCAATGTCAATGTCAATTTCAATGTGAATGTCAATGACAATGTCAATGTCAGTGTCAATGTCAATGTCAATGTCAATGTCAATGTCAATGTCAATGTCAATATCAGTGTCAATGTCAATTTCAATGTCAATGTCAATGTCAATGTCAATGTCAATGTCAATGTCAATGTCAATGTCAATGTTAATGTTAATGTTGTAGAATATAATGAATTAAACAAGAATGAAATAATCTAATATCCACACTCTTCTGATTCCCATTAAAGTCCCAGTTATAGTAGATTTATTTTGCAGCTGGGAGCAAAGCATAAATTTTGAACTTATACGATTTTATGTCCCAATTAAATGTACTCTTTTCCGAAAATTATGACAAAGTCTCGTCCACAAATTTGGGAAATTATTCCTCTGACTTCATAAATAAACATCCGTTAATAATACCTTCAGATTTCAAAACCATACATTTCCCTAAAATATAATTAATATTAATGCGACTCTATTGACCACTAGAAAAGCTGTAACTAGTTCCACCACTTTCAATAAAATCGCTCTTTGGGGAGCCATGGCTGTGTAGTGTGATTTAAAGTAACCGCTATAATAAAGAAACTAAATTTAATGGCTGACAAAAAACAGCAGGATACCGACCAATACCAAAAAATATCACCAATTTAACAAACATGTACAAGAGCTTATAAACAAGGGGGGGGGGACAAAGGATACACTACATTGCGACAACAATAAGAGACATAAATAAAATGTCCCCCAAAAATATGTGCCGCTACATAGGGAAAAAAATGGTAAACGTAATAAATCAGTGCTGCCCCTGTATAACATGAAATGGTCTAACATGTTCATAGCCATCCATATAGAACAAATAATAGTAGAAAAAGATTAAGAAAAAAAAAAAAAATAAAAAAAAAAATGCGTTTGTCTTTGAAAAAAGGCTAAAAGTGAAAGTTAATTTGTTGCCTCACAACACTCACTGTAAAGCTGTTCGAGAGGTGGCAACAAATTTTTTGCACTTTGAAGCGCTTTACTACTGCTGAGCTATTGGGGAGTTTTGAGGTTGGGAGTAGCTAAAGTTCTGTTACTACCTTTTGGCATTTTTGGAATATTTGACCTCAGTACTAAATGTGCAGCAGCAAAAAGCAATCAACGAGCAAACGTGTCCCTCAAGGGATTTGCATGACAGTAGGTAACACTACTGAATGGGCGATTTTCAACGTTTTCCCCATTTTTTTCTGTTTCTTTTTTTTTTTCTTTTTTTGCAAAAAGCATCAAAAATGCTTGTTTTCTCACTCTTCTGCGTGCTTTGACTACATCTTGTTCTATGTTCATGCCTTGCAGCTCATACCATTTACGTGACTGCTGACCGCTTTCATGCAGCGTGAAGCCACAGGAAACCATATTTTTTCGGTTTTCACTATATGTTCAGAGAGAGGGAGACACTTTAAGGGATAAATTCTTGCCAGCTAGCAAAGTAAATTGCAATTCATGTATGTACATTAAAGTGGAGCAACATAACAACAACAACAACAACAGGAGTAAATTGGAACAACAAATTGGCTTTTATGTAGAATTCAACGTTAATTGGTGGTTTACCTGCGTCAAGTTATGAACTGCGCAACGAGCTTTCATAATAAAAATTGGCACAGGTTAACAGCAAAAAAACAAGACATAATTAAAACGGAACTATCAAGGGATGAACCAAGAATTTTTTATGTTGCTTAGTGGGAACACCAAAAATTAAACTCAGAATATTTTAAGACAAAGTGTAAAAATATAAAAGAAAAATATATCAGATGAAAACAAAAAAAACAAAGCAAACAATTTAAGTTGGATGAAGCCAAAGCTAGAATTTGGCCGAAGAGGAGGCTTAAGTTTTGGTTGAAGCCGAAAAGCCTAAGCTTATGTTTGTTCGGTGATTAATAGCTTCATTCCAATAAGTCTAACCGGTGACTACGGTCATGTAGGTTTAATACTACGTGTCCCCCTTGGATAGGAGTCAAAGGTTTAAGGAATTGACGCTCAACAGCATGATCTTCCGGACGTTAATGCCAAGTCCATGTCATATCTAAGATCTATCAGACCATCTCCTGGGTATAAGTTCCTTGACTCCAGACTCAATATGCCCCCTTTTATAGTAGTTTCAACACCAGATATACACCATATTTTCATGTATTTGACATAATAAATGCACTATTTAGATAGTCACCAGTATTAGAACAGAACAGTACCAATTTATGGATTGAATTAAGTGATTATACTCCACTTTTTTGTTAGAAATGGAAACCCATCTTTAATCTCTGATAATAAATGGACATTTCCAGCCGGTTGTACCACTGCAAAACACTCAGCCAACCAGTGTTGGTCTGCTCGCGACATTGATCTACAACAGCCAACGCGATACTCTCCGCAGAGCAAGCCTTGCGAAATACTCTTGGACAATAGGGTTTAAACATGACACAGCTATACTAATATTTATGTTATATCAGATCATGTCTTTGCAAGAACTATATGGGAATTATATAGCTGAAACGAAGAGTTGATGTTAAAAAATTTTTACCATTAATTTTACTTGCATTTTTCATTAGTTTTGACCGGTTTTTTGTAATTTTTATATTCTTTTTAAAAATTCTTATTCAAAATTTATAAAAATTAAATCGTTTTTTTTTATTTATTTTTTTTTTGTTTCTTTGATTTTACTTATTTCACCAAGTATTATGGTTTTAACTACTTTGTTGAATTTTATAATTTTTATTCCCCAGACCTGCATTAATTTTCTTAATGTTTGCATCTTAGCCATTAAATGTAATGGTAGAGCAAGTTTTTTGACAAATTTCGCCCTGATGTTAATTTTTCCTTCATATTTCATTTATTATTTGACTCTTCTATAAATTTGTTGACTCTTAATTTACACCCGCTCCAAACAAATCCTCGTACTTATCACTTCCCTGACATTTACTCAATCTCCGAGGACTAGCCACAATATGTCCCCAGGGTATGAGTTTCTATCTTATGCACCATTATGAATTGTGCTGGGCTTGTCTTGCCTGTTTCCTGCAGCACACAAAATCACTTGCATGATTATTCATGTCAACTGCTTGAATGACTTGAATGAGCAACACTCCCCACCATCAGTTCATACTCTGCAGTATTTATGCAGATGCATTTTCCTACAATACTCCGATGGATGCTTAATAAAAAAACATCGTCAATGCCTTGACTGCTGCTTTAGCTACGTTTCACTTACCAAGTTGTTCATGGTTAAATGGGCCAAAGCCATTCATTGATTGTTGCAATGATGATTTTTCATGTTTAAGAAATTATTACAACAATGTGTGTGACCCCGCTCGTGCCACCAACGTTTTTGTAGGAAAAGTGAGAGTAAATCTGAGGCTGAACTAGAATGAACAGGGCTGATATTTGTAGTCATTTGTATTTATGAGCATTTGCAGGGGCACAATATTTGCCCCCTAACATATGAGGGTGTTTTTTCCGAAGTTAAGTTAATAACTACCCTGACTTTGGACTGTTGTTGGTATGTGTACTTTTCTGAGGCAGAAAAAGTTTTCATGTCTTTTTTTTCTGTACTTGTTCTAAGTTGATTTTCTGCTACTTAGGGTGTGCGTAGTTTTTAGCATATTTGTAGTCAAAGTTTCTTAGGTTATGTTTTTATGTGGACTTTGGTGGTGTTTTTGCAGTATTTACTGATTTTTATGGGGTTTGTTGCACTTGTTGTCTGGCAATTTTTTATATTTCTATGTATAACCAGGGGTGGTGGTTGTACTGAATCATTAATCATTGTCAATTAGAGAGCTTGACGTAATTGGGTTGTATGGAGGCAAGAACTAAGGGTACATAATATTACTTAGTAGAGCTAAAAGAGCTTTGAGAGCAGCTAAAATGGATCAATGATTTCAATAAACATTTTTTGTGGGGAAATTGTTTCACAACTATAAGATCTATGGGACTTTCTTAAAGCCATCTATTTTTTCGGGTTAAAAAACATTATAAAAAGGTCATATAAAAAAATAATCTATAGACAGTTAGTCACAAAAGTAGGTATACACACTTCAACTAAATATAATATATAAAAATGCCTATTTTTTAAATCTAAAAAGTAAAGTTGGCAACTCTTAATTTCAAACATCTTAACAATCTGTCAACGAAGAAAATAACGGCATGTTTATATACATATGTAAAAATAGTAGGCTGCGTTTTTAATGAAAGCATTAAAAAAATCATCACAAAAGTAAATATGCAGTTAGTGCATTTTAAAATGAAATCAATCAAGGTGAACGAAAAAGGGGGCAGAGTGAGTATTATTTTTATTAAGACTGTTTTAAATGTTAGATGAAGAAGTGTTTGAGATGCAATTTTTTAATAAAAATATATTTTTGATCTGTAAAGATTCAATAAAATTTTGAAATGGCGCCACGAGGAAAATAACTTTCAAGTGTTTTAAAAAATTTAATTATCAAATATTTCCAAGACAACAAATCCATTCGGATAATTGCTTAATTGGTTGATAAAAGCCCTGCCACTGTGCAAAAAATTATTGAAAAAAAATATAAAACTCAAGGAAAGACAGAAAATAAGGCAAGAAAAGGGCGTCCATGAAAGTTTACGGATCAAGCAAATCGGCTTATTGTCAGAAAAATAAAGCAAAATACCAAGCTCAGTGCCCCGAAAATTCAACTGGATATCACGAGAGAAACTGGCACAGCATGCAACCCCCAGACAGTTCGAAGAGTGATGTTGTATAATGCGGGATATCATAGTCGAAATATTCGAAAGAAGCCGTTTATCAACAAGGTCAACCGACAAAAGAGATTAAATTTTGCAAAAGAGCACCTTAGTCATGACAACTCTTTCTGGAAAACTGTTATATTTTCAGATGAGAATTAATTGAATATCCACTAGTCGGGCGGACGTTTTAATGTTTGGAGAAATCCCGACACAGAGATTGAAGTAAAAAATGCGGGAACAGTTAAACATGGCGGTGGCTCAGTAACGGTCTGGGGGTGAATATTATAAATATTCTGGGGGTGGGAAATTTAGTATCTATAGATGGAATAATGGATAAATAGTTCTATCTTAACATTTTTAAGAACAATCTATTGGACAGTGAAACACTGTTGGGCTTGGAGGGATAGTTCATCTTCCATCAAGATAACCATCACAAACACACGTCAGATATTGTCATAGAGTGGCTACTTTACAATGTTCGGAGACAGCTAAGAAGACCACCGCAGTCACCAGATATGATTATTATTGAACATTTATGGGAGCATATAGACAGACAAGTAAAAAAACATGAAATTAAAACCAAAGAGGACTTGAAGCGGGTTCTGGATGAGTGGTCGAAAATAGAAGGTAAAGTGCCCCAAAATTTGGTAGATTCAATGTCATCAAGAATGAAAGCTGTAATAAAAGCAAAAGCATACCCAACAAAATAATAATATAACGAAATTTTAAAAGAAAAAAATTAATTGCGTAACATTCCGTACCTGTATACTTTCTTTTGTGGCGTAATGTATGATATATTTTAAGTAAAGATGAAATTGTTTTTAATTTTTGCTTTTAAATTATTTTTTTTTTTGTTTTTTGTGAGAACCTGAATTGCCTAAATAAATAAAATATATTTTTTTTTGTTTCACTTATATTGATTTTGGTTTTTTATTAACAATATTTCACAGCCTTCCGTGTATACTTACTTTTGTGACTAACTGTAGCTTAAGAATGGATATAACTTGCTTTTTTTTTTTGTTGGTGAGGCTGAGCATATGTGCGGTATTTCGCAGTAGTTTTCTAGGTAAATATGACTTTTTTATAATGGAAGAAAGAGTCTGTACTCATATTGCTCCAAAATTAATGCGTGAATGGCCAAAGGAGTGATAGGAGTTGGCGCTTAATTAAAAGCCGCATCTTATCTACGTTGCATTAAAAAAATTATTTTAAGGACAGATAAGAACTTATTGGAAGCGAAATGAACTAAAGATGTGTTAAATATTCTACTTGTATTTGAACTCTTATTGGTCAAATATACAATTTCACAAAACCCCTGAAGATGTCAACAAAAAATTGATGAAACTTCGGGCAAAAATTTAATTTTTATTTCTAAATATCCTTCTTAAAGAACAAAAGTGACCTAAAATTTGACCCAAAAATCACAGAATAATTTGACATTTCTTCAGCTTTGAAGTGTGATTTCTCTGAAGAACGATTTTGCTTTTAAAAAACTCCTATGACTATCATTAACACACTATTTTAAACGGCAAATATTTCAACATTTAACAACAATTTAGGAGTGTCAAACAATAAAATGTGCTTTACAGACAGAATGTGCTACACAGGTTAAATGTGTTTTACAGATGGAATGTGCTATACAGATAAAATGTGCTCTGCAATAGAATGTGCTATACAGATAAAATGTGCTTTACAATAGAATGTGCTATACAGATAAAATGTGCTGTACAATAGAATGCGCTATACGGACTGATCTATTATTTTAATAACTTTTTACAATGAACTTAAACATTTATGTTGCTTGAATATAAAAGCAAATTTTACTACTTTACACATGAAAATAGAATTGCTATGAAAATATAATTTCAGCAACTTTTCCAATATTATAAAAATAGCCCATTTTTCAACTGTACGGCAAAATTTTTTAAAAATTACTTTTTCTACAAAACTGCTAAAAAAACATTTACCAAGAAACTGTTACTAAAGTGAACTATACGAATACTTTAATTTCAGAATATAAGTGATCATAATAAATTGGCCACCGACAGTCAATATTTTTAAAAAATAAATATAATGAAAATTGTTACTTTATCGCTTTAAAATACACAGCGAAAAAAGAATCATTTTTCTCAATTAAGCCGAATATTAGACCAAAAAACGCCCATCGTAAATCAAGCAAGTGCACAGAACATACATAAATCTTAACGAACGCCGACCAAGGCACACCGAACACCCTCTAAAATGTGGTCTGGCGACATGTTGGACCAAATATAGCAACAACATCAACAGTAACAATGACAGCCTATATAGCCTGGTCATAAAATGGGATTTTCTAATTACCAAACGAACAGCAGCCAACAATCTACTACAATGTTTGTATATTGGAAAAATCCAATCGAAAATCCATTTTTGCAAAAGGCAATAAACACAATCAAAAGAAAACAACCAAAACAATAAAGCAACCCAAAACGAGAGCGACAAAAAAAGAAACTGCAAAGCGGCTGAATAAATAAAACAATGGCAACACTGTCACTGCCATGGCTAGCATTAGCTATAAAAGCCCTGCTGGTGTCGCTTTGTCTGTTGCTGTCACTGCTGCTGGCTGCTGACTGCCAGTCAGAGCTACGCTGGCCACCTACACAATGTTCGGGACGAAATATTTTACAAATTGGTGCGCTATAACAATGCTGCGGGGAGTGTGAAAGTTTTTACGACACCCACAGCTGCCGTATGTAGCGTGCAGCAACAAAGCGCACAAAGGAAGCGAAAAAATAAATACAACAGTGGCTGGTTGGTTGTATTTCGGCTGGCATTGCGAGCGCCCGATTTTAACGCCAACTGACCAACGAAAGTGTTTAGTTTGTAGCTCAGCGAATATAGTGCTAAGAGAGAGCTGCATTGCGCTCGTTTATCAGCAGCCATTTTTTATTTCTATTATTTTCCTGTTTCAGTTGTTACAGCCGCTTATTAATGACCTCGACCACATATTGGATTTCGGTGTTAGTCGCCATATTTATCTCATATATTTGACTGCAGTTGCATTTTTCTTTTTCACAACTCAAATTGTATCGATAGCTTAACAGCCATGCCAATAGCATTGCCATCCTTATGGCTGTGTTATTTTTGTCACGCCACCCTCAAACATGGACTCTCTTATTATTTGACTTTGCCCTTGGAAGAAGCTCTGCTTATCTTATCGACAGTCAAGGGAGTCATTAATCTGCGAATGTCGACGAAAAAAAGTTGGAACTCCAGGGTGCCAGCTCAATTGAGCGGCAATTATTGTCTGAAGAAACGCTTAAATTTTTCATGTCAATTATAAGAAAACTTGTCTGGTAGGAAAATCATTTGTCTAGCCTGCTGCAGTGCTAGCCGATTTATAGAGATAAATCTATTTATTTTTATTATTATTGGAATTTATATTTCAAGGTTCTGCGAGAAAGTGTGAGAGACACGCAACAGAAAATGGGCGGTACACTTTGACTTATTTTGAGGAGAATCTGTAAATCAAGGCTAATCTTAAATATGTTGTTGTTCATGTTTTCAATTTTTCTATACCTAATATTTAAAAAAAAAGAAGATTTTAACTTTAAAACTTATTTAAACTCCAGAGCCAATCTAAACTAAAACTCGCCCTCCTACTCTGATTTTAACACTTAGTTATTTTTTTAGGAAATTAACTTAATAACTTTATCTTATTAAGTCCAACTCTAAGTCAAACTCAAACTCAAACTCAAACTCTAACTCTAACTCTAACTCTAACTCTAGCTCTAACTCTAACTCTAACTCTAACTCTAACTCTAACTCTAACTCTAACTCTAACTCTAACTCTAACTCTAACTCTAACTCTAACTCTAACTCTAACTCTAACTCTAACTCTAACTCTAACTCTAACTCTAACTCTAACTCTAACTCTAACTTTAACTCTAACTCTAACTCTAACTCTAACTCTAACTCTAACTCTACTCTAACTCTAACTCTAACTCTAACTCTAACTCTAACTCTAACTCTAACTCTAATTCTAACTCTAACTCTAACTCTAACTCTAACTCTAACTCTAACTCTAACTCTAGCTCTAACTCTAACTCTAACTCTAACTCTAACTCTAACTCTAACTCTAACTCTAACTCTAACTCTAACTCTAACTCTAACTCTAACTCTAACTCTAACTCTAACTCTAACTCTAACTCTAACTCTAACTCTAACTCTAACTCTAACTCTAACTCTAACTCTAACTCTAACTCTAACTCTAACTCTAACTCTAAGTCTAACTCTAACTCTAACTCTAACTCTAACTTTAACTCTAACTCTAACTCTAACTCTAACTCTAACTCTAACTCTACTCTAACTCTAACTCTAACTCTAACTCTAACTCTAACTCTAATTCTAACTCTAACTCTAACTCTAACTCTAACTCTAACTCTAACTCTAACTCTAACTCTAACTCTAACTCTAACTCTAACTCTAACTCTAACTCTAACTCTAACTCTAACTCTAACTCTAACTCTAACTCTAACTCTAACTCGAACTCTAACTCTAACTCTAACACTAACTTTAACTCTTTCTCAAATAATCCATCGATTGTTTATAGTTTGCTTTGCTTTAGATTAAAAACACTTTCATATTTATTTTACTTCTTGGCATCAATGTCTAACCCTATTGAAATCTTCACTATTTCGAGCAACATCTTCATTTAACCATTTTAAGAACTCTCACTCATTGCAGATCCTTTAAAAATGCTACAGTTTATTCAATAATTTATTCTTGAAAAAAAAAAATAAAAAAATAAAAACTATGACGCTGCTCCATCGTTACCTTCACATCTTTGCATCACTTACACATCAATGACTAAAACTGCGCTGATGGATAGTGTAAAAAATACCACTTTTTATAGCAGTCAGTCAAAGTGGATTCCTTTCTGTTTAGTTTTTTTTTTTTTGTTCTCACCACGCTCGCTTATTTTATTGAATGATGCGGGCGTGCAAATCGTTGCATTGCCGGAAGTCGTTTTGTTGCACCTTTAAACAGCATTTTTTCCACGATTACACTTTCTATACCGTGATTTGTACTGCGCTGCCAATAAGCCACCCCTACACAAGCACACCCAGCTCATCAACCAGCTCCTCGCCGTCATGCTTTTTGCGTCAACTACTTTGTAGCTGTGTTCAGTTTTTATTTTTCTTTGTGTTTTATTCTTGTTAACCATTCGCTGTTGCGCGCTAAACGGAAATAATGCAAAATTGCGCCAATATTTCTTTCTTTTTCATCATTTTGTATTGTGCGCTCTGTTTCTGTGCTTTTTTCCGAACGTGAATTTCATTATGTCACTTTTGCGTCACTGCACGTTAAAGACATCCATCCAGTCGAGAAGAGCTTCTGCTGTTTTTGCCTGCGTTGAATCCTGTGGGGACGTTGGCAGATTTTCTGCTTTTTGGGTGCTTTGTTGTTTTTGTATTGCAATGATGACTTAATTGACGTGGCACAGACACAGGCACATACACATAGGCAGGATCAAAGAGATACACAGCGCTTTACTTATGTATTAGTGCAGCAGCACTAGCGCAATATTTTCAGTATAGATCATTCATTGTATTGCTTGTATTCCATTCATTTTGACAACCTTCTTGCTACCTCCCAACCTCCTCTCGCGGATACATTGGGGGATGTTGCTGTTGGCTTGACTGCTTTTCAGTTAGTTCCAAGTAAACTTAAAATGATTAATTCGAGTGGAAAATGAGATACAAATAGCTGGCAAGATGATGAAAATTTATTGTTTCCAATGATTTACATTTCAATGCAAGTGCAGTAAAAACAAAAAAAAAAAAAAAAAATGAGCAAGAAATTGGCGCACGGTATAAGCTAAGATGGGCGGTTGGCACTTAAATTGAAGGTCGATGCGACAAATTTTGAGTTAGAGAAGATGTTTATATAGTATTAAAATAGTAAGTAAAGAATTTTAAAGTGATATCGATCCAATTAACTTTCGTTAATGAAGCATAAGAAGGAGTGGATTAAAGTAAAAATTGCACTGCAATTAAGGACTTCGAAAGTTTTACAAAGAGCTTTAAATTTAAACTTGAAAACGTTTGTGGTTGAGCTTTATAGTGTTAAATTTTTTTGTTTTGATCTTTAGTTGAGCTGTGGGCACTTTATCATTAAAAAATCAGCTTAAACCAATTGTGAATTATAGCATGCTTGTGTGCGTGAAAGGAAATAGAGGATGACAGTTAATTTTTGTCATTATTTACTGTTGTCATTGTTATTGTCAAAGATTATTTTGATCTTTCGTTGAGCTGTGGGCACTTTCTCATTAAAAAATCAGCTTAAACTAACTGTGAATTATACCATGATTGTGTACGTGAAGGCAAATCTTAGATGAAGGCACGTTATTGTCATTATTTACTGTTTTCATTGTTATTGTCAAAGATTATTTTGATCTTTCTTTGAGCTTTGGGCACTTTCTCATTAAAAAATGAGCTTAATCCAAATGTGAATTATAGCATGCTTGTGTTCATGAAGGGAAATCAAAGATGACAGTTCGTTATTGTCATTATTAACTGTTGTCATTGTTGTTGTCAAAACTTGTTTTGATATTTCGTTGAGCTTTCGACACTTTCTCAACCAAAAATCAGCTTAAACCAACTGTGAATTATAGCATGCTTGTGTAAATGCAAGGAAATCAAAGATGACAGTTCATTTTTGTCATTATTAACTGTTGTCATTGTTGTTGTCAAAGATTGTTTTGATCTTTCGTTGAGCTTTGGACACTTTCTCAACCAAAAATCAGCTTAAACCAACTGTGAATCATAGCATGCTTGTGTACATGAAGGGAAATCAATGATGATTGATTCGTTATCTTCATTATTAACTATTGTCATTGTTATTTTCTTTGGCTAGGCTTGTCTTTCGATCTTAAAAAATCATATATCGCGAAATTTTTGTCTTGAGGAAACCAACATTTTTGCTCCAAAGGTCATTGGGTTAAGGAGCCCGTTCTTGCACTTACCTGATATCAACTTCTATCGCATGAACTACAAAAATAAAAGTGACATTTTTTTTCTGTAATTTGGTCGCTAAAATATATCATTTAATGATGGTTAAGGCAGTTAAGTCCCAATAGTTCTCAATCAAACTAATCCCTTTCAATAATAGCCCATAAATTCCTCATCCAATAAAATCCTTTTGTTAACGAATCAGAACAGAAAATTTGTCAAAATAAGAAAAAAAAAAAAACTAAATAGATAAAGAGAATTAAAAATGAGAGCCCACTTCCGCTTCATGTCAACAGCTACGCATAAATTTAAATCCCTTTTTTAGAAACGAAAATAAGCATCTCAACATCTGTTCTCATCAGGCTGCGTTACCACGACTGGACGGACCTGAACGAACGAACAGCAACTCATTCTTCTACAGAATTCAAATTTAATTCAATTTGTCTAGAAATGTTCCAGCCGTAACAAGGACTTGACTGCAATGTGTTCACATGCATTTTCATTGCAGTCAAGTATAACAAATGTGCGTCCTTGCATGCAACAACGTAAGGATATTGTTCCCTGGCACTGTTGACCGACACGCTTTACATGCGTTGCCAGCAAAATTTGTTATTTTAATTAATTTTGCAAAATATTTTCACCCGCATAACTGAAGGCTATACGGAGCAGGAGTAGAAGCATGAGAGTACACGCTTAATAGTCCTTTATACTGCTGACGCATACACGCACTCGTTCCATGATGTACACGCTTAAAAGCAAATTGATCCGCTTACAAAGTATTTTCATTATTTTTACTTTATTTTTTTTTTCGTTCAGATCTTTTGTCCCTTTCATGTGTTTGCCACTAGGTAGGCTAGAAGGCAAAAGTTGCACAGGTGACTATGGCCGGTAGCATAGAAATCCGAATCCGATTTTGTATTGAGTGCTGTTGACAGACTGCTAAGCAGTGTTTCTGCCAAATTGAGAGGCAGTAGTTGACAATTAGATATTGTTCTAAGGACGACAACGACGACGACGGCAACTGTTTCGGATTAGGCAGGATTACAGTGAATTTACGCTTGGGCGAGAGACTGTAGAGCAAAAGAGCTGCAGGTATTTCCAAACAAGGTTGATGGGTTTTTTGGTAAACGTCCTTAATAGAGGATGAGAGCCATTTTGCAATGGTTCTTAGTTCGGTGAAATAATGCTTAATGGTGCACTTTAACGTTAACTAGTGGAGAAATTATTCAGGCCATCATTTTACTTAGAAAATGAGTCTCCATTAATTGGAATTTGTTTTGGCTTCGCAATTTTTTTGATTCATTTGAAATCTTTTGTAAATACAAACACTTAACTGGTTGTTTTAGTACATGTCACTCTCACTCAGAGCACTTCATGTCCAACAATAGCGAACAGTTGGTTGACGCGCCACACAGCAGGTAGGCATTCACGTATTGTTTGATCGAGGTAAAGAAACTGTAGCGTATAACATGAATAAATGTTAGCCAAAGGATAACAAAAATGTAGACCATGCCATATGGTCAACTATTCAAATAGCGCACACAATAAATTATGTGGCTGGAGTAACCTTTTTGAAAGCAGCAATAAATAAAATCACATAACTGACTGCAAAAAGTAAGGCGTCCTTAATCTAGCTCGACTTTCTCGAAACGCAAACTCACTGGCAGGCTCGAAGTTAATTTCTCGACGCCTGTCATGTGTTTCATTGCCATTGTTTTTCTAGGACTAATAAAAAGTAAGTGCGTTGCACTGCGGGATATATTTTCACCTTCACTGCAGCGCCACATGCAGCCACATATACCTGTCTATAGAGTACCTATGGAAAAATCTGTTGACGGCATTTCTCATATGGTTCCATATGGTGTAGCAGTAAATTAATTCAATTTTGATTTTTCTACCATGCTTCCATTATTGTCTGGTGTTAACACTTAATTTCTCTGACCGCGATTTATTAAAGTTCGTTTGTCTTGTTCTGCCTGAGTGTAAAGCGGGGAAAGTGAAGCAGCCCGTGGTGCACCTTCTTCAGTGTAAAGCGGGGAAAGTGAAGCAGCCCATAGCTGTTCACCTTCTGATGCATCACTGAACTTGTCATTGGAGATATTTAAATTTATTATGCCGCATACTTCTTAAGTCATCTCAAAGATGTCATATTTTATGGACACAGCTACTTCGAATGTCACTTAACACTAAATTGGATTTATGTCTAATGAAGAGCGATTTCTTTTTTTTATTGAGTTTTTTGATTAATTTCTTATGCGTTATATTTTATGCTAATGGTTTGATTTTTTCATGTTATTTTTTATGTTTTCTGTACATTCAATATCAAAAAATGGTTATTTTAAGTAGCGCTTAAGTGACATGAAACATATCTGGGAGGAATTCAATAAAAATTCAATTAACTACCGCTTCTCGTATGTCTTCAATACCTTTATTGAGCTGATACGCTTGTTTTTCAACTGAAATTTTATTTCTACATTTAAGTGGTAATAACAGCGCTTTCATGTGGTAGGTTGTAAATATTGCTGATAGTAAATATTGTGGTTCAATTTTCTTTTTTTTTATTTTTATTAAAAAAGTTTTAACTAAATATTTACAGTAATATTTAAAAATATGATAAGATCTATTCAGTTTTCTTCTAAATTGTTTTTTAATGCTTTCTTTTTCAAAACATTACATCTAAAGAAAAATGTAGACCTTAATCTAAGATATTAAATGTTATTTATATGTTATGACATAAAAAAGATTATTCCTCTCGGGATAACTTTAAAGTTGACATTAGTTTTATGTGATGTCTGTGTTGCTTTTATTTTCAATTTTAACTAAACAAATAAACTGAAGATTTTTGGATGAAAAAGGCTCTGTACTTGTTTCGTAAAATCGCATCATACAGTTTCATTGAAATTTTAATAATATCATAGACATTTTTAAACCGAAAAATAGACTTTTTGAAATTTTTGTTTTTTTTTTTAAGCTTTTCAAAATTTTTCAAAATATTTTACATTATTAAAGTATAATTCAAGATTAACATTATTCAAGATTCTTCCCTGACATTTTGGTCAAAAAATATTCGTCGATAAGGAATAAAAGTGTAATGCCGCCAAAGACCTTATATTTGCGGTGAGCAAGATCTGAAGACTGGTTCATCCGAAAAAAAATTTTTTTTCGGTTTATTAAAGAGTTCTTGGGCGTCTAATCATTGATTTGAAAATATTAATTTTTGATAAAATGGCGGGCGTAGAAAGAAAATTTTCATTTTTTTTTGTGTATCAAAAAATATGTATAAAAAAAATCGAACAGCGAAAACATTAAACAGCTCTCAATGAGTCCTTAAGTATGGGTGAAAAATTTGGGAGCAACCGTATGAGTAGTTTTTGAGCAATATTGCTCACCCCATTTTTACTTAAGGTTTTTCGCGGCATTGCACTTATCTACCAGCGAATATTTTTAGACTAAAATGTCAGCGATAAATCTTGAATAGTTATACTTTAATAATGTAAAAAAAATGTTGGTCTACAATCCAATACAGCTTAAAAAAAAAAAAATAAAAAAAAAGAAAAGAAAATTAGAAACAAAACTTAAAAAGTACCTCATTTTTTAAAAAAAAAACTTCCGGAGGCCCTTTGTCATTGTCTTCAAACATCTATCATTCATGTTCTATATCAATTCTTTTTAAACTTATCCTACTTTTCCTACTTATAAGAAAATTTTGATAAATGTCATGACCTTCTTATGACATATGATACAAAACCAAACACTCTTCAAAATTCTTGTTGTTTATATGACTCTGAAACATGATTTAATGTACTATATAGTACACTTAATAATAAAAAAAATAAAAAAATGTATTTTTTTTTTTAAGATATACATGATATGATCAATAGTATTTCATGAATACGTATCTGAAATTGTTTTAAAAAATTTTGAATAACAAAAAAGTTACAGCGGTATATAAACATATATCGCCCATTTCACAATGAAGTTTAATATCAGTTGCACTGACCATCTCCGATTTGTCTCAAATTTTGTTTTTTGGTAAGTTTATTGTTTAGACAACCAAATCCGGAGTTTGAGATGTTACGAATTTTTTTGTCGCGCGCCCACACTCATATGAATGCCGAAATAGGAAGACAATTTTGACTATTTTGAGACAACGTAGCTTAGTCAATTTTAATGTGATTTCCGTAAATAGCATACTATTGAAAAAGCTATTTAGTCTATTTTAAGGGAAAAATGTAAATCTTTTGAAAAAATAATGTACTAACTTTCCAACGATATAAAATGAAGGTGTGTTCTTGAAAGGTTCAGAAGTTATAGCATAAAACGTGAAGTGATAATGAATTTTCAATAAAAATAATGAAAATAATGAAAAAGAAAAATAAAAAAAAAACTATAACGCCAGTTGCTTGCATGGTATTTAAGTTTGATATTAAGAATAGGTCAACTTATTCCAACTCTTTCAAAAGTTTTACATTTATCCCTTAAAAAAGATAATATAGTAACCTTTTCACTGATATTCTATTGAGGAAAATCTGATTTAAATTGACTGCGCTACGTTGTCTCAAAATAGACCTTATTTTGGCCGCGAAATATCAATAAAAATCTGCACTAATTTGCATTGGTTACAGTTTCAACACAGTTTGGTTTGTCACGAATGCATTTCGTAATTAAATGATTTATTGCATCAATGATTTATTGCATCATCTTTTTATCATATGATTCATGGCAGCGTACTTGTTTCATTAGCCCTTAAATGTCTTCACAGCATCAACATCTCCGCGAGCGTATTGTAAATTTTTATCAGCAGCATTTAGAGAAGGGAAAAACTTTATGGCGGCGGGCGTGTCAAAAAGGGCCATATATTTTATCCTTAGTTCCTTAAAAATTGATAGGCAACCTCGTTCGAAAGAAAACCGATTATTATGACTAAAAACAACATTAAGGAGCTTATAATATAACTGCTTTTAACAACAAAGATGGCATAAGTCGAAATGAAATCGTTCGAAAATTAAAATACTCGCAGCCATATATTTGTAAAACATTAAATTCGTTCAATATTATAGTCTGAAAGAACCAGCGGTCTTTAGATTACACTGAAGAGCAAACTCAATAAGTTCAATTTCAATTTCGGTGCACGGTCAAAAATTACAATGGAACATCGTTCATTTTGGATAATGAGAGTTATTTTATACTAAGTACACCAGGTATATTTTAAACAAGTGACATATCTTCAAGCTCTCCTGATGAAAAGTATTAATGCAAGAAAAATTTTGAACAAAAAATTATGAATTATATGGCAATGGAATTTCGGAGCCATACTTCAAGACAAGTGGACTGATAATAAATATAGTGATCTATCAACATTATTCCTTAAGCTAAATTTTAGTTCCATTAATTCATAAATATGTGGCGTCCGTGGCGTAGTTGGTTAAAGTGCGTGGCCGCTATGTCAACGAACCTGGAGACCCAGATTCGAACCCCAGCAGCGACAGAAAATTATTTGAATTGAAATAATTTTTCTGTACGGTCGTCACCTCTTTGCAGACAATGGTAAACCTCAGAGAGTATTCAAAATGCCATGTAAAGCTTCTTGAGAACGAGAACATTCCGTTCATCGCCGTTCGGAGTCGGCGTTAAGCATGTAGGTCCGGTTCTCAGTCAATTGTGTACAAACTTAATAACACGCACAACACAATTGATCATAAGAAGCTAGGTCAAAGTCCTTTCAAGGGCTGAAATGGTCAGTTATTTATTTATTTTTTATTTTTAATTCATAAATATTATCAGGATGATGATTATGTATTTTAGCCGGACAAAGACTCCTTGAGTTATGCAAACACCACATGAGAATTGTTGGTCAGCAAAAATACAAAGTTTGATCTTAAAGATAGGAACCCCACTAAACTACCACAATGCTGACCAATTTAGATTTCTTCGGAGAACTTAAAAGTTTGGTCTACAAAAATGGCTGCAAGGTCAAAGATGGGAAGCAGTTGATACGTCGTATCCGAAAGTACCTTCATTTACATCATTACAAATGACGTACAACGTGCTTTCTTTCAACTAAGGATGGCTTTCTTACAACAAAACTACGACGGATGGCCAACAAAAGCACATTAATTGAAGTTCAATAATTAAAATGTATTTATAATATTATAATTTAACTAGAAAGTATTGTTTCAGTATATGCTAACACTATATTTTGAATTTCTGACTTGAACAAACTCATATTTTTTTAGTTATAACCTTATCCAAGAAAAAAATTTGAGCAAAATCGGAGATTGTCAGTGCAATTCATTGTGAAATGGGCGATATGTACTTGCGCCGCATTGTAGATGCATTGTGGATGAATGGGTGCCGAAATAAGAATAAGAAATTTTGTTTTGTATTTTTTTTTTAATTCAGCTTTTTTTATTCAGCTATATAATATTCAGAAGGTTTTTCAAAGCATCTTTAATAATAAATAAGTGCGAGGCCTTTGTACGACACCTTTTTATTTGAAGAAAATCAAACAATTAAAATTAATTTAATATTTTAAAAAAATCAGTTTAAAAAAAAAAAAAACAGTAAACAAGATTATTTTAATTGAGACTAACATTAAAAACAACTCTGTATAGAGAAATCACACCGCAGAGTAGACAGTTGTTTCGTTGGCAGCTACACCAACTCATTAGTAGTCCTGCGTGATTTATTTGTGATCCACTCAGCTACCAAAGTTTACTAGATTCTGAAAATTGTCGAGAAACATTAAATTAAAAACAAAGATTATTTACAATTTTTAGTTTGCTCATGTAACTATTTTTTTTTTTTTTTAATCAATATTTTTTTGTAAAAAATTATTTTAACCTCTAATGCTTTGAAAGTTAATAGCCTTATGAAAGCTTTGATGAGGTATAATAACAAAAAAAATTCTTGGATTTTCAAAAAAATTTTATTATAATTTTTTTTTTTATGTATATACATATATGACTTTTTTTTCAATTGAAACGACTTTATCTCCGAACCATTTATCATATCGTGATAAATCTTGGTGCATTTTGAGTGGTTTGTAAGACAATTCACCAGATTTAACCCAAAAAAATCTTAAAAAACCAATTTTCCACAGTTAAAAAATACCAAAAAAATAAGCGTTTTTGAATTTTTTTTTTTAATATTGATTTTTTTTTAGTTTTTGTAACTAAATTAGGTGAATTGTCTCAGAAAAATATATCGAATTTTAATTACCAAAGGATTTTTTCATCTATGACTTTTTGTTTTTATGATTAAGTATGTGCCGTAAAGCTATTTTGTTAGAGTATACTTCAATGCCTTCTCAAATAAAATTTTTTTTTTATTTTTAAAGTTAATGTATTTATTTTGTAAAAAAATAAAATTAAGGATAATCCTTAAAGTACATCAGAAAAAAAATTTATTGAAAAAGTGTTTTTTTTTTCTCCTTGTTAATTGTATATATAAATTTTAACACTCTTGTGATATGTACACTTGGTGCACCGCTCAAGCACATACCGTTCAACAACTCAATTGCTTAACTGTGATTAATTGCGCATCGAATGTCCTGACAGTTTTGGACATGCCCGATGATAAATCAAGTGCTAAAGTTATGCAAACTCAGTGAGTGCGCGAGCAAAAAGCGCGCGTATAAGAAAATGCGCACAGCACCTTTAAGTATGCAACAATATTTTCTTGCATTCGCCAAAACGGAAACTTTTGCATTGCACGCCAGCGTCAACTATTGCGGTAGCCAGCAAGTAAAACTTACGCTTCAAATTTGCATTTTTATCAGGTGCGTTGCTAGTTGCTAGTTGGAGTTAACGCTGCGCTTTGTGGTCTAACTTTTGAGCTCACTACCAACAACAACAACAACAGCAGCAACAATAACAGCAACGACAACAACAACATCGCCAAACCAAACAACAATAACTATTTTGCCGCAATAGCTCGCTAACCGCGCTGTGGTCGTACATAACGTGACTAACGATGCAACGATGACAGCCACAGGATAAATCAACGAGATAACGAACGATAAACGGTCGAAGTAGCAAAACAGCAAAAAGTACAAAACAACGCCAGCAGTCGCAAAAGAAGCTTCGCTAAAGTAGCAAAAGAAAACTACTTTTGCATCAGGCAACATAGTGCAGCGGAAGCGGAAATGCTGCCATAGCAAGCACCAACAGCACCAGCAGCAGCAGCAAATAACAAAGTTTATCATTTTTGCATATTGCATAGATATGATATAAAAATGCATCATCGTTTGGCGTTGGAATTTATGTTGCGTATCTCATAAATCGTTTGAATAAGAAAATGCAAACTTTGCTATCTTCGTTGAGCTAGCTACAAGATTTCCACTTATTCAGCTAGTGGTGGGCAAAAAAAAAAAAAAAAAATACTCAAGGCTCTTGAAAATCTATTATTATCCTGAGCTAGCTTAGTTAAGGTTATTATTATGGACAAATGACGGGCGAGTACTTAGTGGAAGTCAAGAGATAGCTTAGATGGTTCCACATAATCAAAGTGTTTTGACCATGGACTCAAGGTCATGCGAAAGTTCTTTCGTTTGAGATCATTTATTGTTTATTTTTAAATGAAACATTTTGTGAATATTGCAAGCGAACTGAAAATTTTTGGATTATGAAAAAATTTCATGATTTTTTGTTCTTTGCAAAATCAAAAAGCTCTTCGACTTATCTTAAGAAAGCGCCAAGTTCAAATTTTAGAAATGCATAAAAGAAAATAAATCAATCCGAAATCTCTTACCTTATGTAAAACAACGCTTGTGATTTCAAAAAACTTCTTGTCATTGATATATATTTTCCAAATAATGTCAAACTCAGCCTTATGTTTTACTCTGTTTTACCCAAACTTGGACTTTGCCAGCTCCTTTCCTACAAACGCCAAGAAAACTTCAACTTAAACCTTGCACCACAATTTTCATCAGTTTTAAGTTTTTTGCAAAAGATCTGAGCCAATATATTTATGCACAAATTTTATTTTGATTTATCGTTAGAGTTTAGAAAATAGCTGTAAAATGTGAACTTAAATTCTATAAAAAAGCAGCCTGCGTTGATCCAAGGATACTCAACTCTACACGCGCAACCACTATTTTCAGTGTTGTGGCGCGCCAACAAACAAAAAAGTTCCTATAGAAAAATAACAGATTTTTATGCGAAAACTTTGAGATAAAATTTAAAAAGGGTCTTTTTTATTTTACTGGGTAGATAATAATAAAAAAAAAACACAAAAAACTTTATACAGCAGCAAATAAAATGCAATGGCGTAGTAGTAAAAGTTGGAGCAAGAAAAAAAAAACTACTACAACTTCTGTAGCTAACTGAGAAAAATTGTTTCTTAATGTGTATTTTCTAATTTTGCTTCGATATGTTTCAAATGTTTTGAGTTGTAGATTTTTAAAAATGTTATTTTTTTGAGTATGTGATGACAATCAGTCATTCAAAGCACGTACGCAAACTCAACTTTGTTGAATAGCAGCATAGGCGGAAGCATTATTTGTCCTTCATATTTTTTAATGATTTTATTAGATAGTTATCAACATCATAAACGCATAATAATAAAAACAAAAACAACAAAAATCAAACACACACAGGTTGTGTTCATAACGCATGTTACTACAAGTTCGAGTTCAGCTAAATTTCGACTTCATGAAGGGGATGGTCACAGTTCATGCGACCGACACAAGTCGTCATCGCACTCACGTTAAGCAACTTAGTTGTAATTCTGAAATAAATATTTTGTTTTTTTTTTATTTTCCGTGTGAAACATTAATATGCAGATCAATTCAGTCTGATAAGTGATAGTAATGTAGCTCTTGTCTAGGTGAGGAAGAGCGAAGCGAGGTGCAGCACATCCGGCAATCCTTTAATTTTTCTGAAAAACAAGAATAATACAAAGAATTTCCACAGCAACTCGATATTTATCATGATTGACACGCTACTTTTAGGTGCCACTGTAGAGTAGTAAAGCGCAAGTGGTGATTTTATTGGAATTATATTTACGAATGTAATCAGATTCCTGGAATTTTTTTCAATTCTTTCACATAATTGTCAAATTTCATTTCAGACTATTTTTTTTTTAATGACAGTTCCGAATATTTACTCATTTAGGACAAGTGTTTATATTAAGAGTTAGTCATATTAAATATTAACAAACTCTTTGAAATCTACTTCCGTCTTCAATGAAATTTTTAATAACATAGGCATTCAATCTCCATGTAAAAGTCAATAATAGTTTTTATTACCATTGTACTATATATTTTATCTTAATTTTTATCTAAGTCTCAAATTAACTCAAATTAAAACCTCATCCATTTTTTTTTTTTTTTTTTTTTTTATTGATAACGTATGTATGTATACATTAAGTTTTATATACAACTATTTCTCAAAAAAACAAATAAATTTTGTGGGAGAATATAGCTAAAAATCATTCAAAAATTACATATGCTATCAATTGCTTGAGCGAATTATGTTTATACTTATGAATTTAATTTATTATGTATTTCAGGATTATAACGTGCATGAATTGGTACATTATTGCAGTTCAAAATTATAATTTTGTATTAAGAGAGATTGGACTGATCTTATGAACAGTAGCAAATTGTTGCAAGTTTTTTCATCTTCGGGCAACATATTATATATTCTTATGCCATAACTACGTATCGATCTCGTACTTCTTTCAGTTCTAAAAAAGACGGTTCTAATATTTATTGAGTTTCGAAAGGTATATGATTAGTTTTCTGAGAAGTTTGGTCTTAAACTATGTTTAATCGTATTATTTTTAATTTTAAATACAGTTATCAAAGTGTGCAAAAGACAGAGTTTCTTAATATCAAATCTTGTTTCATATAAATTCCTAGTGGGTGTTCTTTGTGGAAGCAATAATATATTATTTACGAGTTTATTTTGAATTCCATAATGTGTTCAAGTAGTTTATTTGTGACAAAAAGTATGAATCATAAATCATCCACAGCTGCTTTTTTGGAATATATTTTCTGTTTCTATAAATTGCAAAATTGAGAGGTATTAGTTTTAATTTCAGTTCATTTAAATGTTCATTCCAGTTCAGGTTGGTGTCGAACCATAACCCTAAATACTTTATTGTACTCTCGTTATTAATACATTCTTGAAGGGAATCCCCGGTAAATCGTTTACGTCTGGTAACGGTCTATTGTTATTAAACACTATGAAATTAGTCTTTGTTAGATTAATTTTCAATAAATTTTTTTCAATCCGTCTGATGTTATATTTATTATTAATTCTTCTATTGAAACTGTTGCATACAAAAATGTTCCATCATCAGCATAGAATTGTGGAACTCCTTTTAAATCCATCGTAAAAACATTACTTATATAAATTAAGAACAGCGTTGCCGCTAATATTGATCCCTGTCGTTGGTAGTGTTCTGCTTTTTGTATCATTAATTGTAACAAATTATTCCCTATTCATCAAGAAACTTTCTAACAATTTTAGATCGTTTCCCCCTATACCCAATTCAGCAAGTTTTCGAATCATAATTTTTAAATTTACTGAGTCAAATGCTTTAGACAGATCGATCGACAACATTGCTATATATTTTTTTTTTTGTCTAAGTTTTCATATATATATTCTGTACATGATATACATGCTGCTAAAGTATTCGAATTTTCAACAAATCCGAACTGATTTTTATTAATTATTTGATTTTCTTTTAGAACATTTTTAAGGCGATTTCATATATGTGACCCGGTCTACGAAAAGGGACCTTCGGTGTAAAAACAAGTTTTCGAGAAAACAGCTGTTTGTAAACGTTTAATTGTCGCACACTGAATGGCGTCTTTTCATTTATTTCAGCTTTTTTGCTCTTTTTTTGGAAAATTCCTGACAAACTTCTTTACGAGTTGGAAACTTCTGCTTTGCGCCATTGGAAAGAGCACACATTAGTCTATCCGAATCGCCAAAAAAGTGAAAAAATGATATTTTCACACCGAAGGTCCCTTTTCGTAGACCGGGTCTTTGGAAAATTCCTGACAAACTTCTTTACGAGTTGGAAACTTCTGCTTTGCGCCATTGGAAAGAGCACACATTAGTCTATCCGAATCGCCAAAAAAGTGAAAAATGATATTTTCACACCGAAGGTCCCTTTTCGTAGACCGGGTCACATATAATATTATCAAATATTTTATCAATTGTACTCAACTTGGTTATTGGTCGATAATTTGCAGAAATTTCCTTACTTCCTGCTTTGTGTATTGGAACAACGCAACCAGTTTTTAATTCTTTTGGATACTGTTCATTTCGGAAACATTCATTAAAAAATTTACCCAATGGACCGACTAAGAATTCCTTGTATTTCTTAACAAAACGAGCAGATATTCCATCCGGACCATTTGCTGACTTTATATTTAATAGTTTGATCGCTGTTCCCACTTCTATGCTGTTACATTCACTAAGTGAGATTGGTTTTGTAATACCAAAGACTGGCTCATCAATGTAATTGAAAGAATCTGAGCTTTCAACTACGTTTATGAAATGCTCGTTGAAAGCATTGGCAATTTCTTTAGAATTTATAATGATCTTATTTTTATATTTTATTTGGCTAACTTCAGTTCTGCTCTGATTTCTTTTTCCGTACATTAATTCCTTGAAAATTGTCCATGTTTCATTGCTTGAGTCTATATTTTGTTCGATTTTTCTGCCATAATACTGTTTTTTACGGGGATTTATTTCATGATACAATTATACAAGGTAGGAGTGGCACATGGCTATTTTCTCACCAGTTTCTTGCTCCGACTGTCGTTTTTTTGTATTTTTGCTTTCTATTTTCTTTTCTACTTCTTTCGTTCTCAAATTTATACTATTTTTGACAGTTAGTGCAAGACGATAAAACTGTCACTCCTACCTTGTATAATTGTATCATGATTTGTTTCATTTCTAACTTTCATTTTAAGTTTTTTGAATTCATTGTCGAAATAGGTATTATTTTTATATTTCAATTTTAGTTTGTAAAATTTATTTCTATTTTTTATTAATTCAAAAAGCTGACAATTCATCCACGGACTACAATACTTCTTAGCAGATTTTTGAAAACATTTCATATTTCGATTTATACTTCCATATAATTTATGGAAATCCGAGAAGGAAGGTTTACGTATAATCTCATTAAGCAACCCATTTGCTTTAAAGGCATGGTAATCAAATATATTAATGGTCTGGTTATTTCTCGAAAATCCTATTTTTCTTTTTAAATTCACCGCGAGGGATATTAACCTGTGATCTGAGATCGGGTTGTCTTCCAATGAAAGAACGAAATCAAAACTTAATTTGTCGGTTATAATATGATCAATGATTGTTCCCATGTTGTTAACTATTCTAGTGATCATATCATTGCTTTACTTGTTAAAACAAAAAAAATCATTGCTGTAAATATTATTTAGATAACTAAGTGTTTCAATATTATTACAGAGAAGATTGATATTAAAGTCTCCTACTATGATTGAAATTTTAAATTTTAATACTTCATTTTCAAAGGCATTTAAAAAGCATTCTATATAAGAAGAACAGCAACGATACACACATGTTATGCAAATTCCTGTCTTTAATAATTTGAAAACCTTCATCGTAATTTCGTTTCGAATTTTCATCACTTCCTAAACTTTTGATTACATAAACGTCTATATCCATATACATATCCATATCGACATCAATATCTACCTATTTCCACATCCATATCCATATCCATATCCATATCCATATCCATATCAATATCCATATCCATATCTGTATCCATATCCATATCCATATCCATATTCATAATAAAATCCAATTCATTATCCATTTCCTCATCTATATGCATTTTAAGTATTTCGATCAGTATTTTTAGAGAGTAAATTGAGAGAGTTTAAATATTTATAAAAACATGTGCATTTTAAGGATCATGCTTTTTTTTAATAAATTCCAAGTTTATAATTATTTGCTTTTTGGCATCGCTCCTGTTCTACTGGGAGCAAAAATATATTTTTTTTTCTGTTAATTGAAATCGATAGCTTTGTCGGTGGTCCTTGACGCTTAAAGCAACGCCATCTCAACAACTGCCACTCGCTGAGCCTGAGAATCGTTAACAGAATTTTTAATTTCATCCTGGCCATGGAGTTCAAACAACACATTCAATTATTTACAAAAACACCATCGAATGGGAACAATTCAGCTGGGATGGCAAGTAAATGTAACTTGGCCAAGTAGTAACAGTCACGTAGTTGTAGTTTGGAGGCGCCGCACGATCCCAACAAACTGAACACAACATGAAACAGCAGGGAAATTTTCAAAGGAACTGACAAACAATGTGTCCCTTGAAATAGGCCCAAAATAATATTAAATCCCAAAATCAAGCGTCGAAAAATATGCACACAATAAAACGAAGACAAATAAAATAATATATTAAGTGCGTGTTAAGGTCTTGAAGTAACTAAAAGTAACAAACACAACAACAACAACAACAACAACAACAACAACAACAACAGCTAAACAAGACATGGTGATGATAGAGATTAAAGCGGGGAATGAAGCCTTCAAGCGTGGATGAATTTAATATGCAAAGCGGCAACACTGGCCCTCTAATGCATGCTAGTAAGCAACACTGAAGACATGTTAGGGCAGGTTTTAACATTTTAATGAAATTTATTTTAATGGAAAACAAGTGTTTTTCGCTTGGACGAATTCTCAAGACAAATTAAAAAAATTACAAAATGTATCCAGCTAAGATCTTGTTCATTTTTTAACAGAGCTTGGTGATAGCATGACATTGGTTTATAAACCATTTTGAAATTAAAATTTTGAGATTTAAGACAAAATATAAAACAAATAAAATTCACTTTCAATCAGACTTCAAAGCATCGTACATAAACCCTACATCCTATCGACACACATAACATAAGTGCGATCAAGATAAGAAAGTTGAACGAAACAGAGCTCAAACAATTGTTGAAATTGTCACAATAAGTAGGGATATAAAAAAAATCCTCAAAAAAACATAACAATACGACACGCCAAACCGGAAGAAATCGCCATTAGATAAAAATTATAACAGCGCATGAATAGTACGAGTATGAGATGAAACAAAATAAAAACGAACCAAGCCAAAGATGCATCCCTGCGATATGAACACTAAAGATGTGAGAAAAGTAGGCGGACAGCAGTAGCTACCGATGGACCAGCAAGATGACGATCTCGTTGCTGATAAGGAATGAGAGCAAAAAAGGATGCATGCAACAACAAGTCAGCTAGTCACAATAACAACAACAACAACAAGAACATTGCGATGTTTTGCACAGATAATGAAAGGACAAGTGAACGGAAGCACAGACTAGATAGATCGCCTGGGATGAGCCAGAAAAGCAGAAAAGGTACGCTTAGCCAGAGATGTGTTGGCACAACATAGTGATTAAATGAATGAGCTGCTAGATGCTGTTGCCAGATAGAAATAATAAAAAAAAAAATAAAAGCATTCGAATTGTACAAAATTAAAAAAAAGGAAAAAAAAGACGAAATACTTCAATACAGATTGGTTGGAATTTAAAAAGGACGAATATGACGCTTGTATAGCAGCTGGAAAAGGACCAAATCCAATGGTTGGCAGCGTTCAAATAGAGCCAACTTTCATTTATGAAAAGCCTTCGTTGCAGAAACAAGTGTAACATGACCGTACTACATATTGTTGTTGGGAAAAAACCTGAGTTTTTCAATAAGAACCAAGAAAAAACAAGAAAAATTCGAATTCAAACAAAGCCGTTATACAAATGAAACGGAAACTTGAACTTGAAATAAAAGCAAAATAATATAAAAAGGACGTTGGCCAAAGGGTTAAGTTGGTTTAATGAAATTGAAATGTAAGACTCGTTTGGTGTGAGTTAAAAAAAATAATAAATAAATAAAAGGTTTTCATAAGAAGTAATCAGAATCGGAAATTGAAGGCGATGTTTTTTTTTTATAATTGTGTTGTAGCAACATGGCAACAACCTTAAGGCTCAATCCTTTGCAGCTTTTAATTCAAGCATGCCTATTATTTAAGGTTAAATATATATAACAAGGATTTTTTAAAAAATACAATTTGTTTGCTTGTGAAAATTACAATCTCTTCTCCTATCAACCCTATAGAAGTTATAAATAAATTTATTTATTTTATCTTCATAAAAACGTTTTCAAGTAAAAAATTCCAACTTGAAGTACATTTCTCATAACTTTAAAACTATACGATACGAGATACATATGAAAATCAATACATTTTACAAACCAATAATTTTTTTTTTCATTCCTTGTTTTAATACCCGGGATAAGTGGATACATAAGGATACATACATATATTTCATAGATTAAGTGAGTTCTTCTGGCAGGACAATGTTGGAACTTTTTCTAGAAGTTATTAAGAGTGAGAGAGAACTTTCTGTTCATCGAAGTTTTGATCCTTCTCCTACTGTACATAACCATTATACCAAAGTCTCCCCTACATCAGTTCACAATTTCATTTAAGTCAGAGGAACCTACCGTTCATTATTTTTTGATGTTGGCGCTTTTACTGAAAATGACTGAAAATTGTTATCAATGCCTAGCTATCAATGTGTAGCTTCCTGCAAATGTTATTTTTGCACTTCCAGTTAAAAAATTGAAATCTTCGAAGCATTCCCAAACATTCAGATAACTGTGTCTGAAATTTCTTTGAAAAAATTGTGCCTCAAAAACAAAAAATGACTCTAAAAAGAGTATTTCTTATGCGTGTTTTATGAATAAGCAATAAAAAGACTCCTTAAAAAGACTTTGATATGATTGTAAAATGATTGCTCAGAAATAAGACTCTAAAAAGAGTATTTTTTTAAGAGTGTTTTTTGAGTACGCAATAAAATACTTCTAAAGGAGCCTTTGATATGATTGTAAAATGATTGCTCTGAAATAAGACTCTAAAAAGAGTATTTTGTATGCATGTCTTATGAGTATGAAATTAAAAGACTCCTAAAGGAGTATGATATGATGGTAAAATGACTGCTCAAAGATAAGACTCTGAAAAGAGTAATTTTTTATGCATGTCTTATGAATACGCAATTAAAAGACTCCTTAAGGAGTCTTTGCTATGATTGTAAAATGACTGCACAGAAATAAGACTCTAAAAAGAGTATTTTTTATACATCTCTTATGAGTACGAAATTAAAAGACTCCTAAAAGAGCCTTTGATATGATTGTAATATGATTACTCAGAAATAAGACTCTAAAAAGAGTATTTCTTATGCGTGTTTTATGAATAAGCAATAAAAAGACTCCATAAGAAGTCTTCGGTATGATTGTAAAATAATTGCTCAGAACTAAAACTCTAAAAAGAGTATTTTATATGATTGTTTTATGAGTACTTAATTAAATACTTCTAAAGGAGCTTTTTATATGATTGTAAAATGATTACTTAAAAATAAAACTCCAGAAAGAGTATTTTATATGAGTGTTTTATGAGTACGCAATAAAATACTTGTAAAGGAGCTTTTTATATGATTGTAAAATGATTGGTCAGAAATAAGACTCTGAAAAGAGTATTTTTTACGCGTGTTTTATTAGAACGTAATAAAAAGACTTCTAAAGGAGTCTTTGATAGGATTGTAAAACGATTGCTCAAAAAAAAAACTCTAAAAAGAGTAATTTTTTATGCATGTCTTATGAGTACGAAATTAAAAGACTCCTAAAGGAGTCTTTGATATGATTGTAAAATGATTGCTCAGAAATAAGACTCTAAAAAGAGTATTTTTTTATACATGACTATGATTACGCAATTAAAAGACTCCTAAAGGAGTCTTTGATATGACTGTAAAATGGTTGCTCAAAAAAAGGTCAATATTATGTTTGCTTTATGAGTTCTCATAAAAAGTAATCATTAAAAAGCCCTTAATATGACGGTATTATGATTGTTTATAACAGAGACTCACAAAAAAATTATATTTATATTGCATGATATATGCGTAATAAAAAGGTCTCATAAAAGAGTTATATATGAGTGTTTTATGAGAACATGACAATTAGGTTCTTAGAGGGTTGAAAAACTTTGAAGTTATATTTTTATCTTCTTCATATATCAAAACGTTGGTGCATATATATGTCTGATGGCTGATCCTATGTAATTTGTAATGTAATGGTAATTTGTGAGAATGTGAATATTTTTTTCGAAGTGAATACTTCAATAGGTCATAATTTATCTTCCAGTCGTTTAGCGTGCAGTTGAGGAGCTTGCAGAATCGACTGAAGTCGAATCGAATATAAAAATAAAATAAAAATAAAAAATCGAATATGGCGAAGTGAAATTTTTAACTTTTAATTTTTCTACAATTAATTTTTATTTGAAATAATAAAAAAAAATATTTTTTACCATTTTTTTTTATTTTTGAATTATAAAATATTTTAAATAAATTTTAATCTAAAAATATTTTCCAACCTAAGCGGATCATTGTAACTTCTATGAGTTCTGAAAGAGTCTTCATTATGAGTCTTCAAAGATTCCATTACATGATTTTTAAAAGAGTATTAAATATGGCAATTAAAAGAGTCTTAATTTTGAGTCCAAAGACTTCTTTATATGAGTTCTAAAAGAGTATTTATTATAAGCATTTAAAGAGTCTTTGTTATGAGTCTTAAAAGAATATTAAATATGAGTCTTAAAAGACTCTTAATTTTGAGTCCGAAAAAATAATTTATATGAGTTCTAAAAGGGTCTTTATTATGAGTTTTTAAAGAGTCTTTATTGTTAGTCTTAAAAGAGTATTAAATATAAGTCTTAAAAGAGTCTTTATTATGAGTCTCTAAGTAGTCGTTTTTATGAGTCTTAAAAGAGTATTAAATATGAGTATCAAAGGAGTCTTAATTTTGAGTCCAAATCGGACATAAAGCAGTCAATATTATGAATCATATTTTGAAGCCCATAACATACTAAAATGTACTCATAAAATAGTTTTTTTCAGCGCATTCTGACTATAAAAACTCATTTATATGAGTCTTAAAAGAGTCTTTTAAGAGTCATAATGTTTGCTGGGTTGTATCTAAGAATAACTGTGTATCTTTCCTTCACTTCCACAGAATAAAGGCATATACAAGATGTTACAAAACGACTACGAAAACCTGAATGATTCTAAGCAAATCACTCCGGAATTTGATGAATTGAGCTTTTAAGGTATAATATACGTGTAACAACCAAAAATCGGAGCTGTTTTAAAAAAATTTTTTTAGGTATAAGAAGTTATTATTTTTTTTTTAAATTTATACAGGTTATTGTACAAAAAAAAAATACTTTATAAAAAAAAAATTTTTTTTTTTCAAATACAGTTCTGGATTTTATATAGAGGGCGCTGAAAATGGAATTGAAAAAAAGACATCCAAAACGGTTCGATGGATATGGCCTTCCAATGTATCGGAAACAAAAAAATCAAATGACATTTTAAAGCATAGACCTTATATTAAGCATTCCCCCTAATCAAGACCCTCGGGATTTTTTTTTGATTATGGCGGAAGTTGAAGTAAAAAGTTCGAAAAAAGATATATTTTCGCGCGCTTTTTTGTTTATACAAAAAAAACAAAAAAAATAGATACTTGAATTTAGGGGGGATGCTTACAGGACAAAATAACGAACAAAATGCAAAAAAAAGTCATTGAAATTGAACCAATTGATTTCGAGTTATCTATCGAATCATTTGAAAAAACTAGTTTCGAGGAAATCGCGTTTAAAGTTTTTTATTTGTTGTATGGAGCTTAGACATAGGTTAACGAAAACCGTTATAACTTCTGTTTTTTCTTAAATATCGATTTAAAAATGTATATGTAGATTTTTTTAAACTATAAAGAACACATTGAACAAAAAAAAAATTTTTTTCGAAAAATTTACACGTATATTATACCTTATATACAAGGTGCGAGTAATGGCTTTTGCAAAGCAGTGGTACATAAAAGAACATTTAAAATATTTTCTAGTCATAAAAGATTTATAGTATGATAAATTTATAAATCGAATGTTTTATGTAATCAGGTCAATATCATATCCCACAAAATATCAGAATTATAAGCATGCAACTGCCAAAAATTCATATAAATTTTATTGAAATATTTGATCTATTAGTTCAAATAATGCGCTATATTTGCTATACTTTTCTATATTGGTGAATATGTATGCATGTGTAGAAAATTATGTAAAACAAACTTGATGGATAAATACATACACATCTGAACAACCCAGTTCATAGCTGTTTGTAAATCCATCAGGGACTACACACATTTGTTTTTTTTTTCATTTTGTTGAATAACGAAGCGAGTGATGCTCCCGGTGGACGATTAAAAATACAAAAGCACATCAAACTGACATTTGGATGGAGGTTATAAATTCAACAACAACAAAAACAAGAGCAAAATCAGCCGAAACAACGTCAATAGCAAAAATACCACATGACGAAAATTGTACGCATAAATCGTAAAATATTTTAAAATCAATCAAAATGTGCTCATGGCATTCCCAGTAGATACCGCCGATACCGCTGCCGATGCAGTTAGAGTTGGCAGTGCTGTCAGCATTGCCAATTGTAAAATTTGCAGCCGCGATTTTACTGCAATGTGTGAATAAATGAAACGTGGGTGCACTACAAAACTCCAGAGCATAGAGTTGTGCCATTACGCGAAATGACGGTTTTTTTTATGGGTTTGTTCTCATTTTCATTGTGTATAAATTATGATGCACTACGACTGCACGACATTGCCAACTAACTGACTGACAACCTAAAAGCATTGCCCTGATGTCAATGACAGATCGATGGGCAATATTTTTACAATGGCCGCCATTGTAATTTCACTTTGATGGTAAATTATTTGGTTTTCTTTTGTGCTTGTTGGTTTTTTGATTAAACAAACAAACAAATTTTAAAATAATCAATGACAACACAGTTACAACCACAACAACAACAACAGCAGCAACAAATGCAATGCAAATAAATTAATGCAGTTGCGTCAAGCATTGCAACATATGGCGTTCATGATGAATTGCAACACAGTATTTTTTACATTTTGTGCCGGCTCTCCGAGGATACGCGCAGGATTTAATCGATGTGATTGCTTCGCCTGTCACAAACAGGCGGCGACCGAGGGCTTGACTGCATCGGTTAATATTAAACATCTTAAGCGGCTGATGAAAATTTGGTATCGGGGTAAAATGGGGTGTCGGAAATTCTTAACGTTTGAAAAGTAGATTTTTAGAAAATCAACAATTTTTTTTTTTATATAATTCTATGTTAGTTCAAAAAGATATACTATACTGAAAAGTATGTAAGTGAAAAACAATACCATTTTTATCTTAAGGGCCTCCGAGAGTTCTTTGAAAAAAAAACACTTTTCTAAAATTTTTTTTTTTATTTATTTTATTTTATTTGGTTCAAAATATTCATCGAAAAGGTAGTAAAGCGCAATGCCGCGTAAGACTTTAAATATGCGGTGACCAAGATATCATTAGACTGGTTCATCTAAAAAAATTTTTTTTCGGTTTAGTAAAAGTTCTTGTAAAAAAATATTTGGTCTAAAATAAAATACAGTTTCAAAAAAAAAAAAAAAACAAAAAAAATTAAAAAGTCTATTCTTTTCGAAAAACTCCCGGAAGCCCTTAAGAAACACTTTATAATTATCTTGATTTTTATTTCTGAATATTATATTTCTACAACTTTCAAGGAAAGGAAAAACATTCTGTTTTTATTTCATTATTTCAGCCATTCCAAATTAAACGCATCAAGAAAACAAATTACTTTACTTTAAAAATTGAAGAAAAATATTTGCAGAAAGTTCATTTTATTACCTTTCCATCTGCCAAAAATCATGAGGGTGTTATTTTTCTTTCTGTTTTAATAATTTAATTAATATTTTTTAAACGACCACCTACCATACTACTTTCATACAACCATACTATGTACATTAGACTGTACCTCAAAAAACAAGTGCGCCGTATACCAGCGAATATGACGCATTTTTGCAAGACAGTTACGAAAAAAAACAGCAAACACGCCCACCTTCCATATATTGTTAATCGAAAAACTGTCTAAAAATGCGAAAAAAAGGTTTACTATATAAAATACTATTATCATATCATTTATTATATTGTAAAATTTCTATCACGCTTAATTACATGAAAGTAAATGGAATTAATCAAATAAACAGTTAAATTTCTGCAGAGCTTTCAGTGCTAACTATATCTTTTCGTATCAAGCTGTTTTTTAGGTTTTTTAGGGCATAATAAGATGGGAAGCAATCTTTATAAACAGAATTTACGACTGACCTCATCAAATTGTCCTATCGCACAGATCCATGCCAGTATATAAGACAATGCTTTCTCGACAGATAAAGCAAACTTTAGGTTTTTCGCAAGTTTATTCAGCAGCCTTTTTCAGTGCCTCAGGCGAAGTAACAGCAACTAACTTTTGAACCTTTCTCCTCTTTGACCTTGCTGAGCATTCCTAGTAACTTATTTGTGCTTGGCTCCTATTGCTTATAATTTAAAATTAATACAAAACAAACCAAAAAAATAATCATACATAAGAGAGATGTGCTTCAGATATTTCCATATTGGAATTCAGCCATTGCGAGTATTTTTTTCAATTATTGCCTTTGACCTATTACATTGACATCAGTATTCATCAAGCTTCCAAATTAAAAAATTCAACCTTTTAACATTTTCTAAGCTTAAATTTTTCTGCAAAAGGTTTTCAATGCATATTTTTAATTGTGCCTCAATTTTACTTCCTTTGTTGTTTTTTACATCAAGCCAATAGCCATAAAGATCGGGAATTTTCAATTGGATGTTCACTGAAAAATTTAAATAATTTTCAAATATACATACTTTCAATATTAAATACATACTTGTAGAAATATAATATAAAAAATTTGGGAAGGTATTTTTTGGTATTTTTTTTAATTCACTTCGGAAGTTGACAATCATAAAGTTTTTTAACTTTTCTTTGCAACTTATTTTCTAATAACGATACAACAACAACAACATACATTACATAAGTCTTATTAGTGTTGCCATACTAAAAATTCCATATATTTAATAAAAAACAACAAGTTTTCTATACAAACTTCCATAACTAAAAAATTTGACATTTTCATATAACATTATAGAGCTATTTACAAAGTACAAGTTTGACACCCCATAACTACTACAAATATTATTCTATCGCAACAATATTTTGAATCCTTCTTAGTTAGGGTATTTATAATCAAACTGCATTTAAAGATTGACACATTTAAAACATTGCATTTTGGCAATTTTGGCCGCACTCGCGACACTGTGGAACGTGTTGTTGAGGAACTTTGCTAAATTTTTAATATTTTTCCATACAAAATTTACAATTTTTCGCAAAAATTCACTTTTCGAAACCTAACGTTCCTGCTTATGAAAAGGGGTGGATAATATTTTGGAAATGATAACTTAATACTACAATTTCAGATACAAATTCATAACATATTATAGATCATAATTATTTAGAAAAAAAATATTATCTATTTTTTTTTTCTAAAGTGTACTTATACCTTAAGAATGAATACAGTGTTGAAAGAAAATTAAAAATATTTATCAGTCATATAAAATTTGTGTTCGAATCAATTCATAAATTTCATATTTTATGCAATTAAGCCTGTCAAGACTCTCAGACAACTGTCAAACAACTCATAAGAGAAAGAGGGTTATAAGACACATTTAACTGGTACAGTTTGTAGTAAAATGTAAACCATAAAAAATTCTAATTAGAAAATGATACGTTTACTTTAATTCATTTAATGAATGGTTTAAAAAGAAAAAAAAAATGGAAAATGTTATTTTTAGTATTGAATCTTTGAGACTCTGGAAATAAAACAATTATTTATAAAATCTTAAAAATATTATTGATGAAAATTGATAAAAAAATTCCTTTTTGTTTTTGTTTTGCAAAGTCTTCTTTTAAGTAAAAAATTCTCAAAATGTATTTGATGATGGTTGCACCAAAGAAAAAAAAAATTACTTTAAAACAAATTTAACCATATTTCCACCGGAGGCAAAATCATTGCTGTGAGATCATTTGGATTGAAAAAGCAGATAAATTTTTTGTTATTCCGAAAAGACTTCTCCAGAGTTCGAGTTAATTAAAAGAGTTCATAAATTAAATCAAAACTCTTAAAAAAAACTGAAGTTAAAAGAAATCTTTCAAAACTCTTGATTCAAAAGAAAAAAAAAACTCCGCTAATAAACTTCAGCAAAAAAAAAAAAAAAAAAAAATTAAAAAATATCCCTTCTCTCCTCTAACGACAACTTTAATTAAAGTGACTACGCCGCGCAAATTGAGGGTGTCTAAGTTTTAATTTTTATTTACGACTTATTTCACAGACTTATTTCATTTTTTTGCATCTTCCTATATTTCTTCTACTTTGTTTCCCCTTCAGCTTCTTATATCAATCAATCTAATAGACAACAAAAACAACACAATAACAACAACAACAGTAGTATCTCGAGAAAGCGCCGAACAACAAGAGCTTAAAAATACTAAACCTCAATTTGGAAAAACAAGCGCAACAAAATGAGGCCAAAACAATCCATCACACCGTTGACAACGGACAGGCTGCAGGCCAAGCGTATGAATGGCTCGCGCAGAACCTTCGAACTTTCGTCCTTTATTTATTATTATTATTTTTATACTTGGCACCCTCTCCATTTTATCTACAGTAATGTTAATAAAGAAACACTTTGAGCGTGTAGCCCAAAACGCCCCCTACTAATATACCTCATCTCCCACACCGTTGTTGCACTTTAAGGCCAATTTTTTTTTGTTTTCTTTTTTAAGATATCCTCGCTTGTTGTTGTTTTTGTTGTTGGTTTTATTTTTTGCTTAGCTGCTGTCAAGAGGCTTTTTACCCTTTTTGCGCTTAATTAAGATTAATTTAAGCATTTTTTTTTTCTTCGCTCTCACTCTCTAATATATATGGCAAGCTTCAAAGTCAGCCGGCCCACAAGTTTAGGTCTTTCAGCCCTGCCTTAAGTGTTTGCTAGCATGACTTTGCCATCCCTTGAGACCAAAAGACGAAGATATCAGTTCTTTTTTTTCTTCTTCCTCTTATTTGGTTGTATTTTTCTTCAAAGGTTGTCTCTTTTTTATGAGAATCCATGCAAATTGCTGCGGCTGTTGTTGTTGTTGTTGTTGTTGTTTCTTTATTTAGTTGACATTGACGGGAATTTCTCTGAATTTGACAGTTTGTTGTCGTTATTGTTGTAGTTGTTGTATTTGTGTTGCCATATCGTATGTAAATTTTATTTTTAAAAAATGATGATGCTGACAAAAACAGTCGCCCAGCCCAGACCATTTGCTGGTTGCTGGCTGCCTGTAGTCATTTGCAACAACATCAACGGATAATGATGCAGCAACAGCAATATTGCTGCTGCTTTCAGTGCGCCATCTTGTATCCTTGCGGCGTCTCTAGGCGACATTTAAACGTTTACACTTACACTCTGACGTAGCTGCTGCCTCAGAATTGGTTATGTGCGCGTGGGACGTGGCGTGGCGAGGCGTAGCAAATTGGGAAACATTTTTGAAATGCTAAGAAAAATGACTCCAAATTGAACCCAAATGTATATTTAGTAAGCAACCAAAAGAGCAACAGCAACAACATCTCCATCATATAAAAAAAAAAAAAAAAAAAAATACAAACGAAAAAATATAAACAACAAATACAACAATTTATTTACTTGCTTGAAAAATCCTTACAGACGAATTCCACCGGATCAAAGCAGCATTTTATGAAAATATTTGCCATATTATATATGTATGGTAGGCCATCAGGACGAGAAGCAGAGCAATACCAACGATTTCTTCCTTCAAACGAATTTAAACATAATTAGAATTAATGATGTGATTTTTGGCGGCGGAGCTGTTATCCGTCTTTTTTCTTCTTCTTCGTCGTTTTATTTTACTTCTCCGTTATTCTATATGTCAGTGTCAAAGAGATTAAAAGTCAAGAACGATATGGATGACTAAAGACATTCGAAAATAGCTTAATTAAGCTTGGAAATATTATATGTTGAATGATTTTACTAAATAAATTATTTGTTGCACTTGAGTTGGTCTAGGTTTCAAAAATTTTGTCAAGCTTAAAATAAATAAATCTCTAATTGGCTATTACAGGCGAAAAAGTCTGGGTTTGAGTGAGATGAAGACACGTGGAGTTTGCCTAAATAAAATGAAATGGATTTACAGATTCCACAAAATGGGATTTTCATCAAAATTATATCCCGTACTTTTACCATTGTTGGTAAAGTGGATGGGTGAGGAACAGTAAAAAAAACATTGCTGCATTTATCTAGCATTATAAATTATACTATTATCGCCTGTGGTCAAAATTCGACCATACCAATATCGATTTTTCTGTTGTTTTTTATTTTTATTGAAAAACGCTTGGTAAAGTTTGAAAGAAGTTGGCTGTATCGTGGACACATCAGTAGATTTTGAAGTGACAGTGAATCTTTATTCTTATCCCTATCCCTTGGTTAGTTCCAAAACTTGTCTTCATTCATATTCTTATCCTTATATTTGTTCTAATGTGTCTATTTTTGTCATGAGGCTATCGAAGAGAGAGAAATTAAGAAAAAGCAATACCAACAATGCTACTCAACTCTGTTAAAGTGTTTGAGTCAATCTCGCGTTCTACTCTTCCTCGTGTACGCTACAGCAACGATGCTTAACAGAGCTGGGTCGCTATGTTTTTTGTTGTTGTTTTGTCGAGTAAGAAAGAGCAAAAGATACAGCAGTATTGAGGCCTTTTCCTTCTGCTCAAAATTGTGTGGCATTATTTGTTGTTCTTTTTTTTATGTGGGGAAAAAGTGTTTTTAATTTCTTATTTTGACCTTTCTTAATGACAAAACATTTGAATAAAAACTGTATTCTGCACTTGGTATAAACCAGACCTTTTAAATGATATAAGTTTCATTAAAATGTGGTGTCTATAACTTGAGAAGAAGGGGGTTCAAGTTTTGTGTTAGCGTATTAATATAAAATATTGAGCAGAAGAAATCATTATCTATTTTATCTCATGTGACCATATGAGATGAGATTTACTGTCTTTTGAAAATCTTTTAGAATCTGTGTGAATTGAAAACGTCACTAGTGCTGGCGAAAAATGTTTTCCGAAACAAATGCAAGTTTCAGGCCTTCAAGAAGAAGATTTTCATGTAGATTTTCTGAATTTTGAATCAGATAGACAGTGCAAAAGGTTAAAGAAATATCTCCATCACTTTAAACAAAACAATTCAAAGTTTGATAAGGTCCTCGAATGCCCTGATGTTACTTAGTATTCACGTGTTTAGTGTTCGAGTCAAAAATCACAACTTGTAATACCTGTTAAAGTCTAAATATAACGAAAAATGCTCAGTGTTTTAAGTAATTTCTGAATTATATGTATAACTTACCTTACCTTACCTTAGCTTACCTTACCTTACCTTACCTTACCTTACCTTGCCGTATCATACCTTACCTTACCTCACCTTACCTTACCTTACCTTACCTTACCTTAACCTACCTTACCTTACCTCACTTAATCTTACCTTCCCTTACCTTACCTTACCTTACCTTACCTTACCTTACCTTACCTTACCTTACATTACATTATCTTACCTTACCTCACCTTACCTTATCTTCCCTTCCCTTCCCTTCTATTACCTTATTTTATTTTACCTTACCTTAACTTATCTTACCTTACCTTGCCTTGCCTTGCCTTGCCTTGCCTTACCTTACCTTACCTTACCTTACCTTACCTTACCTTACCTTACCTTACCTTACCTTACCTTACCATACCTTCTATTACCTTATTTTATTTTACCTTACCTTACCTTACATTACATTAAATTACCTTACCTTACCTTACCTTAAATTACCTTACCTTACCTTACCTTACCTTACCTTACCTTACCTTACCTTACTTTACCTTACCTTACCTTACCTTACCTTACCTTACCTTACCTTACCTTACCTTACCTTACCTTACCTTACCTTACCTTACCTTACCTTACCTTACCTTACCTTACCTTACCTTACCTTACCTTACCTTACCTTACCGTCCATCTATCACAGAAAGTTTTCTCAATTGAATTAATTTTTCTGTTCGGCCGTCACCTCTTTGCAGACAATGGCAAACATCAGAGAGTAAATATTACCATGTAAAGCTTCTTGAGAACATGCACATTAGTCGTTCGAAGTCTGCATAAAACTAGTAGGTCCAGTTCTCGATCATTTGTGTACAAACATTTAACAACACGCACAACACAATTTGATCATAAGAAGTTCGGTTAAAGTCCTTTCAAGGGGTGAAATGGCGAATTTATTTTTACTAATATCGCCTTTGGTTGAAATGCGACCATTTGAAAATTTATTTTTTTTTTTATTTTTATTGAAAACATTTTTTTTCTTTCTTCACTCATGTCGCAATGTAACCGAACTCATACCGCACGTATACGCACCACTAGCAGGAAATCACAAAATAGTAACTCCATTCTGAGTTGCCATGTTCTGTGAATTTTACTTTCAAAGCTATTTGACATCAAATTTTATATATGCGGAGCCACATACTATTGTCCAATGTCCGTCTCAGTATCCTACTTCCCATATTCTAATCTCTAGTAGAAGAATATCACCAAGTGGGAACTCCATATTGAGTGTCATTGTTATACGGCATTTACTTCCGGCAAATGTATTCGACATATAAATTTTTAATTGTATGGATGGTGCCACGCCTCATTGTCTAATGCTTTTTCAATTTTTCCAGTCGAAGAACACGACTTATTAGGAAGTTCCTACCGAGTTTCATTTATTTTTGACTTATAGCTCTACAGTTATATCAAAAATTTGGGCTGCTGAAAAGTGCCACGCCCCTTTTTCATCACCCATAATATGTAACCAGTGGAATGGTACGTGTGATTTAAGGTCGAATACCTATTTCCGAGGCTGTGTGACTTATAACTCTAAAGCTATTCGATATTGCACTTTTGGGTTGTATGCGATGTGCCACGCCCACCATAGATATTCGGTGCACTCTTTCTTCCTTCTATTATTGATTGAAAAAAAAAAACGTGATGGTTCTTAACTGTTCTGCCTACGCCTATTTATGTATGGATTAGTTGTTTTGAGAGCGAGACTGTTGATAGGAGAGCGAATCCTCATTAACCCTCTGCAACTGACGTGCTCCAAATATAACAATATACCTGACGTGGGGTCTAGTAGACCTCACTTTTTAACTGATTTTGTATGATAAGGTTTCTGACTGTAACTTTCTTGACCTTATTCCATATGACAGCTAATAATTTTAGGCTAACATAAGAATAAAATTTCAAATAAAATACGTTTTTTTAAAAGATAAAAACGAATTTTTTATCTTTGAATTTAACATTTGTGCACACGAAGTTTTGAATTTCGGTGTCTGTCAGACTGCGACGTCAGCTGCAGAGGGTTAATGTGCTTCATTCAAACGAAGCACCTTTGGGAGTTCAGTACGCTTCCAAGCATCTTCAATATAATTACTGAGAGCGAGGTTATTTCATACGAAAGCTAGCCTCTAAAGCTCTTCAAATTAGCTTCGAAGAAGCTGCGCTCAAGTACTGACCAGGAAGGGAAACTATGCTTCGTGATAGCTTCTAGAAAGTTCAGTTGTTAGTTGGGTAGTACCGTCTCCTTTCTTAATGCCTGAGTTTGTAAAGTGAAATTATTTGAATATATATAACTGCCCACCAGGAAATTTTGGATTTTTGTTATTTTTTAATTTTAATTTTTTTGCTCGCGTCCACTATTGATATGTTTCATCAATGAACAATTTTTTATTTATGCGCTACCAGCAGCAGCGTTCTATTTGGCACGCGACTCCTGTGACGCCGTAAGGAAGTGACAAAAACACGTGGCAACTTGCTAGCCACACAACTACAAGCAAAGACATTAAAATAAAATTCTTTGCCGCCGACAAACAAACCTACTTTCAAACGACTGTAGTTATGAATGATTTTTAGGAGTTTTGCTCAGAGCAGATGGCTGGCGCTGCGCTGACAAATGTCGACGTCAACAACACAATTTTTTTTACATTTTTCTGTTTTTTTTTTGAGAGGGAAACTATTGCGCTGTTTTTGTCGCCATGGCAGTCAACGTTATGTGGCAAGGATGCGTCGAGAACGCATTAATTTTTATGCTTGCCTTACAAGCAGCACACAAAGGCGTCTGAATGCGTTTGTAACGCAATGTCAGTAAAATAAAAATTAAATAGTCAACTTTACGTAAGCACAAGGAGCTGTTTAAGCATAAAAGGATATGCTTTAAAAAAAAAAAACCGATGTAAGGCGATAAAAGGATGAATTTGAAGGAAGTCATAACTGCAACATTGAATTTAAATTAGCTGTTTTGTTATTTTTTTTAAATTTTATGCATTTTTTATGTGTGCTAAACATGTGCGCGGCGTATGTGAGGGTGCAAGGATAACAGCGGCACACACGCTAGGGTGGCCACAATGAATTTTTTTTATTTTTATGTTTTTTTATTGTTGTTTAGATAGTAAAATTTGTTTAGATAAGCAATGTTTGTGTGCTTCTTTGACAGTTTATAAGGCGCCAGGGTTGAGTGAGCAGCAAGTGACAGTAAAGACGGGTGAGACTTGAACATTAATAAAAAAAAAAATAAATTTTTTGCTTCTATTAATAACAAAATTCAATCTAAAAAAGTTGTTCTTTTTTTTCATATCATATCATATTTTAATGAATTTTCAAAACTTAGCTCAGCCTGTTAGTAATTGGTTTGCTTTATCACCCCGATTTCACACTTTTTTGAATGTCTTACTTTCATCTTGCTTACTTAAAAGATATTCCCCCACAACAAGCCAATTAATAAGGCTACAGATTAATCTCTACTTAATTACTGTAAACCAAAAACAAGCGCATTAACAAAAAACTTTTTTAAAAAAAAAAAAAAATAAAAAAAAATTCTCAGTATTTTTGTTAAAAGAGCAGCAAATATTTTTTGAAACAGCATTAAGTGGATTTAAGCTTTAAATAAAAATTTCAAAAATTACACATACAACTGCTCGACCATGAAAATCGGTGTCTGTCTAGGGATTTACTGCTACGGCAACGACAACGACAACTGCGCCAAAGACGTCGACGACAACGACTACGAGTTGACAAGCCAGCAGCAGCTAATTTCCTGTGTGAATAGCGTAAAAATCATATTAAGGGAATTTCCACGGATGCCTCAACCTAGATGTTCATTATTTTCTCATTTCAGATCTAAAATAGAAAATGTAGAACACACTTACACACACCGTAAATCCGTTGGGAATGTATTGGGCCATGCAAAGTAATGCAAAGAGAAGCAAGGCACAGTAGTAAAAATATAAAAAAAAAAAATATAAAAAATATATTAAAAAGGAAAAATTAGAACGCATGGATTGCACAGAGGCACAGGCACTGATATTAAATTGGATTTAAATGATTTCAATGTCAACGCACTGATAAATGACTTTCAGTTTTGCCAGTGTGTGGGTTCAGATGATATATGTGTGTATGAACATAAACCTACATATCTATATAATATTCATAAGTCACAAAGTTGCCTCATATCTACAATACTGATGAAATATTAGGCATGACAAGAAAAATTGGTAATATGCATATGTTCCGAATGTTCTTAAGCTAATTTGTGACATATTTTTATAAACATTTTTTTTTTGTTTTTTGTTATATTTTAAGATGTTTAGAAAATTTCATTTTCTTTCAAAATGTGGCAAAATTCTTTAGTATTATTGAACATACTCTTGTTTTAGTTCGATACATTTATTTAAATATTTCAATAACTTTGGTGTATATCCTTTGGTTTTTAACGTAGTCACCTGCTGTGTGAGTTTAATACTACATTTCCGATAGCGAGCAGGTTCAAGGTCCAAGGTTCAAGGTTCTGGATATTGAAGGTTCAAGGAAATGACATCAAGAAAATAAGTTTTCAAGTTGTCAGTGCCCCAATTTAACTCCCTTTATATTGTTGTCAGGATGTTGGTTGTTCACATAATTCAAACTTCATTCAAACCACTTCCTGGGTGTCACTTCCCTGATTCCAGGTGTAAAAACCACCCAGTTTTTTGATTTATAGCACTGAGTCCATTCCTTATATTTAATTAAAAAATATTTAATACATGATACCTCCAGCAGTGAAACTCATAGTATGACTTATTGATCCACATTTATTTGTAGAAATCGAGTCTGATCTAAATTCTCTGACGCGCAACTCCACGCCAACCAATATAGGTCATACTTAGGTCATATTTGATATTGAGCACAATACTCCCCGAAGGGCCAGCCCATAACAGTCACCCCAGCAAAAGGTTTCACAAAGTAAAAATTGCATCAGTACCATTGAGCATCAGCCAAATAAATATCCAGGAAAGAATATTTGTATTTGACTATGAATTTTTGTCACTACATTTTAAGTATATATGGCTAGGCAAAATAAACATTTGTCATTACCCAGCAGGGAACCGAGCTCTCCATGAACGCATCTGAAGCGCTACAAAAAAAAGCTCAAGCCTGTGTTAGATAACACGGGCGTATAGGTCAGACGTAGAATACGTTAGTCATTAACAGCCTTATTCAATAGATTTCCTTAAACAACCTTTAAACGCTTGTTTAGTTACGCACTGTTTAAGGCTTTACGCAGCTTCTATGCAACCTTGCTAACATTGTTATTCATAAACATTTTTTCATTTTCTGCTTATGATTGTAAGGTTTGTGTCTGAACCAGAGAACTGCACAAGCCTACTTGAAGTTCAAGCAACTTCAAGTACTTGGAAAATTGAATTTATCCATACTTGAAAAAGCAAGCTTTAGCCTGCTTACAAAAATAGCAAACAGATACAAGTCATATCCCTGCTTTTTCGTTGACTTGACTTGTTATGACTTACTTTGTCGTGTCTGAAAGTTGAAAAGCTTGAAACGATCGGCAAAAACTTGTAAGCTCACAAGTATCCAATTATTTCAAGTATCCACATTAATTCAAGTATCCAAATAATTCAATGAAGTGTTGCAAAAACTTTAGCGTATTAAGAATATTTAGGGTTCTATAGATTTCGTGATTAGCAGTTTTAGGGGGTAGCTGATTTCAAATCCGTTATCCCACAGTTTTAGGGGGTCGCTGATTTCGAATCTGATGTCAGAATTTTAAAATTCAAGATGGCTGATAGGGTTGCCCCCTAATTTTTTTTATTTTTACGAATTCGATGCTGGGGCGAACACTACGTAAAAATGGGTCGCTGAATCCGAATCCGTGGTCATAATTTCAAAATTATGAAATTTTTAACCCTATAGGGTTGCCACCTAAAAATATGCTTTCTTAAGAGTTTTAAACATTATCCCACAGTTTTAGGGGGTCGCTGATTTCGAATCTGATGTCAGAATTTTAAATTTCAAGATGGCTGATAGGGTTGCCACCTAATTTTTTTTTATTTTTACGAATTCGATGCTGGCGCGAACACTACGTAAAAATGGGTCGCTGAATCCGAATCCGTGGTCATAATTTCAAAATTATGAAATTTTTAACCCTATAGGGTTGCCACCTAAAAATATGCTTTTTTAAGAGTTTTAAACATTATCCCACAGTTTTAGGGGGTCGCTGATTTCGAATCTGATGTCAGAATTTTAAATTTCAAGATGGCTGATAGGGTTGCCACCTAATTTTTTTTTATTTTTACGAATTCGATGCTGGCGCGAACACTACGTAAAAATGGGTCGCTGAATCCGAATCCGTGGTCATAATTTCAAAATTATGAAATTTTTAACCCTTTAGGGTTGCCACCTAAAAATATGCTTTTTTAAGAGTTTTAAACATTATCCCACAGTTTTAGGGGGTCGCTGATTTCGAATCTGATGTCAGAATTTTGAAATTCAAGATGGCTGATAGGGTTGCCACCTAATTTTTTTTATTTTTACGAATTCGATGGTGGCGCGAACACTAGGTAAAAATGGGTCGCTGAATCCGAATCCGTGGTCAGAATTTCAAAATTATGAAATTTTTAACCCTATAGGGTTGCCACCTAAAAATATGCTTTTTTAAGAGTTTTAAACATTATCCCACAGTTTTAGGGGGTCGCTGATTTCGAATCTGATGTCAGAATTTTGAAATTCAAGATGGCTGAAAGGGTTGCCACCTAATTTTTTTTTATTTTTACGAATTCGATGCTGGCGCGAACACTAGGTAAAAATGGGTCGCTGAATCCGAATCCGTGGTCAGAATTTCAAAATTATGAAATTTTTAACCCTATAGGGTTGCCACCTAAAAATATACTTTTTTAAGAGTTTTAAACATTATCCCACAGTTTTAGGGGGTCGCTGATTTCGAATCTGATGTCAGAATTTTGAAATTCAAGATGGCTGAAAGGGTTGCCACCTAATTTTTTTATTTTTACGAATTTGATGCAGAATTTCAAAATTATGAAATTTTTAACCCTATAGGGTTGCCACCTAAAAATATGCTTTTTTAAGAGTTTTAAACATTATCCCACAGTTTTAGGGGGTCGCTGATTTCGAATCTGATGTCAGAATTTTGAAATTCAAGATGGCTGAAAGGGTTGCCACCTAATTTTTTTTTATTTTTACGAATTCGATGCTGGCGCGAACACTAGGTAAAAATGGGTCGCTGAATCCGAATCCGTTGTCAGAATTTAAAAATTATAAAATTTTCAAAAATAGGGTTGCCACATAAAAGTGTTTTTAAGAAACATACTTTGAAAAGTGAACACTATTAACTAGTCGTAAATAGGTTAAGAAAACAAAACAAAACAAAACATGTTTGACCCCTAGTGTCAGTTCAGTTTAGTTAGCAACTTAATTTCCAACTAAAAAACACTGATTTTTTGAATTGAAAGCGACGAGCTCATGCTTGTTTACTTTCTTCCACAGAATTTTGTTGCGCTTGCTCAGTCTGCTCAGTTTCTAAGGCTGCGAACATATTGAACGCGTATGAGCGTTTTGTTGTTGTTCCAAGCTGAAAAACATATTAGAGCAATAAAGAACGCAAGTCATGCATCTCTTTTGTCCTAATGCGTTTTTGGTCATCAATCAGCTTAACTAAGCTATATGCGTTCACTATTTTCGCAGCCTATAAAATCTTGCTGTTTTTTTTTATGTTTGCCCCAGCATCAAATTCGTAAAAATAAAAAAAATAGGTGGCAACCCTATCAGCCATCTTGAATTTCAAAATTCTGACATCAGATTCTTGAATTTCAAAATTCTGACATCAGATTCGAAATCAGCGACCCCCTAAAACTGTGGGATAATGTTTAAAACTCTTAAAAAAGCATATTTTTAGGTGGCAACCCTATAGGGTTAAAAATTTCATAATTTTGAAATTCTGCATCAAATTCGTAAAAATAAAAAAATTAGGTGGCAACCCTTTCAGCCATCTTGAATTTCAAAATTCTGACATCAGATTCGAAATCAGCGACCCCCTAAAACTGTGGGATAATGTTTAAAACTCTTAAAAAAGTATATTTTTAGGTGGCAACCCCATAGGGTTAAAAATTTCATAATTTTGAAATTCTGACCACGGATTCGGATTCAGCGACCCATTTTTACCTAGTGTTCGCGCCACCATCGAATTCGTAAAAATAAAAAAAATTAGGTGGCAACCCTATCAGCCATCTTGAATTTCAAAATTCTGACATCAGATTCGAAATCAGCGACCCCCTAAAACTGTGGGATAATGTTTAAAACTCTTAAAAAAGCATATTTTTAGGTGGCAACCCTATAGGGTTAAAAATTTCATAATTTTGAAATTCTGACCACGGATTCGGATTCAGCGACCCATTTTTACCTAGTGTTCGCGCCACCATCGAATTCGTAAAAATAAAAAAAATTAGGTGGCAACCCTATCAGCCATCTTGAATTTCAAAATTCTGACATCAGATTCGAAATCAGCGACCCCCTAAAACTGTGGGATAATGTTTAAAACTCTTAAAAAAGCATATTTTTAGGTGGCAACCCTATAGGGTTAAAAATTTCATAATTTTGAAATTCTGACCACGGATTCGGATTCAGCGACCCATTTTTACCTAGTGTTCGCGCCACCATCGAATTCGTAAAAATAAAAAAAATTAGGTGGCAACCCTATCAGCCATCTTGAATTTCAAAATTCTGACATCAGATTCGAAATCAGCGACCCCCTAAAACTGTGGGATAATGTTTAAAACTCTTAAAAAAGCATATTTTTAGGTGGCAACCCTATAGGGTTAAAAATTTCATAATTTTGAAATTCTGACCACGGATTCGGATTCAGCGACCCATTTTTACGTAGTGTTCGCGCCAGCATCGAATTCGTAAAAATAAAAAAAAATTAGGTGGCAACCCTATCAGCCATCTTGAAATTTAAAATTCTGACATCAGATTCGAAATCAGCGACCCCCTAAAACTGTGGGATAATGTTTAAAACTCTTAAAAAAGCATATTTTTAGGTGGCAACCCTATAGGGTTAAAAATTTCATAATTTTGAAATTCTGACCACGGATTCGGATTCAGCGACCCATTTTTACCTAGTGTTCGCCCCAGCATCGAATTCGTAAAAATAAAAAAAATTAGGGGGCAACCCTATCAGCCATCTTGAATTTTAAAATTCTGACATCAGATTCGAAATCAGCGACCCCCTAAAACTGTGGGATAACGGATTTGAAATCAGCTACCCCCTAAAACTGCTAAACACGAAATCTATAGAACCCTAAATATTCTTCATACGCTAAAGTTTTTCCTACACTTCATTGAATTATTTGGATACTTGAATTAATTGGATACTTGCTTTTAATTTCAAGCTTTTCAAGCTTTTTGCCGAACACATCAAGTTTTTCCTTTACTTGGTACTTCGTGTCGTTCGCTTGTAAGCTAGCGTAGTTGTAAGTCACAAGCTGACGTGGGCTTACTTATATTCAAGTACAAGCTTTAATTGATTGAAAATTATCAAGTTCAAGCAAGCTGGTACTCATATTTATGGCAAGTACTTGAAATAGGTTTCAAGTAGGCTTATGCAGTTCTCTGGTCTGAACTATAGAAAATCTCTACAAAAATTAAGAATTCCTATGGATTTACAATGACCGCCGCATAAAAAAATGCTGCAAAGGGCGCATATGGAGCGTGTCTTTGATATTAAAAGAAAAGACAAACAAAAATCATGGTTGCATTTACGTAACCTTTAAACGCCAATTTCGGCGTTTAAGTTACGCAGCTCTTAAACAACTACGAAAAATGTTTATGAATAACGTTTTCTTGTTTAAAGCCCGTTTAAAGTTACGCTGCCTCTAAAATCTGTTTATGAATAAAGCTGTAAGACATTGAGGATGTCTTAAAGACCTAGCCAACTGGGTAAGCACAATTTTGTTTCTTTGCTTCGCTTATCAATGTTGTGTATGTACACATCGTTCGCTACTTGGTCATTATACTTCTTCTCTTTCTCACACTGGTTCTGTGATGAACACACATATAATCGTACTGCTCTTGCACATGATGTTATAATACATAAAATACAAAGCATATGAAAATTAATACAAAATTTGAAGGAGTTAAATTTTGATTTACTTATAGAATCAAAAAAATTATATGTAGCAATATGATTATTTAAATACAAATCAAAAGAAGACATATTAAATATTTGTATCTGACCCTGCATTCAACGCTGCCTCTGCCCCGACCTCATCCTGCACCACCAACTCTACCTCTGCCATCACCTCTTCCTGCACCACCAACTCTTCCTCTGCCACCATCTCTGCAGCCATATCTGCCTCTACTGCCATCTTTGCCTATGCCGCCACGTCTGCTGCTTCTGTGGAATTTACAGAAACTGCTTTACAAATTTTTGTTTTTTTCTTTTGCAACAAGCGTTTTAAAGTGGCGCTTGCTGTACCCCAACAACTTGTAACTCATATTTTTTTTAACTTTATATTTTAACTTAAAATATTCATTTTTTTTCGAATGGAATCGCAAACTTTGAAGTATTAATTTACGTGGGACGTTTTGATGGTTTGTTTTTTGTTTTTGAAATAAGTTTTTTTTCATATTAAAATCTAATACTTTTTTTAAAGTGCTACGTTGTCGTTTCAGATAGTTCTACAAATATATCGCTGTACAAACAGCACTGTTTGCAAGGAGAATGAAGAGCTCTTTATGTGTATACAAGTAATGCGCATTGCAATTTTTTTTTTTGGGTAGTTTCCCAGTATAAGTTGACATTACAACTCTTGCTGTAACATATCTTCGTTAGTATAGCTTGGTGTGAAAATTAGGATGCCTACCTATGGGTATCCTTCTAGAGTCCCATAGCCAAGTAATTGAAAGATTCACGTCACTTTGCATTCTTTTATCCGGAGATATTTTCATATAAATATTTTTCCCCTGAGCCATCTATTTTTGATTGGGAAAAAGATAGTAGTCGCTGGAGGGCTTATCTGGAGAATACGGTTTAGGTTTGCTATTGCGTTCAATGAGTTGTGAGATAGTGCATTGCCTTGCCAAAAAACCACTTTTTTCTTCTTCAAATATGGTCGTTTTACCTTGAACGCATCGTTCAAACGGTCTAAGCTTAGTACTCGCCTGTTATTGTTTTTTTTTTCATTTTTCATGATAGTTGTTCCCATTTAGCCCAACCTATGCATGAAATTGAGACCCACTGCGTGATAATGACTAAAATGTTGGAAGTCATAGTGTGAAAGATGCTAGATTTCTAAAATAATATCGTTTTTAACCTAGCGATGATATCTATATAACCATAGACTAAATTGAGACCAACAGTATTGAATAGTCTAATACAATAGTCACCCCGACAAAAGTTTCCACCTAGAAAAAGCCCTTAATATTATCGGCACCAGCTAAATAAACAACTGATCTAAACAACAACAAAAATTTACTTGACTGAGAGAATTTTTTTCACTAAATTGTCCATCAAAGTAGGTAAAAAAATTTTTTTTTCCATAACTTATACATTTTATGTCCGATCTTAAGAAATGATACATCGTTCTAAAGGGATAAACTAGTACAACATCAGAGCTCAGAGCTTTAGGACTTTTGAACTACTCCACCACAATCAACCCCCCTCCCCCCCTGGACTCAATTTTTTTTAAAAATTCCCCCATAAAATTCAACTTCTTAAAAATTTGTTCACTTCTTGCCCAAAAGTGCTTTACTTGGTCTTGAAACAAAAAAGTTATAGCCGTTCCAAATTGTAATATACAACTTTCTTTATAAAATTTCTGAAACTAACAGTTTTTTATTTCGTTTGTGTTTTTTTTTTCTGTTTTTGGAGTTGTCTCAAAGTCATCTTTAAAATAAGGGATGAACTTTTCAAAATTTTTTATGTGATTACCGACCCACTCTATTGTATGTATATGGCTTGGAAAAATAAACATGGGCCTTTTTAATGTCCTATAGCCAAGAATGCAATATTTTCCGAACATTGCATCATTTTCAAAATCCTCTGATATTTGAAATCATTGATCAATGACAACATAGCTATATCCCAGTAACACTAGAACTAAACAATTAAATTTTGAACTCGCCAGTCCAGAGAATATTACTGCATTTTAATAAGAGTTAACCAGAGTGTTCGCTGGTGCATACTTAACTTATAGTACGATGCTTATATTAATAAAAAGAGGAATTTTGTTGGGACTTTGAACGAACAATATCGTCAATAGAGGTTTTCTTGCAGTAAATCTTTGTTTCTCCAGCTGGAGGTTTGAATAATAACGCTTTTATTTATGATTGCTTTTTCCTATTTATTCCTAAACTCCACATCATTATTTGTTTTAAATGAATTTTAGCAGAGACTTCGTCTTATCACGAAAAAATAAAAGTATTAAAAAAAAAATAAAAAAAAATAAGAGATAAATTGGTTGAAATTAATTGACAACTCGTTTGGAAAATTAGAAGAAAAAAAAAACCTAAGAACTCATAATGAAGCAGCACAAAAAGCTGGCTTTGACTTTTACAGCAATACAATCTTTATCAGTAGAACAACCAGTACCATCTACTCAAAGCAACAACGTCAGAAATATGAAGAAAATTTGCGGAATTTGCGCAATTAAGTTTTCAAAACGTTGTCATAGATTTTCTTCCAAGCAAATGACTCTTGTTAACTTGGCTTATTAATCAGCATAACATGGCATAAAAATGCCGCATTGACGAAGCAGTAATCCACCCACTCATCCACCCGTCAGACCACAATTTCAAACAATGCTGCTGCCATGAATTGTGCTGCAAAAAAAAAACTACTGTGAACAGTACGACTTTCAGATATTCAGCTAAGTGAATAATTGAAAATGTTTTGAAATAATATGATAAAATTTTGGAACAAAAATTCCAACAGATCAAAGTGAAAATTAAAGTGAAAATGAAAGTGAAAGTAAATGAAGACGGCAGACAGATAGCAAAGGAAGAGCAAAGGCACTCACTGTTGACTCTGGTAAAGATGTTGCTGTTCCTGTTGCTATTGCTGCTGATAATAAAGACGTTATGCTTGACGGAGCAGTTGATGCGGCTGTTGATGAGGCCGCTGCTATGGGCGTTCAACCCTTGCATAGCGCATTCAATTTACATTTCATCAAAACCGACATTTTCCAAAATCCCATTTAATTAATCAACTCGTTCCCTATGGAAAAATAATTATCTCCTTTGGCAAACGTTCGAGTAGATTCGAACTCACCCTCATGGACATTGATATTTTGGGCCAGCCACAAGGCGCTTGTTTTTTCTTAGATTTTTTTTTTTTTGTTTTCGTCTAAGGCTCCTACAGCAAACATTTGTTCATGCAGCGCTTTCATCTACAATTAGCTTTGTCATTATTTTGGGTGTTTCCTATTTTGTATCCTCCAGTTTTGTTCATTCTTTCAGGATGCAACATTAGCAACATAAATTTGCTTCATTGGCCCTTAGATTTAGCTAATTCCCTTGAGTATCCTTCTAATGGCGCTGCCCATGTCACGGTGGCTAATGCTGACATGAAATTTATTTGAGTTGCCTTTGCTTTGCCTACAAATATTTAAATTGAAATAGGGCATCCGGTGTGCCATTGGAATTGTAACAATTTGACTTTCGATTTGAACCCTTTGGTTGCCACATGCCACAGAGGTTCACTAGAAATATTTATTTACCCCATTAGAACTTAGACCATATGCAAAGGAGATTGTTTAATATATGCACAGTGTACACGTACATATCCACAACTGGCTTTAGCGAGGTATTTAGAATTCAATTATATATAGAACCTATTGAATTTACAGTTATATCAATAAATTAATGTGGTAAAGCAAATAAACTGAAAGGGATAAATAAAGGGAGTCTAACGTATATTTAGTTTTAACAAAAATTTAGAAAAAGGATTTTGAAATAAGTTCAATAGAAAAAAGCATTAGAATTCCAAAAGAGCTGAGATTCTTCTGGCGTTTGTGTTTTTCAAAATGGTTTCATGTGACATGGAAATCATTACACCCAGTGGCGGATCTACATACGGGCTGAAAGGGCTTTAGCCCCCCTTGGAGAATTTTTTGTATGAGAAAAAAATGAAAAAAGCCGTTTCAGCCCCCTCCTTGGGTTACAAATCTATAGTTTCAGTACCCCCCTCCCCCCTCTGGCGAACCCTAGATCCAACACTGATTGCCCCATTTGCTGTAAGGCAAATTTTAGTTGAAAGCAACTTCTTCTATAACAAATAAATCAAAAAGGAGAGTTGTAATCAAATGGTTGCCCAAAAATCTACCCATAAAAGTAACTGCGATTAACAATAGGAATATTTAAAACTGTACTGTATCCAAATTAAAGACATCCTGTCAATCTTAATAATGTAAATAAGAGATTAATAAACATTTAGGACAACATTAACAACGTCAACACAGACACATATACTCGCAACAACAACAGCAGCAGAGGCGGTAAAAAGGACACGCAGAAAAAACACTGATTAAAAAAAAGAATGAAAAAAAAAAACCTAAAATTAAGCCAGAAAGAAACGAAAATAACCACAAGCAAAGAGTGAAGAAAGTTTTTTTTTTTAATTATGTGCGGCTGTTCGAAGCAAGGACGAATGAAAACAACAACATCAACAACAAAAGCAATAAGGATGCGGTGAAAGCGAATTAGCGTAAAACCACTTTTAAGCGTTTTTGTGCGTTTTACGCGGGCGCAACGCAAAACTTTGGGGCAAACAAAAGACGTCGCAAAAGATAAGAAGAAACAAAGAAATTACAACAACAACAACAGCAAAGAGCAAAAACAACTGACACAATAACAACAACAACAACAACAACAACAACAACAACAACAACAACAACAACCACAACAACAACAACTGATGCCATTTCAATTATACAGCGGCAGCGGCGGGTGTCACTTTCTTTGACTAAATAAGCTTTTTTTTTTCTACCATTGAGTTTTTTTTATTTTTTTTTTTTCTTATTTTTGTGCTCTCTTTGTTTATTGTTTATTTTGTGTTATATTGTCTTGTTTTGAGTTGAGTTGAGTTGTGCTTTTATGTTATTGTGTCCTCTGCAGCTTTTGAGCTTGACGCCATTTGTTGCTGTCTAATGAATTATCCTTTTGTTTTTTGGTTTTGTCTTTTTTTTTTGCTTGGCCTTAATCCTTTTTTTTCTTTGTTTTTTTTTTTTATTTTTTTGTTGTAGGCATAAAACTCAATAAATTTAATTTATTTACTTTGACCCAATGAATTTGTTTGTTTTGCCTTTTTGTGGTCTAATTGTTGACACTCCTCTATTACTTCGGTGCGTGTGTGTCTGTGCTTCTCTTGTTTTTGTAAAAATGGGTCTATATGGTTTTTATTTTTATTTATATAGCTGTACTATACTTAAGCTTTGTAAGGACTATGCATTAAAATTTATCAAGCTTTGCCTTAACGTTTAAAAATTAAATTTATTTGAGAAAACATAGATAAATTTCATAAGTTGGCTAATAAAATGAAAGGGATAGCAACGGACAAAGGAGCATAAGTGAGCAAGATTACAAGAGGTATGAGAAAATTAATTTTAATGTAGGTGTGGATAATTTTTTGTCAACCTCACAAAGCTACAAATTTATGTTTTCCCCCCAAACAAGCCGACAGAAAATAGGATTAGTGTCAACTATTCATGGATGAGAGTCTGTGATATACTCGATGAGTAAGAGGATTAAAAGTGTTACTTATTTAAATATTACATGACACTTTAAAATTTTAAAAAAATAAAAACATCTTCATATAAACTTCCATATAAGCAGGATTTACATTTTAAGCAAATTGAAACTCTTTAAATTAAAGAACTTAAAGTGAGATATGGAAACGTATTGCATCTCAAATGTATCCTCAGTGGCCTCCGTTTGTGAAAAAAAAATTACTTCAAATTGTTGATGGCATAGGCAAAAATTTTCGGTTTTGGTATAAAACTAAAATCTATAAAAAAAAGTTTTGTGCCGATTGATGACCTTTGAGAGAACTCGCTCAAGAGCCCGAAAGATCATTTCATTGCAATTTTTTCAAACTTGGATTTTTACGATTTTTACGATTTTAACGTGACGAAGTTACGTTTTACCGCACAGGTTTCCAAAAAAGTTGTAAAAGGCATTTTTTGTAAATTCATCGTCGTTGCATTGAATTGTTACTCGCTGAGTATAAGAGCTATGATTAAAATAATTGTACGACCGTACAGCTAGATTCTTTGACTTCATTATAAAAACAAAACAAAAATTCAAAACGTCATTGCGACGCGGTGGGAGCTGCTTAAGCAAAGTAACTGAAAATTTGTTGCATGGAATTATTACTCGCTGAATATTAGTGCTAGGATTAAAAATATGATACACCAATAAAGGCTTGCTCTAAGTCCTCGTAATAAATTAGACAAAAAATTTCTGACGTCATGGGTACACAGACAGATCCGCTCAATGGCTGATAATGCAAGATTCATGCAACGGCCTTGCATTGAATTATTACTCGGTAAGTATATGAGCTACGCTAAATGCTTGAAATCAAAAATAATGGATTTATACTTGACCTTATGACAAAAATAAAAAAAGTTTTCACGTCGTCAGGTCATGAAGATAGCAGCTTATGCAACAGAAATGTAGTATCGTTGCATGGAATTATTAATCGCTCAGGAGACGCGCTATGCTAGAAGTGTCTGTAGAAATGTAGTCATTTTTATTGTTATAACTTCAGCATGGTAACAATTTATTGCAGTAAAAATGCCTAAACAATGAAAAAAAAACGTGGCATGGAATTTTAACTCTGTAGCTACTGTCGCCACGACATATTTTATGGAACGAAAATTAAGTTGAGGTCTTCGGGTGCATGATAAAAATCAAAAAAAAAAATAAAAAATAAAAAATTGACGGCATCATGAGGTCCCTCATAGAACCGCTTAATGCAATGTAAATGCATCATTATTGCATAGATTAATTGTATGCAGCTAAGGCAAAGTAAACTCTCCACAGAAAAGCACAACCAACGTAGAAGCAAAAGCAAAATCAAAAGCAAAAACAAAAGCAAAAGCAAAAGCAAACGCAAAAGCCAAAGAAAAAGTAAAAACATATGTAAAAGCAAAAGTAAAACCAAAACCAAAACAAAATCAGAAGCAAAAAAAAAAACAAAATTAGAAGCAAAAACAAAAGCAAAAGCAAAAGCTAAAGCAAAATCTAAAGCAAAAGCAAAAGCAAAAGCAAAAACAAAAGAAAAGCAAAAGTAAAAGCAAAAGCAAAAGCAAAAGCAAACGAAAAAGAAAAGCAAAAGCAAAAGTAAAAGCAAAAGTAAAAGTAAAAGTAGAAGCAAAAGCAAAACAAAAGCAAAAACAAAAGCAAAAGCAAACGCAAAAGCCAAAGAAAAAGTAAAAACATATGTAAAAGCAAAAGCAAAACCAAAAACCAAAACAAAATCAGAAGCAAAAAAAAAACAAAATTAGAAGCAAAAACAAAAGCAAAAGCAAAAGCAAAAGCTAAAGCAAAATCTAAAGCAAAAGCAAAAGCAAAAGCAAAAACAAAAGCAAAAGCCAAAGCAAAAGCAAAAGCAAAAGCAAAAGCAAAAGCAAAAACAAAAGAAAAAGCAAAAGTAAAAGTGAAAGTAAAAGCAAAAGCAAAAGCAAAAGCAAAAGAAAAAGAAAAACAAAAACAAAAGTAAAAGCAAAAGCAAAAGCAAAAGCAAAAACAAAAGCAAAAGTAAAAGCAAAAGCAAAAGCAAAATCAAAAGCAAAAGCAAAAGCAAAAGCAAAAGCAAAAACAAAAACAAAAGCAAAATCAAAAGCAAAAGCAAAAGCAAAAGCAAAAACAAAAACATAAGCAAAAGTAAAAGCAAAAGCAAAAGCAACAGCAAAAGCAACAACAACAACAACAACAACAACAACAACAACAACAACAACAACAACTTCAACAACAACTTCAACAACAACAACAACAACAACAACAGCTACGACACCAACACCACCAACAACACCACCAACAACACCACCAAAAACAACAACAACAACATCAACAACAACAACTTTAACAAGTATTAGGATATGGATTAGGACAAAGATTTAGACGCACCTAAAGTGCACTTTCCAAAATAGGAAAGGGGATTCGGACAAGGATTAAGTCAAGAATTTGGACATGGATTAAAACAAGAGTTTAGGCATGAAGTAGGATAAGGACAAAGGACAAAGATAAAGAAACACTGTCACGTCAAAACCCACGACACAGCCAACACTTTTTACTTCATTTTTTTTTTTTCGTTCAGCTCAACTAAGTTGAGTAGAAATGGTTAAAGCGTAGGATTATGTTCTGGCCGGGATTCGAACCCGGGACTCTGGGGTGGTAGTAAAGCGCACAACCACTCGACTACAGAGGCCAACTTGTTTATTTATACTGGCATAGTTTTTATCCATTTGTTATTTTTTTTTTTATTTTTCTAAATCTAATAGTAGGAATTTCTTAAATTTGTGATATATAGTAAATAAAATGTTAAAGCCAAAAGAGAACTGCTAAAGTTTTAAACATTTAAAAAAAAAAAAAATGAGATTATCCGGATAAAAATGAAAAGTGAACTAAAAACTTAATGTTCACCGCAATGCTTAGTGACTTTAAATTTCCGTGGACTTGTTTCACTTTAGTGACTTTAAGAATAAGTCTCATCTCTTTATCTTTACAAAAGGAGAGAAAAAACAAAAAAACTTAAAGAAGAACTTCTCCCAAATTAAATGAAAATAAGAACTTTTTGCGAACGTTGCAAATGATGAAAAATTGAATTAAAATTACGCGCAATGAGCTGTTCGTTAAGCAATTTTATGCAGCGGAAAATTAATCGAAAAACAAAAAAGAACAAAAAAAAAAAAAAAAACAAGAGCGCAACAGAAAAAGAGCACAATGGAAAAAAAGGACAATTGCTGCCATTGAGCCATTTTTGCAGTGGCAATTTAAAGTTTTCTCTACTCCTTCGCATGTGCAGCTAGGAAGGACAAAACAGCGTAGAAGCTGATGAGTACAAGAACAAGACGTTGCACAAAACAGTCACGTTACACACGAACAAATAACAATAAGAAAATTACAACAACAAAAACAACTACAGCAACAATATGCGGCAGCTTGACACACTCGACTCCTGTAAGTCTGAGCCTGGCTTAACTACTATTGCTAAGTAGGACTACGGCGTTCTGAAGAAGCAGAATTATTGTTGACAGCTGCATTTCAGTGAGTTGTGTTCTCTTGTTGTTGTAGTTGCAGTAGTTGTTGCATTATTTGTCATCCTTGCTGAATGTATTGTAAGGATATTTATTATAGTCTTGCTTACTTACTTATATCTTTCTTTCATTATTGCAAATTACAATCCTATTTCTTACAATTTCCCTGTCGCTATTGCCTACTCTTTCACACGCGCTATACAGCTATAGTACAGCTCTTTCGCTCAGCTATATTCTAAAGCCATTCTTTAGATTTTAGCAGAGGCTTGAGGCAGGCGACCTTTTCTACAGCCAGTCAGTCAGTTCGCCTGCAATTATTGTTGTTGTTCTTGTTGTTTTAGTTGTTGCTGTAACGAACAATAGGCCACGATAATGGCGCAAATTGAATTTGAATTGGTTTTTTGTTAAGAAATTCTTCTATTTTGTCACAGAAAATCCGAAATAGAAAACAATACATCCTTGATAGGTTACAATGCTTCATATAATGCAAACAGTAGGAAAAAAAAGCGTATCCTTTGTCCTGCTTACTTTTCATTCTAAGAGTGCAGTGTAAATATTGTTTTTTCTAGAAAAAAAAAACAATATTGAAAAATTGAAAAAAAAATCTTTACAAAAAACTATGAGCTACAATTTCTAAAAAGATTTCAAGTGAATCATCTGATCCATAGAAATTCTAAATCAATGTCCAAAGAATTATAGAATTGTGATTTATAAAAGTGCTCGTATGTGTCAGTAGAGCACAAAAGATTAAATTTAATTATTTTCTGTTGACATACGGAGGAGTTTTTTCTTTTTAATGCTGCTCCTGGTAATTGTGTGAGAACAAAAATGTCAAATTAGTCAATGGTTTATTTAGTAAGAAGCAACTTGAGATCGGGGAAGTTTTTCTTTTTTTGTTTGGGAATTAATTTTAGAGGTCATCATAGCTGAAATGATTTAGCATTTTTTTAAAAAACATCTGGCTTTTTTAGCAAAAATTTTTGTATGTTGACTATTGCAGATAATACGACCCGAGTAAAATGATAGAAAATGAAGACAAACTTCAGATGTAAAAAAATTCATAAAAAATAATACAAAAAAAAAAGTTATAAAAAAGAACTTCTGAGTGAATATGCTTGAAAAATTTCTAGAAGAGAGAAAATGCATTAAAACTAGAAAATAAAGAAGTAAAGGAAATCAGAAATTCAATATTACAACTTACGTCTGAAAAAAAAGTGGACTGTGTCGTGGACACACCCGTAGGTTTTGACGTGACGATGTTTCTTGTTAATGTTGATGTTGATGTTGATGTTGATGTTGATGTTGATGTTGGTGTTGATGTTGATATTGATGTTGATGTTGATGTTGATGTTGATGTTGATGTTGATGTTGATGTTGATGTTGATGTTGATGTTGATGTTGATGTTGATGTTGATGTTGATGTTGATGTTGATGTTGGTGTTGATGGTGATGTTGATGTTGGTGTTGATGTTGATGTTGATGTTGATGTTGATGTTGATGTTGATGTTGATGTTGATGTTGATGTTGATGTTGATGTTGATTTTGATGTTGATGCTGATGCTGATGTTGATGTTGATGTTGATGTTGATGTTGATGTTGATGTTGATGTTGATGTTGGTGTTGATGTTGATATTGATGTTGATGTTGATGTTGATGTTGATGTTGGTGTTGATGTTGATGTTGATGTTGATGTTGATGTTGATTTTGATGTTGATGTTGATGTTGATTTTGATGTTGATGTTGATGTTGATGTTGATGTTGATGTTGATGTTGATGTTGATGTTGATGTTGATGTTGATGTTAATGTTGATGTTGATGTTGATGTTGATGTTGATGTTGATGTTGATGTTGATGTTGATGTTGATGTTGATGTTGATGTTGATGTTGATGTTGATGTTGATGTTGATGTTGATGTTGATGTTGATGTTGATGTTGATGTTGATGTTGATGTTGATGTTGATGTTGATGTTGATGTTGATGTTGATGTTGATGTTGATGTTGATGTTGATGTTGATGTTGATGTTGATGTTGATGTTGATGTTGATGTTGATGTTGATGTTGATGTTGATGTTGATGTTGATGTTGATGTTGATGTTGATGATGTTGATGTTGATGTTGATGTTGATGATGTTGCTGTTGGTGTTGTTGTTGTTGTTGTTGTTGTTGTTGTTGGTGTTGCTGTTGTTGTTGTTGTTGTTGGTGTTGTTGTTGTTGTTGTTGTTGTTGGTGTTTTTGCTTTTGCTTTTGGTGTTGCTTTTGTTTTTGATTTTGCTTTTGCTTTTGCTTTGGCTTTTGCTTTTGCTTTTGCTTTTGCTTTTGCTTTTGCTTTTACTTTTGTTTTTGTTTTTGTTTTTGCTTTTACTTTTGGTTTTGCTTCTGCTTTACTGTGGAGCATTTACTTTGCCTTAGATGCATACAATTAATCTATGCAACAATGATGCATTTACGTTGCATTAAGCGGTTCTACCTCATGGGACCTCATGTCGCCGTTTATTTTTTATTTATTTTTTTTTTCTTTTTGTATTTTTATCATGTGCCTGAAGATCCCACCTTCATTTTCGTTTCATAAAACTTACCGTTGCGCCAGTAGTCACGGAGTTCAAATTCCATGCAACGTTTTTTCATTGTTGTAGCATTTTCATTGCATTAAATGGTTGACATGCTGAAGTTATTTGTGAATATATATTTTAATGTCGTAAAATAAAATCTAGCTTAGCGCGTCTCCTGAGCGGTTTATAATTCCATGCAACGATACTACAGTTCTGTTGCATAAGCTGCTATCTTCACAACCTGACGACGTGTGAACTTTTTTTATTTTTGTCATTAGGTCAAGTATAAAGCCTTTATTTTTGATTTGAAGCACTAAGCGTAGCTCATATACTTACCGTGTAATAACTCAATGCAACGCCGTTGCATGAATCTTGCATCATCGAACTTAGAGCGGCTCTCTCTGTGTTCCCATGACTTCAGAAATTTTTTGTCTATTTTTTTTACGATGACTTAGAGCAGGTCTTTATTGGTATATCATAATTTTTACCCTGGCACTTATACTCTGTGTGTAATAATTTCATGTAACAAATTTGCAGTTGCGTTGCTTAAGCTGCTCCCACCACGTTCCGATGACATTTTAAATATTTTTTTTTTTTAATGAAGTCAAAGAATAAACCTTTACGGTTGTAGCATTATTTTAATCATAGCACCTATACTCAGCGAGTAATAAATTTAATGTAACGCCGATGCATTTTGAAAATATGCATTTTTCAAATTTTTTGGAAACCTTTCGAAATTTCGACCGGAGGCGATACTTGTTCTGATAAAAGCATCAAAATCGTATTAAAATCGTTGCAGCGCTTAATTTAAATTTGTATGTAAACGCAAATGAACTGATGAGTCGCACCATCATCTGTTGTGATTTAATGTGCAAGAGTGTTTGTTAATCTTCTTTCTCTGCTTAAATGAGTCAAATGATTGCTTGATTAGTTTCTTTTGCGGCTTGATTTTGGCACGCTTTTGATTTAAATCACAAACGCGCGAGTGTTTTACACACATTGGAAGACACCCGCAACATTTTATAAGATACCAGCAGGAAATATGTTGACGAGCAATTTAAAAAAAAAAATATTTTCGCTTGATTTAATATGATTAACATTGTTCATATTTGTACTCATTTTTCAATTTGTTAAAATAAATAAATTATTTTTACAATAGCTTCAGCTCTTAAGATTGTAGATTTTCCTACTGGGTACTTATGTTAATGTGCATTTGTGTGCACATAAGTGTGTAACCGCAGCTTTACAGCAACATGCTATGACATTCATGCATTCCAACCGAGGCTGAGGCTGAGGCAGCTGTATGACGAGCGCGAACTATGCGCGGAAAAACGTTCAACTTCCATCGACTTGCATTCAAATCAAGAACTTGATGATTCCTCTCTACATTTTGATGAACTTGCAAATGTATGTGTACACTTGAGTGCGTGTGTTTGTAGATTATAATACTGCAGCTGTGCTAGAAATTGCAATGTCATCACGCGACTGTCATGTAATTTTGACATTTGTAGCTGCAATTAGTTGACAGCGGCAGCAACATTCAAAGGATGCTGCTAGATGCTGGATGCTGTATGAGCTGGAATTTAAGGACTTGCAATTTTCATTAAAAAGCAATTTCACATTCATTACTTGTAAATGTGTGGCAACGCTCTCTGCACACCTTAGCACAATTTCTTAAGAGAGGAAATAATTTACTGCTTTTGAAGCTGTTGGTAGTAATTTGGCAAGAAGCAGCTAGAGCAGGAAGACATGAAAATATTAACAAAAATGAACTGCATGAAATAGCTTTTAATTGAGTCCACGTTGATTAAAAAAAAAATCTAATGTCGAATCATAGAATGTTGCAATTATGCTGGAGGCAGCAATATTGAGCTTAGATTTTATTGCATTCTATGTCTTTCTACTCTTTTTTTTTGAGCAGCAACAAAAAATGTTTCCATTTCCATGTTAATTAAGTTGCGCTACATGTGCGCAAGCAAAGATGAAGCAACAGGAAAACAACAACAACAACAACAACAACAACGACGGCGTCTGCTTCAACAATTAAATTTAAATTCGCCGCAGGTGCGTCTGATTATTTGATTTTGCAAAAAGGCAAAAACGCAGAAAAAATTGATCCCCAAATAATTCCCGCCAAATGTAATCGATGCTGTACACTCACATACAAGCACGCTCCCACCCATATATATATATGTATATATAAACAAACTCTGACGCACACCCACCAATAGCCGCAGGTTATTGACTTCAAGTTTGGGAACGCATCCAAAAAAAAAAAAAAAAAAACACTAACAGGATGTGCGCGCAATACGCTGGCAGCAGCAGCTTCTCGTGCTTACTATTCAAGAAGTTCAAGTTAAATCGTGAAATTAGAAAATTTAATTAAAATCCTTATTGTAATGTTTGCTGAGTGCTGGCGTGATGGGTGCGGCACTGGGCGTAGGATGCTAGCTGGTTTAGGTTATTGACTGTGAGTAGCTGATAGTTAGCGGGTTTGGTGTGTGTGTGTGTTTGTGTGAGTGACTAAATGCTCTTTGGTTGTTTTGTTGCTTATGGCGTAGCAACATGCAGCACGTGTTGTTGTAATCTAACAGACACACACACACACACACACACATAAACACCAATACACACATGAGCGAAAACATGTGTATCCTTAAAAGGATATGTAATACTTGCGGCTTTTCGCGCATTAGCATTGTTGTTGCCATTGTTATTGTTGTCATGCAATGCCAAGCTAATAATTGTCAACATCAAAATTATGACAGTAACAACAAAGCCAACAACAAAGCCAACAACAACAAAAACAACAACAACAATTATGCAAACATATTATTAAGTTTATAAGACGCAGTCAAGTTGAAAGCTTTTTTGTTGCTTTCTCGAAATTCCTTGATTTATGATTTAATTTTCCTTGCAGATTATTTGTTTGGGTTTTGTTTCCTTTTATTTTTTTTTTTTTGCAACGGTGCATGGTTTGTGTCATAATATGTCAGCATTGTTTTTATTTTTTTCTTTTGTTGTATCAAGGCATTTAATTAATTTAATTGAATATGAATTGTCTGCTCTGCATCACTTGCTGCATGACACGCTCCGCTAGCAGTAAATAGCAGTAAATAAATTTTTGTTTTTGCGCTTGAATTTTGATTTTTATGCGGGTTTAAATTATCATGGATAAAAATTAGTGAAAAAAAACTTGAATTTTAAACAGAGGTGTTTAGGAGTTTCTTATTTTCAAAACTTATAGTTACATATGTGAGTTTTTTTTTTTTTCTTACAAGCTACAGGCCCATTAAAAATAGCCCGGTGCATATTTTTTTACATTCAATTACAAAAAAAAAAACAATTTTCAATAGAAAGTAGTCGTTAGTTTAACAGACATCATTTTCCTGTTTTAAAGAAAAACTTAGTTCATAATTGTTCAGGGAATGTTTTTAAGATATTCCCAGCAGGAAACTGAGCGCTTCATTAGCGCATTTGAAACGCTCCCAAAAAGCAGTAGAGCGCTTTGTTCTCCTTATGGCTAGAGCAATTTTTAACATTTGGATGTCATCAGATGTAGGCGCTTCGCTCTCATATAGTAAATAACAAAACGTAGCGAGAACTGAGCGCTGTGTTCTCCTTGGACTATACATAAAAATAAAGCGAGAAAATTTTATTTTTTGTCACATGCGGGGATTGACCTCGGACTTCTGGCATTACAGTCAAATGTCTTAACGCTCTGCTATTTGTTTACTTTATTACTTATGAACAAAATGTTCATAAAAATATGAGCTCTACACCTCTGAACTTTGCGCATCCTCGAAGCATACCAAAAATGCGGATAAAATGCGTTGTTTCTAGGAGCGCTTTTTATTTTCCCGCTGGGTTTTTATTAAGATGTTTTTTAATGTCAAAAAAAAAAATAAAAAAAAAGGTTAGGAAACTATGCCAGGGGACTGCTTATGTATGCTGCTTATGACTGCTTATGTCCACTTAAAAAAATAAAAAATAAATAACTGGCCATTTCAGCCCTTGAAAGGACTTTGACCTAGCTTCTTATGATCAATTGTGTTGTGCGCGTTATTAAGTTTGTACACAATTGACCGAGAACCGGACCTACATGCTTAACGCCGACTCCGAACGGCGATGAACGCAATGTTCTCGTTCTCAAGAAGCTTTACATGGCATTTTTACTCTCTGAGGTTTGCCATTGTCTGCAGAGAGGTGGCGGCCGTACAGAAAAATTATTTTAATTCAAATAATTTTCTGTCGCTGCTGGGGTTCGAACCTGGGTCTCCAAAGTTCGTTGACATAGCGGCCACGCACTTTAACCAACTACGCCACGGACGCCACATGTCCACTTACTTTTTCTTTAATTGAAATGCTGTTCTTCGTCATTGCAAAAAAAAAATTAAAAAAAAAATTAAAAAAAAAAAATTATAGGGATTATCGCCTCGGGGAATGTTTTTTAAAATTGAATTTTTAATTTTGATTTAAGCCGGAAATATTTAAAAATATTTCGTATTAAAAAATAATAACTAATAACTTACTTATGAAGAGAATTAACTAGGCACATAGCTTGGAGCCCAAACTTGACTTGCGTACTCCACGTGAGGACGCACTATTGCATAATACAACGCATAATACAACGTTGTAGTCGTAATCATGATATTGAATTCTTTGGCCCAGCGTTTAATAAATCCAAGCATAGAATATGCTTTCTTACAAATCTTATCAATATGAATGTTAAAGGAAAGCTTAGAATCCATACATATTCCCAGATCTTTAACGACATCCACACGACATAAAGCAGTATCTTTTATCTTATAATCAAAAACTAAATTATTCCTTTTTTGCAAAAAGGTCATAGTTTGGCATTTATATGGATTAAGAAACATATTATTTTTAGAACACCAAACTTCAAAAGATTTCAGATCAGACAGGAGCAAGGCTGAATTGTCTTGAGAATTTATTTTTCTGAATATTTTCATATCATCCGCATAAATAAGCAGATGAGAGTTTTTAATGATATGGGTCACATCATTAATGTCTAAAATGAACAGAAGTGGACCAAGGTGACTTCCTTGAGAAACACCAGATAACGCAATAAACTCAGCAGACAAAACCCCTCGGAATCGTATTTGATAAGATCGGTCTGTCAAATACGATTTAATCCAGTTTACAAAATATTGCGGAAATCCAATGGCCTTAAGTTTAAATAGAATTAAATTGTGTGGTAGCTTATCAAATGCTTTGCTAAAATCAGTGTAGATACAGTCGACCTGGTAACCAGATTCAATAGTGTTTAAGCAAAATGTTGTAAAATCGAGTAGATTAGATACCGTAGATCTGCCATTAACAAAACCATGCTGACGAGTTGTTATGACTTCCCGGCAGTGAATTTTTACCCGATCATACACGATTCGCTCAAAAGATTTGGAATCGATGACATCTTAGCAATGGGTCTGTAGTAAATAACATCATTCCTGCAACCTTTTTTTTATAAATAGTACTAATAAATTATTTTTTCCAAATCAGTGGAAAATAACTTTCATTTATAGGTTTATTAAATAACAAAGAAATTGGGAGAAACAAAACTGAACCGAATTGAATTAACACTGCGGCAGGAATTCCATCGGGTCCAGTGCTAAAATCTTCATCGATCGAACCATTATACTTTAAAATATCCTCTGAGGTAAAGGATAAAGATTCCAAAGATACTCTGGGTGTAGAATTCTTATATTCAAAATACTCCATATCTGGATGAAAAGAATCTGAACAAAACGAATCTTTAAAAAGATTGGCAAATAGGCCACTTATTATCACAGGATCGTCTGTAAATCTATTTCTTAAAAGATGATGGGTTTCCGTCAGAATACTTCTTAGTATTAATGAATCCCCAGAATCTCTTATTATCAGACAATATTCTCAGCTTAGTACTTAAATACTCGTGATATAATGTAGCTGACTGATTTTCAAATTCCAGAAACAAACGTTTGTAGGTTTTCAGGTCATTTGAGTCCAAGCTACAGACATATTTCTTCCAAGCTCTGTTCCTATAGTTGCGCAGCGTTTTTAATCCCCTTGTGTACCAGGAGTATGCTGATTTCTTAGCAAATTTGAGTCTATACGGCACAGACTGAGAAATCATAGCAAAGAGATCCAAATAAAAAAAAATAATGGATTCATCAAGGTTATGTCCATTAATGTATTCTAAAATATAATTCATATTGCATTCAAGTTAATGATTCAGTTTCAAAAAGTCAGCATCTTTAAAATTGAATTCATAAACCTTATCTATTGAACTCAAATTTACTATGCTCTCTCTGTCCGATTTATACCAAATACTCAATGGTGGATGGTATTCATCTACAGAAGTCAGAGCATGGAAGGCCTTCTTAACAATTACATTTTTACTGTCTGTAGTTAAGACCAGGTCAAGAAGTTTTTTAGACTATTATAAATACAACTAACTTGTTGAACTTGTCACCTATGAACTTTTTTGTGGAGCAACGCAATGGACCTCAAACTCTTGAGCAATTACAAATCAACATTCGTCAAGTCATGACTGAGCTAGTGCCCGAGTTGTGTACAAAAACCTTAAAAATTACCTCAAAAGAATTGAGTCCTGCAAAAACTCCCGTTTAGAATAATTGAATGGTATTGTATGTATTCCACGTATAATGACAAAATCCAAACAATATAATGAAATATAAATTTTATCGAACTCTGAACTGAAAAGTTTTTTTATATTCCCTCTGGGATATTCCCTCATGAAAGGATTCGATATGGTAGTTTTTTTTAAACTTTGAACCAAGGATTTCAGGTGGAATACCTCAACTTTTTTTCATAATTTTTTATATATTCCATCTAAGATATTCCCTCATAAAAGGATTCCATATGGTGGCTTTTTTTTAAGCTTTGAACCAAGGATTTCAGGTGGAATATCTATTCAGTCAAATCGGCCTTGGTTCGAAATGGGGTGATAGATAAGTGGGATGGAAAGGTCAATCACGTGAAACACGTGTAGAATATTCTAAGCGTGTTGGAAAGCCAAAGGAACCTTTACCTCAGTCAATGCAAGTTTTCGACATGTAAGTGATTTGGAAACATTCCTCATCATATCTGTTGGAAACTAATTTGGATGTTTTAAATTGATATTGTTTCCTAACCGCTTTTTTAAGAATGTATGTGAAAGCAGTAGCATTCAAAGTGATGGGAAAAAATTCCTCATCGTATCTTTTATAAACTTATGGAAAGTTTGAAATTGATACCCACTGTAAAAAATTGGAAAACTTCCACATGGAAGTGATTTGGAAACATTCTTCATCGTATATCTTGGAAACTTATGGGATGTTTAAAATTGATACCCTCTGGGAAAAATTGGAAGGATTTCCTATGGTAGTAATTGGAAACATTCCTTCTCGTATCTTTTGGAAACTAATGGGAAGTTTTAAATTAATATTGTTTCTAAATGGCTTTCTTAAGAATGTATGTGGAAACAGTATCACATTAGAAGTGATGGGGAAACATTCCTCATCGTATGTTTTGGAAAGTTTTAAATTGATAAAACTTGTACATGTTAGTGATTTGGAAACATTCCTTATCGTGTTTTTGGAACCTTATGGGAAGTTTTAAATTGATATTGTTTCCAAACGGCTTTCTTAAGAATGTATGTTGAAACAGTAGCATTAGAAGTAATGGGGAAAAATTCCTCATCGCATCATTTGGAAACTTATGGGAAGTTTTAAATTAAAATTGTTTCTAAACTGCTTTTTTTAAGAATTCATGTAGAAACATTCCCCATGGTATCTTTTGGAAACTTATGGGAAGTTGTTAATTTATACCCAGTGGGAAAAATTGGAAGACTTCCATGTGAAAGTGGTTTAGAAACATTCCCCATCGTATCTTTTGGTAAATTATGGGAAGTTTTAAATTGGTATTGTTTCCCAACCGCTTCTTAAGGAATGCATGTGGAAACTTTTGTTTGTTTTGGAGCAATTTCAATTTCAATTTTTTTCCAAGAATAAATGCTGCCAAGTCGAATAGGCAGCGTGCTTGACTGCCAACCCAGAGGCCCCGGGTTCGAGTCCCGGCCAGGCTAACCATTTTTAGTTGTTATTTATTTGTTGTTGTTTTCACATTAATATTTAAGATAAGGGAGGGGAAGGTTTCTACATTCAAATGCTCATATCTCCATAAATAGAGGCCGTAGTGGGGTCTATTACGATAACTGAGAGGAATGCTTTCCTCCAATGACATAGTGTGCAAAAAAAGAAATGGAGTGTCTAACGAAAGGGAATGCTTCCTACATTCTATGAAATATTTCGTGCTTATATTCGGAAATGTTTCCATTTCCCAGTAAGTTACAACAAAAATTATCAAAATTAAAAAATCAAAATATCTTAAAATTTTGGTTAAATCCTAAGAAGCTAGACCAAAATATGGCCTCGGTCAAATTATTCAATATCCAACAAATAGAATTTTTTTTCTCACCACACATTCTAGTTATTCGACAGACAAAATCCATGCCTGCTTTTTGCCAAAAACTTTTGCGCTAAAGGTCAATGAACCTTCAGTTCATTTCAAGTGCATCAACTCGCAAGGCTCACAAGTTGAGTACAACAACAAAATCAAGATGAAATTCATACATATATAAATAAATACATATAAAGATTAAGCAGATAACATTTGTAATCCAGAAAACGACCGCCGATTTACCGATTTATGGTATTTTTGTTCAAAGTTAATCGTGTGTGTGAGTGATGAAAATTGAAATAAGGATATCTAGGAAAACAGCCATATATGTGGCTATATGTTTGTATATATGTAAGGGTGTGTGAGTGTGTTTCTGTGTGATAGAGCTATATTTTTGAATGGTTCTCTTTGTTGGTAGCGAATTTGCATGCTTGCCTGCACAGCAGGGTTAGAAATTGAAATAAAAAAAAGGACATTGATGCTGTCGGCAGCAACGATTTCAAACAATTTTTTTTTCATTTTTCGCTGCAATCAAGAACCGGCATTAAATTTTTGTTTTTTTTTTTTATGTAACACTCATTCTCTAAAAAATTTTTTAATGCTGCGCTTGCTTTAGTTTTAAGCATGATGCTCAAAAAGAATGTGAAGCTGGCAGGACTTTCACTTTCAACTGCACCCTGCTGCATAATTAAGTCAAATGGATGTGTGGCAATTTATTACGTTCTATAATAATTGTCATTAGGCATAGCAGCAACAACAACAATAATCGAGATTTCATGCTAAAGGGTTTCCATTGCAATTGGCTGCGCTATGATATACTTGTAGCATATCCTTTTGTGAGTATTGTTGTTGATTTTAATTTTTTAGAGCTATACTTGTTGGTTCTTCAAAGCACCGTTTACTTTTTTGTAGATGAAAAAAAATTTTTTTTTAATTTAAATTTACCCGCTTAAGGCGCACCTGGGAATTCAGGAAAACTTGTTTGATTTTGCTATTGTCGTTGTTGTCGTCATTGTTATTATTGTTATGATTATAGCTGTTGCTATTGTTGTTGTTCTTGTTGTTGTTGCTGTGCTTGTCACTTTTATAGGGGTTTTGAGGCAATTGTTGGGGTTGTCTTAAATGCGCCTCAAAAGCGGCAGTAAAAAGTGGGTTTTTTATGAGCTATGAAGGGTTCAGTTTAATTATAACAAAGTCCCGTTTGACTGGGTTCATTTGTCAACCATGAATCATATGTAGTTCTCTCAATTGATGCATTCATCATAAAAGTCTCACAAATGTGTAATATTTACAGAGCAGTAGGTACTTAAAAAGCTCTTGAAAAAGTAATGAAAATTTTTAATTTTCTCATCGTCATGTTTAGTCCTTTTAAGAAACCATCAGCATTTTATCCCTTTCATACATTTTCCAGCTCGAAATCATGGAACTTTTAAGAAACCATCAGCATTTTATCCCTTTCATACTTTTTCTAACTCGAAATCATCAAGCTTGGAATTTTTATAAATTTTTGAAAATACTCAAAATTTGTTAAAAAATATCTCTGCGTCCCTAAACAAAAGTTTGCTTTGCGACTTTTGTGGCTTAATCAATTATGTAAGCCGTTAAGCAAAAGACAAACCAATCTTCGATGTGCTAAATTAAACGTGCAGCTATTGTATGCAATGCATCAAATACGCTCACTCACTCAGATGGCTGCATGCTCAAGTGTACTTCATTGAAATAAAATCCAATCCATTCCATTGAATACTTAAATGGAATGCATTTTCAACATGATGCTGTACTTCTCCATCCATGCCCACCATGCCACCCATCTACGCCACATCATCAAATGACACTGCAAAAACAAAATTTGCAGCCTCATTCAGCTCAACACCATCCATCCTCCTTGAGTCATTCACATTTTGCGTGCCTTTGAGTCAAGCACCCTCAACTGATGCCAACCAATGCTTCGCCTCAGCCATTAGTTAAACAAAATTAAAACGTGATTTGTTTTCTTGTTTTGCTAGCATTTCCACGCCCTCTTTCCCCCCACTTAGCCCGCTTATCGCCACCGATTTGCCACTTGCGCTGTTTTTGTTCTCTAGTCCTTTGTACTTCCTTCCTCACTTCCTGACTGCCTGCTAACGTCTACGTTTCATTGTGTTCCTTCATTAGGGGAAAATTTGAATTTAAACGAAAATTTCCAATTCCGCACGCGAACGAAAACGAATCCTGCTGATTGAATATTTATTACAATTTCGTTCTGATGACTTGCCTCAACAGCGTATTGCACTTGGGTGCAGATAGAGAGAGAGACAGACGACATGAAGCGGTCGTATAGCTGCTTTGTTTGCTTTCAAAGGAACGGGTTCTGGGAAAATTTGCTAGCATGGAAAGTGATTTGGATTTGTTTTTCTAGCTGCAGGCGACAAGCACACCCTGTTTTGCTCCTACATACATGGCATGGTGTAGCGTTTGTTTGTTTTGTTTTTTTTTGAAGACGACACATTGTTGCTATTACGCACGCATTTCGAGCGTTATTTCTTTGTTTTTTTTTTTTTTTTTTAATGGAATTTCTAATGAGCACCACCAGGATTCATGTGATGGTATTTTTTTGTAAAAGCTTAAGAGTAAACAAAAGTTGGGTTCTTATTTCTTTGACTTTTAAGCTTGAGTTGCTTAGGGGCTAGAACGTAAGTTAAAACATGAGGATTAACTTGCTTAGGGTTAAAAAAAGTTGTTTTTGTTAGGAATGGATTAAAAATGTGGGTCAAAAGAGAGTTGTATTTAATTAAATTTTGACAAAAAAAAAAAAAAAATAAATAAAAATAAAAAAAAAACAAAAACTATAAAATTATATTTTTATTTGAGAAATCAAAAAATAAAAAAAGGAAAAATTTCTCCACATGACCATTAAGGTGGGTCTAAGTAGCATAAAAAGCATTTTTTTTTTAAGTGGACCCAAAATTTTTCTTTTTTAGGCTTGAACCAAGGATTTCAGGTGGAATACCTATTCAGTCCAGTCTGCTTTGGCTCGAAATGGGGTGATAGATCAGTGGGAAGGAAAGGGCAATCAAGTGAAACATGTGTAGAATATTCTAAGCGTGGTGGAAAGCCAAGGGAACATGTGAATTTGAATCAGAGGCAAATGTTATACCTTTACCTCAGTCAATTTAAGTTATAAGACAAACTTCTCTACCATCAACTACAACTTCAAGTCCTAAATATAGATGAATTTGCAGCCTCAGTTGATTAGAAATAAGGACAGAAAATTCAGTAAAGTTTTAAATCGCAGGACCATGGCCTGGCCGGGAATCGAACCCGGGATCTCTGGGATAGCATTCGAGCACGCTACCTACTCGACTACCGAGGCCGTCAAATAAGGACAACAATTCGTCTTGACATTATTTTTACTTCCGATTCCATCTTTCAACTTTTCTAGATATTTGAACTTTTCGTCTTATTTCCCTAGTACCCCCAAAACTTTAATTTTTTTTTTTAAGAAAATAAAAGTTCGTAAAAAACCATTCAACTTTTGTGAAGAAACTTTTTGATTTCATTTGTAGGAAAAAAAGTTACAGTGAATTTAATTTTCGGTCAAGTTTGGCTTCGTTTGTGGTATTAAGCTTTCGGTTTACTTCGTTTGCCTTCGAAATGACTTCGTTCATCTCCGGGATTGTTCGTTAGTCTTCGGTTCAGCTTCGTTAGGTTTCATTTTTCATACCAAATTTCTTCAAAATCGGTCCAGTCGATCAGGCGTTCTCGACTCATATAAATTTTATTAGCTACTTGAAGCGCCCGCTATCGAAAGTTTTAGAAACTTCTGATAGCCTATCTTTTTAACAGAATCTTTATATTAAATGTCAAGAAAATTGCTCCATACAAATTTTATGGTTTTTGTATATTTATTCCCTACACCTGAGCATGTGACCTTTAAAATAGTGCCGGAAGGGTTAATATGTATGACCGACCCCATTACTTTTGCAAAAGGAACATTTTTCCTTTGGCACCTATTTCCTCCGACCACTCCTTAGGGGGGCTCCCATACAAATTTTATGGTTTTTGTTTATTTATTCCATACACCTGAGCATATGACCTTTAAAAGAGTGCCGGAAGGGTTAATATGTATCACCGACCCCCATTACTTTTGCAAAAGGAACATTTTTGCCTTTGACATCTATTCCCTCCGACCACTCCTTAGGGGGGCTCCCATACAAATTTTATGGTTTTTGTATATTTATTCCATACACCTGAGCATATGACCTTAAGAGAGTGCCGGAGAGGGTTAATATGTATTAAACCGACCCCAATTACTTTTGCGAAAGGAACATTTTTGCCTTTGACACCTATTACCTTCGACCACTCCTTAGGGGGGCTCCGATACCAATTTTATGGTTTTTGTATATTTATTTCATACACCTGAGCATATGACCTTTAAAAGAGTGCCGGAGAGGGTTAATATGTATCACCGACCCGCATTACTTTTGTAAAAGGAACATTTTTACCTTGGACACTAATTCCCTCCGACCACTCCTTAGGGGGGCTCCCATACAAATTTTATGGTTTTTGTTTATTTATTCCATACACCTGAGCATATGACCTTTAAGAGAGTACAGGAGAGGGTTAATATGTATGACCGACCCCCATTACTTTTGCAAAAGGAACATTTTTGCCTTTGACTCCAATTCCCTCCGACCACTTCTTAAGGGGGCTCCCATACAAATTTTATGGTTTTGTCGATAAAATCGGAAACTGTCGATAAATAGATAGCAAGTTTAAGCAAACAAAAATATCAAATTTTAGCTTTATATTTCATGTAATTGTGTAAAATTGATATAAGTTAGAGAGTTCAAACATGAATTTTTCTCCCAGTGAGGATTAAGCAGACCAACAAGTGCTGACATCAACATTGTACGATCAGTACTTTAGGCACACCAAAGGCTCAAATTGTGATATAAATACCGACAGCTGATCACTATCAACCACCCTACTAACCTAGGAGAATGACGTATTCTACGTCAAAAACAATTACAATGCAAAAAAAATATGTCATTAAGTTCATTCCCATTGCACTGCGACAAGACTCAATTTCGTTACAAGAACAATGCAGCCTTAAAAACTTACTCGATACACAAGTATCGGGACAATCAGCTTCAGCATCAACATCATCGAGTGTGCGATTTTCATTTTGGCTTTGCATGCATTTGTTTTTGTAAAGTTCTCTGAAAAATGTGCTGAACACTGAACGAGTGAGGCTTGTGTTGCTGTTTCTTACAGATGTTATTTGATTTTGGTTCATCGCAAAGACAAAATTCAAATAGAAAAAAATTTGTATGAAGGGCCACGCGTGCCATACGAGCAACTACGTGGGCATGTTTGAACTAAAGGAAAACCACACAAGCAAACAAAATATTTTCAACTCTAAGAACAAACTATCTGCTATTCCTTGGTCAGGAGAATTGTCATTCTTTATTTCAATCGGTAAAAAACTGATGAAGTTATACAAAAAAGACCATTTGGGGCAGATTTTGGGTCCAACTAAAAAAAACAATTGTATGCTTTAGTAGCATAGCCCCTCTACACAAGCTTCAAATGAGGAACAATCTTTTGAAATATTTTTTTTTCCATATGGGGTGACCCATCTTAACAAAAGTGAACTTTTCACAAATATTAGAACTAAATTGCTAGATATATTCCGAAAATGCAATTTTCTATATTTAATGAAACAATGAACAATGAAGGACTTCATACTCTAAATTCTTGAAAATTTCTGGGGATAGAGATAACGGGAATGATAAGAGATTTGAATAAAAATTAAGTAAATCTTAAGTTAATTTAAGTTTGAAAAGATTTAACGTTCCTTGTTTTTTGACATCATAAGTCGAAAATATTATAATCAGAAAAGGAATTTTGATTAGAACCAATTTGATTTGACCAAAAGATTAGAAATTAGAAAAAATAAAACTTTTTACGATGCATTTATGCACTTAACCTCATCTAATTACCTCTCATATTCTCATCTTCTCCTTACCATTCTTCATTTCTTATGAGAATAATTTTTTGCAGCGAAGCCTTTTTCGCCTCGTTGTGTGGTTTTCTTGAGTGAAGTCTAAATACCACACTTTTTTCCGACAAATTTTTTCTTTAAATTGATGTTGCTTTTTGCTTGCGTCTATTACAACAACAAAATGTAAAATTAAAAATATTCACTTGCCCGCCGTGGGAATTGAACTCACATCCCAACGATTTATGGTCCTTTATTCTAACCACCAAACCAAAAGTCTTCGTTAAGCAATGTTGCTGATAAAATACTACATATTAACTTAAGTTAGGCTGCAGCAGATCACAATAATCTATTAAAAGGTTTGTGTATTGGATATATATCTTTCATATCCCACAATATCTATTAAATGGTTTGTGTATTTGCTATCTATCTTTCATTTCCTACAATAATTACTAAATGGATTCTGTATCAGCTATCCAAACAACAAAAGTAGGAAAAAATAAAAAAAAACCGTTAAATTATCAAACTTATGAAACTCAAAAAAAAAAAATACTTCGCTTTACTCGTGCGTCCAAAGACACCTGCGTTTTTTTTTTTTCTTTTTCCTTATTTTGTGTTTTTCTAAAAATTTGATAAGTCCCTTTTTGCAATCTCGAGACATTTAGAATAATTTTATTTATTTTTTTTTTTAAATTTAATTTTCTTCCTTTTTGTAATCTTAAGAATTTTTTCTTGCTTAAGAGTATTTTGTTTTTTATTTTTTAATATAATTTTGTCGCTGTTTGTAATAAATATTATGATATTTTCTTGCTTTAATTGCAACTAACTTTCAAGGTAAATGCAATGGCTCATATTTAAGAAGCTTTTCACAAAAAGCTCTTAATGAAATTCAATAAAATTTTATATTTATATATCAGGCTTATGCAGAATCAACGCGAGTTCAAAAGAATTGAACTTAACAATCATTTCAACGAACTCGTTTTTCTATGCTAAATGTATTTTCAGTGTAAGCCAGCTCTCTTCATTTACATTTCCATTTCAGAATAAAAATGCAGAAAAACATTTATCAGAAGGATAAAACAAGATCTTCTTACATGCAAAAACATAAAATTCTGTGAATAAAATAAAGTGAACTTTAAATTATTGCTAACAGAGAGAGCAGCTTTGAAATTGCGATGAAAACATCAGGAATATCGAATACTAGGAAATATTGAGTAAGCGTAGAATTGTAAAATGTGATGCAATAAGCTTAAAGCTTTATTAACACGTGGTATGCATAAGTTGAGTTTTTGCTCTGAAATACTTGTAGAACACAGTTTGCAGAGTAGAGATTGAAAATTAACTCACCCAGTTGCAATTTTGTTTTTTTTCCTGCAACCCTTTTCTAACAACTCAAAGAAAATATAACTTCTCTTGGCATGAAGACTCAATCTTTTCATGTTCAATGATTCAAAATTCTTGAAATTATTAACAATTATACGATTTTATCTTAATTCCAACTAACATCCCTAAAAGCAGTTAAATGCATTAAAACTCAACAAATTCCACTGGCTAATTAATGCTGCTCATATTTATAATTTCCACGAAGTCAACAAATTATGATAGATAGAGCACTAGTTGAATTATAAGTGGCAACAAGAAGCCGCTTATTTCGAGAAAATCCTAACTATAAAGCCTACTAATACCAGCTCGAGCAATGTTTAACATGTTGCCTAAAAAGTATGTTAGTTGCTATCGAGGGTGGGCGCTACAAATTAGAATCGCTTGATTTGTTAACGATTCTTCTCTGTAGATAAAATTTCGCCGCCTTGGCGCTATGCATGTACAAATAACTCAAAATACTTAAGAATAGTTTTGAACAAACATAGTTTGCAAGGGAACATGAAGTTATGTTTTTTAATAAATTTTATGCATTATCATGCGCAACCAGTGCCAGGGGCGTGACTAGAGGCTAGATAGATAGACAGACAGACAAGTAGAGATGGGAAACATATGGTAAAAATCAAAGCAAGTGAAAGACATGTGAAGCGCAACGAATTTGGAGGTTTTTCTAGTTGAAAGATGTTAGGAAAAATTCCAATGAATCCAATATTCATTTAGTTTGAAAAAGAAGGAAAACGTTTTGTAAGAAAATCTTAATACTCTCGGTTCATCAAATCATCTTGATATGATATGATGTTCAATATCAAAATTAAACTTAAAAATATTGTTTATCTTGTGAATTTTCAACAACTTTTTTTCACCTGAATAGATCGGGCTGAATATTTTGTTATATTTTTTGGCACGGTTCTGAAAGTACATGTCATTTAGTACAAAAAATAGCCAAATATTGTTAAATTTTACTACTATTACAGTGACTACTATAGAGCACCTAAATTCTCGCTTTGGGAACTAATAGGTGTCCATGCCTGGACTACTCTTTTGGATACAATAAACAATGCGATCTAAAGTAACCTACCGCGCCCACTTCTCATATGCTATCATATTAAATTTAAGCGTTTTATCTTTGATTTTATTTAAGTTTAAATAAAGTCTGCGGAAGCAGGGTTGCCAACTCATTATATTTGACCCGAAAACTCCGGTTTTGAAGGGTTGATCTCCGTGCTCCGGGCCTGATATATTTTTTCCGACTTTCGTACATTTAGATTTTTTTGAACACGGGTGTGTACGGGCCAGAGGTCAAATTACTTCGTGCCCATGGGCAAAAGCAGAAGCATATTCCAAACGGAAATATAAGCGATAGACAGGTTCGTACATTTTAACCTGAAGCGTAAAAACCGAAATCAAAACATAGCTATCCTCTCCGATAGTCAAGCGATATCATAGGCACTGAAATTCCACCAGGTAAAAACTGCTGATGGAGTGTCTCGACAAACTTAACACGCTTAGGCTTCAAAATCGGGTCTGGATCCTTTGTGAACCAGGACACAAGGGTACAGAAGGAATCGAAATTGCTGTCGAATTGGCAAAGAAAAGAGCATCAACTCCCCTTGTTGGTCCGGAACCATTCTGTGGGAATGGCAAAGGTATCCTCTCTTTTTCAATAAAGAATGAGGAAGAAAAAGATACAGTAGTTTCGACTATGCCGTAACACAAGACGTAGAACTATTCAATTCGCTTTTGATGACATCTTTTTTAAAAAATACTTAGCAAAATATTTATTTCATACATCTGAGCATATGACCTTTAAAAGAGTGCCGGAAAGGGTTAATATAATTAACCGACCCCCATTACTTTTGCAAAAGAAACATTTTTTCTTTAGACACCTATTCCCTCCCACCACTCCTTAGGGGGGCTCCCATACAAATTTTATGGTTTTTGTATATTTATTCCATACACCTGAGCATTTGACCTTTAAGAGAGAGTACTTTTGCAAAAGGAACATTTTTGCCTTTGACACCTATTCCCTCCGACCACTCCTAAGGGGGGCTCCCATACAAATTTTATGGTTTTTGTTTATTTATTCCATACACCTGAGCATATGAACTTTAAAAGAGTGCCGGAGAGGGTTAATATGATTAACCGACCCCCATTACTTTTGCAAAAGGAACATTTTTTCTTTGGACACCTATTCCCTCCCACCACTCCTTAGGGGGGCTCCCATACAAATTTTATGGTTTTTGTACATTTATTCCATACACCTGAGCATATAACCTTTAAGAGAGTGCCGGAGAGGGTTAATACGTATGACCGACCCATATTACTTTTGCAAAAGAAAAATGTTTGCCTTCGACACCTATTCCCTCCGACCACTTCTTAGGGGGGATCCCATACAAATTTTATGGTTTTGTCGATAAAACCGGAAACTGTCGATAAATAGGTACCAAACTTAAGCAAATAAAAACATCAAAAGTTGGCTTTATATTTCATGTAATTGTGTAGAATTTATATAAGTTAGAGAGTTCAAACATGAATTTTTCTCCCAGTGAGGATCAAGCAGACCAACAAGTATTAACATCAACATTGTACGATCAGTACTTTAGGCACACAAAAGGCTCAAATTGTGACCTAAATATCGACACCTGAACACTATCAACCACCCTACTTACCTCCGAAAATGACGTATTCTACGTCAAAACAAAAAGACAAATACTGGAGAAGCACTCTAAACAACTCTTAGGGGCTTACTACCTAAAGAGATTGGAAAAATGCATGAAGCTTACAAAGAGTGCTCTAAGAAATATCACAGGACTGCTAACAGGTCATTGTAGGTTGAATTATCACCATACAAAACGGGGGATTCTTAGTGATGACACATGTAGGTTTTGCATGGAGGACGAAAAATCTGCGATACACGTCCTAGCACAGTCACCTCCACTTCTTCAAACATGACAGAAATATCTGGGTGACCACATTATACCAGATTTTAATGGAATCAAGAGATATCGGACATATACTAGCATTTATCTCAGAGATTGGACTAAAGGAAGTTCTTTGAGTTCATGAAGGGGCAAAATATATCTTAAGGTCGCAGTGCAGATCCCAACAATAATAATTGGGCGTGGCCAGAGGCATGGGATGTTGGTATCCTACATTAAGCACCAAAAATTAAATGGATTGGTCAGATGGGTTAACGGGTAAGGGTTAATGGTTGTCTCATACATTAACCAAATTTATTAGGCGACAACTGTCCCTGCCAGTGTTGGGTATATTTCAGCTAGTTACAATTTCTTTTTGGCTTTGAACCAGGATTCTAGGCGCAAAAAACCTTTATCGCCAGTTTGTCGCAAACGAACTTTGTTTGTCGTGATTAAAATCGTTATTTGTAATCATTTCAACAGTTGTCAAAATAATAGTCGGTTGTGAGAAACACGGCATTTAATTGCAGGAAATTAATTTCGTTTGTCATAAGCGCGAGTGATTTTTAAATTGCAGCAATTGAACAATTTGTTTTTCCCAACTGAAAACTTCGTTTGTTTTTCCCTTCGATGCAGAAACGCAACACTTATAGTTCAGAGTTACTTTTTAGACAAATTGTTACTTAATAAGCAAATTGGAAATTTGCTAAATACGCGGCAACCCATAAGAAGGACGGACATAGTGAGAAAGATAACACAGGCCGACAAAATTTGACAAACACTCTTACCCAGAAATCAGACTATAGTTTTCCAAAGGATTTTGACGCGCTGAACTTGAATCTGGCTTCGAAATTGCTCTATCACGTCAGGGTTTCGAGATATCCTAACCTAAAAGTGCAAAAAAATACCGTTTTTTCTCATTTTTGAGGTTATATAGCACGGCCGATCCTAGTTATTTTCAAAAATTATTGATAGCATCTCAAAGGGCTAGTCTTCCTCTTTAAAATGACGCCTAGTTTACTCAAATATCTTTTTTATTTCGCTGAGATATCGCATTTTGAAATTTTCATATACGTGGATTTTTCGAGGCCAGATTCGAATTCAGTGCGTCAAAATCCTTTGGAAAAGTATAGTCTGCTTTCTGGGTAAAAATTTTGTCGGCCTGTGTAATTTATATATAAGATATATTTCTAAGTTGAGGACAACTGAATATTCGGTTGCGGCAAATACAACTCGCAAACGAAGTGTAGTTGGTGAGTTTTTCAGTTGCGGTAAACGAAAAATTTCTTTGCGTGTAGGATTACACCTTTTCATCTGCCTTCGTCTGCCTTGGTTCAATGGGAGTGTTCCATTTGTAGGAAATAAATATAGCAGGAAAATCAAGAGTAGGATGTTCTAAGCATGTCCGAAAGTCGTTGAACATGTGAATTTGAATCGGGGACAATGCTTATGCCTTTACCTCATTCAATTTAAGTTCCTAAGCGGTCCTCTCTAAAAGCTTCTTTATCATCAACTATTCTTAAAGGCATTTTTTTAAAAAAAATCAAATAACATCAAAAACCGCTTCAAAATTTTTTGTATTCTTTGAATGTTAATTAATATATATGCAAAATTTGAAAATGATATCTTTTTTCCTTCTATGAAAAAAAATGCCCCAAAAAAAAGTTTTTTTTTTTAAATTTGTACCTATATGCCCCCTTAAATCAATTTAATGAAGTCAAATCGAAAAACGAGTTCTCAAATAAATTTCTAATGAAGTTATGTACGTACATTTTTTCTTGGAAATTTAACGTGTTAAATGCTTAACGTTTCGAAACTTGTTAAATCACTGGTTTGTGTTCTTGCTAACTTCAGAAAAGCTTTTTTGCTTTTTAAACGTAGCCAAATCTGAAAAGAGCTTTTTAATTTGAAGTTTATAATGTCAACAAATAAATTCTTTGACAAATTTTTTTATTTATATGAATTTTTTTATTTTTTAATTATTTCACCAAAAACAATTTTTTATTTCTTTCAAAGTATAAACAAACAAACTGACATTTTGAAACTAGTTAAGGCGGTATGAACGATCATGTTAAAAAAAGCTTTTTTTCGAGTAACGCTTTAAATGAAATCGGTTTGAACATGCTATAAAGCGCAGTTTCATAGACTAGCCGGGATTCGAATCCGGAATCTCTGAGATGACAGTCAAACACGCTATCACTCAACATTCAAGAGCCAAGAACATTCGCCATTTGAATTCGTTTTTAAGTAAATTTTTTCAAGCCTTTAAGATATCAAAAGTGTTCAACTCAAAAATTTATTTAAAAAACTGGATTAAAAATTCATATGCACATATTAGAAAAATTAATAGAATATTTTTTAAAATAGTTTGAAAAACTTTAAGAAGCTTCCTCAAAGCTTTACTCTCCTTAAAAGCATGTTCAAACCGACTTCATTTAACACGTTATTCGAAAAAAAAGCTTTTTTTAACATCATCGTTCAAACTGCCTTAACTTGTTTCAAAATGTCAGTTTGTTTGTTTATATTTTGAAAGAAATAAAAAATTTTTTTTTTAAAAATATAAAAAAAAATAAAAAAAATCACATACATTCAAAAATTCGTCAAAGAATTAAGAAAAATTTGTCAAAGAATTTATTTGTTTACATTCAAAACATCAAAATAAAAAGCTCTTGTCAGATTTGGCTGCGTTTAAAAAGCAAAGAAAGCTTTTCTGGCGTTAGCAAGAACACAAACCAGTGATTTAACGAGTTTCGAAACGTGTTAAATCATTTAACACGTTAAATTTCCAACAACAATTGTACGCATTTAACTTCATCAAAACTTCATTTCGGAACTGGTTTTTCGATTTAACTTCATTAACTCGATTTAACATAATTAACTGCTCGGTTTGAACATGCTATAACTCATTTCTTTCCCAAGATATTTGTTATCATACGAGTACATCCCCAAATTATTTCAAAGTGCACCACATGCATGTCCGTCACTGTCTGGCAGAATGTATTGGAATTCTTGATTTATGGTGAGCTGCTTTAAGTTGCATCCTCCTGCTGTCTGCTGCAACCAGCAACAATCAAAGTTTGGTGGGCGTATGTGTGTGCGAGTGAGTGTTTGTGAGAGTTGCCTTCGGCAGCAGATACTTTAACATTAGATGCGCGCCCAACATTTGATGGATCATTCGACCAACTGACAAAGCATCGGTTACGCATTCAAACTAATTTCAAATTTATTACGCTGCTCTGCTGCTTGTGGTCTCATTACATGGGGGGAAACAACGAAAATCAAACAATAAACATCAGCTGAAGTTTTTAAGAAAGGATAAAGACGAATGAAACAAAAAAAAAAAGAAGGAACGAAATCTGTTGCATCTTATATTTCAAAATAATTGATGCGCACTCAATCGCACCCTGACAACAACAACAACAAGAAGAGTTCTTTGCTGTGCAACCAACATGCCGCTGCTTTTGTTGCTGCTGCATGGAAAAGCAATTTTCCACGCTTTAGCCTGCAGTGGCGGAATCTATTTGTTTTCATTATCCGCAGCAAGAACACTTCTGTTGCTGCTGCTGCTGCTGATGCTGCAACAGCAGATGATCCTTCAGCTCAATATCACACCAACATTCAAGCAGATACACACTCACACGCCACACACACACAGCCACACACATACACAAGCGCACTACAAGCCCAACGACAACGGATTTTGCTGCTTTGTGATATAATGCTTGCGCATTATCCTTGCTTGCTGCTTGATTCCTTGACTCCGGATAGCAGACATTGGCATTGAAAATTCCTTGCAATGTCTTGAACATAGCTGCATGCATTGCCGCTTGCCACCCCGTACACAGCCAGCCAGACAGCTACAGACACCAACCGTCGCATGAATATAAAAAAATATATATTCCTTGGGTTCACCGCAATGTTCAGCATTCCTTTTCCTTGTTGTTCATTGTGCCTGTGGTTGGTTGTTCTCTCAGCTTCTTTACGTTTCGCTATGTGTTAATGTGCGTGTGTGTGCCGAGTGCTTGTGTGCATAATTGAGTGTGCATTTTTATTATTTTCATTTCTTCTATTATTATTATTTTTATTTTTATTGTCATAATGAAAACGAATTTTAATGCATTTTCATGCAACCGTGTTAATTTTGATTGCTTTTGTGATTATATTTTGTTCTTCTTAAAAATGCACGAATCTCAATACGCTTTGTTGGAGTTCTCTGCAGTTTTTCCGGCATCTTTTGCTTGTTCTGCTTCTTCAACTTCTAGCGCTTTGTATTAGCTGCTTAAAAGAAGTTAAGACTTTGTGTGGTTCCCATGGGTTGCCCTGAGCTGCCGTATAATGCCGTCTGGCAGTTCTTTGATACTCTTTCATTGTGGTGATTATCTTAGCAGACGACTTTTATTGTTAGTTAAAGCGAAAATTTGCTGCTTTTCCATCCATGATAAGCATTAAATTGAAGATACATGCAACAAAAGAAAGTAAAATTTAACAAAAAATTAGCCAATAAATTGAAGGGTTAGTTTTTTGCGTAAAGACTAAATGAAAAAAAAATGATTTTAAAAATTTCGATACTGAAATAGAACAAGAAAATAAAAGTTTAAAAAAAAACATATTATATGGGACACTATCTAAAAGAAAAATATTTTAATTTTTTTTTTGTGTGTTTTGTTTTTTTTTTATATGAGATATAGGCGACTAGAAATAAAAAGTATTCAACTCAGCGATAGATAGAGAATGTATGCTATCAATATATGCCAACATCAGAACTAAAAAGAATTATCCAGTTAGAAAAAAACTAAAATTTTCAAGTGAAAAAGTTCATTTTTCAAGGTTCATTCTTCGGTATAAAACAGTGATAGTTAGTTAATGGGTTTGCCCTCTACTGTTACAGTCATAATAGTCATAATATCTTTATAATGTAAAATAAACCATTTTCCTGTCATGTTCATTATGTTAGGCATAGTTATATTAGATATTGATTCTATAAGCATGTTAATTTGAATTATTTTTGTAAAACCAACTTTCAAATTTAGAAAAAATCGAACCCCTGCGGTTTTTTTTAAAGGCTCTAAAATAAAATTATAAAACCTAATTTTCTTTCTTTCAATACATTTATAATTGTATTGAAAATAATTCCAGAACTTACCTTTATCACCGTGATCTACATTATCAAAAACTTGAAACTCGAAAAATTATACCTACAACATTTTGAGTTATTAAAAATTTTCTTGTTGTTTTTATTTTTCTCATCGTTCTTTTATTTTTTTTTTAAGTTTGAATCAAGGATTTCATATGTTAAGCCTATTCAGTCAAGGCTGCCTTGGTTTGAAAATGGGATGATAGATTAGTGGGAAGGAAACATATGTAGGATAATCTTAGCATGGTGGAAACCGTAGAAACATGTGAATTTTTAATCTGAGATAATATTTTTCTTCAATACCAAAATAATTTTGGAGTGGATTAAATTAATTGGAAACCATCTATTAAATTTTGCGTAATCAGTCGCATGCAAATTTTATCTCAGATGGCTGTCTACTTTGGTCTTCCAAAAACTTTTTCTCTACCTTGTCAATCCACTACAGTTAATTTTTAATAAATTTTATTAAAGATTTAATTTTTTATAGTATATCTAAAAAAATATATACTTTTAAATCTTACAGTACAAAGAATTAAGCGAATAATTGACCGATTTCGAAATGATCAACAATTAGAAAAATCTATTTGATAAAATTTACAGCATGACATCGTCCTTGTCATTCGATATTAACGAACCTTTCAGTCCATTCTGAATGATGCTTTCTATAGTTAACAAGGAGTTTTTTGAAGAATTTGACAACGTTTCTCATTCTTATTGTAGTTTGGTTTCAATCATAAATCCAAAAATGGACTGAATGAAAAATTTACATTCATGACTAGAATTTTTGTCTTCTCTGATTAATAGAAAAATAGATATGGTTTTGTAAATATTTAAAATTATAATTCTCCGCCAGTCATAGTTTCACCTGTAGTCTCACAAGCTAGCATTCTGGGTAAGTTTTTATAAATGTTAATCATAAATGATATCACTCATGCTGTTTAGCACTCATATATTTACTATTTGCAGATAATCCAATGATTTTGCGAAAAAACATCAATTGGTCAGATTTCTTTCTTATACAGCCAGACAAAAAAACAGTTTATAAATGGTGTGTAAAAATTATATTTTTTTTTTCATTCAAGTCGCCCCCTACATCTCCATACGTTTTTTGAAAATATTAATTTTTGATGTAAAATTTTGCGTTGGTGCGTCAATTGGATTTCATCATTCCTAAGAAGTTTTCAGTATGAATACCTTTTATGTTGCTAATCTATATCTATATCTATATCTATACTATTATATAAAATGAACATTTTTTGTGTCCGCAAAACTCCAAAAGTACTGGTCCGATTTTTTTGAAATAAGTTTTAAAAAAAAAGAGCGTTGGCTGTGTCGTGGACACACCCGTAAGTTTTGACGTGACGGTGTTTCTTTATACTCCTATTTCATGTCCAAACTCTTGTTCTAATCCATGACCAAATTTTTGACTTAATCAAATATACCGAATCCCTTTCCTAGTTTAAAAAGGTGTGTCTTAGTTTTTGTCCTAATCCATATCCAAATTCATGTCATTGTCCTTTTCCAGTTTCATTGTGTAATTTTGTTGTTTGTGAGCAGTGAAATCGTAACTAACTAGATTTTTGTTGTTGTTGATATTGATGTTGATGTTGATGTTGATGTTGATATTGATGTTGATGTTGGTGTTGATGTTGATGTTGATGTTGATATTGATATTGATGTTGATGTTGATGTTGATGTTGATGTTGTTGTTGATGTTGATGTTGATGTTGATGTTGAAATTGATGTTGATGTTGATGTTGATGTTGATGTTGATGTTGATGTTGATGTTGATGTTGGTGTTGATGTTGATGTTGATGTTGATGTTGATGTTGATGTTGATATTGATGTTGATGTTGATGTTGATGTTGATGTTGATGTTGATGTTGATGTTGATGTTGATGTTGATGTTGATGTTGATGTTGATGTTGATGTTGATAATGACGTTGATGTGAATGGTTATGTTGATGTTGATATTGATGTTGATGTTAATGGTTATGTTGATGTTGATGTTGATGTTGATGTTGATGTTGATGTTGGTGTTGGTGTTGGTGTTGGTGTTGGTGTTAGTGTTGGTGTTGGTGTTGGTGTTGGTGTTGCTGTTGGTGTTGATGTTGGTGTTGATGTTGATGTTGATGTTGATGTTGGTGTTGGTGTTGGTGTTGGTGTTGGTGTTGGTGTTGGTGTTGATGTTGCTGTTGGTGTTGATGTTGGTGTTGATGTTGGTGTTGGTGTTGGTGTTGGTGTTGGTGTTGGTGTTGGTGTTGGTGTTGGTGTTGGTGTTGGTGTTGGTGTTGGTGTTGGTGTTGGTGTTGGTGTTGGTGTTGGTGTTGGTGTTGGTGTTGGTGTTGGTGTTGGTGTTGGTGTTGGTGTTGGTGTTGGTGTTGGTGTTGGTGTTGGTGTTGGTGTTGGTGTTGGTATTGGTGTTGGAGATGTTGTTGGATTTGGAGTTGGTGCTTTTCGTTTAACTTTTTTTTTTGCTTCCCCATTGGTTGAGCTCTAATTTCAATTAATCCAGCAAAAGTGATGCATATGCGTCACATTAGGCGGTTCCCTGGGGGTTTTTGACACGCCGTAAAATTTTTTTTTTATTTTTGTCATATGCCCGAAGACCTCACCTTTGTTTTCGTTCCTTAAAATTTACCGTTGCACCAGTAGTCACAGAGTTAAAAATCCATGCAACGTTTTTTCATGGCTGTAGCATTTTTACTACATTATGTGATTGCATCCCTGAAATCATGACAACAAAATTTTTTTTGTAATTTAGTTGTGAAGCGTAATAACACATCCCTGCTGTCGTTAAACAAAATTTACTGTAGCACTCCTCCTGAGTGAGTAATAATTCAATGAAACGATATTACGTTTCTGTTACATAAGCTGCTATATTCACGACCTGACGACGCCGGAATTTTTTTTTTATTTTTATCGTTAAGCCATGTATAAAAACTTTATTTTCCTTTTTACACTTTTATCGTAGGTTATATACTCATTGAGTAAAAATTCAATGCAACGCCGCTGCATGAATGTTGCGTTATCGATCTTTGAGCGGCTCTCTAAGCGTCCTTATGATGTCAGAAATTTTTTGTCTAATTTTGTTGTGAGGGCTTCCAGTAGGCGTTTATTGGCGTATCGTATCTTTAATCCTAGCACTAATACTCAGCGAGTAATAATTCCATGTAACACATTTTCAGTTGCGTTGCTTACGCAGCTCCCACTACATCCCTATGCCGTATTAAATTTTTTTTTTGTTTTTTTAATATAGCCAAAGAATTAACCTTTACGGTCATACTATTTTTTTAATCATAGCTCTTATACCCAGCGAGTAACAATTCAATGAAACGCAGATGAATTTTTAAAAAATTCATTTTTTAACTTTTTTGGAAACTAGAGGAGTATAACGTAACTTCGTCACGTCAATATTACGTATGTGCTACAAAAGGTTCATTGGTTATTTTCTTTTCGAAATTTCAATAATAAGTATCTTTAATTAAAGTGTTAAGTTTTTTAAAAAATCATCCACAATGCCATGCATTGCTTGATCGTTAGCTTTTCATGCGTTTGTGCTGTGAGAGCCTCAATAAAATGCATGTCGCTCTCTACTATACTCTTTTTGTTCTCAGCAAGCACAAAACAACAAAACAAACAAACAAATACATATACATACATACTTTGCTGCGCTTAAAGCTAATTGGATCGAAGTACATTCTAATATGTTGAAAGTAGTTTTGATCAGGTGAATTAATCTAACACAGTGTTGTTAAAAGGGGATTCACTGACCACCTTTAGCATGTTGAGGATTTTTTTGATGAGAATGAGATTCAATCCGACTTGATGTATGTATGTATGTATGTATGTATGTATGTATGTATGTATGTATGTATGAATGTATGTGTGTATGTATGTATGTATGTATGTATGTATGTATGTGCGTATGTTTATTTGTTTCGCTGCATGCAACTTTTCTACACATGTTTTGACGGTGGTTTTCCTGTAATTTATAAATGAACAAAAGGAACAAACGGCTGACTTTTTGCTTTGTAGAATTGACATTGTGTGATTCAATAAGTTTTTTTTATAAATAAACAAGAGAACTGGGACGGACATAGGGAAATGGGTTATGGCTTCGACCACACAAGTCAAATTTTTGATATTGAATAGCTTTGGAACTAAACGTCGCATGCCAAAGTCTTTCTACTGGAAAACTGGTATGTGCATTGGAAAAGGGGGTGTGGTCCGATTCTCTATACAGAATAGCTAAGGAAGCTAAAATCACAGGACATTGAAACTCATAATGGAATTGTCACCTGGGAGTGATGTTCTGCTACTGGGAAACTGTAACGGGCAGTGGAACATGAGCGTGGTGTTAGACTAAGGGACTAATAAAAGTTTTGAATTTACTTATTATTTCCAATATGGGTGCAGCAACGCGCGCCAGGTATCGCTAGTATATATATATACATATCTGACGTTTTGGACGTGTTCAAAAGTCTTTTATTCTCTTTTCTTTAGATCTTTTCAATTTCGATATTCCTTTCCGTCATATAATGGACGATATTCACTTAATCGTTTAAAATTTTATATTGTCAAAAATCTTTTATTTTTGATTTAATATTCCTCTACCTCGTTAAAATCTTACTCTACGCTTACTGCGCTTACTGCCTCTACGCTTACTGCGTAAGTTTTTCACACTGTTTGTAGGAGGCGTGGTATTTTTTCTACGCCTTACCTCTGGAGTCGATTAAGTGATCTCCGATTGTACGTCTTCAGGATTCCAGCCGTAAATATGAAGCTATCGTAATGAAATTTAGTATGTAGACTTTTATTTAAAAAAAGAGAATGATTAAATTTGCAAAATGCGCCAAATCTGATGAAAATATCGCCTCAATATGGAGTGACTCTACCAAAATGATAAAATCTCGATCAAGCTGAAGATAATGCTTAGTTTTCTAGTATTTAACAAGTATATTGTTTTTTTTAAATATAAATTATTAAGTTTCAAATGGCTGGAACCATTGGACATTCCATGCTTGTTTTCAGATAATGTAATCGGACAAAATCATGGTGATCGTTACTCTATTAAAAATATTTCTATACTCTTGAAAAATGTTACAAAATGCCCACAAATATTCAAATAATATTTATCTCCTGGAAATTATTTTGTTTAAAAATAATAAAAAAAAATGAAAAAAAAAAATGAATATATACCTTATGCTTACCTACATATGTATGACTAACCGGTAAAACCCCGGTAAAATATTGAAACCGCAAATTTCTTGACACACATTTTTTCATAATCACCTAGTAGTTTCCTACACGCAAAGGTGACGGTAGAACAGAAAAATTAATTCAATTGAAAAAACTTTCGGTGTTAGATGGAAATTGAACCCGGGTTCTTTGGCGTATGGGTCACGAACTCTACCCACTGCACCACGGCCGCCACATTTAGTTGCGGAAAATTAATTTCATTTGTCATACACACGAGTGATTTTTAAATTGCAGCAATTGAAAAATTTGTTTTATCAAACTAAAAACTTCTTTTGTTTTTCCCTTCATTGTATAAACACAATGCTTATAGTTCAGAGTTACTTTTTGGACAAATTGTTACTATTATAAGCAAATTGGTAATTCAATCCAAACAGATCCAATTCCACCTTTAGAAACTTCAGAAGACTACCATATATAAAACATATTTTTGTCATAATCCGGTTGCAACTAACGTTAAATAAAATTAGCAAAATTTATTAAAAAAAAATAATTAGCAATTAATACAGAATAATAGTAGTGTTCTCGGTAAATTAAAAGTCATTTACAATTTTGGCTTTAAATTAAAATTTTCCGATAAATGTTTACTTCTCATTCAACAAGATATAAGTAAAAATTCTATAATTATGAATTTTTCCTAAAAGTTTTAATTTTTGGAATCCATTAGAAGCTACTATTTTTATTATATAATAACGACATCTTCAATGTTCATCTTCTTTCGGATCTTTAGAAGATCTTTAGTCATACTACAAAACCGTCTATATATATAGTATAGCTCCAAGTGTTTCTGAGTTGTAAATGGTTTTTGTGAAGACTAAATTTTTGAAGTTGGCGTCCGTGGTGTAGTTGGTTAAAGTGCGTGGCCGCTATGTCAACAAACTTTGGAGACCCAGGTTCGAATCCCAGCAGCGACAGAAAATTATTTGAATTAAAATAGTTTTTCTGTACGGCCGCCACCTCTCTGCAGACAATTTCAAACCTCAGAGAGTAATCAAAATGCCATGTAAAGCTTCTTGAGAAAGAGAACATTCCGTTCATCGCCGTTCGGAGTCGGCGTTAAACATGTAGGTCCAGTTCTCGGTCAGTTGTGTACAAACTTAATAACACGCACAATACAATTGATCATAAGAAGCTAGGTCAAAGTCCTTTCAAGGGCTGAAATGGCCAGTTATTTATTTTTCTTTTTTAAATTTTTGAAGGAGATGCACGTATATGAATATATCTGAGTCTCCAAAGAATGACAAAGAGTTGTATTGATGTCAGAAAAGCAAAATAAAAACGTTGGTTATATCAGATTTTAAAAGTAACAATACTGTTTTAACTTCATAGGGTTATTTTTTGAACAACCATAAAATTATCAAAAATTTGGTAACATTGTCACTTAGTTACACGCTCCAAGCGTTGATTAAATTTTCCCGAGGCCCAACAATCAATAGGATCAATTAAAAATAAATCTTAATTGTTGCTTAAATATTCACATAATTCAATTGAGGCCCGGCTTCAGCTTTGAATGAAAATTAATTGCTTTAGCTGCAATAAATCTCAAAATGTAAAGATGTAGCTATTGACAAATGTCAAACGCGATGATCGATGATCAGTGACAAGATTAAGTGGTACCCTAAGGACGGGGAGAGAGAAACGTAGAGATGGAAGAGGAGGCAACGAACAACGTACACTGCTGGCTGACATATGACACCAAAAATATTTCAAAATCGTTGAAAGATATTCTTGGAAGGAACAACAGATCGCTTGCAGATCATGTGATGCAATATAATAAAGTGGATCAATTGCTCAGAGCATAAGGATGCGAAGGCTATTAACGAAAAGGACGAACAACTGTTGAAATGTATGTACTTAAAAAGCAGCACTTAAAACTAGCAGGCGTTTCAGTTGTTGTTGGTGTTGTTTTTATCTTAGAGCTAGTCCTGGGTTAACGAGTGCTCGTTAGTGTAACAAAATATTTAAAATTCTCAAAAAACACAAAAGAAAAAAATACAAATCTTAAGATATCAAGGGTTGCATGACAAAAGCAACAACAATATTAAGATAGCATATCGTTCTAAGCGTGTTAAAAATCAAGGATTAGTTAGGATAGTTTGAATATTTTAAAAAACGCCGAGCTGGTTTTAATGTCGCCGAAGATTTATTTTGATTATTTTTTTTTTTTTTTTTTGTATTTTTTGTACATTTTCTGTTGTGTTGTTTTGTTTTAAAGAAGTGTTACAAATTTTAAACCTTTTTAACGACTGTCAGATTTTGTTGGCGCATCATTATAAGGCACACAATTTTGACTAGCAGCGATTTTTTTTTTTTTGTGCCTTTTTTATGACTTTTGAACCATTTTTGTGTAGGTAGTTGAGACATGGAAAACCTTTTTCTACACCGAGTAGTAGTAGTAGTAGAAGAAGACGAAGCAGCAGTTAATTTATTTTCAAGCTATTCGTGGCTCATCATCATCGTTGCTATGTCTGTTTTTCCTTTGCTTCTCTTTAAAGAAAATTTAAACTCATTGGTTATGGTTGCGGCAACATTCCGTAGGGATCTAGCCATTCGTACCTACCTAAATTGGAAATTTATTACTTGTTACTTTTAACGTCATGTTTTCTGTTACTTTATTTCTTCACTCACTCTCGCTCGACTCGACTTGACTCTTTGCCTGTGCATTTTTAATACTAGGCGCGGCCTTACATAATTCCATTAAAATTAGAAAACTAAACATTAAGAACAAAACAGATAGGAAAATAATTTTTGGTTGGACTGAAACTGAAACTAATTTTTAATTCCCAAAGTCATGCAGGAAAACATAAATAGTTAAGAGCCCAAAAAGGAGCTGAAGGCGAAGTAGGAGAAGAAGAGCAGCAATAGCAGAAGCGGCTATACAGGCCATCACAGCATATGCTGCATGGTAGCCATAATGCTAAAAAGGTGTTTCGTATTTTGTAATTTATTTTCAACATGCTTAGATAGAAAAAAAAAAAAAGAAAAAAAAAGTTAGAAAAGTGGTAACATTTGAGCCAGCGTAGGCTAGGCTCAAAGTGTTTGTGCTGTGGCATGCCATATGGCTTGGCTATGTTTATGTTGTGGTTCATCTCTTGACCTTGTATGCCTGCCATTGAAATTTTTAATCATTTCGGTTTTTATCTAAATTGCTTTCTCGTTAGTTTTGTGTTTTTTTTTTTTTTTTTTTTGACACATTTAAATTGATGGAATTTGTAATATAAGCTCACTACCTTAATAGAAGATTCTTGTAACTGGTTGTAAGTTTAAAGTTTTTTAGTTGCTTAAATCATTTAAAATTACTTTAAAAAAAAAGTTTAAAGAGTTTGAAAAACACTCAGAAACTTTGCCTTTCAAGCAATCAACTGAGTTTAACTTAAGGTCAAAGTGTCTTAAACACGGCCTTTTTTTTAACTTTATTGCTTCCCAAGTAGCTGGTATAGCTTTTCACTTGCCTGACTATTCGACTAGTCGTGCTGCATCCTAGACGTAACACAAAAACGCACTTAGCGTAGGTCTTGCTCTAGCCTTAAGCGGCTTATGCCTACTTAAGTCCACCGACTTAAGTTCACTGGCTTAAGAGTCCTTGACACTGAAGTCAAACCAGTGTGTGCTGCTTAAAATGAAAAAAATTCCATGAATAAGTTAAAATATTGTCACACATGCTAAAACTAACGCTTCGGCATCATCATCAACACCGTCATCATCATCATCATCATCATCATCATCATCATCATAACCACCATCATATACATCATCAATAACATGATCATCAACCTCTACTTTTTAAGTGCCTGCATGTTAAAAAGGTTGAATTACAAAAATTTGTCTCTCAAGTTCTTGAGAGTGTGGAGAGTACCTACCATATAAATATGTTGAGTATTAAAGAAATTTTAGAATTAGATGCACCTCCAACAAGGATTTCTAGCTAAAGTAATAGTTGTTTATTTTTTTTTTTTTTTTCTAAAAATTTACAGCTACATGAAGGAGGTTGCTTGTTCTTCTCTTCAGCTTGAAGATTTATTAACTTTTAAGTCATAAATTGTACATACGACTGGAAATCGAACCAAAATGTAACATTCTTTTATTTCAACGACATCGGCATCTTAGAAGAGCAGCTGGCTCTCTGGAAAATGTTCATTCACAAACGACAACATTGACAAATTCTATTTTGAAATCGAATTATTTGTAGATTTTGAAATCTTTACAAGGGTTACTTTTGAGGCCATTCTAAATTTTATTTATTTTTTTAGACTAAACCAATAACCAGGAGATACAATCTATAAATACGAAAGCATTGTGTTTATTTAGAACAAGTGTGACACCTCTAGTATATCAACTAACACAGGGGTAGAAAGATGTATAGGGTCGGTGAATATTTCTTTTAAATCTCACAGGAAGATTGTTTCACAATTTCACTCTGCCGAAATATTCGGTAATATGAGGTACTCACATTGAGGCCTTGAGGGCTAGGGCTAGGGCTAGGTCTTGAGGGCTTGAGGCTTAGGGCCTATGTCTTGAGGTATAGGGGTGAGCTTAATGAGCTGCGCGAGTGGACTAGAAAACACACGAGCTGATGACGTCAGGTCAGGCCCGTAGACAAGGGGGGGGTTTTTAGGGTTAAAACCCCCCCCTTATGGTCTAAAAAGTATAAAAAAATAATATATTAGCATTAATATAACTTTGCCGATGTGCGAATACTTGCTGCACGTGCGTCTTTTTTCGCTCAAAATGCAAACTGCAAGTGTAAACAGCAACAGCGAAAACATCAACATGCTTAAGTATCGAAAAAAGTTCGATACATTCAATTGAACTTTGTCTAAGAATTTACTGCGTTAACAGGTGTTACGTGAAAGTGGTGAAATTTTGATTGAGATTCGTTAGATAAGTTTAAGAGTTTCTATTGTTAATTTTACTGTGCCAAAACTACAAAAATTATTCTACTTAATTGGCTGCAGAAACCAGAAGTAAAAAAGGCTAGAACGTTGGAAAGTAAGTGCTTGATTTAAATGATTTTTTTTCCTTTATCAATGCGGAAATGTATTAAAAAGTTGCCGAATATTTCTGAATGTTTAAAAGCTGTGTTTTTTTTTAGCGTATTTGCATTGATTGAATATTAATGGATTAACTTTTTGCTTGATGCGGAATCGACAAAATCCGAATAATATTATATTTCATCTGTATTGCAGAAAACGTTCAAGAAACTTTGGAATCTGAAAAGTCTTCAGAACTTCCTTTGTAACCTGCAGTTGAAGGAAGCTTTAATGTTGACAGCTATGTGGAAAGCGGTAGTACAAGTTGTGGTATTAATATTTTACTTTTAATGTTTATAACTCTAAGTTTGTGTGTATGATTATATAAATTGTTCCAGAAATATCATTTGATTCATCAGAACTGCCTCCGACTTCGAGAGTATATCAATGTCCAAATAACGATATTTCCAAGTTGATGAGCAATATTTCCGACTCGAACCGCCTTGAAATTTTTCAAAGCATTTATGTGCCTCCACCAAATTTTAATTTTCCTGCCAGCGGTTCTCGCAAACTCCGATTTAAGCATTCTTGGTTGAACCGTTGGCATTGGTTGGTTTACTCCAAATTGGATCACAACCTACCAAGAGAATTTACCGAATGATAATAAAAACTTTTTAAATAAAATTTTCTAACCTTTTCATTGTGGCCTTTACAAAAGTCAGGAAATACAAGAAAATGTCGTTATTCTAATCGTGGTTATTTTTATATAGAATTTTGAACCGATATAAGTTTGCAAGTAAATTATTAAAATAATAATATAAGATGCTTAATTATCGTCATTTTAGAAGTTTGTCTTGAAAATTTTATTTTTTTAGCGTCTTTCTGTATTCCAAAATGACAGTGCAACGATATATATTGCCGAAACACATTGAGCTAAAAAAACGACAGTTTTGAAATGATAGAACACACTTTTTTATGTTAAATGGGTGTGCATCCTTAAGCATAGATTGCAGTGTCAGAGCGGACGCTGTGTTATTAGAATTAACAAAAAAATAAAAAGACTTTATCTATATATATAAAAATCAAATGCGTGTGCGGTGGTCTTGCTAAGGCTCAGATGTGGTTTAGAAAGAAAGAAAATTACAAAAACTTCAAGGAACGACGGAAAAATCGAAATTGGTAATTTTGTATGGGAATTGCCACATCATACAACTTTAAATAGCCAACAAATCTTAACGGTTGGACAGATTTAACTCAAATTTGGCACACACATTACTTGAATCCTAGATTAGGTAATGGCATACTTGGTTTTTACAACGCCCCTTCTTCTGCCCCTTTACAAGAAACGTAAATTATCCTACTAGCGTACTTTTTTAGCGAAACTGTGCGTCTAAATAATTAAAAGAAAATTCTGTCAAAAAACATTCACATATCTTCAAAATTGTACAAAAGTTTAGTACAGCGTCTTTTCCTAATAACTTCGTTTCCTTAGAATAACAAAAAACTATCAGAAATTCGTATTTCTTACTTTCGATGAAAATAACTCCGTTTTTTTTAATATATTTCATCCAATTTCTTTTCGTTGATAAATTAAATTTAAGCACTTAATAAACCATATTTGAAGAAAGCTCCAACGTATTCATTTTGTACTCCAAAAATCACAAAAGCTGTCATTTCAATAAATAAAAAAAAACTTTAAAAAAATTATTTGTTTGCCAATTGTGAGGATCGATCCTTGGACCACCGCATGGCTTCAAAACTAATAGTTGAGCTGACTATTTTTATTCAAATTGAAATGTACTAAAAAAATGTTCTAATAGAATTCGCAATAAAATGATATGACAGCACAATCTTTTGAATTCGAATAATAGCAGCCTATTACATTCCGTGTTAATATGGGATATTGGAGTGTTTCATTCAATCAATAATTGAAATTCGATTGGCACCATTTGTTATCGATCATGAATGTTCGATAAAAAATTAATTTCGGGTGGAATCGTGATTGCTCGAATTTAGGGCGGGACGAAGCTTGCCGGGTCCTCTAGTATAAATATATAAAATAAGCAAAAATAAAGTTAATTAATTTTTGTTTTATGTATTTGGTGTACAAAAATGTTTTAAAGTGTTTTTTTTTCAAGTTTGTCGCTTTATTGTGAAAAATTTGTTGTAAATTCATTTTTCAAAGTATTGTCCATTTCTAGCCACTGATTTTTCCCATCTTTCTGGTAATTATATAAAAAATACCTTTCCATTTATCGATATCAAATAATATCGATTTTTTATATTAAAAAACGATCTTTTTTTAATCCAAACCCCCCCCTTAGGTAAATCCTGGCTACGGGCCTGCGTCAGGTCATATATCTCCTTTGAACACTCCACATGATAGTAAGGCTAAGGCAACCAACATTACATTAATGACGAAGAGAATTGAGAGAAGATGAAATATGTTCATTCCCTTACATATATATATATATATTAAGGCGCCTCACTATCTATGGAGGAAAAAAAAGTTGACCGGGTCCCCTCCCCCCCCCTCAAAATCAACTTTGGTCTACGTTATAATGATTCCCCAAATATTTCGGCTCTAACGATAGCCGTCAGCTAGCTAGAATGGTTCGAAAAAATCTCTAAAAATCGCGTTATTCTTGCGAAGATGAGTTGTAGTGTTTTTTTTACACCACACAATGACACGAACGATCGTTTGAGTGCTCAAAACTATTCCCTTCATTCTGTATCACGAAAAAGCACACCAACGATAAGCAAGAGATTTTTGAATGCAAGAAAGTATTGCTGATTTCGTTTTTGACGTTCGTGCCTCGTTTCGTGATAGCGAATGATGGGTATAAAATGCAAATTTCAAAATTTTCAGACTTTTTGCTACTGTTTTTTTTATGTATCTATAATTCTTTTTGAGATATAAGGGTCGAAATTAAAAACATTTTTTTTCTGCGCAGGTTTTTTATATTCAGTAATTTTTAGCATCTCTGGAATGATCCTGTTTATAAACGGTTGAAGATTTTTGGTTGCGGTTTTTTTTCTATATACGAATGGGATATAATTCAATGATCAATAGTGCCAAAATTATAATATCGCTTGTAGTGCGATCATAGGAGCAACCTAGTTGTACCGCAACGACGTTTTTTGATGATATAAAAATCACAAGAACCCTAATAAAACTCGATAGCGAACTGCTTAGTCGCTTCAGTAAAATTCTAAGCGCCATAAACTTTCGACATCTATTTGATGCAGAAAAATTTGGAAAATGTTCTCTTCTCACAACTCTGAATTTGTATAACGCCTTATATGGCGAATCGAGATATCTTACTTCAACCATACATAATGATTTATTTAATGGAGACACTATAATAAACCAACACTTTTTTGCTAGTGGAGAGTTAAAGGAGGAGGTCCAGGAGGCAAAAAATTAGGAATACAAAAATTTCAGGTTATCCATTACCTGGAAAAATAAAAGGAATAATCAGAACATGGATCTCAGCACTATGTTGAAGGTTTCTTCTGATCCTCTAATAACCTCGGTTAGGAGTTTAAACAAAAAATAATAATATTGTGACAGCTCGTTAGCTGAAATAGAAGACTTGTTAAGAAAGCAGATATTTCTTCAAATTTATAAAATAAAGTTTAAAAATTATATTATTTCATTCTTAGCTGTTTTTTTATGATTACAGCCATTCCAAATTAAACGCATCAAAAAAACGTAAATTACGGGTTGATCACCTCCGATTTTGCTCAAACTTTCAGAATTGAATCTTCTCATGAAATAAAAACACTAATTTGAGTAAGAACATGTTTACATTTTTTTCAAGTTTTTACGTAACATTCAAATTTCGTCAAAATGGGAGAAAAAGTGAAATTGCCTTACTCTTGAAAAATCACATATTCAACAAAACTAACTCGATTTTTACGTTTGAGATATTTTCGAAAAGACAATAAATAGCTGTTTTTTTTTTAAAATATAAAAAAATCAAAAATTTTTTTTAAGTTTCTTAACTTCAAGGTCAAATTTTGGAAGTCATAAAAATAAGATTTTCCCCACTTTAAAAATTGAAAAAAAATATTTCCAGAAAGTTCATTTTGTTACCTTTCCATCTGCCAAAAATCATGGGGGTGTCTATTTTAATAATTTATTTCATATTTTTTAAACGGCCACCTATGTACCATACTACTTCCATACAACCATACTATGTACATTAGACTGTACCTCAAAAAAAAGTGCGCCGTATACCAGCGAATATGACGCATTTTTGCAAGACAATTACGAGACAAATGAACTTTCTGAAAATATTTTTTTTCAATTTTTAAAGTGGGGAAAAATCATATTTTTATAACTTCCAAAATTTGACCTTGAAGTTAAGAAACTTAAAAAAAAAAAAGAGTTGGCTGTGCCGTGGACACACCCGTAGGTTTTGACGTGACGAAGTTTCTTGCTGTTGTTGTTAATGTTGATGTTGATGTTGATAATGATGTTGATGATGTTGATGTTGATGTTGATGTTGATGTTGATGTTGATGTTGATGTTGATGTTGATGTTGATGTTGATGTTGATGTTGATGTTGATGTTGATGTTGATGTTGATGTTGATGTTGATGTTGATGTTGATGTTGATGTTGATGTTGATGTTGATGTTGATGTTGATGTTGATGTTGATGTTGATGTTGATGTTGATGTTGATGTTGATGTTGATGTTGATGTTGATGTTGATGTTGATGTTGATGTTGATGTTGATGTTGATGTTGATGTTGATGTTGATGTTGATGTTGATGTTGATGTTGATGTTGATGTTGATGTTGATGTTGATGTTGATGTTGATGTTGATGTTGATGTTGATGTTGATGTTGATGATGATGTTGATGTTGATGTTGATGTTGATGTTGATGTTGATGTTGATGTTGATGTTGATGTTGATGTTGATGTTGATGTTGATGTTGATGTTGATATTGATGTTGATGTTAATGGTTATGTTGATGTTGATATTGATGTTGATGTTGATGTTGATGTTGGTGTTGGTGTTGGTATTGGTGTTGGTGTTGGTGTTGGTGTTGGTGTTGGTGTTGGTGTTGGTGTTGGTGGTGGTGTTGGTGTTGGAGTTGTTGTTGGTGTTGGTGTTGGTGTTGGTGTTGGTGTTGGTGTTGGTGTTGGTATTGGTGTTGGAGTTGTTGTTGGATTTGGAGTTGGTGCTTTTCGTTGAGCTTTTTTTTGCTTCCCCATTGGTTGTGCTCTAATTTCAATTAATCCAGCAAAAGTGATGCATATGCGTCACATTAGGCGGTTCCCTGGGGGTTTTGACACGCCGTCAAATTTTTTTTTTATTTTTGTCATATGCCCAAAGACCTCACCTTTGTTTTCGTTCCTTAAAATTTACCGTTGCACCAGTAGTCACAGAGTTAAAAATCCATGCAACGTTTTTTCATGGCTGTAGCATTTTTACTGCATTATGTGATTGCATCCCTGAAATCATGACAACAAAATTTTTTTTGTAATTTAGTTGTGAAGCGTAATAACACATCCCTGCTGTCGTAAAACAAAATTTACTGTAGCACTCCTTCTGAGTGAGTAATAATTCCATGCAACGATATTACATTTCTGTTACATAAGCTGCTATATTCACGACCTGACGACGCCGAAATTTTTTTTTTATATTTGTCGTAAAGCCATGTATAAAAACTTTATTTTCCTTTTTAAACTTTTATCGTAGGTTATATACTCATTGAGTAAAAATTCAATGCAACGCCGCTGCATGAATGATGCGTTATCGATCTTTGAGCGGCTCTCTCAGCGTCCCCATGATGTCAGAAATTTTTTGTCTAATTTTGTTGTGAGGGCTTCCAGTAGGCCTTTATTGGCGTATCGTATTTTTAATCCTAGCGCTAATACTCAGCGAGTAATAATTCCATGTAACAAATTTTCCGTTGCGTTGCTTACGCAGCTCCTACTATGTCCCTATGCCGTATTAAATTTTTTTTTTGTTTTTTTAATATAGCCAAAGAATTAACCTTTACGGTCATACTATTTTTTTAATCATAGCTCTTATACCCAGCGAGTAACAATTCAATGAAACGCAGATGAATTTTTAAAAAATTCATTTTTCAACTTTTTTGGAAACTAGAGCAGTATAACGTAACTTCGTCACGTCAATAATCTTTGTTTTATATTTTTAAAAAAACCAGCCATTTATTGTCTTTTCGAAAATACCTCAAACGTAAAAATCGAGTTAGTTTTGTTGAATATATGATTTTTCAAGAGTAAGGCTATTTCACTTTTTCTCCTATTTTGACGAAATTTGAATGTTACGTAAAAACTTGAAAAAAAATTTAAACATGTTTTTACTCAAATTAGTGTTTTTATTTCATGAGAAGATTCAATTCTGAAAGTTTGAGCAACATCGGAGGTGGTTAACCCGTATGAGTGATACATTCAAAATGGAATGGCAGATTACCCAAAATTTTGGAGTCAATTGAAAAAGTGAACTAGTTCATTGCTAGCGCAGTTCGAAGTAGCTCTGAAAATGTACAAAAGGCGTTCAGTGTACAACAGTTTACTTTGTTTTTGCTTTTAAAAGTATTGCTGAAAAAAATAAACTCGTTCTGGCTATTTTTTAAAATTTGATGCGCTCAAGAAAAATTAATAAAAAAAAAAAAAACAAAAAAAAGTTTATAGACATTTATAAACAAAATTTCCTCTTTAATAAATTTTATGGATGGAAAAGATCGTACAGATCAGGTCTTTAAAACCTTTACTTCAGAAGCCTAAATTTTTAAACTTTTAAAATTTTCGCGTTAAAACAAGTTAAAAAATAACTACTTTTAGGCTACTGCAACCAGTTAAAAAATGTTCCTAATGCAAGTAGTTCAAATATGGGGAAAAAAAAGTGTTTATGGGGACAAATGTCTTTTCCTATGACATTGACCCGCAAAAAGCGTCAGTTCGTTCAATATTAAAGGATATTGAAGTGGAACTATTACTGGTCCTTTTTGGAACTAGTTCAGAACTATTTCGAATTTGGTCCACTTTTTTGCTGGGTAGTTTCATGTTGATTTTGATGTTTTGATGTATGATGAAAATAAAACAGCTTCACCTCTCTGCAGACAATGGCAAACCTCAGAGAGTAAATAATGCCATGTAAAGCTTCTTGAGAATAAGTACAGTAGTCATTCGGAGTCAGTATAAGAACTAGTAGGCACAGTTCTCGATCAATTGTTTCAATTTGATCATAAGAAGTCACAGTCGTTTCAAGGGCTGAAATGACCAGTTTATTTACATTTTTTTTCTTAGTTAGCCCTGATATGAACTTAAAGGAAAAATTAAGAAAGGTGGAAGGGGAGAGGGTATCATTACCCCTTTTCTCCTGACTACGCCATACATCAATATATAAAAAAAAAATTTGAGGTGAAATATTCAGACCCGTTTAAGAATTACTGACACATGATTAATAAAAATCTATTTTTTAGTGAGTTTGGGATAACCCTACAAAGTCTCCTTTAGCTTTTTTGCCGCTACTTTTCTCTGTATCTATAGCCACACTGATTTTATAAAAAAAAAAGAAAGAAAGTACCTCAATCTGTTTTAAAACCATAGCACTTTGACAGCCGAGGAAGTGAAATCCGATTTTTCGTTGAGTTTGAGGCAAGCCTACCAATCATCCCCTGCTTTTTTTCAAAAATGATTTTACTCATTCTTGATAAACCTTATGCACAACAGGATAAACCGGAGTGAAATATCTCAACCCGTTCAAAAGATACAGAATTTTTATCATCCAGGGAGTGTTTCGAGCCACTATACACCGCTTAAAAAAATCGATGCGATTGGCCACTTCTTTCAAGACAACGAATATGTGATCATTCCAAGGAAAATAAGATTGGATTGATATGTTCCGCACGTCCAGAACAACTCAAGGGATAACATCCAGTTGAGATATCTAGTTTTAGGTTTCTCAACACTGAAATAACTATATGTGATATATTTTTATAAAAAAATAACATCTGAGAAAAATAGTTCAAGAAAACCTAAAAATTTGGGCAGTTAAAACTGACTCCTGGGGTAGATTATTGTCAATAAAATTTTTAAGCACTTCTTGTAATGAAATTATTTTTAAATTTTTTAATTATTTCGTCAGATATTGTATTCATACTAATAAAGTGCTCAAGAGTATTGAATAAAAATAAAAAAACAAAATTACTGCTGCACTAAATTTTTAATATTAAATTTGCAAAAATCTGATGTACACTAAGCTACCCTCGAGAGTTGTTCGCATTGACCTTTAAAACTCAAAACACCATGGAACAAACTTTTCAAGTGGCTCTTTCTATGATGCTTGTTTTGAAAGCAGCAAAGCAGCAGCATTTTATGATGCTTTCCTGTGCATTTTGCTTGTTTTAAGGAGTCCTTGATGAAATGTTGGCACTTGCCTTGCAGGCGCACTTCACATTCGAGCATAGCTAGTAGCCTGGTGGGAGGCTGAAAAACAAAAACAAATAAAGCATTTTCATAAAAAACGAAAACAGCAGCATGTTAGTGAAAAGCTGCCAGTGAATTTTATTCTTTTTTTCTGTTAACAACACTGTGAAAATAATTATGCCAAAATGAGCTTTGTGGGTATTAACTGATTTCAACTAATTTTTAAAGGTATTTTTTATGTTCAAAATTTCAAAATGCGGGCTGAATTGCGTGCTTCTGCCAGCAGCTGTGCCATAAAAAAGCACCCCCCCCCCCCCCTCCTCCTCTGCTGAACCAACTTTATTGAAAAAACAAATATGAAAAAAAATAGTCCCACTTGTGTTATTCTTAAATTTGCTATGCTTCGCAGCTTAAAAGCATTATATGCCAACTTTTAAGATTCTGCAGCACGTTTAGCTGATTTGTTGTTGTGGCCGCAGACTGATAAGAAAAGACGTTAAGTTATAAAAATAAAATAAATAAAAAATTTTTAATTTTATGCTCTGCTTTGGTGGGCTGCTCACAAGCGCCCACAATCATCGCTATGCATTTGAGTATCTTTAACCGCTATAAGAACTAAGCTATGATGGCAACCCTGATGTGCTATGCAGCCACCCACAAGGTGCTTAAAGCTTTTAGCGTTTGCATGCAGAATTTTTAATACGTTTACCATTAAATTTAATAGAAGCAAAAGTTAAGAGTAGTGAAACGCACGCACACAACCACTGACACACTCACACACAAACACACACACACACTTAGACAGATATGTCCCAAGCACAGAAACGTTCACACTCAGGCACACATACCATCACATGTTGTTATGAAAAATGTGTCAAAAATGAAATCACGTGAAGGTTCGTGGTTATTAAAGTTAAGCGCTGAATTTTCAATTTTTTTCACATTTTCCCAGCAATTCTCGTCCTTGCTGTGACTTCAGTCAGTGTGAAAAACGCATTCGGCGAGCTGGTGGCTTGTTTGATGGAGCGCTGGAGTTCTCGGCGGGGGCTGTTGAAATAAAGTTAATGGCATGCCAAGGCAGCGCATCTGAGACATCGTTACAACAAGTAAGCTTGTGTTGGTGTTTGTGTTGATGTTGCTATTGTTGTGTTTAGACTTGTCTTGGCACTAGACTGTGCGTGTATCTGTGTGTGTGTGTGTGTGAGTGTGAAACACACTTCATGGTTACGTTTCAAAATGTTTCAAATTGTTTTAGCTTAAAAATGCCTGGCGTGCAGATAACGCTGAATAATATACCGCAACACATACGTGTAATCGTAAAAAATAGCATTTTTAGCAATAAAAGTAATCTTAAAGTTAGAAAAACAAATAAAAATCATGTTTAACGTTGTTAACAAATGATGATAGGCATTTTTTTAAAAAGTTAAACCTCTTCCCATTAAAAATAGTTCTTCTTAAGTGTCAGTTTTTCACTTCGCTAAAAGTTAAGGAAGAACTTTTTTTCAGGTTTTGAAATTTGTATGGCTGTAATAATTTTTCCGATATTGTTTATTAAAAGATCCATATTGAAATTTTGATGCCTAAATGATACAATTTTGCGCCATGTGCAGTAAATGTTAAGCAAGAAATGATTTTGACAGTTTTAAGCGAAATCATTCTTAAAAAGTATGTATCCGAAGGCTTCAGAATATAGTTTTTTATTTAAAAACAATTAAGTTTTAAATGGTGGCTGTGCATTCCACAGATTTTTGTTGCTATTAGAAAATTCAATCTATGAGATTGGTTTGAAAAGCTTCTGGGCTCTTCCAGATATGCCACCAGCAGGTTTAATTTTTGGCTCGTATTCTATGGGAATATCATTGATTGTATATCAAAGCTTAAGTTCAAATGCTCCGTTAGTATATGTTTAATAGTCTAATGAAGAAAACCCTTCTGTTCTGGTATGAAAATGGATAAATTGGAGAACATAGGTTCATCGCGTATTTCTATTTGAACACCACTTCAAATCAGTATTAAGGTTCAAATTTACTGGAACTAGAAATATTTTTTTTTATTAGTTTTTGACTGTATGTATGCAGTATGTATGCAGATTTTCCATATAAATTTTGATAAGAAGCAGTAGTTCACTAGATTGACAAATTAAGGCTAGTTGGAAACGGTTTTTCAACACCCATTTCAATATATTAATAACCATTAAATTTCCTTCCCGCTAAGCCACAAAGCACCTCAGAGGGGTGGCACTCCTTTTATAGGCGTAAAATTTCAAATATTTCGTTGAAGTGAAAGATGTTTGAGAAAGGAATCTTGGCACACCTTGATGCCAGAATATTTAAATTTACTGCATTAGTAGAAAAGGTAAATTCTGATTATTTATTGGGTCTAACCGTAAATAGCTAACAGTAACCGGACATGAAACTAAGAAACGCTATAATAAAAAATCTTTACACACTCAAAGAATTCATCATTTCATGTAGGTTGAAAGTTTTTCGACAAAGACTGTTTCCAAAAATTAAACTGTAACGCCAACTCAAGCTAAAATTAAACTACACGCCCCCTCAATTTGAGAGGGTATAATGTTGTCCCAGTACACATTTATTATAAAACAAAATTCGTGCTGAGTTCAAGGTTTGAAGGGTACCCTTTTCCTTGGTGAGTCAGAATGTAAAGCCTCGCTAAGAATTAAATTGCACAGTAATTATAAAAGATATCAACAATTTGTTCAAAGTTATTGTTGTTTTTGTTGTCGTTCTTGTTGTTTTTGTATGACATGTCAAAGTTGACTAAGAAAACAAAAAACGTTGCCACTGGTTGCTTGAAAAAAATGTTTGTGCATAATCTGCAAATAAAAAGCAAAATGGAAATATGTCAAGAACTAATGCCGTTATCGACGGTACAAGAATAAAGAGGGTCGTTAACAAAATAAGGGAACTGCGGCGTCAAAATTTAAAAAAAAGGTATTTCTTACGACTTAAGATAGGTCAAGCTTCGTTATTTTTGGTACTACCCTCATGATCCTAGTATCGACGAGAATGGCTGGTGTTTAAAGTATGTGATGCAAAAAGTATTCAAATCGAACCATTTATTCGATATGTTTTTATTACAACCAATCGCGAAAAAATGACTTTTAGATAAACGCATTTAAAGTTAGTGTTTTCGAAATCATAAAATTAAATTACAATTTGTTTGAGAAGTTTTTCTGATTCTGTTGTTGACTATGCTTGGTGTTTAACTTCACGAAAAAAGTTTCATCCAAATCAGGTGATTATTGATTTGCTAGAAATAACGTGGAAAGTGCCCGAAGGCCTTGTTTTTGAAAAAGTTTTTACTGTATATCTATTAAAAAAAAAAAGAAAAACAAAGTTTTGAAAAAAAAAACAAAACAAAAAAACATTACTACTTTGCTTGCAATACTACATTATCAATATACATTTGAAAAGAAGGTAGATTGCCAAATATGAGAATATGGCATGAGTTTGTGCCTGACTTACCTACACAAAAAAATTCGCAAAAAAACAAAACACAAAAAAAAAACCACAAAATTACTAGGTAGATTGCTAGAAATTGTCATAGTAGTTATATTCCCTATAGTATGTAAGTTCATATAGGTACTGGAGGTATTCCAGGAATACTGGAGGTATTCCACACAAGCGTTGCATAATGAATCGGGTTATGAATTGTTCACAGAATTCATCCGAAGACAAAATAATAATTATTTTAACAGAATTAGGAACTCTTCTTATGCTATATTAAGAGATTGCTTAGAATTAACATAATTTAGAACTATGTACACTTAAAATTTATCAAAAATTAAAAAAAAAACTGTTGTTATATAGCCGACTATTTTTCGAAAATATTCAAGCTTTATGCAATTAAGTTTTTTTGAGAGATTTTTTGACATTTATGTTTTTATCTTTTTTTTTCAAATAAAGGTCTTTTATCCCATTTTTGCCTTTAAGAAGTGATTGCTGTTATATAAAGTCATTGCGTTAATCGAACTAGATATAAGTAATATTTGATGTAATATCTCTGATAGATCTCATAAATATTATTTTATATAAGCACTGTATTAATAGAAATATTGGATGAATAAATTGAAATTGAAATTGAAATATAGGCAAAAAAAAAAAAAAAAATTCTCATTAAAAAATTTCAAAGGTATAAATTTACTATGAAACCTTTAAAATAAGGTTGTTTTCAACTGTGAGCATGGCACAACTACAGACATAAAAGTGGGCGTTATATATTCGAACATCTTAGTATTAAAATAATAAACTCGAAAATTAGCCGGATGTGAAACTGAAAAACGATTAAATTAGGTTCATATCAACATAAAGATCAAGAAGGACTGGGAAAATTTAGAGTTGGTAACGCACAAACGAAGACATGGTATAGAATAGATATTTTTGATCAGTAACACCATCTGAGTTATTTAAACCATGTCCATGTGCGTATCCGTCAGTCAGTCGTCACAATTAAAGCCATCTTGTTGAAGATATGGTCATAAAATTTGATTAATAGGTTCTTTTTGTTTAACGAAAACAAATCAAGTATGTAAATGGTCCAAATCGTATTAAATTTGGACCATTTCAATTACAATTTCGTATTCCATGCAAATTGACCATATCAATATCCTTTTATCTCTAATTATATCACGAAAATAATTCTAAACAGAATGAAAACCATGCCCACCTCCCATATAAAGTGACGTTATCAAAATAGTAAAATATCTAACAATTAAACAAAAAAAAAAAAAATAAAATAAAAATTAAAATATCGAAAAAATCGAAAAAATCGAAAAAATCGAAAAACTTGAAATTCTGCACAAAACCTTAATTATAAATACGCATTCTTAGTTTGAAATTAAGAAAAATAGAATGAAGTCCACGTCAATCTCCCAATGACGTCATTAAAAAGGTAAAATCCATAAGTGTTCCACAAATATTAATTAAAAATCCTGAAACTTTGCACATAAGCTTTTATTCTAATTCTGCACGCTAACTTTAATATTTGTCAAAATCGAATGAAAATTCTATACACTGCCCATACAAAGTGACGTCATCAAAATAGCAAAATCCACATAAACTCCACAAAAATTGATAAGCCTATGTATATAAATATATAAAAAGTTCTGTAAATTTTGATGTCACCACTAACTGTGGAAACGGGTCCACCGATTTCAACCAAAGTTATAGGACTACGTTGGGATGGTCTGTAGATGGTTTATGTGAAGTTTGCATGAAATGGGCCAAATGGTTTTGGAAATGTGGCATTTTAAAGATTTTCCATATCTATATATAATAAAATTTTTGAAGTATCAAGTTGTCAAGTCCTTAATGGGGGTAATATACCCAGAACTTTTATATTTTTATATATTTTCTTAAAGCTTTAAGTCTCAGGAATATGTGGTGAAGATTTCAAGTCGATATCCAAAAAAATACAAAGTTATAGCCTAGTAAGTGAACCGCCTTCTAGAGCGCGCAGTGTTGGTCCTTATTTTCAAACGCGTTTTTCTCGAAACCATGTTTTCAAAGTCGGTGACCAAGATATCTCGAAACTCAGTGAACCGATCATTTGGATTTTTTTGCAGGCTTATTTTACTCATAATAATCTCGTACTTGTAATAGGATTTTTTTTTTTCTTAGCTTCGTTCATTTTTTATAGGCAAAATAATGACGAATTTTTGGTCGAAAATCGTTAATTTACGTTCGGATGTCCGCCATTTTGTGAACAATCAATATTTTCATAATAGGCTATGACAAATGCGAGTTTTAAGTATCTAGTTTAATAATATTTTTTATTTTTTTGTTTCAGTTGAATTTAGGAGGAGCAATCTTGGTCACCGCATTTCACCTTTTTTTCAGAGTGCTCTACAAAAAATACTGTATCTACCTTAATATTAAATTTTTTTTAATAAAAAAAAACTAAACATACTCTTGAATGTGTATATTTTAAGGTATAAAAAAGCTCATTTAAAAATATCCCTTAGGTTTCCTTAAAAAAATGCACAAACATGACCTTTTTTTCGGCCTCTGGGTACATAGTCCCCCTTAATGGAAAACCCTTTATAAAAAAAAGTCGTGATTTGTGTTTGTAATTTTATAACTAAAGAACGGAGCATCTGATTTACTTGGGGTTTTCTTTGATGGGTTCTTCTTGACTGTACCATGCTTCGTACGTTAAAAATTTTTTCCACATCCCTTTTTACCGCCCACAAATGAAGGGAAATGTTATATTTCGGACGGTTTGGATCTTGAACTACAAATGGGAGAGGAGCTCTATAAATATGCTAAGAGTTACCTCCCCTTTATGTGTGGATCTATTTATATTCTTATCTATCTATGTTCTTATCTATGTACATATATAAAAATTAATTTTGATTTGTTCTAGACTAGACCAAATTGGATACGTTCTTCTGCGGGTTTGTTCGTAATTTCTACGCGAAGGTTCAGGAAAAAAGAAAAGCCGAAAAATTCTCAACAGGTGGCGGTGTAGGAGTAAAGTTTTTCACATTTGCTTTCTGATTCCGTCATCCGATTGCGATAAATCTTTCTCAACTTATTTTTATTTTATTTATTTTTTTTTTATTTGATTTTTTTTTATTTTATTTGGTTTTTTAATTATTTTTTACACGATGGTTGATGGTATAGTGGGCGGGAATAGTAAAAGGGGCCGTGGCACCTTCCATACAACTCAAATTTGCGATATCGAAAATTTTTGGAATTACAACTCACAAAGCATCGGAATTCGATATTCGAATTGAATTTTTATATGCCGTTCCACTGGTAAAAATTTTTGGGCGTTGGACGAGGGTGTGGCACATTTTTAATAGCCCAAATTTATAAGTCACATATCAATTTAACTCGGTAAGAACGTACTATTTAGTTGTTTCCTTTGACTGGCAAAATTGGTTAACTATTAGAAAAAGGGGCGTGGAACTTCCCATACTATTCAAGTTTATGGTATCGAATAGCTTTGGAACTAAATGCCGCATAGCAATAAAATTCAGTATTAATTTGCCACTTGGTGATATCCATCTACTAGAAAACCATAACGGGCATTGGACAAGGGCAAGTTAGTACAAATTTAATGAAAACAACGCCTATCTCCCATACAATTCTGTCATCAAAATAACAAACCTTCATTACTTCATTATAAATTCCTTGCAAGTTGATTTGAAGATATAAATTGAAATTTTTAAAAATGCTGTTTTACATTTTTGTTTTTAATATCCAGACTATCGACGATGTTGCTAAATCAATATATTTTTTATATCACCAATCGTCACGTTAGTTGTAAACTGTCGTTATTATTTAAATGTGTTACATACTCCACCAAACTCATTCCATTCTTTTCAAGATACTTTCATAGGCATGAGCACACTCAGCATTTTATGAACAAATTCGAGTAACTTTTTACTCTTCTGCACGATTAAAATAATCGAAAACCCGCTTGTTAAAAGATTAATCTTATTTTTTCAATAATGTTATTATTCTAATTTTTATTGATTACTGTAAGAAAGCACTTCTCGGAGCTTTTATAATATTTAGTATATTTTCACAATAATTGTAATAATTTTAATTTATTTCTGAAAAGTTTTTAACTGCACACTCTGCTTTGATTGAAATATTTTTCTTAAAAATAAAAAAAAAAAAAATATATAATAATTGTTTTTGTAACGTTTGGAAGAGTGAAAAAAGATAGTTGTATATTTTGTTTGTTTAATATTTATCAATCCCTTTAAAGCAAAAAATCTTTTCATATTTGAGTCCGTTTTTGTCTTCCGTGCTTGTCTTCCTAAACAAGTAAAAGAAAAATCTAGCCATTTAGAAAAAAAAAACAAAAAAAAAATTAAGTAAATAATAAAAATATTCACAAATTGAACTTCCATATTAATTTTATGCCATCCAAGGTCATTCACAACAGATTTTGTTTTCTTATTAAAAATATTGAACTTATTTCTCCTACATATTTCCTTTGAAACAAAAAAAAAAGGTAATATTTTATCAAATATGGATTTTCTAAAAATTTATATATTTCATTCTAGGAAAACTAATTTCATTTCTTAAAGCGAATTCAATATATGGTATGTAATAATACAATTTAAAATAACTAAAAACAAACAAATTTTGAACATTTTTCATATGAAAGGCACAAAAAAAAACCTATTTAAATCAAATAGAACGAAATTTAATCTAGTTATTTTTTTCCATTGAAATATATTTGGGCATCTGCTCAAGGGCAAAACTTGATAGTTGGAAAATTATTACGAATTTTATAAATAGAACAAAGTTGGCGAACAGCTGAACGTGGTAAAAGATATTTTATTCGAATTTACATATCAATCATACAGCTTTAATTTCAATGCAATAATTCACTTAACCATTTGACATACATAATAGAATAAAAAGAGAGATTCTTCTGAAATCGTTTATAATTAATGTGCTGCATAAATCATTGCTCCCACCCATGCTGCCTGCAGCCCATTTCAGCTGGATTTAACCAATTAAAAGCATTAAATTGTAGTCAAATTAATACATATTTCATGAGTTACTGGCTTGAAAAAATTTGTCAAGCCACCTCTTAAGAGTTATTATGCAAAATTTGTTATGTAAAACCAGCTCTAAAACACCCTACAATCACTTGCATAAATATGCGCAAAAATGTCGTAAATTTGATTTTTATTTCAGTTGTTTTTTTTTATGATTTTCCCTTTTTTCTTTTTATTGTATAAAAATAATTTAACACTCTTGTACAAACACATACACACCCACTTTCGCAAAAAAAAAATGTGGTTTTACATGTGTTACAAGCAAAATCTGCACTTTGCTAAGGACTGAGCAAATGAAAAAAAAAAAAAAATCAAGAAAAAAAACAACCAGGTAGCTACAATAAATGTTGACTCCGTTTTTTCGCTTGTGTGCTTCAAACAAAGTAATATTTGTGAGTTTGTGGCAGCAGTTGGCACAAATGTCCTGTGCAGTCTTATTGTGTATGTGTGTGTGTGTGAGTGTGTGTGAGTGTGTGTTGGAGGGTATGTAAATTTTATTTTATTACTGCACACATTTATTCACCTGCTTTAAATATACATGTGAACATATATGTATGTCTGCATGTGTGTGTGTGTGTTGGTAAGTTTATGATTGTGCCACTGACACATATAACTGCATACCAGCAAACATTTAGCCGCTCACACTGTGACACACACACAAACTCACAGCGCGCTTAGCTTGGTCTACCCAGCCTGGCTGGAACTGCAACAGGTTAAAATTCCTTGCTTTTCATACTAGCTGGCGGAAGCCAGGTGAGCGAGTAGCTAGCTGATCTAGAGCTCTTTGTGCTGCTTTGAAAACAAATTCAAATTAGAAATCTTTTTTTTTTGTACTTCTTCTGCTTTTATTTCAATTATTTTATTTCATTCTTGCAATTTCTACTCTCTGCTCAAGCCATTCATCAAATTGCTTTTGCAGCGATTCATCCATCGTAGAAGGTATGCTTTAAAATGTCCTTAATAGCAGCTAACCTTGTGCTGTATGGAAACATGATTTTGCAAGTAGGACTGTGTGTTGGTGTCTAGGGATTTTCATGTATCTTCATGTAAGTATCGGTACGTGTGTGTGTGTGTGTGTGTGTGATTTTAATGGAACCTTTATTTGTTTGCTTTTGATTTACGTGAAGTTTTAAATTTTCAAGCACACCTACACAGCGCGCCATACCAGCACATAAATTAATGCAATACAGCAACATACACAGCTACATGCAGTGCTTTTGCCAACACAGCACACATACACATGCACACCTAATGTCGAGCTTTGTTTCTAATGTGTGCCAAATAATATCTTTTCTCTACATTTGCTTGTCTAAATGTCTGAGTGAACAAAATAAAACAACGAATGTCTCTGTTTTACTCTTGTCCTTATTTATCTACATAGAAACATGCACAGATATACATATACACTATATAAGAGTTGTCATTGTATGCATATATGCCATATCCCCAACTTGTGCAACTGAGTATCTCTCTCAATGTGTATGTGTGTGTAGGTTAGTAAGTTATTCATCGCAATTATTGTCCTTAGCTTTTATGTTATAATAGCTTTTACCATTACACTGTCTTCTTGGCTTTGTAATTGAGTGAGTGTGTTTGTGTGTGTGTGTGTGTGTGTGAGTGAAGGTGTGTGCCTGCTTGTGTGTTATTCACAAAAGTCTTTCTACAAAGTCTCACAGATTTAATGCTTGAAGGATCCTTTTGGTCTGCAAATTACTTTTATGCCAGCAGACATTAATTTGAATTATGTAATTTTTTTCCATTACTCATATCACGTTATTTCTCCCACTCTGCTTACCTAAGAACGTGGCTCCCTTAAAGCTTTTCTTAAATGTATTTCTTAGATCAAAGTGAAAGAGAATAATTAAAGAGCACTTTAAGTGCATAACTAAGGGCTACAGTCTAGCAATGGTGAGTGACTTGGTCTAGTTATAAAGCTTTATAACTCCAAGTCAATCAATTTCGATGGCTTATACGATTGTGATTTATGCAGTTTACTTATACCAGACAATAATGGGTTATTTTTTGTCAAAAACAGTCTTTCTCCACAAAATGTTTAGTTCAATTCAATATAAAGCCTATTAGTCTTAAATATATTTTGAAAATCTTTCAAGAACCTTTCCCATAAGCGATAAGTTTGAAATGTAAAACCTTATTTTTAAGAATATTTTTTAGATGTTCTTCTTAACCCATTAATGACAACGTATGATATATCATACGCGATGAAATTTTTTTACGCATTTTTCGAAAATTCCTTAAAAATCCACCGACAATGTAAAACTTTTGATTTCGACAGTGTGAGAAAGCTAAAAGTATGCTTTTTCAAAAAAGCACTGAAGTTGACGCCAAAAGCTCTTTTGTTTACATTTTTCGCGCCAGTTTTGTTCAGAATGATGAGCCCACCGAGTTCTAGTGGTGAGCATTAATGTGTTAATATGTATCCCAGCAGAGAACCGAGCGCTTCTTAAGCGCTACGAAAAAAAGAGTTGAGCGCTCCATTCTCCTTGCGTATAGCGCATTTTTTAACAAAGGTATGTCATCAGCTCGGCTGTCGCCAAGAATGATATAAACAAGATAATGCGTTCCGCAGTCCCGTTATCTAATGCTCTCTTTCTCAACTGAGAGCATGACGTCACACAGTACTTTTGCTTGACAAAAACGTATGCAAATGTGCGATCGCTTAGGTAAATTGATGAAATTGAAAATAAATTCTTTCGAAAAAGTTAAGTAAAAATATCTACTTTTCTGTATAAAAATATGAATATTTTCGTATACGAAAAATATGAATTTTTTAAACTTTCAAGATTTTTATCTCCTTAACTATTCGAGATTGACAAAATTTTATTATACCAGTGGGTTAAGGAGGTCCATATACGCATTATAAAAATAAGAAAAAAAAAAATTTAGGCGTGGGTGTGGGAGTTAAATTATTCCAAAGTCTGACAATATCGCTTGTGACGATGCTCTCTCTCTCTGTCATTTGCGGAACGCGTAATCTGGTTTCTATCATTCTTGGGTTGTCGCTACGATTTAATATTTGCTACAGCGAGAGCCGAGCGCTTCGTTCCCCTTGCAATTTGAACAAAAACGTAGCGAAAACCGAGTGCTTTCTTCTCCTTGTAGTTGATGTTAAAACGTAGCGATTGCTTTGTTCTATTTGTAGTTGCAATAAAAATGGTGCTGTGCACAGTGGAACTTTTACGTCGCCCTTATTCTAGATTCCCAAAATGTGATCACTTGCAGCACGTTTTATGCGATATTTAACAATACACTCCTTAATTTCGTCTTGAAAGTTAAATGGTTCAAGAGCCCCAATTGAATGAGGACCATCATTCGCAACGAAATCATTATTTGTATCTGACTCTGCATCCAACGCTGCCTCTGCCACCGCCTCTTCCAGCGCCAACAATTCTTCCTATGCCACCACCTCTTCCTGCACCACCAATTTTACCTCAATACCACTTCTGTGGAATTTGCAGAAACTGCTTTACAAATTTTTGTTTTTTCTTTTGCAGCAAACCTTTTAAAGTAGCGCTTGTAGTACCCCAACAATTTGTAACTCATATATTTTTAAACTTTATATTTTAACCTAAAATATTACTTTTTTTTCGAATGGAAGCGCGGACTTTGAAGTATTAATTTGCGTGTGATGTTTTGATGATTTTTTTTCCGTTTTTGAAATTAATTTTTTTGACACTGAAATCTAATACTTTTTTCTAGTGCTACGTTGTCGTAATGGAAAGTGCTACAAATAAAGCTCTATGCAAACAGCACTATTTGCTAGGAGAATGAAGCGCTCTTTATGTGCATACAAGTAATGTGCATTGAAATTTTTTGCTGGGATGTTACAACTCCAAAAATTGCTTGTTTGATAATACAAGTAATATCAACAAGAGGTGTATGGTTGCAAAGGCATATTATTTAACAGTTGTCCATTTATAAGGTTTGGAAAGATATTGTTTTTCTCTCATAATCTTCATGTATTAACTCTATAATCCAATAAAAGTTAAAGAGAGATTCAAACAATTGTTGCTTTTATTCATTTATTCAAAAAACAAATCGTACACCTTTTGTTGAAACAGTCTATAGTTCTTTGTAAGTTCTTGCCTTTGTAAAAACAGTTCACATCAAAAAATGGTTTTAATTTAAGATGATGTCACAGCTAAATAAAAATTTACAATTTTTTTTTTACATTTTCTTTTTTCTTTTTGGGTATACCAAAATAATAAATAAATTTATTTCAACTCTTGCACTGATTTCATATGAAAAACAAAACTGATGCCATTTGACAATTTTTTGTGAAAGAAAACTATGGAAAAATACACACCTGCTAGTACAAAACTATTGATCAATGATATCGTAATGCAGGATGGTAAACGGTATGTGACACAAGGACGTTTGTGTTCTTGCAGGAGTTGTCAATATGTATTCATTGTAAGCAAAATAGTTTGAATTTATTCGTCTGAGAAGCAAAAACTGGCTTTACTTCAATTTATAATAAAATTAAGTGAATTTACGAAAAGGATTTTTTCTATTTTTTTTTTTCAAAGTATACCAAAAAAATATTTTTTGAAAATATAAAATTTGCAAACATATATTTTGAAGGGCTGAACATATGAAAAAGAGCGAACATTAACTAACTTCTAGAAGTTATTTTAAAATAGTTTGCAGCGTCCTTTCATTTTGCTTAATTGTATCACTTAATCTGTTTTAATTAATTCCTTTTGTTTTTATTGTTATTTCAGAATAGAGAGAAATTGTGTACAATGCGATGTGTACTGTTTTGTATACTCTTCTGCTTCGTTTGCAGAAAAGCTGCTCTGATGCCCACTTACTATGTAAGGTGCATGTCATCAGCATTTGAGAGATCATGCCTGAATAAATATTAAACAGAGCTTTATTTAGGAATTGGACAACACTCAGCTGCCCATGTAGCTATGCTTCCATTTACCAATCGGCGAAAACATGACATTTGCTATAAGAAGGATAGCAAATTTTGAGAATCATAAAGAATCTTTCTGGGGTTAGTTAGTATAGAAAAAGTAGGCCATTTTACGAAGCTGTTTAAACACTCATTTTACACTTCACTTTACAAACCATGAAATAGAGAATATTATATTATATAGAACTGTTTTAACAATATCCATCAATAAAAGTACTCGTATATGTTTAAGGAACTTCATAATTACTTCATTCTACCGATGAAAGGGAAAGACATTTTCAGAAAAAAATTAAAACAAAAAAAAAAAACAAAAATACCTAAATAATATCAATCCAGACAAATATATCTATTAATGCTATTATATGAAATAAAAGTGAACATTTTTTGTTGCCACTAAACTCCAAAACTACTGGTCCGATTTTTATGAAATAAGTTTTAAAATATCACATTTATGCTACGGAAAGATATAGGGATATTTTCCTTACGAACTTTGAATTATAAGTATCTTTAATTAAACTGTAAAGTTTTTAAAAAAATCATCCACAATGCCATGCATTGCTGGATCGTAAGCTTTTCATGTGTTTGTGCTGTGAGAGCTTTAATAAACTCCATGTTGCGCTCTACTCTACTCTCTTTATTCTCAGCAGGCACATCACAACCATGGTGCAATTAATAAGGTGAACGTGACTTTCCTAATTTCCCCACGGTCATGGTATAATAATACAAGGTAGCATTGACAGTTGGTTGGGAAAACATCTCCTGTCAAAAAAATTACTCAAAAATAGAGCGCTCACAATCGGCTATTGAAAACACAAACAATGTTGAAAACGTTGAAGTGATACAAAACAACAACCTCAGCAGCTGCGGGTGCATTTCCACAAACAGCTATTTTTGACAGGAGATGTTTTCTTGCGGAAGAGAACATAAGCAGTTGTCAATGCTACCTTATATTAGGTCTGTTTCTGTACGCACTTCAAGTTACTTGAAGTTGCTTGAAGGCGTTTTTTCCTTACACATTTTTCGAGCTCGAGAGAGAAGAAGAACAAGCAAAATGCCACTCTCTCGAGCCTCGAAACTAGCTTGAACTTTGCTTGAACCATGGTATAATAATACAAAAAAGCATTGACAGTAGCTTGGGAAAACATCTCCTGTCAAAAAAGATACTCAAAAAGAGAGCGCTCACAATCCGCCATTGAAAGCACAAACAACGTTGAAAACTTTGAAGTGAAAAAAAACAACAACCTCAGCAGCTGCAAATACACTTTCACAAACAGTTGTTTTTGACAGGAGATGTTTTCTTATAGAAGAGAAAATAAGCAGTTGTCAATGCTACCTTGTATGAACAATGCTACCATGGCTTGAACAATTTCTTCGAGCACGCTAAGAACAAGCATCAAGAAGAACAAGAAAATGTCAAATTGGTATAAATAAATTTGGCGCTGCTAACGTTTATAGGCAATCAGCTGTTTTTATGCTTGTAACTCGCTAGAAGTCGTTTCGGTACTTTTCGGTAAATTCTCTCATTTGGACAGATAATATAATTACTCTCACAGCTTGAACTTTACTTGAACTTTTCTTCAAGTTTGTACGGAAACAGACCTATTATTATACCATGCCTACGGTTGTCAAAAAATGTTGAGAAAGTAAGAAAAAAAGAGACAAGCTGCGGAAAAGTGTCAAATCGCTTGTACTCAATAAAAAATTGTAATAGATTGTTTTGCAACTTTTACTTGGAATTTACCAACAGCTGTTTTTGACAAGGGTGGGTAAAATTTTTTTGAGATAAGCTAAAAATTCACGATCACCTTGTTAATAACACCATGATCACTACAAAATAAACAAATAAATACATACACATACATACTTTGCTGCGCTTGAAACAAAAGAGCAAATGTATTTACCGCTGCCAACTGTCCCGGTTTACACTTGTCAAGTATAAACGATCAAGTCTTGACAAGTCTGTTCGGTGGTACGGGAATCGTAACAAATGGCAAAGAAAAAAAAATTGAAATTTTGGATTGAAATGGGAAATTGAAAAATATACTCTTTTAATAAAGCCTGAAGAATTATTGTTTCAATCCCATCACATAATTACGAAAATTACAAAAATAAAATAATGTGAAGACAAGAATTTACGATGCGGAAAAAAGACACCCACCACAATCAGCTTCGTGGCAAATAAACAAAAACTCGCGTATTAAAAACACACAACGGAACGAACATAAAATCGAAGTTAATGTTTTCAATGTCAAAGTGAAGGCAACCAGCAACTGACAACTGTCACAGGCTCAGCCTGGCATGAATGTGGCAGCATCTGCGTCTCAGCAATGTCAAGCCTACAATTGAAACCGATACTATAGAATGCTGCAAGCCGAAGATGTAGCCGAAGCTATGGAAATTTATTTCGTTACGGTGTGATATTGTGTCACAGCAAACGCTGCATGTCCTTAGCGCCATCTTGCCTCTGTTGTTATATACAACTAGGCAGCGCAAATGAAGGCTGTTATATGAAAAGAAAGTAAAGGCAGAAAACAGCAGCGGTTTCAAAAAAGAACGAAAATACGGTACATGACAAATAAAGTGACATTTGTTGTAGCAAGGATAGCAAATGTAAAATGATTTTGTTTTTTAATTTTTTTTTTAACATTATATTGAGATATACGACAATTATATCAATTAGTTCAACCTGTAGATTTATTAAAGACAGGTTGGTCCTTAGGCCGAATGCCTAAGTTAGTGCTTTCATTTGGCAATGTTTCATTGGTTTTACAGACAAAAAAAAAAAATAAAACTGGCATATCTTTTGTTTTTGTATCCCTATCAATTTCCAAAGATATCGCGTCCCATACTTTATTTCCAAGTTATAATTCAATAAAAATTTAAGAGATATACAAACAATTGTTCGTTTTATTAAAAAATAAAATCTCAGTTTTTAAATCCTATGATTTAACATGAAAATAGACTGTATTCGTCAAGTTATTAAAAGGACATTGCTTTTAGGAATGTGAGTTGTCGCTTTATGTACAAATTTAAAATTTCATATATGGGGCATTTCACTTTCAATATTTTTAACTTTATTAACTGAAATTTTTTTTTCTTATGAAAATATTTCTTTTGAAAACAAATTTTTTTTGAGCTTTAGGCCACGAATGTTGACTACAAGACAACATGAAGAACAAAGAAGGCAACAAAGGCTACTGATGAGTTGGTGTAGCGGCCAACGAAACAGTCTGTATAATCAAGCTGTGTGATTTGCTCTATACAGAGCCGTTGTTATTGTTGTTGTTGTTTGTTGCCTTCTTTGTTCTTCATGTTGTCTTGTTGTTAACATGCTTGGCCTAAAGCTCAAAAAAATTTGTTTTCAATATAAATAATGAAAAGTCTGTATACAAATATTTAGAAAATATTTCTTATATGATGTCAATTTGAATTATTTGAAAATGATTTAATATCATTTGTATCTCTCAAATGTCTAGGGTTTGATATCGATTTGAGATTTATTTGAGAATGGCAGCATTCTCAACAAAAAGGACATTTTATTCTCAAATTGAGAAGTAGGTTTATTCTCAAATTGATATCAAACGTTGATCTCAAAGCTGTTTCAAATGTGATTTTCAAACTGTTCGGAAAAATATTTATACTCAAGTCAAACTTAAATCGAACTCAAATATTAATTCAAACATTAGTTCTTGATTTGAAAATGATTTGAGAATCACATTTGAAATCAAATTTGAGAAAATAAAAAAAATTCACAAACCTTTGACTTGTGTTTGTTGGGAAGGCTTCGCAAAGGTCTTTTTACATAAATTTTGAAATAAAAGAGGTGTATCATGCTCGAAAAGAAACAAAATCAAGAGAAAAATAATTTTTTTGGCTGTCCACCTCAGCCACTTCAGACGTGAAATATCTCTTATATAAAGCTGGGTCTACACGATACAACGGCTGTACCAATATCGGTTGCTATTTGATGGTTGTGTGCGATTATTGTATTGTTTGGATGCAAGCATGCGACGAGTTAGTTGCAATATTGCACGGTCAAATTATTGAAATTGCCAACTGCTGTACGATGAGCGATTGTACGCCGTTGTTTCGTTTATAGCCCCTTTAAAATATCTGAAATCGACGAGTGTTAACAGAAAAGTCCCTCTTTTGAATCAAAACCATCTGGTGAATTTTGAAAACTAATAAAAATCTTATTAATATCAACTCAAACGTACTATTCTGACAAGAAAATTCAATTTGTTTTACTTCGACTAATGCTCTTATATTAAAAAAAAAAAAAAAAAACAGAAAATTATAAGGAACTCCACTCATGCAGAGGAAACGCAAAATATTAAAGTGATCAATAAAAAAAAATAATCAGCCATTCCTTTATGAAACAAAGCAACTTTATTTTTTTTAAGGTACGAAAACACATAAAAGGAAATTATTATAATTTTTCAGAACAATATTTCTTCTCTGACAGCACGTTTTACTGTCTCTTAGAATTTTGTCATGACAGCGCTAACTGACATTGATACTTGCTTTGGCAGACGCACATTTTGACACCCACCATACAGCACCCACGGTGGAATTCAAGTTTTCCAAAAATAAACCTAAAATTATACACTTGCTGGGTTTCTTCTGACGTCTGGGAATGTTAAAATGTCATCTTTTTCGCCTAAAAAATATTAACAGCAGACAGTTTCCTATGCTTATCCGAGAGAATACGAATGAAGACTGTTTTGTATGATACATTTGGAGCTCTAAACGTAAATAAATAATTATGTTAAAAGTATTTGATGAAGGAAGGATATTGAGAGTAATAGAGAGACGGATTTTATTTGAACAGGGGCAAAGTGAGAGACAGATTTGAATGTGTGGAGATGATGTGCTCTTTTAGAGTTTGGGGATTTTAATTTGTGAGAGTCAAGTAGCAATGTGATTCTCTTTAAGTATGAGCATTAAGTGTGAGCATTAAGGAAATTTTTAAATGCTTTTATGTTTGCGAGAGAACTTACTTTTGAGAGTCAAGAATTAATGAGAGCGCATGAAATGGTATTCATTTTACTCTTGCTCTTGATTACTTTCAGAAACGTTTGTTTCATAATTTTTATGACCTTATTGGTAATTATTACTATTGTTGATACTATAGCAGTTTTTAAAGTACCTATTTTTTTTCTTTTTCGTATTACATTTATTCAGAAACTATGATTATTCTATTATTAATTTTATTACTATTATTGCTTTATTACTTTTTATTAATTAGAACCTTTACTATCATAACCTATATAACACTTATAATTACTGCTATATTTGTTATTATTACAATGATAACTATTATTACTATTGTTACTTGTGTTACTATTATTACTATTACTATTATTACTATTATTACTATTATTACAATTATTACTATTTTTACAATTATTACTATCGTAGCCATTATTTATTAATAGCATTATATAGTTACTACTATTGCTATTTTTACTATTATTAATATTATTACTTTTATTAATATTATCACTTTTATTACTATAATTACTATTTTTTTATTATAACTTTTATCACATTATTACTATTGTTGCTATGATTGCTATGATTACTTTTATTATTGTTTTTGCAATTATTTCTATAAATACTATTGTTTCTTTTATTAGTAAACATATTATTTCTTCTATTACTATTATAACTATTTGTAATATTATAACCGTTATTCCTTTTATTACTAACCAATATTATAACCATTTCTACTGTTATTGCTATATTTCTATTATTACTATTATAACTATTATTACTATTATTACTATTATTACTATTATTACTATATTACTATTATTACTATTATTACTATTATTACTATTATTACTATTATTACTATTATAACTATTATTACTATTATTACTATTATTACTATTATTACTATTATTTCTGTTATTACTATTATTACTATTATTACTATTATTGCTATTATTACTATTATTACTATTATTACTATTATTACAATTATCACATAAACGAAATAATTGGAAAAAAAACTCTTAGCTTGGATGAATCCATTATAAAAAATTTTAAAAACGAAAATTTAAAAATGTTAACAAATAAATTTGCAAAGAAATTCAACGAAAACGTGCAAAATACGATTCATGAATGCAACATTAAAACAATACAAACCTCAGAATCGACCCTTCAAAACTCGATTTTTATGAAAAGTGCAAGTGAGATCGAAATATTTTATATACTAAAAAGTTTAAATACACAAAAAGGACCTGGACATGATACAATTCGACCAAAAGACATTAAAAATAATGCATTAGTGATGGCTCCGGTTTTAACTAAACTGGTAAATATGAGCCTAGAGCAAAATAAAATACCAAACGCATTAAAAATGTCAGTTATTAGGCCGATTTATAAAAGTGGTGAAAAAAGTGTTGTAGATAACTATCGCCCAATAGCAATATTGCCGGTAATAGAAAAAATACTGGAAGAAATCGTGGCAAGCAGACTTAAAACTTTTACCGAAAAATACAAAGTCATTGATAAAAATCAATTCGGTTTCCAAAAAGGAAAAAACATCAACCAATTGCTTGGAAATTTTGTAAGTGACCTTAATGAAAATTTAAGCAAAAATTTTCACAGCATAGCTATGTTCGTTGATTTTAGCAAGGCATTTGACACGCTATCACACAAAACGCTTCTTCAATCCCTTGAAAACGCAGGACTTCGTGGTGATTGCTACCAGTGGTTCAAAAACTACCTGATAGTACGATCCTATCGCGTAAAAATAAAAGAAAATTTAAGTGAAAAAGTAGATGTAACGCATGGGGTCCCACAAGGCTCAAAACTAGGACCACTTCTTTACATCATATACGCTAACGGTATGCTGAGAGCACTCAAAAACAGCAAAGCGTACGCTTACGCCGACGATACAGCCATTGTAGTAACACATAGAGACATTAATTGTGCAACTAAACTAATGCAAAACGAGCTAGATGTCATCACAAAATGGTCACACGATAATGGTCTGACCATAAATTCATCAAAAACAAAATTTATGCATATCCATCCTCCGCACGTACCCCGAACTGCAAATAAAATCATATTCCATGATACAGCATGTTTGCATGAACACCAAAGGACAAGGCCGTCTGACGACAGATGTCATACGACGATTGATCTCGTTGACAATTACAAATACTTAGGTGTCACAATTGACTCGCACCTTAAATGGCATGACCATATTGAACACCTACGGAAAAAACTTCGAAAAACGTCATACATACTGCACCACCTTAGTTTTGCATGCAACTATGCAGTACTTAAACAGGCATACTTCGCGCTATGTGAGTCACACTTGCGCCATGGCATAACAGCATGGGGCTCATCGACTCACTGCCGCGAACTTCAAAACAGCCAAAACAGCGTTCTCAAAATACTGGCAAAAAAAATAAACCGGTTTAGAACACACAATGTCACTGAACTCTGCAGACAGCTCCAATTCCTGAGCGTAGCTGACCTACACAAATGCTGTCTTCTAAATGAATTTTTTGACGATAGGCGTTTTCGAAATATCATCGACCATGCATATGGCACTCGTCGCCGAACCCAGGGTAAATTCAAAACAGCAAAATTCTACAACAATTACGGCAAAAATACACTTCCTGTTCTGGTACCCAAGATCCTGAATGAACTGCCACCAAGCATAGTTAATATGAGACACATACAAAAACGAAATCATCTCATAAAATCATTTTTTAATAGAAGCATATGAAACTATACATTGTCAAAACAAAACTTTTCTGTCAAAACAAAATCAAATTTTAAAATCTTAATTTTTAATTTTTCCATTTTTAAATCTGAATTTTTCATCAACGAAGCTTTGTTGTAAAACTAATTTAAATATTATTATTATTTTTATTTTATTATATTTAAATATTATATATTTTTTCTATCTTCTCTTTTTTAATTTGAATTACTTAATTTTAGCATTTAATTATTTCAAGAATTCTTTGATATTTAAGCAATATTTCAATCTTTTCTCGCAGACAAGCCCAAAAAGCTTCGCGAGATCCCTGAATATGTTTAATACCAATTGTTAAGAAAATATTGAAATAAAACATACATACATACATACATACATACTATTATTACTACTGCTACGATTGCTAATTTTATTACTTTTATAACTATTTTCATATTAATTATTATTGCTACAATATTAACTTTTACTACTTTTATTACTATTAACAATATTTTTAAAATTATATTTATTCTTGCTACTATTACTATTTTGTGGCGACAGTGGCGCAGTGGGTAGAGTGCGTGACCCATATCCCAGAAACCCTGGTTCAATTTCCATCTGACACAAAAAGTTTTTTCAATTGAATTAAATTTTCTGTTCGGCCGTCACCTCTCCGCAGACAATGGCAAACCTCAGATAGTAAATAATTGCCATGTAAAGTTCATATTGATCATAAGAAGTTCAATCAAAGTCCTTTTGAGGGCTGAAATGGCCAGGTTAGTGTTATTATTACTTTTATTATTTATCCTATACGTATTATATACGTACCTATACGATCTATATTATCCTATACGTATTATTACTTCTATTACTTTTTTAACTACTTATAGTATTATTACTGTTGTTCCTTTTAGTACTATTATTACTATTACAACCATTACTACTATTATTACTTTATTTCTCTTATTAATCTTATTACGATTATTATTATAATTACTAATATTACTATTATAACTGTTGCTAAATTTATGATTTTTATTTGTATTTTGACTATTATTGTTATTATTACTACAATTTTAACTATTATAACTTTCATTAATATTTATACTACTGTTATTATTATATTTATTCTTAGTACCATTACTATTTCTTCTATATAACAAATTAACTTTTAATACTTTTGTTGCTATTACTACCATTATTACCTTTATTTCTACTAGTAATATTTTACCATTTTTACTTCATAACTATTATAAATATTAGTACTAGTATTTATTTATTACTTTTATTGCTTTTATGACTCCTATAACATTATTAATGTCAGTATCGTACTTTTCTTGATTTTATTACTATAATTTCTTTTGCTGTTATAGCGACTTTTAACATTTTAATACCTTTTATAAATTTTATAAATAAAATTTTATAGTATTTTTTATTTTTTTTTTTTTAGTTTTTTAATTGAAATTTTTATAAAAACTTACATAAAATAGAAAAAATTTTCTACTGTAAGAACCCAGTGAACCAAAACTACCGTTTTCGAATTCATTAATGAATCTTTTCGGGTAGAAACTTTTACTTTCGGCTCTTATAAATTAACCCTTTTGAAATGAACCCATTCGTAGGACTAAAATACCTCTCAAAAATGAACCTTATTTTGTTTGGAAATGATTTTAAAAGAGAACCATATAAATGTTATTTTTCGGCACTCGGAAATTAAACTTTTTTAAATCAATATCCGAAAGAAAATGTTTCTCAGAAACGAATCTTTTTTTCTTCGGAAATGAGTAAAAAAATGAACCATGGAAAAGTAGCAGTACATATATCTATCTCCCTTCTTATGGTGAGAATCAATTCTTTCTGGTACAAAAGCTTATATGACGTTTGTATGAAAGTTAACATTTTAATTTACACTTTTAAAAATATCAACAAAGGTTTAAATTCTTCCTTTTTTAACTCATTTAAGAATATAAAAAAGTAATATTTATGATGAATTTCTGAGCTCCTTTATGAACAAAAAAAGGTTAGTTTATGAGAAATTGTTTCTCAAAAAAAAAAAAATATTATTGTTTTTTAAACTCAGTTAAGAATGCAAAAAAGAAACATTTATGATTCATTTCTGAACTTATTTATGAACAAAAATGTTTCATTTACGAATTGTTTCTACTAAAATAATTAAAAAAATTATTCTATTTCGACTCAAAATACGTTTTTTTTAAATTTCGCAAAAGATGGGGAAGCGGAAAAGATTACACAAATTTAATCACTTTTAAGCGACAAAATAAAAAATCAAAAATTCAAAAAAAATTCTACCCAAGAATGTTCGATAAACTCTCACCTTACGCAAAACCTTCGCTTATGGTTCAGTGGGAGCTTTTTCTTTGAAGAAATTTTGTTTTTGCTATTTATGTAGAATCATTTTAACAAAATAAACAATTTGTATCATTTTGTACTAGTTCCGTCAATTATCGGCAATCACATAATCCACAAAATTAATGTTCTCTCTATCTTAATTTACTCTCTTACTCATATTTTTTGTCGCTATTTTGCTCTCAAAATTTCTTCCTACTTTTGTTCTATTTTCCTTTCTATCGGCTTCAGAACTCTTCTGTGATTTCGTCAAAATATCCCATGTATGGTAAAATAAACAAGGTAGACTAGCGGCTGAGAGGCAAGAGTCAGAATTGTCAAAAAAACACTGCACAACGGAGAATAGCAAAAAGAAGCATAAAATTAGATACACTGATTTTGACAGTTTTGACTCACAGCGAGACTACCTTTTTATTCTACCATGATCCCATATATCTTCCCATATTATTTTCTTTTCATGTTGTACTCGACTATTTTTGCTCTACTCTTATGAATATTTTATTTTTTTTAAGTTCTCTCCGACATTACCTCTTTCGCTCTCTTTCTTATGCTCCATCAGTGAAAAGTTGAGAGAAAAATTATCCGAGAACTTCAAAATTATTTTATGCCTTCAACAAATTTCCTTAATTTTTCATTTTCCTTTCTCTTTTTTTCTGTTTCTCTTAGCGGAAAAATTATTTGCCATTTTCTTCTACTCTTCAACTACTCTTATTGTTAAATATCCTTTTTCGAAATTCAACTCTCTAACTTCGAAACTTTATCATTTGGAAAAGTGGTTTGTTCTCTCAACTTTTCGTTGCTTCATTCTTCTTCCGTTATTCTCTCTTTTTCTCTCTTCCATTTTGTTTTCCAGCTATGGTGAGTTTCTGTTTTCATATTTTGTCTTGTTCACATTTTCCTCTGCTATCACTTCAACTTCGTCTATGTTTTGCTATTTTCCTCAATTGAACTCGACCCAACCTAAGGACACTCAGCTAGGTACACAAACACAAAGACAAAAATAGACACACACACACACACACATTTATCTAACTACCTAGCACAATTTTAAAGTCAATTTTTCAGCATCAGCATCATCAACGTTGTGAAAAAATTTAAGTCACCCAAAGGACATATTTAAACAAAGCCTGCCACAACTGAAACTCTAGAATTCCTGCAGCGCTGTAAGTTTTAAGATTTTCCCTTAAATTGGCTGGCAACAATTTTAACGTTTCCCATAATTTTGTGACATCATGTTGTTTGCTCGACGTGGTCTGCTTTTTTGTTACATTTAAATGATTTTTGCACTCAGTTTGCTATGATTTTAGTTCCAATAGCAAGCTACATGCACACTTCGCACTTCTTTTATTTTTTCAATTTTTTTTTTTTTTTTTGTCCTTATACAGTGTTCAGCTCGAACAATAGTTCTTTGATTTTCCATAGTTTTCAGCTTTTGTTAACGGCGGCTGTCTAGGACAGTAAATTATATGTTTTTTACTTTTGCTACACACTGATTGACGCTAACGTGTCAATGCAACCGTAGTAAATGTCATGTTGTTTTTTGACAGCTCAGGTGTTGTTACAATACCGTTCCACCGCAGCATGAAATAAAACAGTTTCTATGCTGTCCTCAATAATTTACTCATTAAACGCATTTTGATGTTGAAGCCTTAGTTTTATGTTAAGAAAAAAAAAATTTTTTTTTTTCAGAAAAGTTTCCGACACTTCGACAGTAGCGAAGTAGTGTAACGCTTGATTAGCACATTTCACCGTATAGAGCATACAAAGAACTACATAATGTGTGCTTTTTGGCACGCAATAGCTTTTTAAATTGATAATCCTGGCATATATCCTTTTTTGCATGAAAATTTTAAAATTCATTTAATTGTAATTATAACGCTGTAGTGTGGCAAAGGGCATGTTAGACTGCAGCTGTTGCTTGTTATAAAGCCAATCGTTGCCACTTTTAATGGGTTAATTAGCCACACTCTGCATTTGATTTCTTTCTTTATAAATTTTTCGTTTGCATTGTCTTGTTTTACTTTTTTTTATTTTTTTTTTATTTTTTATTTGGGGGTATCTTTTTGCCTTTGTTTCTATTCTTATCTTATAGGAATGAGCAGTTAATTGAGCTGCTTTTTTATGTCTTGCATAACTTCCTGTTTCTTCCTGCTGTTAATGATGCGTCTGATTATAAGATTTAACTGCATTGCGTTTTTTTTTTTGTGATGATTGCTTTGGTTCTTATGGAACTATAAATGCATTATGTTGCCCTAATGCAGCAGCAGATGTGCGCTTTGGCTCAGCGTTAATGAGCCGCTGATAGTTTAAGTATTTGTTTGGAATTTGACTGGCAGAGTACAATCTTTGTGAAATTTTAATGTATTTTTACTTTTTTGAAAGACTCGAAATTTTTTTTTATATTTTTGAAAAAAATATTTCATAGTAAAAAGGTTATTATTACTTTTGAAGAGAAATACATACCTTCATTCTAGCCATCCTTTAGTCAACTAAGAACCTATAGACGTTCAAGCAGAAGCAAATTCAGGCTGTTTTTGGGCTTAATTTCGTTATGAAAACATGTTTCATATCAAAATTAAATTGAAAAAAGTAATCTTTCACTCCTCCACTATGAACCAATAAAGGATATGTTCATTTATATTAAGGAATTCCTATTAAAAAACAGCTTCCTTACCAGGAGCTCCGACGGCCATCGCAACTTCTCGCCAGGCTTTGGCTTTTATTTCATATACTTTATAGCCTGATCTCTTTTTATTATATATGACATCGTGCTCCTTTACCAGCTGCACTAATTTTTCGTCATCCATATTGAAAATTGGTGAAAAAATAAAAATGAATATTACAACTTTTGCGGAAAGCAACAAAATACACCAAAAATTAAAAAATATATTTTTAAGCTTCTGTCACAATCAGCTGTTTGCTCTCAACGGAACGGAACGCCACGCAGAAATCAAAAATCTACAGATCTCAACCATAGTTGCCAACTAATATTCCCATACAAATTCTCTTTTTCCCACAGCAATTAAAAAAAATTCCCACGTGGGATATTTTTACTTAAAAATTCCCACAGCAATTAAATATCCCTCAAAAAATCCCACAGCCATTAAAAAATCCCACAAATGGGATATTTTAGAAAAATATATATCAGTGATTAAAGTTATAAAACATATATTGAGAACTTCTCTAATGGTGTTTTTAAGGGAGATTAATTGTTTAAGAATTAAAATAAATAAAAAACAGAAAATAAAATATACAAAATTTTATTTATAAGTAACTGTTAACATTGAGATCAAACGGCGGGGTGCAATAAGGCCAAGGGCAATAAGGCCGAAATTGTGAATTCGGTTTTATTTCCATTTGAAAAGGAAATAATCCATTTGAATCTATTTGCAAGAGAACAGCTACCATTGTCAACCTCAATGTGCTTGTTTTCGTATCAAAATCGCGGCGATTTTTAATAAAAATTTTACGCCTGCGGTGCTCAAAATATAAACCTGCGTAAGAGCAGGTGAAACAATTTTAATAAAAATCGCGGCGCTCATTCCTTATAATATTAAAACTTCATGAAAAAGTTTAGTAAAAATCGCGTATATTTCATAAATTTTCATTCATAACTTTTATTGACTTTACATATTTTTCTCGATCACTTACAGAAAGATGTATGTTCTTTAGCATTTAAACGATCATATTTTTCGCTTTAAACGGGTATATATTTCTATTATTAGAATAAGATATCCTACACTAAGGGAAAAAAATATTAAATTTATCCAATAACTTTTTTAATTTATCCAAAAAGCGAGTCATTTTTGCACCAATAACGCATTTTCATAAATCGACTACGTAAATATTTAAAATTTATTTGAATACTTTTTTAATTAAATTAAATATTTAAATATTTAAACAGAATTAATAAAAAATATATTAAAATTATGCACGAATTTTTTTAAAATATCTTTCAAATATTTACTATTTGAAAATAAACTATCGCATTTAAAGAAAATTTATATAAAAATATTGAATTTAAAAAACAACATATTCAAATTGAATATGTTATTAATGGTTGTATGGTATTATTTTCTTCATATTGCGTTCATCAAATGTCATTGCCTGTATAATTCATTCTCGCTTCACTTTTTTCGTTCTCTAATTTATACTGTTTTTGACAGTTGGTGCCCTAATATTTCACCCTAATATTGTATTAAATAGAGAACGAAAAAGTAATGTACAAAAAATATGTAGGTAAATGAAAACTGGTGTAAGATATTTCATAGGAAATATCAAGTTGTCACTCCACCCTAAATCATTTTTATTCTTTGCCAAACTTGCAACCTATATTAACCTTGCAACAAAAAGTAAATGAGAACTATAATGCTGCAAATGCAAGAAATAAACTGCAGGAACAGTGCGATGCTGTTGCTGCTTGTCGGAATATGTGTACGTGTGCGATGCTGTTGCTGCTTGCTTGTGTGGAATATGTGTGTACGTGTGTGGTATAAATAGAATTCAAATACGAGAAAAAAATTAGTTGTAAGGAAAACATTTGATTTATCCACGTAAATATTTAAATAAAATTTATACTGAGGCGTGGATAATGCTAATATGCGTTATTTCCCTTAGTGTAGTCTTCTATATGAAAAATATGTCCATTTTTCAAATTTTCACGCTTTTTATCTCCTAAACCATTTAAGACCGACCTTTTTTTAGGAGCTCCAAATGCACATTTAGAAAAAAAAAAAAAAAAAAAAAGGAGCATGGGCCCTAAAGTACAATTATTCCAATACTTTATATCTTTAACTTTTCATTAAATGAAACTTAAAAACTTATTTGATGGCGTTCTAATATTGGTTTCTTTAAAAGGGAAATAAGGCCAAATTGGCTTTATTTCTTTTTCAAATGGAAATAAGGCCGAATCCACAAATTCGGCCTTATTTCCACTTAAAGCTAAATAAATCAAATTCAGCCTTATTGCCGTTGGCCTTATTGCACCCGCCAGATCAAACGTTTAAATTTTAAATGAACATTAAAAAAATTTCAGCGATTATTAAAAAAACAAAAATTCACATACATATATTATTAAAATTATTATTAATATTATTATATAATATATATATTATTAAAATTATTATTAATATTATTATATAATATAATAATTAAAATTATTTAAATAAAAATGTGAAATAAATAAGTAAATTCAAGGAAAAAACATTAAATTTCTTATATAATTTAAATTAAAAAATAAATAGGAAAAAAATCCCACAAGACTTAAAAAATCCCTCATTGAATTCAAAAATCTCATGGGAATTCCCACATCCCACAGCATTTAAAATATCCCACAAATGGGAAATTTCCCACAAAACTGGCAACTATGATCTCAACGTCGCGCGCCGCTCCGTTCCATCCTATTAAAACCACACACATATGAAACCTATGTAATATATTGCAAAGTGACATTTGGCAACGTTCCACAACGTTCCGTTCCGTCTATTATAACCAGCGCTTTACGCAGTGTACGAACACAGCGATCCAATTGCTACTTCGTGTGCAAAAGCTCAACAACACACGATGCCCGCGGGCTATGGGAAACCCAAGAATGATAGAAACAAGATTACGCGTTCCGCAAATGAGAGAGAGAGAGAGAGAGAGAGAGCAGGACGTCACGAGCGATATTGTCAGACTTTGGAATAATTTTTCTTATTTTTATAATATATATATATGATCCTCCTAAACCTATTGGGGTAATAAAATTTTGCCGGTCTTGAATGGTTTAGGAGATAAAAATCTTGAAAAATAAAAAAAATTATATTTTTCATATATGAAAATATTCATATTTATATACAGAATTTTATTTTATTTTTTTTTTTTTAGATATTTTACTTGACTTTTCCGAAAGAATTTATATTCAATTTCGTCAATTTGCCAAAGCTTTCGTACATTTGCATACGTTTTTGTCAAGCAAAAGTACTGTGTGACGTCATGAACTCAGTTGAGAAAGAAAAGTTTCCCCTTGTACCCCTTATGTCATCACGCAAGGGATATTAGCTTTGTTTCAACCGTCCCCCGTTTCAACTGTACCCAGTCTACCCTACATTTTCGAGGCCACAGTTTTCATTTGAAATCAATAAGGTTATCCATAAGGATAAATTTATTTATTTTCAGATCATCTCTTGTGGCTTTCTTCTACATAAACCTAATTTTCGAAAAAAAAAAAAATGCTACAAAATTGGATTTTTCAGAAATGTTTAAGCAATTATAGGAAAATGCGTTTGAAGGAAAATATTTGATCCTGCACTTAATCGTTCGTTTAGAACAAATTAAAATTTTTAAAATATTTTAAACTTAAGGAATATATTTTTTAAACATTTTACTATTAATATATAAAATAAAATAAAAAAAAAATATTTAAAAATCTATACAGCGAAGTATATTGACAACAAGGCAACATGAAGATAATAAAGGCAACAAGCAACAACAACAGCTCTGTAGAGAGAAAATCATACAGCAGACTAGACTGACTGTTTCGTTGGCCGCTACACCAACTCATCAGTAGTCTTGCATGACTTTTCACTGTGACCCAGTCAAGCTACTTAGGCCCTACTTATACCAACAATTATGCCGAAAAAGTTACCCGGAAGTTTATTTGGGAAGAGAGAACGCTTTTACCTTAGTAACTGAGTTCTTATCTACTTTTGATGGACCCTGTGTCTAGGTTAATCTTAATCGTGTCATACTTTTAGGCATAGTCTTAGCTCATGTGCATCTCCGAAAGTCGATCACAGCGTTTTACTGCTATCATAGCATGTTGAGATTGTGTTACTTTGTTGTTATTCTTCTAAAATATTTTAAAAGAATAAAAAAAAAATCTAAACCTACTTTAACTAAAAGTGATATAAAAAAAATATCCCAATTTTTGTTATATCTCTTTGTTATCCTTGTTATGCATAGCAAGACATCTCAAGCACATTAGAGTACAATTTATGAATTTCTGAAGGTATACAGTGGTTCTTTCTAACATTTTAATCACCAAACCACAAAAGTGTAGACCAATGTGGAACTTACGATGAAAGTGAACATAGAATACATCTCGGAGGCTTGTGCATCACTTCACAATATGATGTAGTTATAGTTTCCGACACAATTATTTGACCAAGGATGACTCTATAGTATATGGAAGATTGAAAAACTTTAAGTTTTCGAAAGTGGAGGGTGGTCAATTTAAGTTAAGTTTTCGCCTCTTAACTCAATACGCCTCAATAATTGTCTTCTTGGAACTTATACTTTTCCCATGTCCACTTATTTTAAATAAAATGAAAAGAAAAGTTTAAACTTTTCCACCTTTTTAAAGCTATTTTCTAGATTCCTTACTTTTGCAGCACTTGCAATTTCAAGTCCTTATAACTGAAATAAGTTCAGCGTAATTATTCATTGTTGACTCAAACCGAAACTTATCTGTGCCATTAGCAAACTCATTATCCTTGAAATTAAACTGCAATTTACAGAATGGAAAACTTTGTGTTGAAAACCACACAAGAAACCTTGAACTCCTTTATTAAAGTAGACCAACGAAATCATCACCAGCAGCAGGGCAAAGCAAAGTTGATCACTTGGGACAAAATGTAGCTATAAATAAATTGTCGCAATGGTTGCAAGTTGGCTGCAATTTATCGATCTCTCTTTCCACTCAAAGATGTCCTTGAACATTACAATTATGTAAATTATGGCACTTCAACAACTTCAAGTTGTTGTTGTTGTTGGCCAACAACGCATTAGCAAAGATTTAACTACTCCGCAATTTTAATTGTTTCAATGGCTTATTGGATGCTTAAATTCTCAATAAAAAGCACGAATATTGCTTCATATATTTCGGGAATAATTATAAAGAACTAATTTTTTTTTTCATTTAAAAAAAAATTTAAATTTTTGCCACGGTACCACTTGAGACAAGTAGAAAAATAACAAATATTCTTTGAAACATAAAAAAAAAACAAGCTCCGAAGAATTATGCTTCATCAAGACAATGGAGCTTGGGGCGTTTTTGAGCGCTCAAAATATTGAGTAAATACGTTAGCCGCCATACAGCCCTGATTTGACACCCATTGACCGATTTTTGATCCCGCTCATCAAGGACGAACTGCGTGGGCAACGACTTTCCACACTAGAAAAAACCGTTGTTGCGTACAAAAACTATGTTTTGGAGATGTCTGCACCGGAATGGGATAAATGTTATGAAAAATGGTTTGAACTCATGCAAAAATGTATTAATCATAAAGGAGAACATTTCGAATAATAATTAAAAAAAAAAATTTCGGTCTTTAAATTTATTCCCAAAATATAAGTAGCAAAACCTACGTATGTTCCTTTAAGCCTGTAAATCGCCAAAATAATGGCTCGTTCGTTGAACCTGTCAATGAAAACATCGTTAAAATTCCACGCTACTGCCATTCAACACTCCTCTACTGGCCATAAGCTGCCGCTAAAGAGCTTTTTAATTAGCCAACTTAAGCAAATTTAGCTTTTGCCCAACTATAGTGTGCGGTTCATTAGCAAGCATGGCCTGCTTGTTTGATTAACCCAGTTTTTTGCTACATAAGTTTTGAATTTTTTTTTTTTTTTTCGCCTTAATACTTCTTCACATTGTTATGCTTTGAGCTGCCATGCTGTCCTTCTGTGGCATCCTTGCATCATCCTTGCACAGCAGCACCAGAAGCAACAATAACACTGTTCAAAGCTGCTTAATGAACAATTCATGTCAATCGCTAATTAGTTTTCTTTTCATTTTTAATGCACTGACAGTGATTTTCTGACTGCTTGGCGCATATCCTGTGACTGCCTGCCTGCCTGCCCGCCTGGCTGCCTTCCTTGCATGACCTCAAGAACAATATAAGAAAATTAAGCCAACGCCAACATGAACATAAAGTCATTTTAGTGCTTTACACAGGCACACCCTTCAGTCAAGCCAGAAATAATAGAAAACTATTAAAGCCACCTTTTGTCTTCAGGCTAAGAGTCAGAAAAAGTCTTTGTTTCGCTACAGCGTTCATTTCATGTCAATATCACGCCAAGCTGACAAGCGTTGCTATTAAAATGTCAAATCCTTGCTTGATACTTGAAGACTCTTGCTTTTTCTTAAGAGAAGCGAGCGTCATGTTAAGATTTGTCAGTTTGAATTGGACGTTGGAACGTCTTAGCATCAATTCGCTTCTAAATATATGCTTATAAATAAATATATTGAGCGCATAGTCAATCGCCCTTCCTGAGTAGCACAAAGTTTGCAGGACGAATAATTGAAAAGAAGTAGAAGTAGCAAGTAAAAGTTGCCAAAGATTAATGAAAATCAAGATTGACTTTCATTGATTTGCTGCCAAGTCATACTCGTTTTTTCATTTACGTTTTTATTTTTTTTTTTTTTTTTTTTACTCAAACATGCAAGCTGCCCTATGAATTTTTATTTCTACATTAAAGCAACTTAAAATCATCTTTAAACGTTGGCAGTGAATAAAAAATGGTTTTCAGTGCTTCCTGTTTTCTGTACATGGACAAAATATTTTAATTGCATGAGTGTAGCGCACCCAGCATAGTTAAAATTTCTGTCACATGTCTTGGAAATTCGGAACTAATGAACAGGATGTCAAAAGTTCCTATTTCACTTCGGACATCATTAATATTTGTTTTGATCATTTTTCATGTGGTATAAAAAAACAGTCATCTTCAAGTAAATCAAAATTGTAAAAATATTTAATTAGATTTGATGGGCGTAACTTTTGATTAATGAATTTTTAAGATTTTAATTCATCATGCGTGTGAAAACTGAGCACAAGAAATGCAAAGTGCTTAATTTTAAAAAATTATACCGGAAAATTTTTAGTTAAGAGAGTTAGTGAACTGAACTTATTATTGCATTTATGCCACCTCTTACAAAATTTCCTTTTTTTTTTTTAATTTTTACTAAAACAAACATCGATAATTTTTTGCAAAACAAAATTTTGGAATTGAATCTGAAGAAATGCTTTTAGTTTTAAGAGAAGTTTTTTTTAAGTTTTTATAACGATCCATTCTACCAGTCCATATCTACCAATCCATAACCTACTGGTTGTACCTCTATTACTCCGAAAAATTCTTAATAAAACAGTCTTCCTCAAGAATTTGGTTTCGTACAGTTTTGTACGAGTTTTTCGAGTTTTTTTTTTTTATTTTCAAAGCTTCGTTTTAAAATAGCCCCGAGATGTAGGTTTATGTGGATTAATTTTAGGAGATCACGGAAGCCAATCCAACCGACAACGTTCTTGACGAACTTGTTTTTGGTAATATTACACGCATAGAAACTTTCCGTTCACTACAACTGAAAAATTAGCCAACTACACCTCGTTTGCGAGGTAAAAAACTAAAAATGCAGAAATTTATTTTTTTAAGCGTAGTTTTCAAAAATATATGAAGCCCATGAAGATTTTTCGCTTCCATACATTTCGTTCCACTCTAATGTATATATACCACAATCTATTTCGGTCATTATTATTTATTATATTAATTGTCTTTCCCCCTATGTCCGTCCGTCTTCTTATGGATTGTACTCATCACACCTCTATTGCTATCTCCGTCTGCGTACTAAGAAAATTACCAATTTGCTTATATAGAACAGTTTGCCCATAAAGTAACTCTGAACTATAAGTGTTGTGTGTATTCAACGAAGGGAAAAACAAAGGAAGTTTTTAGTTGGGAAAAACAATTTTTCGATTGCTGCAATTTAAAAATCATTCGCGTATATGACAAACGAAATTAATTACCTGCAACTAAATGATGATGCGTTTCTCGCAACTGAGCTATTATTATGACAATTGTTGAAACGTTTGCAAATGACGATCCCAATCACGACAAACAAAGTTCGTTTGCGGCAATCTGGCAACAAACGTCGTTTTTGCCAGGTTCAACCCTGATTACATCAAGACTAGACAAATGTGTGTCCCGGAGCGTCTCACATTGGTTCCAAACATGGAAAAGACGGCCAAAACCTAATTATAAAATCAAATACCTACTTAAGATAGATAAATAAAAAGAACTGCGACGTTAATTTTTTTAATTTTTTTTTTTTTTTATTTTTGACGCCTTCAAAATTTGACAAAAATATAAAAATAAAAATAGTCACATTTATTGCCAAATTCAAACATTTGTTGTATTATTTGTTATATTGTTATTATTATATTGGTATTGTTACATTGTTATATATATTGTTATATTGTTATATTGTTATATTGTTATATTGTTATATTGTTATATTGTTATATTGTTATATTGTTATATTGTTATATTGTTATATTGTTATATTGTTATATTGTTATATTGTTATATTGTTATATTGTTATATTGTTATATTGTTATATTGTTATATTGTTATATTGATATATTGTTATATTGTCATATTGTTATATTGTTATATTGTTTTATTGTTATATTGTTATATTGTTATATTGTCATTTTGTTATATTGTTATATTGTTATATTGTTCTATTGTTATATTGTTATAATGTTATATTGGTATTGTTACATTGTTATATATATTGTTATATTGTTATATTGTTATATTGTTATATTGTTATATTGTTATATTGTTATATTGTTATATTGTTATATTGTTATATTGTTATATTGTTATATTGTTATATTGTTATATTGTTATTTTGTTATATTGTTATATTGTTCTATTGTTATATTGTTATATTGTTATATTGTTATATTGTTATAATGTTATTTTCTTATATTGTTATATTGTTATATTGTTATATTGTTATATTGTTATATTGTTATATTGTTTTATTGCTATATTGTTATATTGTTATATTGTTATATTGTTATATTGTTATATTGTTATATTGTTAAATTGTTATATTGTTATATTGTTTTATTGTTATATTGTTATATTGTTATATTGTTATATTGTCATACTGTTATATTGTTATATTGTTTTATTGTTTAATTGTTATATTGTTATATTGTTATATTTTTATATTGTCATATTATTATATTTTTATATTGCTATATTGTTATATTTTCTATATTGTTATATTGTTATATTGTTTTATTGTTATATTGTTATATTGTTATATTGTTATATTGTTATATTGTTATATTGTTATATTGTTATATTGTTATATTGTTATATTGTTATATTGGTATATTGGTATATTGGTATATTGGTATATTGTTATATTGTTATATTGTTATATTGTTATGTTGTTATATTGTTATTGTGTTATATTGTTATATTGTTTAATTGTTATATTGTTATATTGTTATATTGTTATATTAATATATTGTTATATTGTTATATTGTTATATTGTTATATTGTTATATTGTCATATTGTTATATTGTTATATTGTTATATTGTTATATTGTTATATTGTTATATTGTTATATTGTTATATTGTTATATTGTTATATTGTTATATTGTTATATTGTTATATTGTTATATTGTTATATTGTTATATTGTTATATTGTTGTATTGTTATATTGGTATATTGTTATATTGTTATATTGTTATATTGTTATATTGTTATATTGGTTTGTTGTTATATTGTTATTGTGTTATATTGTTATATTGTTTAATTGTTATATTGTTATATTGTTATATTAATATATTGTTATATTGTTATATTGTTATATTGTTGTATTGTCATATTGTTATATTGTTATATTGTTATATTGTTATTTTGTTATATTGTTATATTGTTATATTGTTATATTGTTATATTGTTATATTGTTATATTGTTATATTGTTATATTGTTATATTGTTATATTGTTATATTGTTATATTGTTATATTGTTATATTGTTATATTGTTATATTGTTAAATTGTTATATTGTTATATTCTTGTATTGTTATATTGTTATTGTTATTATATTTATTTCACAGCTTTAGTAATCAGAAAAAATAGACTCCTTAAATAATATTCATGGCTAATATTTTAAAAATATCATTAAAAAATGTACATTTTTAAAAATTTGGCTCAGCGAAATTAAGAAAACGAAAGTGTTATCCCTGTTAATCCCTATAGAAAGGTATTGGTTCCTTTTTGGTATAACCTATTGTGCTAATAAAAAATATTTTTTCGCCTCAATATGTGTTAATCGGGAAATTTTCGCAAAACTTAAAATGGTTACGGAAACAAAAAAATTTTTTTTTATTATTTATTTTTATCTTTTGCTTATGTGTATTGTTATTAAACATTCTAGATGAGTTTGACTTTGTATATTTCTATTAAAATATTGAAATTTATGTAAATAAGCCTTAAAAGCATAGGACCGCCTTTGGAAAGGAGAAGAGGGGGGCTTAGGAAAAGCCCTTATTTATATTTGTAGTCCAATAAATTTAATTATAATTCTCAAATATTCCATTGTAGTCTAGTATTTGGGATCATTATTCGAACTTCTTAAGAAAAGGGATGTGATTCGTTAGCAGTGACTCCAAAAAGCCGACATTTTGAATTTCGAATTTTTGACTTCAGTTCCATGATCAGCCCCAAAAACCCATGCATTTATATTTTTGTAGAGATTAGACAACTCCTAGAGGTTTTGGCCGTCTTTTTTCGATTTGGAACCAATTTGCGGCGGGATAAAATCAGTCGCTTGCATCATACCCCTTTTCCGAAGAAATATTCTCAGCTCATTACCACGAATACAGCTACAAGCCATCAACGATCCAACTCCGAATTTTAAAATTCGCTAATATTTTCGGTAAACCCACTCCTTATCTATCCCTGATCGCAATTGTCCATCTAAGCAAACGAGGATTGCTTACGTAAACGTTTTCGGAAAAATGAATGAAATCTTAGGTTCTAAGTTAAAAAAGTTGCAAATAAATTTTAAAATGAAAAAAAAAATATGTTTATTATAGTAAATAGTAGACAACTTTCAAAAACGGAAATAAAGAGTTCCTGTGTTTTTAACCTAACGAAATGAAAAGCCTACCCAATCATTCGAAGAATATGTACCATGCTAATAGTCCTGTTACCTGACTTTTCAATAAATATATGCTTCATATATAGTACATAGGCTAAATATTATTATAATTGCTATATAATATTATATGATATCTTATAATATATATTACTGATATTTTTATTATTTTCCTTCTCGCTAAAACTTGCCTAACTCAAGCACAAAATCCTTTGACAAAAGCTTTATTCAGTTTCATTCAAGCAAACTTTGCTGCTCCAAAGGACAACAGCCAGCCTGTCACTCTTCAAGCAACTCACTCGTTCTGACAGTTTAAGTAAATCCATAAATTCATCATGGACTCCAAGAATCACAAACTTAACCGGATTTAATGCCTTGTCCTGCCAGCCAAGCAGCAAATCAAAGAAAGACAGTGAAATTTTCATCATACATCAGACGGTAAATGTCATACATAGAATTATTATAATATTTTCTGCTTAGCACTTATCTGGGCAACAATACTTCACGCATCCGTTGAATATAAGGGCGAAAATTAATATTAATGATGGCAGCGCACACAAGAGACACACACACGCAATTTGGGGCGCATGGAGACAAAAGTATAAAAATATTATTTCGCATAAATAACAAAAGTCACCATATAATAAATTGAGCAAAAAACCAAAATTGATAACATAAAAAGAATGAATGAAGGCCTAGTTAGGCTGGTGGTAGTGGTAGTGGTAGTGATAGTGGTGGTAGTGGTGGACAACAGTAGCGTTACGTGGTAAAATGGGCTTGTTATGTTGGCAATAATGTTGTAAGGCAACGAAACAGTGCAAAGATATTAATTTATATTTGTATGTGCGTGTTTTTCTCGAGCTCATATAAAGAAATAATAACTCAAAAGGAAACAAGAAAGAATAGGCCCCGCCAAGTTCTGCTGGATAAAGGAAAACATTATGAACTTTGGGATAACAATTTTTAATAATCTTAACACAAACTAAGCATCACCGTCATAAAGTAGAGAACAATGGTTATCATAGAGAGAAAAAAGAGAGAAAAAAAAATTAAATAAAATTAATGTGCAGCAATAAGACTAATTAAAGCACTAGTAGTAGCAGAAATAAACTATTTAACTACTTCTTTCCGTATTTTTTATGGCAAAATTTTGTCAAAAACTTTCTTTTTGCTACTTTTTGCTCTTCTAAAGTAAGCAAATTTTTTTTTTTTTGTCAACTTTGAGGGTAAGCAATAAGCATAAGAAAATTGTGAAAAATATAAAGTAGCTACCCAGCAAAACCACTTTATATAGTCTGCAGTGAACAATGGAAATTTACTGCAATTGTTGCATTTATAAAAGATGTAGTTTTTTTTTTGTACTCACTTTAGTTTTCTTTCAAACGCATGCTTTTGTATCTATGCAGTAGCAGCTAGTTTTGCTCTTGCTCTTGGTCTTTGTACATATTTAAGTGAAAGAATTTATGCATGTTATATGCATAGAGCGTTGCCCTCATATCCTTCCCAACCGTGAACTACCTCTTTGGGCTTTTTTTTTTTTTGTGGCGCACGGCGTACTCTGTAGCTCGGTCTTTGGGTCACTGTGATATATGGTTTGTTACATTTAATGAAGCTCAGCGCATATTCTGCTTGTAGCATGTTTTAAATTTTATATTGCATAGTTTGCACTAAGCTTTGTTGCTGCAAAATATATATAGAAATAAGAAAAAAAACAATGTATTATGCACTGTTACGTTTTGAAACTTCTATGCCTTGCTTTGGTTTTTTTTTTTTTCTTTTACTGCGTTGCTGCCTTTGAGCGGCAGCAGGACGTTACAGTTCATCCATTGTACTCAACTTTATGACAGTCAATTATAGTAGAGTACATACAGGAAGAGGGTTTATATATCATAGTTTAAACTGTGCACTTTGCATATTTAAACAAATTTTTAAAAAAAATTTTTTTTTTTCAAAAATATGTGTTTTCTCTTGACTAATTCGAACAAAGGTCAGTTTGGTCCTAAAACTCACAAGCGCTTAGCATGCTTAGTTATCCTCATGTCTTCTGAAAACTTTCACTTAATTTCAATTTACATTTTGTGACATCAACGTGCAAAGATTTCTGTTTTGAAGAACATTTTATATGGAATTATTTTATTGATGGTTGTTTTTACCATCACCTCGATATAATTCGAAAAGTTTTTAAATTATATCCAGGTCAGTGAAAAATATATACAGTCCGTGAAAAACTCTTCGCATGAATTGCCTTCCTATATATTGTACACTATTGTATATTGTACACTTTTGACTTTTGATCTAGGGTTACCAGATCATCCCCCTTATTCTCACATTCTTGCTGAGTTTAATGCAAAAATTGCATTATGAGCCGACCGAATTATTAACAGTTATTATAAAATCAGTTGGACTGGTAAATAGAATTAAAAATGGGTGCAAATATAAAATGAAAAAGGTTGTGGGGTTCCCAAAGCAAATATAAAATGAAAAAGGTTGTGTGGTTCCCAAAGCAACCCAATCACTTGGAGAAGAAATAATTTTAAATGCCATATAATCTTTGGAGCTACAAACATTTCCACTAAAACTAAGAAATAACTTCCTCAGAAATGGCTATAGAGTAAATACGAGTGTATCTAACTTTCGAAACTATACGATAGTGTCTCGGAAAATAATGGCTTATCCCCAAGCCTTTTAAGTAAGACACATTGCCAGTAAAGGCTAACGAAAATTAAAAAATATAATAAAAAATAAAAAAAAAAAACATTAATATAAATTAAATAATAAAAATATTAAAAAAAAAAAAAATAAATAACTGGCCATTTCAGCCCTTGAAAGGACTTTGACCTAGCTTCTTATGATCAATTGTGTTGTGCGTGTTATTAAGTTTGTACACAATTGACCGAGAACCGGACCTACAGGCTTAACGTCGACTCCGAACGGCGCTGAACAGAATGTTCTTGTTCTCGAGAAGCTTTACATGGCATATTGATTACTCTCTGAGGTTTGCCATTGCTTGCAGAGAGGTGGCGGCCGTACAGAAAAATTATTTTAATTCAAATAATTTTCTGTCGCTACTGGGGTTCGAACCTGGGTCTCCAGGTTCGTTGACATAGAGGCCACGCACTTTTACCAACTACGCCACGGACGCCATTAAATAAAAAACTAACAAAAATGTTGGCGATTTTTAAAATTCGGAGATGGGTCGTTGATGGCTTATAGCTGTTTTCGTGGTAATAAGCTGGAAATATTTCTTCGGAAAAGAGGTATGATGCAAGCGACTGATTTTATCATGACGCACATTGGTTCCAAAACGAAAAAAAAAAACGCCCAAAAACCCTAAGAGCTGTCTATTTTGTATAAAAATATAGATGCATGGGTTCTTAGGGTCGCTAATCACGAATCTGTAGTCAAAAATTCTAAATGCAAAATGGCGGCTTTTCGAGGAAACTGATCTCTTCTTCTTAAGAAGTTATGGAAATGGTCCCAAAAGCTGTATTGCAATTGAATATTTCAAAAATATAATAAAATTTATTGGACAATATATATTATAGGGCTATTCTTATACCCCCCCCCCCCCCCCATCGAAGGTGCTCCTATACACAAGATGGTTAATCTTATATATATTACGCTAGCCCAAATTTATTCTGGCGTAAGGCCTTTTAAGTACAAGTCCAATTTAAATAAATTGAGTATTTCTTTGTAGGTTTAGACCTGTAGATCTGCAAACTGGACTTTTTATTTCTTAAAAATTTATATTTTTTAAGTTATAGCTTATTACATAGAATTGTTGTTGTTATGTTGCTTTTTCTATTCTTAACACTCTCTTCTTCGCTCTCTTCTGTCTCTTCTTAATAGAGCGTGTGTTAACAACAAAATGAAAGTCAGAAAAATGTGAAGCTTTCGCAAACCGCTCACGCTGAACGCTCGCAATCAAGATACATACAAATTTTTATTATTGCATTTCTTTTCTCATATTTCACTTTATTCTGCCTCTTCTTGATAGAGCGCTTGCAAACAACGACAAAACTCTTAGAATATACAATGAACACAATGAACGGCGGCGTCAGTGGTCAGCGCCAATTATTATTATTTTTATAGTTGCTGGGTTCAGCCAAGGTTGCCAGTTATGTGGGAAAAATCCCATTTGTGGTAATTTTTTATTGTCCTTGGGAATTTTTTTTTTTTTTGGGAATTCCCATGGTATTTTTTAATTAGCGTGGGAGTTTCTATGGTATTTTTTAATTAGCGTGGGAATTCAGTGTGGTATTTTTTAATTGCCGTGGGGTTTGGGAATTTTTTTCTTCAAATGATTTTACTCCGTTTATTAAGCAAAAACTTCATATGAAATCATTGCCATTATACGCATTAAACGCTCTGTTTACACAACGATTTTATGTCGTATGTTACGTATTTAAATTTAGCAGTTTGCGACCCTGTTTCGAAGTTCGTATGACCCTTTTAAGTCCCGGTTTCCACTCAAGTCTTGACGGTCAAGTCTTGAGTTCGGTGGTACGGGAATCGTAACTAAGGGAAAGAAAGAAATTGACTGTACCGTCAATTCTTGGGCAATTCGTTTTGTGTTCGTTCGTTGTCCCGCTACTTTTTCTATTCATTTTGCGCGTCATTGGCGTCATTTCATATAATTTCTATCAGATGAAATGAAACGGCAGTATATGATACACATCGTCAACTCTTGATGTGTGGAATCTGAATCGTCAAGTTTTAAAGGGAATGTCAAAAAATTAAACATCAAGACTTGACGAGTGGAAATCGGGACTTACATTGGTCAAGACTTGAATTCAAGTCTGTGAGTTTGTAGGCAATTTGCAGCACATCGGAAGCGACGAAAGGGTAAGAGAACACTTGCGCTGTACCGTCAATTTTTTGGCAATTTTTTGTATTCCTTTTGTTCTTTTCGCTGTTTTGACATAGAGCTTCACATTATTTTTCATTTGCTTGCGTGCGCTTAGTGTTCTGTGTTCTATGTTAAAGCCAGAACTGTATTTAAAAAAAAAATATTTTTATAAAGCATTTTTTATGAACAGTAACCTGTATAAATTGGCGTCCGTGGCGTAGTTGGTTAAAATGCGTGGCCGCTATGCCAAAGAACTTTGGAGACCCAGGTTCGAACCCCAGCAGCGACAGAAAATTATTAGAATTAAAATAATTTTTCTGTACGGCCGCCACCTCTCTGCAGACAATGGCAAACCTCAGAGAGTAATCAAAATGCCATGTAAAGCTTCTTGAGAACGAGAACATTCCGTTCATCGCCGTTCGGAGTCGGCGTTAAGCATGTAGGTCCGGTTCTCGGTCAATTGTGTACAAACTTAATAGCACGCACAACACAATTGATCATAAGAAGCTAGGTCAAAGTCCTTTCAAGGGCTGAAATGGCCAGTTATTTATTTATTTTATTTTTTAACCTGTATAAATTAAAACAAAAAATAATAACTTCTTATATCTAAAAAAATTTTTTGAAAACAGCTCCTGTTTTTGGTTGCTACACGTATATTATACCTTAATGTAAAAATTTGTGGTATTTATACATTTTTTATTTATTACATTTATAAGATTTATTGTGGTATTTTTTAATGCGTATGGGATTTTTTTATGGGATTTTTTTCGGTTTTTTAAAAGCTTACGGAATTTTTGGTGGTATTTTTAAAAAGCGTGGTATTTTTGTGGTAATTTTTAATGATCGTGGGATTTTTTGTGGTATTTTTTAATCGTGGTGGGCATTTTTTTTTGTTAACCTTTGCCGTGGTAATTTTGGTGGTATTTAATCTATGCTTCTGTGGGAAAAAGGTAATTTCCGTGGGAATTTTTCCGTATTTTAACTGGCAACCTTGGGTGCAGCAACACGCACCAGTGGTCGCTAGTTATGTAAATTTTAAATATTTACGGCATGTTCCTACTTGGAGCGCTCAGTATTTGAGTGAAAATTTAAAATTTAAAAAAAAAAATGAAAACGGTAAGAGATAATGGAAACATTTTTTGGGGTGAATTAATACACTCAAAAAAATTAAAAAAATTTTTTTACTCATTTTTAAAATTTTTATGTATGATGTACATATGTATGTATATTTGCATTTTTATACCTGGTTAACATCGTTAGTGTCAATTGTCAAAGTGGCGTCCGTGGCGTAGTTGGTTAAAGTGCGTGGCCGCTATGTCAACGAACTTTGGAGACCCAGGTTCGAACCCCAGCAGCGACAGAAAATTATTTGAATTAAAATAATTTTTCTGTACGGCCGCCACCTCTCTGCAGACAATGGCAAACCTCAGAGAGTAATCAAAATGCCATGTAAAGCTTCTTGAGAACGAGAACATTCCGTTCATCGCCGTTCGGAGTCGGCGTTAAGCATGTAGGTCCGGTTCTCGGTCAATTGTGTACAAACTTAATAACACGCACAACACAATTGATCATAAGAAGCTAGGTCAAAGTCCTTTCAAGGGCTGAAATGGCCAGTTATTTATTTTTTTTTTTTTTACATAACAAATGTTAAATATTAATAAAAAAATTTTTAGTAAATAATTTGTTAGTGTATTCATTCACCCAAAAAAAAATTCCATTAACTCTTACCGTTTTCCTGTAAAAAAATTGTAAATTTTCACTCGAATACCTAGCGCACCAAGTACCAACATGCCTTAACGGTTTGAAAACGTTTGGATCTTTCAAAAATATTTCAAAAAATCCCAAAATATAAAAAATATACGAATTTCTTATTCTGTCATTTATTACACGTTTCATACAAGAAAGGTTGGTTTTTGTGGATAACCTTTATTCCTCATTTTTCTGAGAATATTTCCAATACTGTCTTTATATACAATTATTCTCGAAGTTCTTAAGAATTTTGACCAAAGCTCAAGTATTTGTCTTTCTTATGGCTTTTATTTCGAGCTATGCTAGTTCAAATACAATAAAAACAGTTTCTATCCAACTAAAAAAAACTTTAAAGTTTCATTTTCTAACAGTGCTTACTTAAATTTCTTCTCACCTTAACACACCATTTTCGCAATATCATAAAAAAAATCCCACATGATTTATCAAATTCTTCAAATTCAGAGAATCATAAAAAAAAATAAATAATAATTGAATTGTTAAAATTGAATAATTCACTCACTTCACTTTCTGGCCACACTAGAGTGACTGGCAGAAACCAAGTTTTGCTGTAGGTCAGCACATTTCCACACACACACAAAGACAACATTTAAGGAACAATAAACATAAAAAAAAAATAAAAAATTAAATTGTCAAAATAAAATAGAATCATGATGATGAAAGGCACAAATATTTCCACAATAATAACAAAAACCAAAATCAATAATTTTACAATCAAAAAGCAGTGTAAAAAATTTAACAAAACTACAATATAAAGAGATAAATTGAAAAAGGTAAAAAAAAACAAACAGACAACAACAATAACTATAAGAAAAACCTAGAGCACAGGACAATAGAAGATTTTGCAACTTTACCTACATGTCAACTTCCTGCTTCCTCCCGGTGGTTCCGGATGAGTAGCGTTGCTGACATTGACCACCAAGCAGCATATGTACGCTATAGAATCTTAATGCCGGGCAGACAGACAAGAAGACTAACCGACAGACAGACAGTCAGGCTGGCAGTTATGGCAACAACGGGTACACTTAACTCTAGAGTAGCTGTAGAGAGCACATAATCCTGTACATCCGCAAGAGTTGTGTTCTAGCTGGCTATAAGTTTTGTTCTTTTTTTATTGTTTTTTTTTTTTCTACTTTTCTTTAATACCATAAGCATCTTTTGGGCCATTTTGAGGAAAACCTATTGATTTTGTGATTTCCTTGAGGTGTTTTATACAGCAATTTTTTTGTTTGCCTCTTCCCTCTATGTACTTTGCTTTGAGCTATATTTCTTAAAATTTTATACAAAGCAAATAAGAACATTTTTCAGTACCCATTTGGCATGAAAGGCAGTATTTTTATTCTGTGAGGCACAAGCACACAAAAACATACCCACACACACACAAATGCATATGTTCTGTGTGTGCAGGCCAACATTTGCAGGACAATTGAGTGCGCACAAGTATGTTTGCCTTGGCATCTGTTGTTGTGTTGCGGACATTATGTAAATAAAGTGAAATATAATCAACTTAACAATAAAATCCGATTTATGTTTGCATAGGTCAAGAGCAGGCGGAGCATATCGACTATGATCTGCAGGACTTTGGGTGCCCGAGTTTGTGTAGCTTGTTCCTGGTACACAGCTAGTTCTTTTAAGTTTTTCCCATTTTTTGGTAACATAAAAGCAGATTTTTCAGGGATTTATCTAGTTGTCATTTTTGTCATAGAACGTACCTCTTTGTGCGATTGTGTGGTTCAGTGTGGGAGTAGTATCTGTGTGTGCGGAATTATTTATGTTGTAATATGCAAAATTTAATCCCCAAAAACGACATGCTATTGTCTGGTAAATGTTTGCTATGAAACGTTGATGCATAAATGCTTTTCTTACAACGAATAGATTTTTTTTTATTTATTTTGGTATTCTAGAGATACCAGATATAAAGCTGGCATTAAAATTATGTGACAGTAGAATCAAAAATTTTGACAAGCATTTTGTGAGAGTGACATTTTAAATTTTGAAAGCTTTGAAAAAAATTTTAATAGAAGATGTCTCTCTCTGGGAGACATATTGAGCACTTGTTCCAAATAGACTAAAAAACATGACAGGATGGTTAAGAGGTCAAATTTAACGGAATTCATTAATAGTATTTCGAGGTCATGAAACAGTTGTCAGCAAGAGAGATGAAATAAAGACACTTATCAGCACTGATGTTTAAAAAGGCATAAAAAAATATATAAAAAAAATTTATATATATAAAAAAATTCTTAAGGGGACATATAGGTTACAAATTTATAAAAAAAAAATATTTTTCGGGAATTTTTTTCAGAGAAGGAAAAAAGATACCGTTTTCAAATTTTGCACATATATTTATTAATATTTAAAGAATACAAAAAATTTTTCAAAATTTTTGAAGCGGTTTTTGACGTTATTTGATTTTTTTTAAAAAAATATCAAAAAATTGACGGTGTGCAGGCTATCACCAGTCTGGAACATCTGAGGAAAACATAAAAAAACAAATTAATCCTTGTTTAAGTGGCCACCACCTGAACTAGGATAATTTTTATCCGCCGAAGAAAAACAAAATGGCGACCGATTTTGTAACCTCGAAAAATAGGATAAAAATTATAGTTCAGGCGATGGCCACTTAAACAAGGATTAATTTGTTTTTTTTTTTATTTTTTAAAGTTTACCGAAAGTTTTCGGATGGTGTTTTTTTTTTTTTTTTGTATACATTTTAACTTGGATTTTATTTGCGCCTTGTATAGAAGATAAGTGGAAGTTTGAAAAAAATAGCTCATGGAGATTTTTCTTGTTTCAAAAATTTGAAGTTAATTTTCGACATTTGGAAAAAACTCCTCTTTGTATCGAAAATATAACTTTTTTCATCATTAGCATTTTTTCTCATTTAAGTAGAAAAAAAAAATACTATGTAAACACATTATTTTTTATGCAAACTACAATAACAACTTATTTATTTGGAAAAAAAAATTAATCATAACTCGAATAAAATAACATCGTAAGTCTAAATCGAAGTGTATAGAGCAAACATGCCCACGTAGTGGCCCGTATGGCCCGCGTGGCCCTTCATACGAATTTTTTTCTATCTTAATTTTGTCTTTGCGATGCGCCAAAATCAAAGAACATTTATAAAAAACAACAACACAAATCGCACTCGTTCAGTGTTCAGCACATTTTCCAGCGAATTTTACAAAAACAAATGCATGCATAGCCACTCGATGATGTCGAGTTACTTATGTGTCGAGTCATTTTTCATGCGACCATTGTTAGTGTACTTTATTACATGTGATTTTATTGCATTGGAAATGTTTTTTTGTCAACATTTTATGAGCAACATTTTGTGTTTGTTTTTTAGTTTCTTTAAGCATTGGCCCGCGCTTAAAATTTCTTGGGCCCACTGGTATAGTGTATATGAAATCATCCAAAGTTAAAAAAGGATATCTTTTGAATGGTGCCATCCTTTGATAACTCTACTATATATCGAGATATATAGCAAAAATTGTATCGTTTGTGTCAATTAGTTATCATGTCGTCATACAAATTTTTCATTTTTTTGTATACAGTCTACTATTGTCGTGTCCGTCATTTCTGCTGTTCATACCTCAAATGAGTATTTACGAAGAACTAAGTATGAGAGAGAAAGAGTACTTGCAAAAATTTTAAAATTAGAGGAGTATGAAAAAACTTTGTCAAACATATCTTTTTCCTTTATTTTTTTTCTCTTTTACGTATGTAAAACGTCTTTTACTTTTATCTCTTTTACGTCTACATTCAAATCATCAACATCTATGCCTTTATATCATCCATATTACGCAGTATTTCACTTGTAATCAAAACTTCTTCATAAATGTCTTTCGAGCTTTTCTGCGCTTGGTTTTCTAAAAAAATAATTTTAAGTCATATGGTGAGATTTGAAAAATGGCCGTACTTTTCGAGCTCCTTCCAAGGTTGTATACTGTCTGTACTTTCGTATGTATACTGTCGACAATTGGACTGTTCAAACGACTTCATCATCCACTTAAGGTTTTATAGTTAAAGGTTATATAGTTAAAAGTTAATAGTTAATAGTTAAAAGTTAATAGTTAATAGTTAATAGTTAATAGTTAATAGTTAATAGTTAATAGTTAATAGTTAATAGTTAATAGTTAATAGTTAATAGTTAATAGTTAATAGTTAATAGTTAATAGTTAATAGTTAATAGTTAATAGTTAATAGTTAATAGTTAATAGTTAATAGTTAATAGTTAATAGTTAATAGTTAATAGTTAATAGTTAATAGTTAATAGTTAATAGTTAATAGTTAATAGTTAATAGTTAATAGTTAATAGTTAATAGTTAATAGTTAATAGTTAATAGTTAATAGTTAATAGTTAATAGTTAATAGTTAATAGTTAACAGTTAATAGTTAATAGTTAATAGTTAATAGTTAAAAGTTAATAGTTAATAGTTAATAGTTAATAGTTAATAGTTAATAGTTAATAGTTAATAGTTAATAGTTAATAGTTAATAGTTAATAGTTAATAGTTAATAGTTAATAGTTAATAGTTAATAGTTAATAGTTAATAGTTAATAGTTAATAGTTAATAGTTAATAGTTAATAGTTAATAGTTAATAGTTAATAGTTAATAGTTAATAGTTAATAGTTAATAGTTAATAGTTAATAGTTAATAGTTAATAGTTAATAGTTAATAGTTAATAGTTAATAGTTAATAGTTAATAGTTAATAGTTAATAGTTAATAGTTAATAGTTAATAGTTAATAGTTAATAGTTAATAGTTAATAGTTAATAGTTAATAGTTAATAGTTAATAGTTAATAGTTAATAGTTAATAGTTAATAGTTAATAGTTAATAGTTAATAGTTAATAGTTAATAGTTAATAGTTAACAGTTAATAGTTAATAGTTAATAGTTAATAGTTAATAGTTAATAGTTAATAGTTAATAGTTAATAGTTAATAGTTAATAGTTAATAGTTAATAGTTAATAGTTAATAGTTAATAGTTAATAGTTAATAGTTAATAGTTAATAGTTAATAGTTAATAGTTAATAGTTAATAGTTAATAGTTAATAGTTAATAGTTAATAGTTAATAGTTAATAGTTAATAGTTAATAGTTAATAGTTAATAGTTAATAGTTAATAGTTAATAGTTAACAGTTAATAGTTAATAGTTAATAGTTAATAGTTAAAAGTTAATAGTTAATAGTTAATAGTTAATAGTTAATAGTTAATAGTTAATAGTTAATAGTTAATAGTTAATAGTTAATAGTTAATAGTTAATAGTTAATAGTTAATAGTTAATAGTTAATAGTTAATAGTTAATAGTTAATAGTTAATAGTTAATAGTTAATAGTTAATAGTTAATAGTTAATAGTTAATAGTTAATAGTTAATAGTTAATAGTAGTTAATAGTTAATAGTTAATAGTTTTATAGTTAAAAAGTTTTATACTTAAAAAGTTTTATTTCATCACGACAAAAAGCAAATACATATTTATTATTGGAGCTAGAATGGAATGTGTTGTCCCACCCGACGTACTCGGCTAACATTTTGGCAATTTGGCGTACATATCTTTCTGATCGCCTTCATGTTGAATCTTAACTTCTTCAGGATAGTCACTTAACTCAAAAAATTCAAGAAATGGGTCTCTTAGATATTGTATTAGTGCTCTTACTTTATTATTCCATTGATTTTTTTGTCATGGTTGAACATGGCACCAAAAAAACAAAAGCAATTATCCATTGTTAACAAAGAATATTGGAGTACATTTAAAGATTATGAAGCAACACAAAAATTGGTCTACAGGCAATTAGTTAAGTATTACCTGGTAGGATAAATCGAGAACTAATCGCTTTCATTTCAAAGAAATCAAGTTGTACTGTCGTCAATCAGGAGATACCATGGAAAGGACCCCATGTTAAACAAACGCTGAAGTATAATGGAGGTAAATTTAGTGTATGGGCTTGTTTCACATGGTGACATGTTGAACGTAGCATTTGCGACAAGATTGTTTAATTATGAACTTACTCTTTCATGCTACGAACTATAATAATAGAGGGTGTAGGGTTAACACCAGATAGCTTGGCAGTTTTGTAAGATATTGTTTTTCGTTCATAATTTGTATGAGTCTACTTTGCAATTAAATGGAAATTTAGGAGATATCCAAATATTGTTCGCTTTATTCAAAAAACCAAGACCAGAGATAGAGATAGAGATAAAGATAGAGATAAAGATAGAGATAGAGATAGAGATAGAGATAGAGATAGAGATAGAGATAGAGATAGAGATAGAGATAGAGATAGAGATAGAGATAGAGATAGAGATAGAGATAGAGATAGAGATAGAGATAGAGATAGAGATAGAGATAGAGATAGAGATAGAGATAGAGATAGAGATAGAGATAGAGATAGAGATAGAGATAGAGATAGAGATAGAGATAGAGATATAGATAGAGATAGAGATAGAGATAGAGATAGAGATAGAGATAGAGATAGAGATAGAGATAGAGATAGAGATAGAGATAGAGATAGAGATAGAGATAGAGATAGAGATAGAGATAGAGATAGAGATAGAGATAGAGATAGAGATAGAGATAGAGATAGAGATAGAGATAGAGATAGAGATAGAGATAGAGATAGAGATAGAGATAGAGATAGAGATAGAGATAGAGATAGAGATAGAGATAGAGATAGAGATAGAGATAGAGATAGAGATAGAGATAGAGATAGAGATAGAGATAGAGATAGAGATAGAGATAGAGATAGAGATAGAGATAGAGATAGAGATAGAGATAGAGATAGAGATAGAGATAGAGATAGAGATAGAGATAGAGATAGAGATAGAGATAGAGATAGAGATAGAGATAGAGATAGAGATAGAGATAGAGATAGAGATAGAGATAGAGATAGAGATAGAGATAGAGATAGAGATAGAGATAGAGATAGAGATAGAGATATAGATAGAGATAGAGATAGAGATAGAGATAGAGATAGAGATAGAGATAGAGATAGAGATAGAGATAGAGATAGAGATAGAGATAGAGATAGAGATAGAGATAGAGATAGAGATAGAGATAGAGATAGAGATAGAGATAGAGATAGAGATAGAGATAGAGATAGAGATAGAGATAGAGATAGAGATAGAGATAGAGATAGAGATAGAGATAGAGATAGAGATAGAGATAGAGATAGAGATAGAGATAGAGATAGAGATAGAGATAGAGATAGAGATAGAGATAGAGTTTGAGATTCAGATAGATATAGAAATCATTTCCGCTACGACAGCAACACGTCGGGTACCAACTAGTTATTTATATAAAGTGAAATTCATAAAATTTTTTAGTTTATATAGAAGGGGTACCTCTTATTAATACGCATATTCAACCGGATGTTCCAGTTTACGTATCAAGATCGCTAGAATGTCCCTGCAACTTCAGCAAAACAGAAATTATTCTCATCTCAAAGGCTGTCATATCTTTGGAAAAAATTTTGTTAAGTATAGAGATTAATTTTTATAAAAAAAACATTAATAATGAAAAATTTATAGAAACAGAAATATTTTCTTTAAAATAAAGTTTTTCTGGCGACTACTTGACCTACTTAGATATTATCGATTAAAATAAAAAAAAAAAATTACCTCAGTACACATGACACTATAAAATATCCTTCAACGGTATTCGTAGTCAGCATTAAAACTAAACCTTTTTTTTTTGCTGCAACAAAAGCAACAACAAAAATCAATCAGCTCATGAAAAAACGAGCCTACCTTGTTGAGGGGGCGCTTATTTTAAAAATTCCTCCCTATGGCAAACCTCCACTGATGCTCTACTACTAAGGCAGGTAAACTAACCGCAACAAATCTAAGCTAACCTTAGCCATAACAAGCTGGTTGTAGTGTTGTTGTAGTGTTGTTCTTGTTTTTTTTTTTTTTTTTGGATTCAGCTCAGAACTTTGTAGTTTTCTGTTTTTGCCAAAGCCTGTTAGTTTTGCAGTGTGAGTTGCTTCTTCTTTTGTGTGTTTATTTTTTTTTTTGTGGCAATTTATTGCGCAAATGTCCTTGAATACAAAAACCAATGTTTGGTTTAAGGTTAACACTCTAGTAGCTCATAAATATTCTATTTTCTGTCGGAATTATGCTCGAATTAGAAATGGTTTATGTTGAAGTATAACAGGTTTTTTGTCATGTTTGTGGAGTGGATGTGATGTGTTGTTCTTCTTTGTTGTACCGTCGATAGATATAGGAGCTTGTTAGTAGAATATGGCAAGGGTGATTTTTTTAAGCTATTTCGCCAAAAAATTTCAAGATGATAAGGACAAAAATGTTAAGATTTAGTTGTGAAGTTTCAAAATGAGAAACCTTTTGGGGAATTTTTTTTTTTTTGTCATTTTAAACCATTTTCATTTTGTTTCCGAATCCTTTTAAAATTGGACAGAATTTGAAGTAGAGGAATGTGTTGGAAAATAATTCTAACAAAAAAAAAAATCTATATATATATCCCTAGGATAAACTTCTACCTACTCATTCTGAACAAAGTTTTTCCTATAGAAGTTCACTGCTCTTGAGATAAGTCGATGATGATGAGTGTTTTATAACTAGTCACGTTCCATGAAATTTCATTTAAAAATACATTTATTTTATTAAATTTTTTGACGTGTGTCATATAAATTTTTAACCATTTCATTGGAATTTGAAGCTTACTCACTCTTGTACCTGCTGAAATCTAACTGCTTTTTAAGTTCATGAGGTTAATTAATTTCTTTTTTTTTCACCTAATTGTAAATTTATCCTTTGAAAATTATGTTCGCATGCTCATAAAAATTATGTGCGCCAAACTCAATTAGGAACATTAAAAATATAAAAGGTCCTTATTAGCAAAAATTTGCACAAAAATGCTCCATTTTTGTTTTTTTTTTTTTTTCTTGTAAATATAACACACATGAAGCTATTTTTGCGACTTTGTAACACCTATCAATCTCAGCGAAATTTTCTACCCTCCAACATATACAACACATAAAATAAAAAACAAAAAAATAAAAACAAAACATAAATAAAACGCTACACGTTGTCTAGAGGAGTAAATTTTGCCTAAGCATATAAAATAAATGTCACTATAATAAATGTTTGTATGTCAGAGACATCATATATTTTCATTAGACATCAAAATAGCGTCTAAGTTGGTTGGTGATAAAGTGAGAGTATGGAGGCGAGTGTGGAGCGAAGAAAAATTATGTGTAGAAAAAGAAGTAAAAAAAAAAAAAAATTGAGGAAAAGTTGGTGAACAAAACTAAATGTAGGAACCATGAAGACTGGCCATGAAAACACAAAAAAAACTAGCTAGGAATAACGAAAGAGAAAAACAAAACAAACCGGAAAATAGAGAAACAGCGAAACAAAAATATCAAGAGGTGAATTTCGATAGTTTTCGAAGATGTGAAAAGAGAAAGAATAATAAGAAAATACCCAAAAAAGCAGCTGCTAAAGGAATCCTAAAAATAACAAATTAAAGGAATTTTCTAAAGGAGCGCAAATCGAAAGAGAGCATATAACAAAAATTCACAAAAAAATTCCTTTAGTAGTGCTGAAATATGAATTGAGAGCACAAAAGAGCAAGCAAAGTGGAAATCAAAAATATCCTGCGAGTTATGAAAACATGAAAAGGACTTTTTAAACAATCGTCCTAGAGAGCAAACCGAAATTCGCTCTACGTGGCAATTTTTGGCAATGAGCAAAGGCACAATTCACACAAAAACTCTCTCTCATACACTCCAAGCATCGTAATATTCCGAAATACCCACAGCAAAAACATCCTGCAGGACCTTATTAGTAACACAACCTCATCTCGTACAATTTTCATGCCTTTCATTGTTATGCTCGCTCTTCTCTGCTCTTCGCACACAAACCTCCTGCTGTAGCCACAAATTGTTCACTCTATATAAGGGTTGTACGCAGCTCTTTCTAATTCAGTCTTCGGTCCGAACGTGTACGTGCAACACAACGTTTTCAGTGCCTCGAGACTTAGCACAAAACCTAAACTAAGAATATTCAAAGTATCAATTATTTTATTTCATTTTTTGTTTTTTATACCAACAACATCTCAACCAAGACGGGCGCGTCAAGCAAAAGAGAGCGTGAGCCGATGTTACCCGCATCCATTGAACGTAAACGAACCGTACTGCAGTGCAAACAAAAAGAAAAGAATTTATTTGTTTTAAATTGATTGAATTAAAACTCAACAACACGAATAATGTTAAATGTTCCTAAAACGAAAAAAATAATGTGAATTCTATAACCTCAAATGTAAATAAAATGAGTGCAGAGCAGTCAACGCTATCAAACGTAGTCAGAAATTAGCCAAAAATTGTGTGAATAAGTGTGGTTCGTTGAGAAGAAAAGCAAAAAATTGGCAGAACTTGTGTACCCACAAAAATAAGACAAGCAAAAACAAAAGAAAAGAAAAAAAAAGACATTCGGTACTTTGGCACGAAGTGTGCCAGCAATAAAAGCGCTCGCACGAACTGTGAAGCAAACAAAAACGAAGTGACGAAAACAAAAGAGCAACAAAAAACAAAAACAAAAAAAAAAATTAACGCGTGTCGTATGCAAATATTTCTTTGTTGCATACTACTAGGCGCCACTTATGCCAATTTCCGGGCAGCACCAACAACTACAATGCTAAATCCTTCGTGCGCTGTCAAGACCTGTTAAAACCGAGCGTTTGTTTTTTTTATTTCTGCTACAGTTTAAGTTTTTATTTCTTTAAACTTTAAAGCTTTTGATTTTGCCCCCTAACTCGGTTTACTAAGGCCAGAAATCCTTCTTCTAACATGGCGCCACTACACAACAAGCTACAATGCTGTCTCCTCCTGCTCCTCACAATACTCGCGGATGCAAATATGCAACAGCCACAGCAACAACAGCAGCAGCAGCAAAAGCCGCCTGCCTCATCACAACAGAAACAACAGCAGCAACAGCAGCTACAACATTCCAACGCCATCATGGGCGATCCGGGTGTCACCAACTCACAGCTGCAGCAGCCGCCCACTGCTACACATGGCGACCAGCTGTCGGCTGCTCAAGATCTTCGCTACGATGCACCCGATGATTGCCACTTTATGCCTGCAGCCGGTCCCGAACAGCCTGAGATTGCTTTGACCTGCAATCTACGCACGGTGAACAGCGAATTTGACACCACAAACTTTAGTGTCATACCTTCGGAGCACACCGTTGCACTTCACATACTATGCAACGATGAGATCATGGCCAAGAGTTCCTTGGAGCCACGCTCCTTTGCCCATTTGACACGCCTGCAGGCTCTTTCCATTCAGTACTGCAAGCTGGCCAAGTTCAATCGTCACGTGCTAGAAGGTCTGACGCAGCTTCGTAACCTAACGCTACGCACGCATAATATTCTGTGGCCCACCTTGAACTTTGACATAGAGGCTGAGGCTTTTGGCGCTTCTAAGAATCTGGAACGCCTAGACTTGTCATCCAACAATATCTGGTCGTTGCCCGAGAACATCTTCTGCTCGTTGAGTGGCTTATCCTCGTTGAATATGAGCGAGAATCGGCTTCAGGATGTCAATGAGCTGGGTTTTCGAGATCGCAGCAAGTCTGTCGAGCCGGTTGAAGCCACTCCGGAACCCAAGAAGAGCACAACACCGGCTCAACCCTGCAATTTAGATCTCGAAGTGCTGGATGTTTCCTTCAATCACTTTGTATTGCTGCCCGCTAACGGCTTTGGTACGTTGCGTCGTCTCCGTGTCTTACAGCTAAACAACAATGAAATTTCCATGGTGGCCGACAAGGCCTTAAGTGGCCTGAAGAACCTGCAAATCCTTAACTTGAGCTCAAACAAGCTGGTTGCTCTACCATCTGAGCTCTTTGCTGAGCAATCCTCTGTCATTCAAGAGGTTTATCTGCAGAACAACTCTTTGAGCGTACTTTCGCCGCAACTCTTTTCGAATCTGGATCAACTACAGGCACTGGATTTGTCTTTCAATCAAATCTCCTCCACATGGATAGACCGCACTACCTTTGTGGGTCTTATACGCCTGGTTTTGTTAAATCTATCGCACAATAAGTTGTCCAAGCTGGATGCGGAGATCTTTAGCGATCTCTATACGCTACAGATCCTAAACCTGCGCTACAATCAACTTGACAATATTGCTGCCGACACCTTTGCACCCATGAACAACCTACACACGCTACTGCTGTCGCACAACAAGCTCAAGTATTTAGATGCCTATGCCTTGAATGGACTTTACGTTCTTTCCTTGCTATCGCTGGACAACAACGCCTTGATTGGCGTGCATCCGGAGGCGTTCCGCAACTGCAGTTCCCTACAGGATCTCAATCTGAATGGCAACCAGCTTAAGTCAGTGCCTCTGGCTCTGCGTAATATGCGCCTGCTACGCACCGTTGATTTGGGTGAGAACATGATAACTGTCCTAGAGGAGAATGCCTTCAAAGGTTTGGGCAACCTCTATGGGCTGCGTTTGATTGGCAACTATTTGGAGAATATCACCATGAACTCCTTTAAAGATTTACCTAGTCTGCAGATTCTAAATCTGGCACGCAATCGCATCGCTGTAGTGGAGCCTGGTGCCTTTGAGATGACTTCGAGCATTCAGGCCATACGCCTGGATGGCAATGACTTGAGCGAAATCAACGGACTATTCAGCAACATGCCTTCCTTACTCTGGCTAAATATCAGCGATAACCGGCTCGAGCATTTTGACTACGCACACGTGCCCAACACCCTACAGTGGCTCGACTTGCACAAAAATCGCCTGAGTGAACTCTCGAATCGTTTCAGTCTGGACTCGCAGCTTCGTCTACAGACTCTAGATGCCAGCTTCAATCAGATACAACGCATTTCACCTTCGTCTATACCCAACTCCATCGAGCTGCTTTTTCTCAATGACAACCTCATCAATCTCGTCGATCCCGACTCCTTTATGCATAAGACAAATCTAACACGCGTGGATCTCTATGCCAATCAGATAACCACGCTGGACATAAAGTCGTTACGCATTTTGCCGGTGCACGAACAACGAGCCTTGCCCGAGTTTTATATAGGCGGCAATCCGTTTACCTGCGACTGCAATATTGACTGGCTGCAGAAAATCAATCATCTGAAATCGCGTCAATATCCACGGATCATGGATCTGGAGACGATCTACTGCAAGCTGCTCAATAATCGCGAACGTGCCTACATACCACTCATTGAGGCCGAACCCAAACACTTTCTGTGTAGCTACAAGACGCATTGTTTCACGCTCTGTCACTGCTGCGAGTTCGATGCCTGTGACTGCGAGATGACATGCCCCACCAACTGCACCTGTTTTCATGCCCAAACCTGGTCTACCAACATTGTGGAGTGCTCAGGTGCCGGCTACTCTGAAATGCCGCGTAAGGTGCCCATGGACACCACTGAGCTATACATTGATGGCAACAACTTTGTAGAGCTTTCGGGACACAGCTTCTTAGGACGCAAGAACCTGGCCGTGCTCTTTGTCAACAACTCCAACGTGCAGTACATCTACAACACTACCTTTAGTGGTCTCAAGCGCCTGCTGGTGCTGCACTTAGAAGACAACCATATCACGGCTTTACAGGGTAATGAGTTTAGCAATCTTGAGAATCTGCGAGAGCTCTACTTGCAGAACAATCGCATAGCTACAATAGGCAACGGCAGCTTCCAGGCCATGCGCAAGCTGGAGGTACTGCGACTGGATGGCAATCGTCTGTTGCACTTCGAGGTGTGGCAGCTGGCCCTGAATCCCTATCTGGTGGAAATCAGTCTCGCCGACAATGCTTGGTCCTGCGAGTGCAGCTACTTGGCCTTGTTTCGCAACTACTTGGCTCAGAGTTCGGAGAAAATTACCGATGCCGCACGCGTTTCCTGTGTCTACAACAATGCGACCAGCATTCTACGTGAGAAAAACGGCACAAAGTGCACACTACACGACGAAATGGCAACGTTTGTGCACGCCAGTGAGATTGAAAGCTTGCTACCGCTGTTGCTAGTGGCCACCTGCGCCTTCGTGGGTTTCTTTGCGCTTATCCTGGGGCTCTTCTGTTACCGCCAAGAGCTAAAAATGTGGGCGCACTCCAGTTGCTTGCTGAATTTGTGCTATCGCTCCAGTGGCTTTGTGGAGACTTACGACAAAGACCGCATCAACGATGCCTACTTTGCCTACAGCCTACAGGATGAGCACTTTGTCAATCAGATTTTGGCGCATTCATTGGAACAGGATATTGGCTATAGGCTTTGTCTACACTACCGTGATGTCAACATCAATGCCTATGTGACTGATGCCATCATTGAGGCCGCCGAGAGTGCCAAGCAGTTCGTATTGGTACTATCCAAGAATTTCCTCTACAATGAATGGACGCGCTTTGAGTACAAGAGTGCGTTGCATGAGTTGGTCAAGCGTCGCAAACGCATCATCTTCATACTCTACGGCGATCTACCGCAACGCGACATCGACATGGACATGCGACACTATTTGCGCACCAGCACCTGCATTGAGTGGGACGACAAGAAGTTCTGGCAGAAGCTACGCATAGCGCTGCCGCACATACGTAACAAGCGGGCCACCAATTGTCTGGCCAACCGCTCGGCGGTGAACATCTATGCTGCGGCGCACGAATACCAGCCAACTGGGCGCATTGGCGACAAGCACTACAGCGACTGCAACAACTACGCTACCATCAACGACTGTGCGCGCGGCTATGCGCCCATACCAACCGCCACGGCAGCCTGCAAATTCAATACGCTCAACGAGCTGCCACACAAGCCACTTCACAAGCATGACTTCAGCGCCGGTGCCAAGACGCTCGATCATCAGCGGCCGCAGCATGACTATGCGGTGCCAGCGTATCTGAGTGGCACCAATGGGCAGCTAACAAGTGGCCAGGCCAGTAGCACCGCAGCCACAGGTGCGAACTATGACAGCATCGACTACGAGACCCAAAAGACGCTGCAGAAGAATCGTGAGAAAAACTGCGACTGCAATGGCACTATTGGCACGCTTGGAAAGCGGCCGAGCACAAAGTCCAACCTGAATCCGAGCTTTTCAGCGAAGTTCTCGGCGTCCACCAACGGAACGCTGGGCAGCTACAACTGCAAGAAACCTTGCACCTGCAGCAGCAGCGGCTACAACACAACACAACGCTTTGGGGACGATGGCAAGCCATGCCGTTGCAGTGCGGCCGCCAGCGCCAGCACAAACAGCAACACTACCCTCAGCAGCAGCAGCAACAACAGCAGCAGCAGACAGCCTGCCACGGAGCTGGCACACTACGAGTCGCAGCTGTCGCTGAACGACATCAATAGCTCAACGGCTGCGGCACTGCCGCTCGGCAAGGACATGTGGGCGTAACAACAACTGCAGCTCGAAGGCGGCATGCCGCGGGCGGCCATTTGTTTAAATGTTTAAATTGAAGTATTTAGTTGGGTTTGTTTATTTTTTTTTCTTTTTAATTTTCTTCAAATTAGTTAAGTGTGAATTTGAATGAGACAGACTTGAAAACCAGTGAATTTAGCAGTGCGCCTCAGCAACATGTTGCTGCAAGCTAAGTAGAGGCCGGCAACATGTTGCAGCACAAATATGTAAATTAAAATAATTAAAAATAACAAAAAATAAGCAGAAAAAGTTGGTAGATTTTCAAAAAAAAAAAAAAAAAAAAAAACAAATATTTAACAGACTGATAAACTTAGTTAAAATATTTTTTAAAATTTTTTTTTTGCCATATGTTGTAATTGTAAATTTTAGTTAATGTAAAAAAATTAAATTGTAAATTATTAAATTCTTGCTAATTAAAAAAAAAAAAAAAAAAAAAAATTGTAAATAGCCGTGTTTGTTTCGTCAGAAAAATTACAACATTTCGCAAAATCGAGTCAGCCAAAAACAACAGTAAAAATACCAAAATAAAAAAAAATGAATAAAATAAAGCAAAAAAAAAACAACAACAAATTATAATAAAAGTTCTAAAAAATAGTTAAATGCTTTACCATAATTAATTAAGGTACGTGTCATTAACACAACAACAACAACTGCATCAAAACTACATTCAAAATTTTGATTTTTTTTTTCAATTTTTGTTTTTTTTTTTTTGCATTAATTGTTATTTGCCGGCAGTTATTAATAAATAAATATATAAAATGTTGACAATGAAAAAAATAAGCTGCCGCAAAGTATGCAAAACTATTCATTCAATGGCGCTGAAAATCATGCAATGTTAATAGATAGTTTTTAAGTGGCGCCATTTTGCGCTATTTTGGGCGCCAAACAACAAAAACAATTTTAAACTTAAGCCCAAACAAGTGAATATTTTGCATAAAAATTTAAACTTAAACAGCAAAAAAAAAATACATAACTAGTAAAAAAAAAAAACAAATACTATAGCAACTACAAGGAAAATGTTAAAAAATAAATCTAAACAAAGTAAGCGAAAAACATTTGAAATGCATCAAAAAAACAACAGTATTTATTAAATTTAACACTTAGATAAATCTTCAATTTTCCACAATTTCAAAAAAAAAAAACTAAAAATTCAAAAAACATTGCATTTTAACTAAAATACAACTCATCAACTAGAAACAAAAGCAAGAATACAAAAAAAAAAAAATCAAAAAATAAGCATTAAAAAAGAAATTCATTCGTCAAACATTTTTTTCAAATAACTTTTTTAACACACACATACACATGCATATTTTTATATAAGTACTTCAACTCACCTACATATAAGCTTAAAAGCAACGAACTAAATAAATACCATCAACCAACCAACATATTAAATTTTTTTCAAATTTATTTTCATGTCAAATGCCTTTTTTTCGATTTAACTCTTAAACTCTGTGAGTAGTCATGTAACATAAAAATCCATTGTTAATTATAATTGTTTCGCCTCCTAACTAGTTATGCTCTAAGTTTTTGTAAATTTTTTTATAGTAAGCAACACTATTTTTTAAGCAATGTCCTACATTATTTTTATGTTCCTATAAAATAATCATTATTAAATGGTTTTTTTCTTCTAATGTTAAGTTATGTATTTTTAAATAAATTATAAATGAAAATCTACTTATAAGCAAAGCGATAAAAGAAAAAGGAAAGACAATTAAAATAAAAGAACATTTCAAACATATTTGAACAAATTACAAAAAAAAAATCTCATGTTTTCTTTCTACTCTGTAATGAGGCGATAAATGAGGATAAAAAGGCTTTGGAACAAAAAAACTTTTCTCTGTTTGTGTAAAGTCAGAAGAGGTTCTGTGTAATTTCGTGTTTTTTTTTAACGCAGGATTTAAGTTGTTATACCTACTCAGTCAAGTCTGCCTTGGTTCGAAAATGCGGTATATTTTAGTGGGAAAGAAGGGGCACACAAGTGAAATATGTATAGAATGTTCTTAGCGTGGCGGAAAGCCTAAGAAATATGTGAATTATAATCTGAGTCATTTCTAGTAATAAGACAATTCCATTCACAAAATTCTCTACCACCATCTCCAACTTTTAAGTCGTAAATATTGATGAAAATATTCAGTTTCATTTGTTAAGAAATGCGGAAAGAAATTAAGAAAGGTAAAAGCTCAGACACATGACCAGGTTTCGAACCCGGGACCCCTGTAGTGGCGCTGCCTACTCGACTACCAAGGCCGTGTCGGAAAAAATTTCATGCAATGCAGACAATTGAAAAAGTCTCGAAAAACTGCACAAAATTATTTTTTTTCCCTTCCGTGAAGAAGAAAGGTGAAAGAAGATAAAGAGATAAAAAGAAAGAAGACAGATAAAAAAATTTTAATATTTTGTTTTTATAATTTTAAGACCTTAACTATCCTCATTTTCTTAACGTTAAAGTGTTTTATGTAAAATTTTTCACAGTTAATTGAAGTTGGAATAATAATCTAGCTTCTATGTGACGAAGGGAGCTTTGATAACTCTGATTATCCATTCAAAAAATTTTTCGAATGATTCTAGTGTAGTTTTTTTTTTTATAAGTCTGCCAAATCAAGTTATTTTTTTTTTTTTTTTTGGTCTAAGCTTTAATAAGGGAAGTGACAGACAATGCTCCGCATAAGCAACCACATTCTATCCTATAATCATCCTCCTATTTTATCATATTTTTAAAAATTTTTTCCATAATTTTTTTTGAAGTGAAACTTCTTTAGCCGCGATGGGGATTAAAATTGATGAATCCATTTGCCAATGAAACACTTCGCCGTGAAGCGCTTCGGCCTGTTTTTAACATAGTGTTACACACAATTAAATAATTATAACATAGTATGGACACTAGAATGGGTCAAATTTTTCGGGTGAGAAAAAAAGCGAAAGGCGTATAGCAAAAACGAAATCCACCCAAAATTCTAATAAAACTTCCCCTAGAAACTAGGGATCTAAAACTAAAACTAAAACCTAGCTCCCGCCGAGAGACATAAGGATTTCGGTTTGAGGTATTTTAAAAAACTACATATATTTGATGGAAAACAATATCATTGAAGCAAGCATAATATATTATTTGTTCGGGGCTGTTTTCAATTTTATTTCATTAGCTTTAAAAACCGGTTTCCAAATTATTAAAATTTTTGTTTTTAACCCATATTTTGTTAAAGGTTTGATTGAAATAAATGCCGAAAAGTAATGAAACCCCTATTTTTCCCTTTAGAAAGAAAGTAAAATTTTCATTGTAGGCTCTACCATATTTTGAACCGATTTCATTGGGGAATATTGCTTCACCTATGGACATTTCACCAGGGAACCGAGCGATGTATGATGCAGTTGCTAACGCATGTCTCACGACATGTAATTACAAAGAATCGAGGCGATGTTTGGCGTAACTCTATAAAGTCGTACCCGAACACCTCGAATGAGCTGTAAAAAAGACTTAAAAAGCTGTGCTTTTTCAATTAAATTTGAGCTTTTAATTTCACAAAAAAATCCATTCCTCTGTTGTTTAAAATTACAAAATAAAACATGAACTTTAAAAAAATTATGTTTTTACTAATTGCGCAATGACATTACAAACTTAAGTTTTTGGGTATATTGAAAAAAAAAGGTTTTCTAAAAGTTGGTTGGAAAAAATGAAACAGAAAAAAGCCCAACATTAATTAGAAATGTGGTATTTCTTCCATATAACAGCATTTCTAAATAAAACAACACTCTTTTTAAAAATTTTTCAAATGCGAATTTTTATCTCTTTCGGCGGGAGCCAGGTTTTGATTTCAGACCCATATTTTCTTCGGGAAGTTTTCTTAGAGTTCTTCGTAGATTACGTTTTTGCTATACGCCTTTTGACAAAAATAATTGACCAACTCTAATGGACACAGTATCTTTAGAACTGCATGGTTCATACATTGAGAAATTAAAATATTGCCAAAAAATTTCGCCGCAAACACTGACTGCTGTTAAGTAACAGAGTTCTAATACATATACAACATTTTACAGATCAATTCTGTCGCGGTAGCATTAATCTTGTTACCGTAGAAATTCACCTTTTAGTAACTTGAACACTCTGTTGGTATTCTGTGACCAAGCGTTATCGGTGAATATTGTTACCATCTCTTTAGGTGGTAACAAGCAAAACAGAAGACATTTTTTAGCTTGCATTACAAAAAATAGCTCGCATTTTGAGTAATTAATCTAATTTTAAAATCCTCAAATTGAAATCGGAGCAAATTAAAATAAAAAACGATGTTAAATTGACTGTTGCTGCTTCCTCAGCACTTTTCAATGATAAAATTAATATATAAAATAAATATAGATAACACCGCAGCTGCGCCGGCGTAGTGCGTGCATATTTCCTGCCAAGAAAAACAAATATTATATAAAAAGTACACATAATTCAATTAATTCTATGTATTTACTTCTCACTTTCCATTGTTTATATTTCACCACACAAAAGAGCGAGCTTAATTTCTATATGGTGAGTTTACGACATTTGACAGCGTTACCGAGTGCACAGAATACCGATTTATAAGACCGGTAACGAGTTTTGGTAACAATATTGCTGTTACCGGTAACGCACAGAATCGATCTGTTAATGTATATTTCAAACTTTTGAGAGAAACAGATGAGTACACAGAGTATATTTCTGTATTGCATTTATTTTCCTTATATCTTTATGTTTATGATACAAAATTCTGCATATCACATAGTTTTATGATACATAAGTATTAACCCTCTCCGACCCTCACTTAAAGCCTACCTGTTCAGGTGTAGGGAATAAAAATTGAATTGGGAATAAAAATCTTAAGATAATTTTTATTGTTGAGCAATAAAATAGAAATCCAAAAATAATTTTTAAACTTTTAGTTTTTTGATATCGCTTGCATTAATTACGATCCCTGATTAAAACAGATGTAATTTACTGTTGCCATTATAGGAAATGGGACTTTTATAGTACGACTATATTAAAGAGTACATCAAAAAACCACTTTAAAATCAACTTTTTTGGGTTAAAGTTTCACTTCTACCGTGCATGGTGGCCACACACATAGGTTTTGTTTTGTTTTTTTTTTTTTTTTTTTTTTTGGTAAGAAAAAACATTGTCTTCAACTTTTGAAAAAAAGAAAAAAAACAAATGATTTTTTAAGTTTTAAAAACGGGTGAATTTTGAGAAGTATCGTTATTTCGTATAATTATATAAAACTAGTAAGAAATGATCTTCGACTGGGCCGAAGTTAAAATACCCCACGGCCGAACTTTCACTTGTTCACTAGGTTTTAATACAATAAAACAAATATTTGAATGTTTTTAAACAATTTTGTAAAAACACTTTATTCGCGAAACTATCTTGATCTTTATTTTGCCAACTTCACTCTGTGGAGAGTGGCTACTTAATGAACACATGCACAGCTTTGGAGGCATAAAGCTACATAATGCAAAAACCACATTTCAAAAAAATGAAAAGAGCGGGACTTAGAAGCCTATAAGTACACTAATGCCTATAAGCAGTATTGGGCATAAAAGGTGTTAAAGAGAAATATGAATATTTAGCTCACTTGGTAAAAAACAGAGTTAAGCAAAACGTTAAATATACATATGATGCAAAAACGTAAATAGGTACTTTTTTAAATTCTGTTTTCTTTTAAAGTTGCAAGAGCTTGCAGCTGTTTTTTTTTTTTCTTGCCCTAAAAAGGCAACGAGCTGTACTTTACTACCTTATCTGAAATTTTTCCAGCACGCATCGAATTTTTTTTTTTAAATTTTAGAAACTCTAATTTTACAAAATTTTCGGTTTTTATACAAATTAATATTTTTTTTACGGTTTTGAAAGGAAAATCATTTTTGAATTTTTGATTTTGTTTTTGTTCAGTAAAAATATTTTTTCACATTATTTTCAAACCAGTTAAATCTATTTCTTACTTATTAAATAAAAAACCTATTTTTTTATGATTTTTGCCGCAGAGACCACATATACAATTTTTATGCAAAAATAGTCAATTTTAAAACATCACAGAACAAAGAAAAACATTTCTCAGGATTTTCAATTTTAATAACTGTTAATACAGCTCATTATCTTTAAAATGATACAAAAATTTTCTATTTTTGCTAGAAAAGTTTTTTTAAATTGCTTCCACTGGTCACAGCACTGTGCACCATCCCGAAACAAGACACGTACAACAAGAAAGAAACGATCAACACTACTTTTTTCATACAAAAATCATATCTGGGTTAATGTTTGTTTGCTTTTTTTATTTCCCAAGGGGTAAATTTTTAATTTTCTGGTGTGTCCTTTCGTGAAAATTGAATTTGGTAGACTGAATATGTTTCTAAATGTGTTAAGAAAGATTTTCACTGGAATGATGTTGTTATAAAGATCAAGATTTGTCAATGTGTAATAATCATAAAATTACTTTATATATAAAAAATTTTCTGATAAAGGTTGTCTCTCTTGTTTCTCTATATTTTTTCTTTTGCCCATTTGATCATATTGCCATACATCACGAGAGTATTTAGAGTCAATTAAGAGAATATTACACGCGGATTACTTACTCTGAGGTTTTATCAATCAATACACACAATTAAGATTGCAGACTGCATCGTGTTTTATCCAGTCAACGCACATCGTGTCCTGGTAAGCTATTTCATAAAAAATATACTGACTTCAAGTTATTTTATCATTCGATTTATTTTCAAAATCGATTTGAAAATGTTTAATCTTCAATCTTCAGTCTTCGTTTTTTGGTTTTGTTTTCATATTTTTAATTCATATAGTTGGAAAATGTCATCCACTTTAACAAAAACTGTTTGCCAGGGTCTCTAGATACTTGAAAAAATAAAATTTTCTTTGAGGCAAATTCCGGGGCTAGAGACTCAAGCGATTTTCATCAAATTCAAGAAATCTTAGTTATTCATCCCAAAGATTCAGAAATTGAGTGTGCTTTTTGACTTAAAAAAAGTAGCAGGCCCATTGCTCACAAACTAACAGAGCACAAAAGGTTCGAATAGATTTTAACATGGGTCGCTACTGTTTTTCGTAAAAAATTTGGGAGTTCTGTATTATCGCTGAAGGGCAGGCGCAAAAGCTTACAATTCATCAAAGATAAAATGTATTTTTATATAATTTCTTTGTGAATACTTGTTAAGAATTTATTTTTTAATAGTTGGAACTAAGTGATAAGAATATTTCCTTTTTAATCTAACCACTGTGTTGTATGAAAACATTATTTTGAAATGTTGATATACGCTCAGTAAATAAAAATTCATAAGTTATTTCATTCTTGGGTAAGTTAAAACCCAAATAATTTTTTTTTTTCATTTAATACATCTTGTTGTCTTGCAATTAGCATCACTTGGCATTGCAAGCTTTACACAAACTGAAAATATGGCAGCATTGCGAGTTTTCATCAACTCATCATGGTAAGACTTATCGCTTTATATGTATGTATGTATACATTCAAACATACTTATATAAATATATACTTTATACTACATTTCAAAAGACCTGAGTGTTAAATCTACGATTGCCTCTGGTTAAAAAAGGAAAAAAAAATAAAAATAAACTACAAAAAGTGGAGTGGAAAGAATTAAGCAACAAACGACCAGTTACATGATGCCATGACGTCAAAAGCAATGTATTTGTGCGAATAGTTCACTTAACCTCATTAAATCCCTTAAAATATGCAATGAAGTTGATGACGATACTGGGAGTAAACGTGCAGCAGCTGTACACAGACGAACTCCCAAACAGAAACATACAAACACACACACGCAGACACGCACACAACTGCAGTAATGCAGTCGTAATGAAATAAAGTCACACGGTTGCACGAACGCAACAGGGTCAAATTCAACTGATTTAATTTGAAGCGAGATGCATTGTGGAGTGGTGCGAGAGTATAAGCGAAACAATACGAGAATGACAGAGAGAGAGAGAGAGAGAGAGGTAGAGAGAAAGAGGGAGAAAGTATGGCTTATACAATTAAGTAGAATTCGCCATTTTATTTTAATATCATATTAAATTGCATACAAATTTAATTAAATCATTCGGACACAGCTGAAAACGAAAGGAAGCTGAAATGGATGAAGTTGGTTTTTTTTTTTTTTTGTTTGGGTAAAAAGGAGTGAGTAAAAAGGTGGAGAATACAGACTTAAGCAAATCATATTATTGCTTCAATTGCAATCAATTTGTAATTATTGCGACTTGGTAATGTTTCTGTTTTTGGCTTTTTTGTTATATGACTAACAACAGACAACATTGTGCGCCATTGTGACTAACATTTAGATTCTGTATGGTTGGCTGTATGTGTGGGGGTGCGTGTGTGTTTTTTGAGCATTAATTTCTTTTAAAATTGTGTTATTAATTTAAATATTTAATTCTAGTTTAGTTGCTTTACACTAAAGCGCCCGAGAGTATGCTACAATTTTTTATATTGCTTGCAGTTCGTATGCAATGTTGTTCAGGTATAAAGTGAAGCTACTTACAATTATTTTTAATAAAAAAGGTACACTTTCCTTTACCCCTGAATGCAACAACAATGCAACAACGCTTCGTGTTCTAAACGGCTGTGAAGGAAAGTGATTCTTTCTAACAAGCTTAAGCTTGAAAAACTGTCATTTTTGTCAAAATTTGTCAACACTTACATTTAAAAAAACAAGTTCAAATATGTTTTCGTTTTTTTTTTCATTAAAGCTATAAATTCATTTGAACTTATTCATAGCGCTATTATTGCTGAAATTGAACAGTTCTTCTGTCTGAATTGCACTAATTTTTGGATTTATGAATTTCTGCATTGGCAACATATTTGCATAAAAGCATTAATTATACTTAAAATTAATCATATGAACTTAATTATTTTTTTACAATAACAGCAATCATCAAGCACAACAAAAAAAAAAAAACAAGAAAAAAATACAAAATTAACATGGGCATTCAAATGAAAACAACCGCAAAACATATAAATTATCAAAAATAATGGTTAATAAAATTTAGTAAAATAAATAAAATAAATAAAAACAAATGCCGGTTGGTCCGAATAAAAAAAAAAAAAAAAATTAACACAACCATTCATAATTAATGCACATAAAAGTAGGTGAAAAAACAACGATTTCAAATTAAATTGAAATGCAAACAACAACAACAAATAACAAACAGAAACAACAACATTTTGGTAACATTTTATTAACACTTCAATAAACAGCAAAAATAAATAAATTAATAAATAAACAAAAAACATAAACAGAGCAGTTAAAAGTTTGCAATGTTGAAAATGGCAAACGCTTCATTTAATGAAAGAACTCTATATTTTTTAATAAATATATATTAATAAAAATATGCGTAATCATTAAAATATTTTAAACAAAAACAACAAATTAAATATGTTTGTAAACACAATGATTATTAATTACTAAAGTATTTACAACAATGAAATGTCATTATTTGCAACCATGTTTGAGAAATGTTTAAATAGTTTTCTTTAATTTTCAATAATTCTTTTTTTAATTTGTTTGAAAATCAGTGATTTGTGCAGTTATTCGTTGCAACTAAATAACTAAATGTTTTTTTTTTACATTTTGCCTGCTCAGGATCACTTTCTTTATCTCTAAATGATATTTTTATACTTTTGTGCTGCATACTTTTAGGTGCTTTTGTGGATGATATATTATATGTTGAAGGTTTTTTTTTTTAATTTAGGATTTACGGTGTTTTACATATACAGTCAAGTTTGCCTTAGTTCGAAATGTGATAAAAAGGTAAGTGAAAAAGAAAGGTAAATGAAGTGAAATAAGTGTAGGATGTGCGAGGCGTGACAAATAGCTATGTTAACATGAGAGCTTTTCATCAATATTAATAAAATTAATTTTCTGTTTGTTAGACCAGAATACAAATCTTAACAGCTCTACGGATTAAGGTCAAATTCGGCACACATATTACTTGGATCCTAACTTAGGTTATTGCACTAAGGGAAATAACGCATATTAGCATTATCCACGCCTGAGTACAAATTTTATTTAAATACTTACGTGGATAAATCAAATGTTTTCCTGGCAACTCGTTTTTTCCCGTATTTGATTTTTATTTATATTACACACGTACACACATATTCCATACAAGCAAGCAGCAACAGCATCGCACACGTACACACATATTCCGACAAGCAGCAACAGCATCGCACTCTGTTCCTGCAGTATATTTCTTGCAGTTGCAGGTTTCTTATAGTTCTCATTTAGTTAATGTTGCAAGGGTAATATAGCTTGGATTTTTGACAAATATGATTTGTGAGTGCGCTGGTGAGTGCGATGCATGATGAAATCATGTAGGGTGGAGTGACAACTCGGTATTTTCTCAAGAACATCTTGAACCGGTTGTCATTTACCTGCATAATTTGCTTCTTATTCTCTATCTGGCGTCCGTGGCGTAGTTGGTTAAAGTGCGTGGCCGCTATGTCAACGAACCTGGTGACCCAGGTTCGAACCCCAGCAGCGACAGAAAATTATTTGAATAAAATGATTTTTCTGTACGGCCGTCACCTCTCTGCAGACAATGGCAAACCTCAGAGAGTAATCAAAATGCCATGTAAAGCTTCTTGAGAATAAGAACATTTCGTTCATCGCCATTCGGAGTCGGCGTTAAGCCTGTAGGTCCATTTCTCGGTCAATTGTGTACAAACTTAATAATAACACGCACAACACAATTGATCATAAGAAGCTAGGTCAAAGTCCTTTCAAGGGCTGAAATGACCAGTTAAAAAAAAAAAAAAAAAAAAAAAAAAAAAAATTCTCTATCTTACTTTTTCTTTTTATAGTTTATACTATTTTTTGACATTTGGTGCCCAAACATTGCACCAACTGTAAAAAATATATAATATAAAAGAGAACGGAAAAAGTAAAAAAGAAAATAAAATATACCACCAAATGGCATATTAAAATAAATTGTTTTTCAATTTCAATATTTTTATATAAATTTACCTTAAATGCAATAGTTTTATTTTCAAGTAGTAAATATTTGAAAGAAATTTTAATATATATTCGCGCATAATTTTAATATATTTTTTATTAATTCTGTTTGAATATTTTAATATTTTATTTAATTAAAAAAGTATTTAAATAAATTTTAGATATTTACGCAGTCGATTTAAGTTAATGCGTTATTGGTGCAAAAATGACTCGCTTTTTGGATAAATTAAAAAAAATTTTGGATAAATTTAATATTTTTTTTTCCTTAGTGTGCTTGCTTGCTTTTTACCACGCCACTTCCGCCCCTTTACAAGAAACGCTAATCTACAAGCATACTTTTTTAATTCTACAAGCATACTTTTTTCTAGCGAAAATGTTCGTCTAATTAATTTAAAAAAATTTTCTTATTTAGACACCAAAAAAATGCACAAATCTTCAAAATTGCAGTACAACGTCTTTTCCTAATAAAATCGTTTCCTTAGAAAAACAAAAAATATCAGAAATTTGTATGTTTTATTTTCGAATCAATTAACTCCGTTTTTTTAAATTTTTTTGTTTTACATTTTTTTTTTTTTTGATAATTTCAATTCTAGGATTTTAAAAAAACCATTTGAAGGGTACAGTAAGCATAGGGTATATATGTATATTTAATCTTTCTTTAAAAAACTTCTTGAGTATTGAATTTTTGCTCAAAAAATAGCTTAAAGCCTGTTTTTGTTGTTAAAATAATAAAAACTCAAAATGGCATTTTTGACTACCTTAAACATGACATGCGTTTAATAGCAAAAATTGTTTCGGTTTTACGAAAAATTTTATTAAAATTTTTTGTCATCAAAAAATAAGACCTACCTCCAGTGTTTTAAAAAAAAACTAATTTTTTTCAAAAGTTATTTTTATTGACGTGACGAAGTTACGTTATACTCCTCTAGTTTCCAAAAAAGTTAAAAAATGAATTTTTTAAAAATTCATCTGCGTTTCATTGAATTGTTACTCGCTGGGTATAAGAGCTATGATTAAAAAAATAGTATGACCGTAAAGGTTAATTCTTTGGCTATATTAAAAAAACAAAAAAAAATTTAATACGGCATAGGGACGTAGTGGGAGCTGCGTAAGCAACGCAACTGAAAATTTGTTACATGGAATTATTACTCGCTGAGTATTAGTGCTAGGATTAAAAATACGATACGCCAATAAAGGCCTATTGGAAGCCCTCACAACAAAATTAGACAAAAAATTTCTGACATCGTAAGGACGCTGAGAGAGCCGCTCAAAGATCGATAACGCAACATTCATGCAGCGGCGTTGCATTGAATTTTTACTCAATGAGTATATAACCTACGATAAAAGTGTAAAAAGGAAAATAAAGTTTTTATACATGGCTTTACGACAAAAATAAAAAAAAAATTCCGGCGTCGTCAGGTCGTGAATATAGCAGCTTATGTAACAGAAATGTAATATCGTTTCATGGAATTATTACTCACTCAGGAGGAGTGCTACAGTAAATTTTGTTTAACGACAGCAGGGATGTGTTATTACGCTTCACAACTAAATTACAAAAAAAATTTTGTTGTCATGATTTCAGGGATGCAATCACATAATGTAGTAAAAATGCTACAGCCATGAAAAAACGTTGCATGGATTTTTAACTCTGTGACTACTGAAGCAACGGTAAATTTTAAGGAACGAAAACAAAGGTGAGGTCTTCGGGCATATGACAAAAATAAAAAAAAAATTTTACGGCGTGTCGAAAACCCCCAGGGAACCGCCTAATGTGACGCATATGCATCACTCTTGCTGGATTAATTGAAATTAGAGCTCAACGAATGGGGAAGCAAAAAAAAAAGCTAAACGAAAAGCACCACCTCCAATTCCAACAACATCTCCAACACCAATACCAACACCAACACCAACACCAACACCAACACCAACACCAACACCAACACCAACACCAACACCAACACCAACACCAACACCAACACCAACACCAACACCAACACCAACACCAACACCAACACCAACACCAACACCAACACCAACACCAACACCAACACCAACACCAACACCAACACCAACACCAACACCAACACCAACACCAACACCAACACCAACACCAACATCAACACCAACACCAACACCAACACCAACACCAACAGCAACACCAACACCAACATCAACACCAACACCAACACCAACACCAACACCAACACCAACACCAACACCAACACCAACATCAACATCAACATCAACATCAACATCAACATAACCATTAACATCAACATCAATATCAATATCAACATCAACATAACCATTTACATCAACGTCAACATCAACATCAACATCAACATCAACATCAACATCAACATCAACATCAACATCAACATCAACATCAACATCAACATCAACATCAACATCAACATCAACATCAACATCAACATCAATATCAACATCAACATCAACATCAACATCAACATCAACATCAACATCAACATCAACATCAACATCAACATCAACATCAACATCAACATCAACATCAACATCAACATCAACATCAACATCAACATCAACATCAACATCAACATCAACATCAACATCAACATCAACATCAACATCAACATCAACATCAACATCAACATCAACATCAACATCAACATCAACATCAACATCAACATCAACATCAACATCAACATCAACATCAACATCAACATCAACATCAACATCAACATCAACATCAACATCAACATCAACATCAACATCAACATCAACATAAACAACAACAACTACAACAACAACAACAACAACAAAAATCTAGTTAGTTACGATTTCACTGCTCACAAACAACAAAATAACACAATGAAACTGGAAAAGGACAATGACATGAATTTGGATATGGATTAGGACAAAAACTAAGAAACACCTTTTTAAACTAGGAAAGGGATTCGGTATATTTGATTAAGTCAAAAATTTGGTCATGGATTAGAACAAGAGTTTGGACATGAAATAGGAGTATAAAGAAACACCGTCACGTCAAAACTTACGGGTGTGTCCACGACACAGCCAACGCTCTTTTTTTTTTACAGAATTGTTAAATTTGTGTGAAAAAAATTATACTCACATCTCTTTCCGATCAAAAATTATTGCTATTAATCTATTTTCTCGGCACCTCGACATCTCTATTTTCATCCGATAGAATATACCATTAATATTCATGTACCTCATGTACCTTTAATATAAGCTTAAAAGTAATTTAATAATCAACTAAGTTGAGCTTATTTCTCATTATTTGAATTTTTAAATTATTACAACAAGGACAAAATATCAAAACTTTTTTTTTTCTCCGAGTAAAGCCATGTCTATCAGCTAGTTAAACATAAAATTGATTTTTGCTGTACTCTCTTATGAACTAGAACTAAATATTAATTTCAAAAGTCTCTTTGTCAGTATTGTAAGCACTTTTGATAATATAACGGCTGTTTTCATAAAAAATTATGAACTTCATATAAATCCTACACCGCAAAAATCAAAAAATATTTAAAAACATTTTTCATAAATGTTCAATAGCGTTAAAAATCTCTTTTAAATGATTCATAAATGAGAAAATATTAAAAATGGTTGAAGCCTTCAATAAACACTAGATAAAGCATTTTTAATTTTATTTTTTCGTCTGAGCACAAATTTTGTCAAAAAATTATCAAATTATATCAAAAAAAAAGATAATAAAATGAGGGTAGCTTCGAAAAACTTTAGATGTTTAAATATCAAAAGTTTATTAGTATAAACTCATTGAGTTTATCTAATACACAAACCATTATTGACACCTTTCCTACTTCAAATTGAAAGTGTTCCTATTTAAAGTACAAAGCAGCTACATGTTGGACTTTTTAACATTAAAAAGTTTTTTAACTAGTGAACGTTTTAACCCTTTAATGCATGATTTTTGCGTAGGAAACACTGACTTTAACAATAACAATTATTAACTGACAATAATTGCAAAATGCGCTAAGCTATAAAAAATTTCCGTTACAAAAAATGTTACCTGACGTGCATAGAACCGATATATAATTTATAATTTGACTTTGAATTCAGTCGTAGCTGTATTGAATAAAGTTTTAATTAATTTAATAAAGGAAAGAAACTTATATGTAACCAGTATACGCGCACTTTACAAAGCACATGCAGCTCTAGTTGCGTTCTCATACAAGACGCAGTAGGTACATAGATTTTACAAGATTTCTCTGTACTGATAACATGACTTTTTCCCTATATGTAATGAAAGAAATGTAATGGCTGATTCAGCCGCCAAATACGCCCGTGCTGGACCTATCACGCTGAAAGAAACATACAACAAAAACGACATAATAAGACTTATAAACAATTTCAATCTTAACAAGCTTAAGCTAATATGGACGCAATACACTCATCATTATAAGCAATTTAATGAAAAGGGTATACTGTCGTCATAAGGAAGAGTGCGGCATCTAGCATGAAAATCAAAATCAGGTTTATTGCTTTTGCTTAAACATATTGCTTTCATCTTCAAGAAAATAAAATGAAAATTACGATTTTTTTGCTCAATTGCTAAATATTTTAACCTGAAGTGTCATTTCTTCACAAATTAAAGCAATCATTCAAGCAAAAAAGCGGCATCTACACTGTCTGTTCCACGGTATTTGCATTTTTAATAAAATCGGTAAACTATTATTAATGTTTGACAAAAACTAGATATTACTATGTTGAAGAAACAAATATTTATAACCATCCAAACCCTAGTCAGTGAATTTTTGATAAATTGCTGAAGTCGTTTATCTCAGAATATTGAAATATGTAGATGCCGCACTCTTCCTTATGACGGCAGTATAGCTCCCATCTATCCTTGGAATATACCCAAAATGCATCTACAAAAATATATAAGACTTCGTCTTGGACATACAAGACTTACCCAAAAGCATCTTTTTGACTCAAATCTTAGGACAGAATGCCCATTATGTCACAATGATCCCCTAACATTAACACGCATTTTGTACAACTGCCTTACAACTACCAATGCTCAATTATAGCTTTTTAATAAAATATTTATTGGAGATTTTTTATATTTTTTCCGAAAATATAAATAATGTCGTGAGAATACTTCTTATTTGTAATATATTTTTTTGAATTTAATTTATCCTTATCCCTATCGGAATTATGCTATATTGTTATATATATAATCTACCTAAGTACCTAAATTCATCAGTTTATATAAATGACCTCATATAAATGATTGGACCTGGATTGCCCAAGTTTTATAAGTTCATAATTCGATGCATCCTCTCAGGCTTCTCTGATAGCTAGTTTTGACTCAAGCGCGGTGTCAACCTTATGTCCTTGTGCTTTTTTGCCATCAATTTTACGGGAAATGCAATTTTGTGGGAAAATGCTGTCTTTATCAATTTTTTTCATGAAAAAATGAGATGAAAGCATCTTCCAATAATTCGGTGTATAACAACGAATTCATTTTCGGTGGAACAAAACAAATATTTGCCTTGCCAGAAGCCGAAAACGCAGCCGCCACCGAAGTTTCGATTGACATGCGTACGTCGTTATATCTTAAATCGTGCCAATAATATGAGTACTAGTCTGGACACCATCCAGATTGAATTTTTTCTCATCAGAGAACACAACATTGTCTTTAGTCTCCTTAGTCCAGTGAAAGTGGTTAAGTGCAAATGTTAAGCTAGTTTCTTTATGTTATAATTTCAATATGGGCTTGCACCTGGTCTTCTTCCACTTTAGGTTTTCTGTTGTGCGCAATATGTGGGCAATGTGCTTAGCTGTCACTGAAAGATCCTATTTATTTTTGATCTGAGTGGCATTCAAATAATTTCTTGCAGCTTCCATTTTTTTTTTTTTTTAAGGTTTCTTAACACTGTAATTATTGCCTTTCTTTAAAAAAAAACGAATAACTCCCTGAGATCTTCCAATTTTACGTCCAATTTTCCGATTTGAGTAGCCTTCTTTGTGGTACAGCTTGATTTGAAGCTTTTCTTCATTGCGTAGGTAACTGGCCTTCGGCATTGTGCTTGCAACTGCGATAAAACGATTTAAAAATTAAAATTATAAATTTAATGTAACTTAATTAATAAAAGAAATATGTAGAACGCACAAATTTTTTATTTTTACGGCACAGCATCGTAATGATTTAAAAAAATTCGCCAATTGCACGTTTCTTCACCAGCCGCGTTACAAACAAATATGTGCATTGATTATATTTTTACGCATGCCTCCAATTACAACAAAAACAATAATGTGCATGCAATAAAAAATTTCCGTTATTTTCACGAATAGTTTCAGCATAAACTTTATTGTTGAAAAAAAATTAAACATAGATTTATAAGACGGGAAAATTAAAATTGTGAGAAAATTGCTTTTAAAGGAATATGTGCCACTCTAGAAGAGAACCAAAAAAAATTTTGGTCATATTGGCACTTCACGTTTGCACTCCACGCATTTGATCGATTTGAATTGTGTGCATTTTTTTTTTTGGTATGATTGTTAATTTTATTGGTAGCTGAAAAATTCTAAAAATTATGAAAAAAAATGAACACTTTATATTGGTTAAAATAATGAAGAGACGCACAAAAATCCTCAAAGTAGCACCACGATGACTTTTATGTCGATTCTCAAATCACTCCATTTTTCCTCATATCACTCCGAGACGCCATTTTTGTTGAAATGTACGCATCTCAAAAACAATTGCAGATTCATGCGAAATCTTTCAGCAAATCAAAAGTGGAAAGCATAACGAACATTTCACATACATATATTTACCTTTTTTTAGGATGTGAAAAAAAATGTCGATTTCGGAATATAAAAAAAAATAAGTAAAAAATTTTGAACAATCAAAAATCCAATTTTTTATTTTTTCGTAGAAAACTAAATAAAGTGTGCACACAGGTATAGTTTTTATAGCGAAGGGCCATTACTTTTCATTTTATGTAGTTGGTGATTCTATAGCTGTTATTTCGACAGAAATATTAACAATTCTGATATCAACCCGTGTCTCAAATATCCCTACTAATTATTTTGGGTGTGAATATCTAATGATAAGAAAAATTAACACAAAAATTTTAAACATTCCTGAATAAAGATCAAAATATTTTATTACACTTTATAAACTGAGTTCTTAAGTTATTTTGAAAATTTAAAATGCTTTTTAAAAATGCTCCTTACAACAAGTCCTAATGCTCCTATAACTCCTTCTAATTGAATATTTATGTTTCACAACTTCAACTCCTTCTGTTTGAATTGAATATGTTTCCTTTACTCTTTAAGAAATAATGCTTAACTACAAACACTCAGACCTAAGATTGATTGGTTCTTTGATTTTTTTGACATGTGTAATCGAATCTGCTAATTTTCCCCTCTTGGTTTTTTTCTATGAAAAATTGTGTAACATCATATTTTGAACACTTGATAAAATTGCCCCGTTAAACATGGTTAAACAAAAAGTTCCCTCGTTACACATAAGACCATGTTTCACATGTTTGTCTCGGTTAGCTAAGAAATAAAGATAAAAAAGAACAAGCACAAGTATATGACAAAAAAAAAAAAAAAGTGTAAGCAAAAAAAAAAAAGAAAATAACGAGCAGAAACAATCATTAAATCCTGTTTGATGGAAAACAACACAACAGAAGGACACGCGGACATAAGCTGATTAAGCGGATTTCACATGGCAGAGAGATATAAAAAATAAATGAAACCAAAAAAACAGGATAAAAGAGAAAAACGATGACAACAAAGGCAGAACTCATTACCGTGCAACAACAACAACAACAACAACAACGGCAACAAAGAAGTAAAACAATGCCAAGCAGCTCGTCAACGTGTGGAGCCAGAAGGAAAGTGTGCACGATAATGTTTCTGCTGCTGCCGATGTTGCTGATGACGATGTTGACAATGATGACGTTCGTGTCGATTGACAATTGTTTTACGTTGTGACTGACTTACGCCGATTACCCTGAAAAGATTTTAGGTCGTGCTGCCGCCTACGTCCTGCTTAAGCCACTTATTTTCTGGCAACCCCGTTTTTTGTTTTTTTTTGGGGTTGGTTGTTGACACGAGCAACAACAACAACAGTAACAGCAGCAGCAATAAGCATGCTTTGCAAAAAATCAATTTTATTAGCTTGCAAACAAAAACACAACATTTTGTGGTCGCTTTTAGGCGGCTAACGCCAGTGACAGCAGCAACCTAACGACATGGCAGACTTTTAGGCGCACACAATATTTATAAACGTTGTCAGTGCAAGCAAGCAACTGAGCACAAAATATAAAAAAAAACAAAAACAAGTGCGCCCTGTATTTTGTTAAGTAATTGGACAACATAATCATCTGCGTCGCCCAGACTTAGTGTCGTGTCCTTGGTTGCTGCTTCTTGTTGGTCCTTTGAGCATTCAGATAACCAACAAATAAGTAAAAGAAGATGAAAATAAGATAAAAAAAAAAACAAAAAATGAAATGTCCATAAAAAAAAAAAAAACAAAACATCAACATTGCAAAGGAAAGAACAAGAAGCTGCTAAGGCATGGAAATGGACGATGAGTGCTCGAAAAAATTAAGTTAAGTGTATCAGCAGGAGTGGCTTTCGGTGCGGTCCATGCGGCGCAATATTTGAGCCTTATTTTCTTGATATGTTTGCATTTGGTTTATTTAATGTTGCTGATTGGATTTTCTCCTTCTTCTTCTCCAACATGGCTCTTGTCTATTTTATTTCCTGTTATACAGTTTCTTTGGCTACTGGATACTTTTCTAGAAATTGACTGGAATGAACCTAAATATAGACGTTCGGCAAACAAAGCCTTGCCGTGTAGCACTAAATTAACTTAAGAGTTTGTGGGTAGGCGTGCTGTGCGCTGAATATCCTTATGAACATAGAGCATAGAGTGGACTGCAGAAGGTAAGCCAGAAGTTCAAGTGATATTTAAGCAACTTAAAAAATACAGTGGATTTAAAAAACATACCTAATAAGATAAGTGCAAATCTAAGGAATAAAGATGTGATTGAAGAGAAGATGTAAAGTAGAAAAATTTTAGTTAAAATTTTATCTGTTCTGTGGTTCAAACTCTTTTTGCAACATTTTTTGTTTGAATTTATGTGAATAATTTTTTTTATTTTTTATAACATTTGTGCTGTATAGACTCTTTTTATGTATTTTTAGTTAAGATTTATATGTATTCCAAATAGTATGGGAGGATGCCCATCTGCTGAACAGGCCCACTTACTGAACAGTTTCTCAGACATCCTGCATGCATAAAATTGTCTTTTATACGATTGCAAATGGTGTTTGGAATCATCTTAAAGTTTTTCTTTTGCATTTAATTGATATTTTTGTGATTTTCGTCTGCATTCAGATAAAATTTCAGAATACCGTCGCCGAAAAAAATGAAAAACAGAACGAATATAGATCCTGATGTGATGGCTGTAGCCTTCAAAGAAGAAAAAATCGACCCTAAACCACTCTGTTGTTTAAAGTTAAGTGAGCCACTGTCAGAGGCAAAACTAGCGGGGGATAAGGGGGATAGACTACCTCCTTACTTTTTTAGAGTGGGTCTAATTATTATTTTTTACTGAAATTTGTTTAAAAAAAATATTGATTTTTATTAACAGTTATTATGAACGCATCAAACAAAGTCAGTCATATATTTTATTGCCATTTTCATAACAAAAACCAACTTTAGTCGGCTATTTCATTTTAAGTCATACCCAAAACTATCTTCAGTCGGCCAATTCACTTTCCCAACCTTTCTATCCCCCAATCAAAATGGCCTCGGTACGCCCCTGGTCACTGTGAACCATTGAAATAATAAACTTTTCATAATCACTCAAAAACTTCATTTTCCAATTTTTACAGCAATTTATTTTAGGTGTTCAGTAGCTGGGCCTATTCTTTCGGGGGTCGATTTTCGAGCCTTTTGCTAGATCGACTGCCAAAATTGTATTTTTCGGAAATTTAAAATCCCGCTTAAAATTCTTATTAGCAATTGAACTCGGCTTTCAAACAAAATCAAAATCTCTGAAAAATTATGTTCTAAACCGAAGTTATGCCCTCCAAACAAAACGTGTTCAGTAGGTGGGCATTAGACCGTACCACCTCCTATACAAAAACAAAAAAGTTCGCCGTATACCAGCGAACTTGACGTATTTATGCAAGACGATTACGAAAAAAATTTTTTTTTTTGACCGAACGTAGGGGTCACGCATTGATATATTTCTTAATATCTCTGATGTTTCGGATTAAGTATCCGATTATACAGTCGGATTTTAAAGTTTGGTATATTAATGTTTTTGTGTCAAGGAGACCAATATGACCTCTATAAAAATTATAGACCTCAGGTGCACCTTTCTAGTACTTACCCTCTAGATCTCAGTTCCTACCATCCTAATGTGCCACCTTAATACCAAAAAATAAAGCTCTTAAAATATCATTCATCTTTTGCTCAGGAAGTGTATCGCTATTTCTAACAGAACTATTTTTAAAAAATTTTTGAAAATTTTTGCCGAACGTAGGGCTCCCTTTTCTTCTTTTTCATCATATAATCGGTATTAAAAGTCCGATCCTATTGACATATCGATGTTTTTGTCTAAAAGAGACCAATTATTTTTTCTCCAAAATAAAAAAAAATATTCCTACAAGTCCTTGGAAGGTCTTAAATTGATTTTGAGGAATTTTAAAGCTCATAAGAGAAAAAAAAATCTGTAACGCCAATGCTAATAGAGGTATCAACACTATTTTTGTTGTGATTTATTAAATATACAATGTATTATTATTTTATTTCTTCACATTCTTGCAATAACTCCTCCTATGTAGCCGGTGTTGGTAGGTGTTCCGTCGCAACTAATTGCAATTAAGTGATCCATGCTATAATTTTCTTTATTCAAATATTGCACGATGCTCCTCTGGACACCTACTGCAGTGCTGTCAGCGGGCGTAGGTAGCATAGCCGGTGAATTTTGAAAGAGTTTCAAAGAGTCATTTTGGTGTTCTTGACACAAAAACATTGATATACCGAACATTAAAATCCGACTGTAAACACCAGAGATATTAAGAAATATGTCAATGCGCGACCCCTACGTTCGGTCAAAAAATTTTTTTTGTAATTGTCTTGCAAAAATACGTCGTATTCGCTGGTACTCGGCGAACTTTTTTTTTAAAGGTACGGTCTAGTGGGCACCCTCCCCTATAAAATTTTCACCCACATTTTTTACTGTGTATAAAACAGAATTAATTCCTTGAATTTTACTTAATAAGGAATATTTTAGACTATTTTCGGGCCTTACTTAAGGACGATTTTAGTTCTGAACAGAAAATATTTCAAATTTTATTGTTAAAATTATGAATACGAGCATATATTGGACAGAATCGTGCCTATTTATACTTGTTACTTGATTTTTTTTTTATATATATTTCTTTAGTGCAAAATCAAGAGCATTTTTTTTTAAAAGTTGTCCTTAAAGGAAGAACAAGTCATGTTTAAAGTTTGGTTGTAAAATCTTTAGATTTTTTTTTAAATTTAGGTTTGAAATTCAACTAGTAGAAAATAAAAAATCACTTAAAGCCCAGCAATGAACAAAAAATTTGAGTGATTTCGGCACCATAGTGCATTGAACCCATGTTGACAGATTAACAAGTCGATTATGTTATCGGCAAACGATATAACTTTGATCCACATTAAACCTTAACGAATATAAGCTTAGCTTGAAGTCATTTGGTCGGGTTTGGACCGATCTAATCCAATTTGAGAGCTTCCTGTACGAATAATACGATCTTTTGAAACTCATGCCTAGTGAGTAGACCAACCGTAGGGGAAATAAAGTCGGCCGTGCGACCAGTAAAATCTCTAAACTATGATTTTAATTACAAAGTAATGGGATTTAAAATTATTTCGAAGCATTTTGTAAGATATATCTTAGGTAGTACATTCATCCATTGTTCCCTTTAACCAAAAACTCCTCGTAGAACAGCTGGTATAGATGACAGTTTCAAAGTTTGTTCTTCGGTTGAAAAGTAAATGACAGCACTGTATAGTCTGATGTAGGGATATGTCCCATAGAGTGGGTCGAAAAAAAGTTTGAAAAAGTCACTCCTTATTTTAAAGATGACCTCGAGTGCTGCCACTTTTGTTACAGAAAAATTGTTGTTGCAGGGAGGTTAACTTCATTTATGTTTCATAAAAAAGTGCTGCCGGTAGTCATTGTATTTGTATTGATGTTTATGATGACCATGCTTAAGCTGAGCAAACATGTCAAATGTGCTTTTTAGGTTTTAAAAGTGGTGATTTTGACATGGAAAAAAAAAGAAACGACCTAAACGCCCGAGAAAGTTTAAAAAATGAAAAAATGAAGGCAGTGCTCAATGAATAACAATGTCAAAAAACACTTTAAGGATTATCTAAATGGTAGGGAGTTGACTTGGTAGCGGTCACAAAACGCCTTTAAGCCATGGAAATAACCCTAACGTAAAAAAATTTTCTAACGTTTTCATATGAATTGAAACCGAGGGACAGTGGCGGATCTAGGATTCACCAAAAGGGGGCCTGAAACTACACTTTTGTAGGCCAATAGGGGAGCTAAACCAGTTTTTTGACTTTTTTCATTTTTTCTATACAAAAAATTGTCAAAGGGGGGCGGGGGCTAATTCCCTTTCAGCCCGTATGTAGATCCGCCACTGCCGAGGGACACTTAACCCTCTAGTTCACAAGGTGGAAATATGGAAAAATAGGAACCAAAATATATGGTGTGGTGAATGTTAATATCATAAACACGAATCTAATGGCTGTTTGTAATTTCACCTGACAGTATAGCCATAAGAGGAAAAAATTCCGAAAGTTCGTAAACAAAATTGCAAAAAATTCGACAAAAATATACATTTTACTCTAAAAATTTAAGAGAATGAACCTTTCGCGTAGAAACGTTCATTTTCGGCACTTATAAATGAATTTTTGCATTATTTATCGGATTAAAATGCCTCTCAAAACTGAACCTTCTTTTGTTCGGAAATGATTTAAAAAAAGAACCATAAATTATATTTATTTTGTTCGGAAATCCGTAAAAAAAAACAAAGAAAAGTTATTTTTCGGCACTCGCAAATGAACACTTTTTGAATCAAGCGCCGGACGAAAATACCTCTCAGAAACGAAGCCTTTTTCTTCAGAAATGAGTTAAAATGTTAACCATAGAAAAGTTTTATTTTCGACACTCGGAAATGAACCCTATTTGTATCAATCGCCGGAGCGAATTTCCGGTATTTATATTCAAATTTAAATTTAAGTATGATGTGCCAAAAGAGTAAAAAACTTTTTTGATAGAAAGTAACCCCCTAGAACCCAGTTTTGTGAGACATTTTAGCATCAATTCTGAAAAAATACAAAATTAACCCAGAAACACATTTTAAGTTCTGACTTATTTCTGGTATTTAAGTTAAATTTTCAGCTTTGGTGTATTCAGAGTCTTATAATAGAATTTTATGACAATTTTTTTTGTGAAACATATTAACCCGTTATATCCTTTTTTACGGGTCTTTTTTGCCTTTTTCACAAAAGAGTCAAAAAAGACCCATTTATTGAGAAGTTAGGGGGTTAAAATGTTCGACAAAAAAAATTTCTCGTAATATTCAGTATAAATCCTCAAAACAGATCCTATACCCAAAATGTAAGGATAACATGATTTCCTATACCGATTCACTATAAGAATGTTCAAAAAGGGGAGAACTTAAATTCTCCCTAAAATATGACTCATACGTAAACTTTCAAAACGCCGATACTCGTGTATTGTTGTTTTTGTCTCCTCTACCAGAATCCATTGTCGGAACCTTGTTATTTTGGAAAACAATTGATTTTGTTGTTCAGTGTTATAAAAACATATTTGGAAACGCTCAAATAGGAGATTCACCCAACCGCCATAATCTCCAGAGTTTGCTTTTTATGATCATCATTTATTTTGATCGAAGACTCATTACCTCTCTGTCCACTCTGTCTCACTTTTTATACATATTGCAAAAATGGGCTGTTTCGTGGTTTGAATATAAATATAAGGCGTTCTTCCGACATGATATTCATCCTCAGTACAAAAAAATGAATTTTTTCCTCTTCCCCTCGTGGAAAAACTTTGAATAATATTGTTTTTTTTTCACTTTCTGTCGAAATAAACCATAATTTTTTCATGAAGAAAAAACAACAAATAAGTTCCAAGACCAATATTAATAACCAAAGGTTGACCTTTGGATCCAACAGCAAGACTACTTTCGGTAGTTCTCTTAAAAATATCGTTGCTAATTTTCAAGTTAAGGGAAGGACAAGACGATACTCCTTCGAGCCGTACCATAGCATGTCAAACCTCACCATGTTTCCATGTAAACATGTTGCGAATTATAATAATGCATTTGATGCGAATACAAATCTTGCTTGGATTTAGAAAAAATTTGTTGCCATCAGGCAAGATTCAGGCTTCATATGAGGTTAATAATGATGTTGTGTTGTTATTGTAATTTTCCTTGTGGTTGTGTGTGATGTTGTTGCTGCCAGCTGTAGTACTTAGCTACGTTGTTATGCGTTGGCTTCCTACTGGGCGTAGAAGTACTGCTGTTAGCTGCAACAAAGATCGCCTCAACAGATATACTGGAAATACTGTGTGTACTGTAAATACTTAGTATACTGGATATACTTTGTTGGATTGTATCCCGTTATAATTTTACGTATTCTGTAACATTTAGAATTTTTTAACCATTTAATTTTATTTGCTTTTGAGTACCAAGTTCCTCCCACCGAATGCAATTCTGAACTTTTAAAGAATACATCTTAATGCTACATTAAAAATAATACTTAATCTTAAAACAAAATCAAGGAATATTTATGCTTGCTCTTCCCCCCCACACACACACACACACAACATTGGGCTTTTATCTTGACTGGCTGTTATTCGAGATGCTTCAACAGAACTCGCTGCTAATTGCTTGTGCTGCCAAAAGAACAAAACCAAAAGCAAAGTAGCAACAAAACAAACCACAGATGCGTCCAAATGTATGTCCTTGCAAAACAATGCGCTAACAAACAGACACACAAACACACACACACACATATATACATAGCTACAGAAACAGCGCAGCTTATCTCAACGCATTGTTTTCGCGTGAACAAATGAAAAGAATGGAAAATCTTATTGATTTCTTTGTGCTTGCAGTTGAAATCCAAAGAAAATGATTCCAAATCCAGACTCATGCATAACACGCTGACCCACTTTTGTACGAATGTATTTCGAAGTGTGTGTGTGTGTGATGCGTTTGGAGTCTGGCAGCGAAGGATATTAAAATTCTTTTGTGCCACACATATAGCTGAATGCCAACAGTTGTGGCTACCGAACAGATGAAGCGAGCGAGTAAACTGTTGTTGACAGTAGCACAGAATGTTTACGGACAGAGGCGGCGCCCACTTGATGTTAACATAAAATTTTATTTCTTGGCCAATTTTGTGCTGCTTTCAATGCATGGCTTAAATGCAAAATGTTGTTTTTTCTACTCCTACTGCTGCTGCTGTTGCTGCTGCTGCTACTGCTGCTATTGTTGCTAGTTTTTTCTATTTTTTTTTTTTTTGTTTTTGCTACGACTTTTTCGGTCTCATTTTGTTGTTTTACGAACAATTTATTTTGGCCATTAGAGGGTCGTCTAGAATTTCAACTTGATTCTCGAGCATAACGCTATCCGTTGGAAAGCGTGTGTGTTTTTTGTGTGTGCCTTTGTGTATCGTATGTCACTGTATGCGTGTGTGTGTGTGTGCTTACGTTCTTCCTTGCATCTTAAGGATTTGTTTGCTCAGCTAAGTATGTGTGAAGAATTTTGTTGTTGTGGTGATATTGTATGTCGTGTCGGTGCCTTTTTAAACAGCATGTAAGTAGGTATTTCTTTGGATGTTTGTGTGAGTTAGTGAGTGTAGTGTGGCTTTGTTTGTGCTTCATAAAGTGTAGGTTTCTTCAAGTATTGCGTTATCAACTTACAAGCATAACTTGCAATTTTTAATTGGAATTTCGTGATGTTTGCGCACTCCTGTCATTGTTGTTGTTGTTGTATTTCAATGTTTTGATGTTTCTGTTGAAATCTGAACTACTTTAAAACGATTGCTATTTAATAATTTGAAGCCTATTCAACGGTTATCACATTACAACATAAACCAAAGATTGGTTACGCAAAAGTTACTTTTTTTAAAATCAAAATTAATAAAAAAAAAAAATACAAATTAATTTAAACTCAAATTAATGTTTATCTATTTCACGTCCAGCTATTTGTAAAAGCGTTTATTTTAATAAACCTTTAGTTGACATCAATGCCGCTAAATTCTGAAAAGTATGAAAAGTAACTCGAATAACTTTTGTTTGAAAAAGAAAAACTTTAATGAGCTAGCCGCTGAAAGGAATTTAAATTCCAACACAACGTTATCTTTTATAATTGGAACACATGAATAAATCCTAAAGGATAATAACTGTCAGAGCAATGCAAAACCTAACAGCAAAGATGACAGTAAAGCCCGTAATTTCATAGAAAGCAGCGCAAGAGGGTGAGTTGAAAAGGATAAATAAAGGATAATCATTATAGGCTTAAAATTATAATCATAGCCAAATGCTAGGGGTTCATTTAGCCTGTGTTTTGTTTTTTATTTATTCCAACCAAACCGACTGGCCATAAACATTGTCTGACTGCTCTAAGACTGATAAGACGCCGTTTGAAACGCAACGAGTTGGACTTAATAATAATTGTCTATGTTGTCAAGATAGCAATTATTTCAGCTATTAACACATTTTTAAGGCTTGGCTTACATTTTTTAAAAAAAAAAAATAAAGGGTAAAAAACCCAAAAATTAATTGCTTGGAAAAATATAGTGCACATAGCTGGCCACACTGCCCAAGGCAATCATCACTGTTTGTCACACTCTTTGGTAGGCAAAAAAAAACTTTGACACATAGAGAAGGGTTGTCTTTGTCTCTGCAGCGTGTCAACCACTCTAATCGTTGTTTAAAATAAATCAACTATTTACTGTACAAATCAAAAGATAAGTATCAACTTTTCCCTATCAACCCCCCTTTAAATCTAAATTTCAATCATTTGTTTAAATAAAAACAACAAAACAGAGAAATTTAAAAACTGTCACTTCTTTCAAAGGGTTTCGCCACGATACATCACATTAATGCACACAATAAATCATATTTTGCCAGTAAATAACGAATACAAGTTGTTGTTGTTGTTGTGTAGTCTTCTTTGGAAATCCGATACTGTCATGTGGGTAACGAGTACACCAACCATCATTATTCAACAAGATTTTATTGAAGCGAACAAAAAAATTCTTGTTTGATTTAAAGGCCGCAGCAAGGTATCACTTTTGATGTTCGTTTAAATGTCGAATTGAATTTTCAATTGCACTTTGATAATTTTAAAATATTTATTTGATGGATTTGATATCTGTTGACTGATGATCAAAAGCAGAAGTTTTCGTTGCTGTGACAAAATCAGAGACTCAATATTTTTACAATTGATGTCAAATGCTTGAAAATATTTGACATTTATGATGGTGCCATCATGTAAACGGAATTTCTTTAGGATGCAGATAACAAATTTCAACGTCATGGAAACAAAGTTTTATATTCACATACATATTCATATTCATATTCATATTCATATTCATATTCATATTCATACTCTTATTCATATTCATATTCATATTCATATTCATATCCATATTCATATTCATATTCATATCCATATTCATATTCATATTCGTATTCATATTCATATTCATATTCATATTCATGTTCATATTCATATTCATATTCATGTTCATATTCATATTCATATTCATATTCATATTCATATTCATATTCATATTCATGTTCATATTCATATTCATATTCATATTCATATTCATATTCATATTCATATCCATATTCATATTCATAGTCATATTCATATTCATAATCATATTCATATTATCATTAATAAAATATTCATATTCATATTCATATTCATATTCATATTCATATTTATATTCATATTCATATTCATATTCATATTGGTATTCATATTCATATTCATATTCATATTCATATTCATATTCATATTCATATTCGTATTCATATTCATATTCATATTCATATTCATATTCATATTGATATTCATATTCATATGCATATTTATATTCATACTCATATTCATATTCATATTCATATGCATATTCATATTCATACTCAAATTCATATTCATATTCATATTCATATTCATATTCGTATTCATATTCATATTCATATTCATATTCATTTGCATATTCACATTCATATTCATATTCATATTCATATTCATATTTATATTCATATTCATATTCGTACTCATATTCATATTCATACTCATATTCATATTCATATCTATATTCATAGTCATATGCATATTCATATTCATACTCATATTCATATTCATATTCATATTCATATTAATATTCATACTCAAATTCATACTCATATTCATATTCATATTCATATTCGTATTCATATTCATATTCATATTCATATGCATATTCATATTCATATTCATATTCATATTTATATTCATATTCATATGCGTATTCATATTCATATTCATACTCATATTCATATTCATATCTATATTCATATTCATATTCATATTCATATTCATATTCATATTCATATTCGTATTCATATTCATATTCATATTCATATTCATATTCATATTCATATTGATATTCATATTCATATGCATATTCATATTCATACTCATATTCATATTCATATTCATATGCATATTCATATTCATACTCAAATTCATATTCATATTCATATTCATATTCATATTCATATTCATATTCATATTCATATTCATATTCGTATTCGTATTCATATTCATATTCATATGCATATGCATATTCATATTCATACTCATATTCATATTAATATTCGTATTCATATTCATATTCATATTCATATTCATATTCATATTCATATTCATATTCATATTCATATTCATTTTCATATTCATATTCATATTCATATTCATATTCATATTCATATTCATATTCATATTAATATTCGTATTCATATTCATATTCATATTCATATTTGTATTCATATTCATATTCATATTCATAATCATATTCATATTCACATTCATTTCATATTCATATTCATATTAATATTCGTATTCATATTCATATTCATATGCATATGCATATTCATATTCATACTCATATTCATATTAATATTCGTATTCATATTCATATTCATATTCATATTCATATTCATATTCATATTCATATTCATATTCATATTCATATTAATTTTCATATTCATATTCATATTCATATTCATATTCATATTCATATTCATATTCATATTTATATGCATTTTTATATTCATATTCATATTCATATTCATATTCATATTCATATTCATATTCATATTCATATTCGTATTCATATTCATATTCATATTCATATGCATATGCATATTCATATTCATATTCATATTCATATTCATATTCATATTCATATTCATATTCATATTCATACTCATATTCATATTCATATTCATATTCATATTCATATTTATATTCATATTCATATTCGTATTCATATTCATACTCATATTCATATTCATATCTATATTCATATTCCTACTCAAATTCATATTCATATTCATATTCATATTCATATTCATATTCGTATTCATATTCATATTCATATTCATATGCATATTCACATTCATATTCATTTTCATATTCATATTCATATTCATATTCATATTCATATTCATATTCATATTCATATTCATATTCGTATTCATATTCATATTCATATTCATATTCATATTCATATTCATTTTTGTATTCCCATTCATATTCATAATTGTTTTCATTTCCTCTCCCTCTTTCATTTCTTAAATACTCATCAGTGGCGTTGATTTTTTAGTTTTTTTTTTTTAAACAGTCGAAATTAAGAAGGCGTGTCTTAAACTCAACACAACCATTCCTTTGCGTATTATGGCTTATATCCTTACAAATATTGATCCCACATTAATTTTCAATTATCCTTTCAACATCAGAGAAAATAATGAAATTTTCCTATTATCCTTTTCATGATGAAACTTTCGCTAATCATTAAATAGCATTTAACTGCATGAATATTCGATTGTGTGCATGAGTATATATGTGTGTGTGAGTGCCTTAGTGTGACTGCTGCAAATGTCATTTTTGTGGCAACATATGTCTGATGTGTTGCTGACAGCTTGATGAGTAGGAAAGGAAGTAGGCAAAAAGAATACTTATAATAAATGAATGTTTCTTTATGTATTGGTAAAAGGATATTCATGCAGTGGAATGAATTGCGGCATTAATGCTTTTGATGAACTCAGCTTCTTTTAGACTTGAAAAATATTATTTTTTTTTTTTTGTATATACCGTCAGAACAGCGAATCTTTAGTACATGACCGACATGCCAAGACTAGCGATAATCAACTAACAATAGGGTGCATGACACGCCTTCAATGCAAAAACAATCAATTTCACACACACACACCACACACACAAAGCACAACTTTCTCTAGACCAACGTCAAATTTACAAAAACGCTGAGAAAAACAAGTTGCTGCAAATGTTTAACGTAAATGCGACACAGCAGGACAACATCAGCGCCAGTCGGCGCTGGTATAAGAAGGTCCTTTTCTACGCAGCTAGTAGTACGACAATGAAAAGAAAAAAAAAGAAAAAAACTAACATTTAATCGCTTCAAGTTTGCTGCTGAGCTGTTGATGAAAAGCAGCAAAAATTGTATCAAAAATGAAAGCAGACGTTTTTGTGACACACTGCGGGGCGTCGCTGATTAGTGAAATGCAACACTGTTTATGATTTAGGATTTTTTTTTTTTTTTATATAAATATTGTTTTTGTTGCTGGCTAAAGAGCATGAAAAACGCTTCGATGAACTTTAAAAAATAAAGAGAACTTTAATCAACTTAATTTTTGAACTACAAAAAAAAATGTTTTTTTTTCGGCATACTGTGGAGAGCTCCTTTTGAAAAATTGATCCGTCGTTGTGTAGCACATTTTTCGACAGTATTTTTCTGTAGCACTTTTCTGAATATAACTTCATCACTTTTTAAATATAATTGCAAAAATATGTGCTGCAATGTGCTTCATATGTGCCAAATGTGCTGCATTCGAAAAAGAAAATTTATTGAAGAGCGGGATTTACTGAGTTGTTATTATTTGAAAGTGAAAATAGCCCCAAACCTGCATATATTATTTAAAATCAAAAATTTTACTGTAATGACTGAAATATATCCTTTTCTTTTATAAAAGAAGACACAAGTCAGACTTTAGAGAACATTTCATTGTAGGATTCTGTAGTTTTATTTGTTATTATTCAATATAACAATTACACGGTTTTTTCAAGATTTTAACAATGAATAGTGGTGAGTTATTGGAATATATTTGGTACTAGTTCAAATGTTCTATCGATTAAGAAGAAATCTAATTCAGGTCATGATTTGAGGTAAGGTATTTAGCATTAATTTTTGAATGGTTGTTAATTTTGTCTGTCGACACAAATAATTCACATTAAATGCTACTACAGTATTGTGCAAAACATATGCAACTCTGTTGCCTAGTAAATTAAAGTTATTTTTATTTTCCTAAATAGTATTCAATTCAAACTTTTTAAATGCTATTTAAATCCTCAGTCTGGCAGCATTGGAAAGTATGACAAAATTAGCTCTCCGCACACTAGTAGTACCGTTATGACGCCGACTGCGATTAAAAGTAGTTTGGAGCTATGCAAAACATATGAACTAGTTAAAGTTCTTCCCTTCTTTGAGTCGCAACGTTTTATGAATCGCGAATAAAAATAATCTATTTGTATTTTTCAGTCAACATTTTCTATAGTACACAATTTAAATTTTAAAGCACATTTTTTATCATGGCAAAGAACAAATATAACATTCATACTAAGTTGCTGATAATTCAGGCATTTCTAGAAGGTTCTTTCCAAAAATAAATTTCTGAAAGGCTTAAAATGCATAAATCTACTGTGTCGAGAGTTATTTCAAAGCATCAAAGAAAGTTACCGATTGAAAAAATACAATCGGGGGGTTGACCACGTAAAACAAACGAAAGGACTGACAAAAAAATCATCTACTTAATTGAAAAATATCCATTTAACTCTTCATCGGACATTGTGAATAACCTCGATTTGCCAATAAGCTCGATTACAGTCCGTCGACGAGCGATAGAAGCCAATTTAAGAGCACACAGACTCTCAAAAAAGGCCCTACTATACTCGAAACATCGTCAGAAAAGGTAAGAAAAATATAGTTATAAATCAGTTTTATGTTTTTAATCTCCAAACTTACTTCAAGGTTAAACTTTGCTCGTAAGTATGGAAATTGATCTGCTGCAAAATGGAAAACAGTATTGTTTAGCGATGAGAGCAAATTTAACCTTTTCGGTTCTGATGGGATAACTCATATTCGCCGAAAGCCTGGTGTTCGGTGGCATAAGAAAAATGTCGTGTCCACTTTTATTAGGAGGCTCTATTATGCTTTGGGGTTGTTTTTCTGCACAAGGCTGTGGTCCTCTTTACCAAATGAATGGAATCGTTGATCGATACAAATATAAAAATATTCTGGAGACCATTATGCTGCCGTATGCAGAGGAGGAAATGCCCTTGGTGTGGCCTTTCCAACACGAGAACGACCCCTAAACACATTTCGAAGTGCGTAAAACAGTAGTTAACCGAGAAAAAAATTTCAGTACTTGACACAATACGTACAGTGCTGTGCATATGCTAAGCAACTCGCACCAAGTTTCAATAAAGTGGCATATGCCATCCTGCATAAGGAAGCATTTTTGTTTCTAAAATGTCCTTATACATAAAACGGTCCATTTTATCCACAATTTGATGAACAGAACCAAGCCAGTTTCCGGAGAAGCATATCCACACAATGACATTACCTCCACCATGTTTCACAGTCTGCTTACAATAACGTGGATTTAGTCTGTTACCCTTCTGATGTCTTACTGTGCACATACCGTCCGAATTAAAAAGGTTGACTTTAACCTCATCGCTGAATAGAACCGTATTCCATTTCTCAACACTCCAATCAATATATTTTTTTGCGAATTCAAGACTAAAAATTAGAAAAACAATGTTGTTGTTGTTTTATTAGAAACTTAAAAATAACAAACCGTTTCTTCATATGCTTCTTTGTCAACATTGGTTTACTACAGGCTTTATAACTTTTTAATCCAAGTTTGATTGCATGTCTTCGTATTGTACTTGAATCAACATTCAAATTAAGAGTTTTAAGTATTTCTTTTGAAGAAATAAATGGGTTTTTTTTAATCAATTTTTTAATTTGAATATCGTCACGATAAGATAGTTTGCGTGGAGGCCCGCCACTTCTTAATGTTTCAACATTACCAGTATTGTTAAATTTATGAATCCATCTAGAAACCATATTAATTTTCAATGATTTTGAAATATCAGATTGACTTTTGCCAGCCTGGTACAACGAAATAACATTAGATTTAAAGCTATTATCGTATTTAACACGCTGCATGATTTAATTTCACAGTTTTGTCACAATTGTAACCTTTAGACGACTAAATTGCATTGATATAATTGAAGTGCGAACAAGCAATGCAAAATGAATTGAAAATAACCGTTATCTACTTGAGAAAAAGAATATGCTTCTATGTTCTCTTTACAGTTGCTTAAGTTATGCACAGCTTAAAATTGAGTTAATTTTGTTTTGTTGTTGTATTTAATTGAGAAAGAAGTTGTTGTTATTTTGGTCATTATATATTTTTTTGTACTCATATAAGTAATAAATAAAAATTATAATACTTGCCGTTTGACTATTTTTTTCAGAGTAAATAATCAGTTTATCACTTGGTGCGAGTTGCTTAGCATATGCACAGCACTGTATGTGTGCTTTATTTAGACAAATTTTTTATTTTATTCATCCTTTGAAAGACTCTTTTTAGACGAAAGTATAAAAGAGACAAGTTTCGTTTTTCTCTTCACGATCATTTCAAGCCAACAAACATTCTTTCCATATTACAACAGGGCTTAGATTTGTTCAGATGGTCTTTACACTATTTCCTAGACTATTCTTTGACATAACCAGCTAAAGATTTCATTATATTATCTTTCGTATCTTGTTAATTTCTGTTTTCATATTTTATCTTTCTCCCTGCTAACGATCTATTAATTACAGAGTAGTTACTAAGGCAGAAATCAGCACATTAGACGTAATTATTTAAGCCATATGTTGCACAAAATTTGTTTTTAGCTAACTGTGTGGTTTCCCGGCGACTCACAAGTCAGTTTCACTGCTTGGTAGCAACAATAACTCAACTCATCATTGTGCTTAGGAAACTCATCGATGTCTGGTTACCTTGCTGCTGGCTGGCCTACAACAAAGCCGCAACCACACCATGTCAGGTGCGGAAGCTATCCTCACTCAAGAGTGACGACGTGTGAGACATTTGAAATTATTTTATAGCTCTGCCAAAATGTGGGACCACCAAAGCCGGGCATAAGTGTACAGGTAGCCGCAGTTTGAGCAGCTAGCGTAACAAAGAGAAGGCGCTAGCCGCAGGATATCATCGGTCCCTGCTTTATAATTTTATAATTTTTAATTAATATTAAATAATGTTGAACAAGTTTTCCTTTTAGTTTTTTTTTTTTATTATTCTTTACTAATCGAACTGCTGCGGCATGTTAAACACCTTCGAATAGGTGCAGAAAAAACTAATTTTAATTTGTTCCAATGAATATATTTTGACAAAGGATCGCGAGCTGCACACACACACACACACATACACAAAAGTCAGTTTAAGAAATGTCAGTTTAACTTGAAATGCTTGAAGTGTGCAACTAATTTGTTTTGTCTTTGCTGACAGCTATAGATATTTACGAGCTTGAACAATACACTTACATACTCTACCTACATAAATATATATACATACTTTATGTGGGGTAAAAAACCATCTAGCATGTAGAAATCCTATAAAATTTACAAGCAGGCAATTTATGCGGGAGTGCATAACGTAGCATGAGAATTTTAAGGCTACGCCGTTGTGCACATTGTGTGGCATTGCGGTGGCTTCCAAAGACTTGGCTGCAATTGTTTAAGACAAAAGTTAGAACTCGGCGTTGAAGTGTTTCGATTGTTCAATTGAAATTTATGTGCAGTTAATGAGGATTAGAATTCAATTGCTTAAATAATTTGAAAATGGGAAAATAGTGTAGCGGCAGTGAGTTTTCTCACGATTAAAGCGGTTGTTTGACATTGGAAATAGTTTGGAATTTATGAATTGCCATGGAACATTTTCAATTATAAAAGCAGATAAGAAAGATATCGGCGTGTTGTTGGAGCATAAATAAAGCTAAGCAATCATTTTTTCGGTTGTATTATCGCGGAAACTAAATGCACAAATGTGGTTTCATTTCAAAATTTTCAACGCTTTTCTTTTTTTATTAGCTGAAAAAGCACATTTATCAGAAAAATTAAGTATGTGCTTCATAAATTCTGTTTATGTGAGGAATTAGTTCAAACCCAAATTTTCTCCTACCGAAATTATTGATAATTTGATTTCTATCAGCAGAATAAAAAACATTAAAAAATAAATAAAAACATTAAAAAAAAAAATAATATGAAGTAAAAGAGTCAGTTGCTACATGACTGTATACTCCGGTTGTTGTAGAAACTATTAAAAAATGACGTAAAATATAAGAAGGTTTGTGTATATGATAAAGTTCAGAGCTGATTTTTAAACGTTCAAGTTATATTCCTTGAAAATTATTAATTTTAATTTAAAAGATTTTTCGAGGCAAAAATTTCATTTTCACTATATTTTCAGTTGAAAATTAATTTGAAGACAAACATCAACGTTTTTTCAAAAGCTTTTGAAAAATATTTAATCTAGAGAGTTATTTACAAATACCGAAAAGATAAAGATAAGAACAGTGAATGAACAATTAAAGAAAATACTTGGATTGTTCGTTATGTGATATGCAATAATCTCGCTTTTATGGTCTCTGGCGCCCTATTTGATTTTTTCTATTTTCATGATTTTTTTTTTTACAATTTATAACTCTGCATTCTCCCAATGTTTTGGGAAACGTCTGTATGGAGTTTTCTTTTGATATTTCTTGGCCATAGTTTGATTTTATGAAATTTAATTTTAAGTACATAGAATAGTAGAATAAAAGAATACATGGAATGACATATAATTGGGTTCACTATGACAAATCCATATGATTTTAAGGATTAACTTACTTGAAAACATCAGGTTGCTATGAAATTTTGACAAGTATCATTTGAAGATAAGAAATTCCTAAGAATGATATGGTTCATATCCATATTGGTATCAACTATGCGACATCTTATGGACTTTGGTTATGATTGAGTTATGTAGTACATATTTTTCAATATTTTATTTTAATTTTTAAACAGAGTACATTAAAGAATTTCAAAAGAAGTCCTAACGAAAGCAGAATATGACATTAGACACAGAAAGTGGAATCAAAATGGCAAAAGGCCATCAAAATGGAAAAAATCAAAAAGCAAAGGTATTATAACAAGAAATTATTATCAAATAAAATAACACATTTTTTTTAGCGATACAGACAGAATTTGAGAGTGGACCTATTTTCAAGCAAAAGAAGTGCCTTTTTACGTGAGTATGAGCGTGAGTACGAGGAAATTAAGATTCATGGCGGTTGAAAAAGGTAGACCGGTTCCTCTTCTTGCAAGGATGAGAACGGGTATTAATGACACATATTCATATGACACTAATGTTGTGAATACTTTTATACGCTTTTGAATGGCGACTGCTGGTAACAACCCCCAATTGAGATGATATCCCGGAAACCCAAATTATGGATAAAAACGTTGAGGTTTCGCTGTCTGACTATGATGAACTCTTGAAAACTATAGCTTGGCTTGAAAACAATAAGGCCTTGGGGACAGATGGCATACTTGATGAGCTGTTTTAAAATGATGACGAAGCTGTATTTCTAAGGTTTCGAGAGCTTTTTTTTTCAGAATATAAAGAATGTATTTCAAACGATTATAACCTCAGAGTGCACTGTCCAATCTGCAAGGAAGATGATTCCAGCAGTTGCTACAGTGTGATAAGCCATCTTAATATCGCATATATATTTATTTATTTATTTTGGGTACTAAAAGCTGTTCCAAAAGTCACTGAAATTTTAGTTTTTTAATAAAATGCATTGTTTTGTCAAAATATTTGTGAGTTTTTATTGAATTATAAAGCAGAGATATAGTGGTATTGATAGAACATAATGACGCTCAAATGGCCAACGTCGACCTGGGTTATACACGCGAGCCCTTTAAATGAAATTTTTCATGACATTCTGACATAATTCTGGAACCATTGTCGCAATGGCTAGTTGAATTTTCTGTTTCATTGCGGAATCCTGAGGAAACTCCAAATGAAGACGTTCAACGGCATTAAATCGCATGATCTTGGTGGCCAATAATTTAACTGATCACAGTGGTGCGAGAAAATGCATTATGCTGACCAAGAAATGTGTGGGTTTTGCGAACAGTCTCCGCAAAATTTTCACTATTTTTGTAGTGAATTTTTACAATTTGTATGTAGGGGTTGCTGGAACGTGAATTTTTCCATGACAAAAATGGTATTCCTCCATGCTTGTTGTTGACAACTGTCATAGATTTTGCTTGTCACTCTGACCTTGTCATAAAATAAGAGTGCCCTTTTGGGACACCCTTCATCAGTATTATGTGAAAAATATGTGATTGATACGTATCTAAAAAAACATCTAAGAGAAGACCTAAGAAAAATATATCGATTTATTGTCGATTATAAAGCTGCCTTCAACAGATCCATTAAAAAAATCCCCAAAATTCCTCCATATCTGAAATTTGTTTGCCTGTAAAGTTAATCCATCATTACAGGATGACGCCAAGCAACACCAGCACCACTATTAAAATCAGTAGGAATCTCTCTCCTTCCCCCTCCCCCCATATATATGTATAGGTTTCAGACAAATTTATTTCTTATCGTGCGTCTTATTCATTCTAACAATGGAGAATATAGTTCCTAACAACTGGTGGCAGGAAAGAATAACAAACAAAGAATAACTTCCTCGTCTAAAAATGTTTGACTCTATCGTTACAACTTCTTATACCTAGCCACTAACCTTACTTCTGGAAAGCTACTCTTAGTTCCTCGTTTTGCAACCTTATGAAATTATTTATCTTTTTTCTTTTTACTCTTTACTCACATACTATCTTCTCAGAGAGTAATCAAAATGCCATGTAAAGCTTCTTGAGAACGAGAACATCCTCGCCGTTCGGAGTCGGCGTTAAGCATGTAGGTCTGGTTCTCGGTCAATTGTGTACAAACTAAATAACACGCACAACACAATTGATCATAAGAAGCTAGGTCAAAGTCCTTTCAAGGGCTGAAATGGCCAGTTATTTATTTTTTATTGTCTGCAGAGAGGTGACGACCGAACAGAAAAATTAATTCAATTGAAAAAACTTTCTGTGTCAGATGCAATTGAACTTGGGTTCTTTGACGATGGGTCACGCACTCTACCCACTGCGCCACGGCCGCTACAATATTATAGCTACCATTCTTAAAATCTAGGTTAAAATCCCAATGACTTTACTCTTTACACCATTTTGTATCTATATATTAATACGCAAACAAAAAAGTTTGTGTTCCCTTTTTTTCTGTGTTACCTTCAACATATTCACATAATACTTACATCAATGTATAGGTATTTTCAAGTAGATTTGCACAATATAGTTTTTATTCGAATATGTTGTCATTAAGATAGGTAAAACTGAGCAAATGTAGGTATAATGCTTTTTTTACCAATGGGACAATGAGAAACTACAAAGCGACAAAGCTCTGTTGAACATCGCTGCTGTAGCTTACAAAAGGAAGAGTAGAATGCAGGAGTGACGCAAATACTTAAAAAGAGCTGAGTAGCATTATTGTTGTTGTGGTTGTTGTTGCTTTCTCTTAATTTCTCTCAGCGTTAAAAAAAAAACAGTTAAACTGCTGCTTGCTTCATATAACACTTGAGGCCAAGCCATTGATAATTGTTTCTTTTGTTCAATACTTAGTGGATTATTTCGAGATGATGCTTGAATAAATTTTTGTTATTGACGCATATATGCTTCCTTTTTTGTCCTTTACCACTTTTTTCCTCATATCGATAAGGTAAGCATTAAGAATTTCCATGCAAATTAATAACATTTCATTTTGTGAAAAACAACTTGAGCTTCGTTACCTTACAGATACAGATGGCCGAATTTCGGCCACAGGCGATACTAGTATAAAATAATGAACAGCAAACAAAGAGTATTTGGCCAAGTTTTGGGAGCTCATTCATGGTATTTCCATAAAATATTTGCTACCGCCTTCAATATCAGGTCTTAGTGGTTGACCGCCATTAAAATACTACGAAAAGCGAAGAATTCACTTGTTACTACTTCTATATTTTGCATAGAAATTCATTAGAAAAGGTGTATATGTCCTAGTAACACTTTCAGCCAATTAGCTGCCAGAACGACTCGTAACAATAGCGTTTCAAAAAGAAATTTCTATGTAATCGGCATAAAGTAGCATTAGAGCTGTATGGGCGGTTTTGTTGCATAATAATATAACTAATTTCACTCCATTTAACCGTATTAGAATTTAGCGTTTCCGCACCATTTTCCGCAATATGCGGCATTCTATATATTTTTTTTTTTCTTTTCAGCATTTTTTGTTATAGCCATAAAATTGCGTGCTGTGTTGTCTTGCACACGGTGCAAAGAAAAAAAAAAAAATTTAAGGCAATGAAATTGAAAGTGAGCAACGCGCTCGTCATCAGCTTTCGTGACAGAATAATTGCATTTTGATGGATGGTTGGCAGGATTGTGCCTTAGTGTGTTAATTTTTCTTTTTTTATATTTTGACACGCATTTTTTTACTTTTTTATAAGCTGAAAATAATTTTTAAGCAAATCAAGCAAGCTGCGTAAAAAATGCTTCCGTTGTTGTCGTATGCGTTGATTGCATGCCGGAAATGCTAATCATCTGGAAATTATATAGCCTACTAAGGTAAAGTATTCCCCATAGCATATAATGAGGAAAAACAAAAAATTATTAAAATGACTTTATTGCGCCGAGTCGAATAAAACAACCACAACAACAAAACAAACACCAACAACGGCAACAATAACAATATGCTAAGTATTGCCAAGGGTGACTGAAAAACACTAAACACCTAATTAATTTTATTAATAGCCGGGTTGCATAAGGAAAGCAACACCCACCTCGTCGATGCTGACGACGACGACAACGATGACTTCCATTCTAATTACCTGCTTTCATTTATTACGTTTTCCAGTTGCTGACCCCAAAAAAATTTTAAAGACAACGCCTGCCCCTAGCAGCTCCTGCATATGAATGAATAAATATCGTGGCAGTTGCGTGTCTTTTATTTATTTCTATCAACATTATTTGTGGCTTATGTAACGCTCCTTAGTTTTTTTTTGCAGCAGCTCCATCAGTGCCGAAGGCATTTCCGTGCGTACCTGTTTCATTACTTTAGCAACCTACTGAGTTGTGCAACTACCGCTTTTTGTCACTGTTTCTTGTTGTTGTTTACTTTTGTTATTGTTGTTGTTGTTGTTGTTGTGGTGTATCTTATTATAGCCATCTTATAAGCCACAGGGAGCTCGCATTATGATTCCGTCATAACGGCACATCAAAAACACCTCAAAGTGTCCTGCGTGTGCTGCTACTGCGTCGAGCTGTAAGCCATGTTTTATGGTGTTCTTAGCCAAGCCAACACCCACGCATATGACATCAGAGCTGCCTAATGTCCTGGCGATGTGTTGCTAGCTACTGCAATTTGCTGCTTATTAATTGTTTTGTTGTTGTGTTTGTTGTTGTTCCTGATATTGCTGATGGCATTCTTTTTTTTTCTCGTATTTGTTGTTGTTTGTTGTCTCGTATTAAATTTTATCGCCTCACACCAAGTATATTTAAGATGTTTTATGTGTTTGCGTGCGGTGTCGTTATCTCATTAACTGTTTTTGTGACACTTTGATATCCTTGAAATGCTCCGATAGGCTTTGCTTTAAATTCTTGTTATATGTGAACAACGATAAGGATAAAAAACCCAAGAAAAGAGAAAAATTAAACTTAACAGATGGTAAAGCAATAAAATGTCAAAGTGTCACTTTGTCAAGCTATAAAATACGGAATATTTTTGCTATAAAGTAGGTTGAAAAATTATCGAAGATATTTTACAAAAAAAAAAAATTTAATTTAAAATTTTACTATGTAAGTCCTTTATCAACATAGAGCTCATCTCAATCAAAAAGTGGGTTCAAATAAATTAGCTGACAACAATTTTAAATAATTAAAATTTTTATAAATTACATTTTACATTCTTACCCCCCCCCCTGCTATATCCTGTGTGAAATAGCGGCAAGAGTCATTTTTTTAGATTTGCTGAAAAAAATTTACTTGATATTGAAAGGAAAGATACATTTTAAATCATCAATATATACACGCAAAAAAAAACGTTTATTGCCAGTTTGCCGCAAACGAACTTCATTTGTCGTGCTTGGGATCGTTATTTGCAAACGTTTCAACAGTTGTCATAATAATAGTCGGTTACGAGAAACGCGTAATTTAGTTGCAGGAAATTAATATCGTTTGTCATAAACGTGAGTAATTTTTAAATTGCAGCAATTGAAAAATTTGTTTTTCCCAACTGAAAACTTCGTTTATATTTTCCTACGTTGTATAAACAACGCTTATAGTTCAGAGTTACTTTTTGGACAAAGTTTTATTTTACAAGCAAATGAGTAATTTGATGAGTACAATCCATAAGAAGACGGACATACATAGGGGAAAAGACAATTAAAATCATAAATAATAATTACCGAAATAGTTTTAGTAAAGAGTACATATATATAAGATATATTTTAAAGTTGACAACTGAATATTCGTTTGTGGCAAATACAAGTAGCAAACGAAGTGTAGTTGGCGAATTGTTCAGTTACGGTGAACGAAAAATGTTTATGCGTGTACGTTTATTGTTCATTACTTGTTAGAATAACATTTTGAAATTCCTTTCCTAACTCTGTATGACGTGATCGATTGTTTTTGCACACATTTTACTATTATATAAATCTCTAGATTCAATGTACCAAGTTTTTTTAAATCAAAATATTATTTTTTTTTTATTTTTATTTAATTTTTTTTTATTTTTTTTTTTTTTGTTTTTTTTTTTTATTAAGAGAGTGTATATCCCTTTCATAAGGGTTTTTTATGTGCTGCATCTTAAACGTATCCTATACGTACATGAAAAGAAAGAAAATTACATCAGTTAAATGTTTTTACTCGTATGTTTTTATCAGTGCAACAGGCACTGCAAAATATCTACTTTTAACTGGAATACCAGGTCATACTAACAGTATTTTGAACCACACATGTCAAAAACGAGCCAGACTACATTATTTTTCTTTGAACAATAATTCTTAATTTTTAACAAAAAGGTTCCCAGTTGGAATGCGCGATGGAACTAGATTTTTTGATTTTGTAGAGTCCTTGAACAAATTTCTATGGTACTATTGCTAGAAGATTCCACCGCCATTATCTTTGAAACTTATGTGGTAATTGATCCAGAATGGGTTTTGTCATATTAAAGGTTAATGTTCACGGAGTTCACAGAACTCTAAAAACTTGGAAGACCCCCGCTGGTATTATAAATAATCCCAATGGATCGTATTTTCCAAAACACACATCAAAAACTCCAGGAATTCACTAAATCTGAAAATATAATGTGACACAACTAGTTCAACAGAAATTCATTGTGGATCTCCTTGACTATAGAATCGTGGTTTTTTTTAGTATGGACTACTTTGAGTCCATAAAATTCAAGAATGTTCCAATGACCCAACTTATTCAAAAGCCAGTACCAGGGGAATAGATTTATAGAAAAATTATGGTTTAATGTAAAAGTATTATAATGAGCCCTATAATGTTCTTATGACCCAACTACTTCCAAAGGTAAACTAAGTAGAACCTTTTTGTTAAAAAATTATAGACTTTTATCACAAAAATCCACAGAACCCAAAAAAGTTCTTGAGACCCAACTAGTTCCATACATAATACCAGTGTAACCATAGATTGTTCCATTGACTACGGAATCGAAAAAAGTTGCAGTGACCCAACTATTTTCATGATAATTCCAATTTAACCTTTATGTCAAAGATCCATCAACTCTGGCAAAAGTCGGTGAAACCATCTACTTTTTTACAAGTGTAGGCCACAGAACCTAAAAAAGTTCCTATGACATGTATGGAAGCCCCAAAATACCCACTTGTATTACTGGAACAGAGCTTGATACATATTAGAAGGCACAAAAGAATGCACTACAATTATCTATATACGAGCTCACATGGATACACAAGCGGACCCTGCTTAACTTACAAGCTGGTTGGAACACTCAAGGACTCACGTTTTTGTTTTCATTATTGTCTATTTTATAGATCTGTTCAACAAATTCCATTAATTTTATTTTCTTAACGAAATCCATAGCCTAGACCAAACATGCCCACGTAGTGGCCCGTAAGGCTCGAGTGGCCTTTCATACAATTTTTTGTATCTTCATTTTGTCTTTGCCGTGAACCAAAACCAAAGAACGCCTGCAAAAAACAACAACAGAAACCGCACTCGTTCAGTGTTCAGCACATTTTCCAGCGAAAGTTACAAAAACAAAAGCATGCAAAGCCAAAATAAAAAATTTTGTTTGATTTTTGTTTGATTTTTTGTCAAAAACAACGATGAGCAGCATTTTGTGTTTGTTTTTTAGTTTTTTTAAAATTTCTTGGGCCCCACTGGCCTAGACGATTGATTAAAAAAGAAAAATTAAGGATTTTTTTGTTAAATTTGACTTAATTATACAGAAAAGAACTGTGAATTGTGTGATTATTTTAAAGGAATGGTATTTAACAGTTTTGTATCTATAAAAGGTACAGTTTCCTGACAAAATTTGTTACCCAAGGGTCTTTGATATCTTTAATCAAGAATCTGATGTCTAAGTTTGATAAAAGCGCAAATCTCAAAAGATTTAAAAAAATATAAAATAATTATTATATACTTTCACTTTCATTTCGCCAAATATGATACGCCATTTTGAATTTGAAAATATTCAAACTCTGGCTTTAAATTCACTATAAGTGAGTTTTCAGACCCCCCCAAAGTAATAAAATTAATGCAAAAATATTACAATAAAAATTAATACAATCTCTGGTCAAAAGTAGTAAATACAACAAAAACAAAGAGTTGGCTGTTCGTGGACACCCATAGATTTTGACGAGACAATGTTTCCTTATCCCTGTCCATTTTCTTGTCCCTATTCTTTCCTTTGTTCCCAAACTTATACTCCTCCTTTTTTCCTTATTATTTTATTTGCCGTAATAATAGTCCTTCTTAATATCTAAACCTGTTTTAATTCATGTCCGAATTCTTGACCTAATCCTTGTACGAATCCCTTTCCTAGTCCCTGTCCTACTTCTTTTCCCAATCAGTCCTCAATCTTGTGCATAGTGTATCGAAATTTTTATTATTATCCATGTCCAATACTTTTTCCAATCTGGTCCTAAATATTGTTTGAGGTCTTAATCCATCAATAAACTCTGTCCTAAATTTTTGTCCTAATCCGCATACTAATTCTTGTCATATTCTTTTTCCCAATCCTTATGTAAATTCCTGGCCTTAACCTTGTCAAATTCCATGCTCTTATCTTTATCTAAATCTTTTTTCCTTCTCCTTATCTTATCCCTTGCCCTCATCCTTTTTCACACTTGTCCTAATACTTGTTTTTAGAACAAGATTTAATTTTTAATTTTTTTTTTTTTTTATTATTATTTTAACTTTTGCTTTTGATTTAGAACTTGATGCATTTATGTTGCTTTAAGGAGTTCCCAGAGACCTCATGTCACCATTATTTTTTTTTTTTTTTTTTTTTTTATCATGTGTCCAAAAATCTCAGCATTTCGGTCGTTTCATAAAATTTACCGTAGTGCCAACAGTCATGGTGTTATAATTCGATGCAACGTTTTTTCATTGCTGTTGCATTTTCATTGCATTGATTGGTTGCCTCCTTGGTGTAGTGGTTCCAATTTTTTTTTTTTCCAATTTGTGATGTCTTATTATTCAAGTCGAATTATTTTTTTGTTGTTGTAAGAAAAAATTTTTCGAAACACTTCTGCTCAGTGAATAATAATTCCATTCAACAATATTGCATTTTCGTTGCATAAGCTGCTACCTCAGCAACCTAATGACGTCATAATTTATTTTTTATTTTTGTCGTAAAGACAAGAATAAATTTTTCATTTCTGTTTTATAACATTTACCGTACCGCATATACTTATCGAGTAATAATTCCATGCAACGCCTGCATCATTGCATGATTGTCTATTTTTAATCTTGAAGCGGCTCTCTCCGCGGCATTTTTTGTCTGTTTTGACGCTAGGGCTAAAAGTAAGCCTTCACTGGCGTATAATTATTTTTACCGCATGATCTATACATAGCTCTTTATAATTCCATGTAACAAATTTGCAGTTTCGTTGCATAAGGCGATTCGTCCGTCCGCGTCCCGAAGATGTCTTAATTTATTATTTTCGTCATAAAGTTAGAAATTTAACCTTTAAAGTCAAGCCATTATTTTAATCATACTCATGTATATCGATGCATTTTGGAAAAATGCCTTTTTCAACTTTTTTGAAAATCTGCGCCGTAAAACAAAACGTTGTTATGTCAATAAAACCAATATAATACTCTAGAAAAATTGAAGAAAATTTTACATGTAAGCCAAATAATGAAAAAAATAAAATAATTGAAGAAAACATAAATACCAATTTTAAATTTTTTAAGGGGGGAGGAGGTGGGGGGGTTGATGAAAAAAGCAAAGAAGACGGTTGAAGAAAATAATATGAATAATAACTGAACCTTCAACCAACTTCCTACCCCCTTGTGCCCTAGCTTTTCAAACTTATTTTATACATAATACGAGTCATACAAACTGGAAGATACAGATACGACAACTGAGAAAAATTAACAAAGAAAAAAATTAATGTGAATGTCGTTCCGGTACAAGCAACATTTTCCAATTAGAAAGTTTGTTGGAAAATGTCTACAAAATATCGATTTCCAATTTAAATTTGACAAGATGCTTCAAGCGACTTTTATGTTGGACACAAACCACATGGTATGAGATCCAGTTAGAAAGAAGCACACACAAAAAGTATCGGTAGAAACAACACAGCCTAAAGAAAAACAGCAAAAATAAACTCAGGCAGATAAAGAAGAAGAGTTGCTGCTATTGATAATCATGCCATTGAAAAACAGTGAAAATATCAATAAAGGGCGCACAAGCAAAAAAATAAAGATAAATAAAAAAACAAAAATACAAAAAAAAATGTTCCAGATACACGCGCGAGTTAAACTTATGAGGCAGAAAGGAAAACAACTTTACGCCTAATTCGGCAATAAGAATGTGATAATAAAAAGAAAATAAATAAAATCAGAACAAACAAAATAGAAATAAAAATAAAAATAATAATAATAATGTACAAGAGGATATAAAGAAAACAAGCCAGAAGAGAAAGAAAAAACTAAAAAAAAAAACAAGGCATAAAAATAACAAGAGCGAACGTCAAAAAGTGATAAATCCCCCCGACACACACTCACACAAAGGGGCACACGCACACTATAAAGAAGCTCATCGCAGCACACCCTCGCACTGACTAATAAGAACACAACGCATGCCACGAAACAAAAAGGATAAAGTCACATAAAGGATAATATTTAAGATTTAAATAGAAGAGTTGACTAAATCCTGGCAGCAGCAACCGCGTTAAGCTTTTGCCACTAAGTGAATAAAAATAGATAGATATATACATACATATATAGAAAATGGGGCAATTTTTTTCGTCTGTTTTTCTTTTCCTTAAGCGTAACAACTCGACAACGCTTGACGTTATAGGAATTCCCTTTTATTTCTTCTCTAATTAACACAAATGCGCCCGAGTTAATATGTTTTGTTGTAAATTTTAATGCTTTCATGTATTTGTCTGGCCAATTGTGTGTGTGTATGTGTGTTTGTGTATATGTGTGAGTGACTATGTGTTATATAGCCTAATTGATATAAAAGCTTGTATAGATTTTTGGCGCCTTTTTTTGTTCAATGTAGTGGAAGCTAAAATTTTAACGCTCTTCTGTTTGTATGTATTGGTGGCTGTGTCTTGAATGAGTTCGATTTTACATGTTTGTGGGTTAGTTATTTTTATTAATATAGCTTGGAATTGTTATTATTTTTAGCGGCATCTATTGTTCCATTAATCTTTGACACGTTTCCACACCTTAGACAAAAACCGTTTATGAAATAATTACGACGAGTTTTCGGAAGCGAAATTATGATGAAAGCTTTGTTGATATAGTGCAAGCTTATTGAAAAAAGGTTTGGAAAAAGCTTTGGAATATGAATATGAATATGAATATGAATATGAATATCAATATGAATATGAATATGAATATGAATATAAATATGAATATGAATATGAATATGAATATGAATATGAATATGAATATGCATATGAATATGAATATGAATATGAATATGAATATGAATATGAATATGAATATGAATATGAATATGAATATGAATATGAATATGAATATGAATATGAATATGAATATGAATATGAAAATGAATATGAATATGAATATGAATATGAATATGAATATGAATATGAATATGAATATGAATATGAATATGAATATGAATATGAATATGAATATGAATATGAATATGAATATGAATATGAATATGAATATGAATATGAATATGCATATGAATATGAATATGAAAATGAAAATGAAAATGAATATGAATATGAATATGAATATGAATATGAATATGAATATGAATATGAATATGAATATGAATATGAATATGAATATGAATATGAATATGAATATGAATATGAATATGAATATGAATATGAATATGAATATGAATATGAATATGAATATGAATATGAATATGAATGTGAATATGAATATGAATATAAATGTGAATCTGAATATGAGTATGAATATGAATATGAATATGAATATGAATATGAATATGAATATGAATATGAATATGAATATGAATATGAATATGAATGTGAATATGAATATGAATATGAATATGAATATGAATATGAATATGAATATGAATACGAATATGAATATGAATACGAATATGAATATGAATATGAATATGAATATGAATATGAATATGAATATGAATATGAATATGAATATGAATATGAATATGAATATGAATATGAATATGAATATGAATATGAAAATGAATATGAATATGAATATGAATATGAATATGAATATGAATATAAATATTTTATTAATGATAATATGAATATGAATATGAATATTAATATGAATATGAATATGAACATGAATATTAATATGAATATGAATATGAATATGAATATGAATATGAATATGAATATGAATATGAGTATGAATATGAATATGAATATAAATATGAATATGAATATGAATATGAATATGAATATGAATATGAATATGAATATGAATATGAATATGAATATGAATATGAATATGAATATGAATATGAATATGAATATGAATATGAATATGAATATGAATATGAATATGAATATGAATATGAATATGAATATGAATATGAATATGAATATGAATATGAATATGAATATGAATATGAATATGAATATGAATATGAATATGAATATGAATATGAATATGAATATGAATATGAATATGAATATGAATACATGTATGAATATGAGTATGAAAATGAAAATGAATATGAATATGAATATGAATATGAATATGAATATGAATAAGAATATGTAAATGAATATGAATATGAATATGAATATGAATATGAATATGAAAATGAATATGAATATGAATATGAATATGAATATGAATATGAATATGTGTATGAATATGAGTATGAATATGCATATGAATATGAATATGAATATGAATATGAATATGAATATGAATATGAATATGAATATGAATATGAATATGAATATGAATATGAATATGAATATGAATATGAATATGAATATGAATATGAATATGAATATGAATGTGAATATGAATATGAATATAAATGTGAATCTGAATATGAGTATGAATATGAATATGAATATGAATATGAATATGAATATGAATATGAATATGAATATGAATATGAATGTGAATATGAATATGAATATGAATATGAATATGAATATGAATATGAATATGAATACGAATATGAATATGAATACGAATATGAATATGAATATGAATATGAATATGAATATGAATATGAATATGAATATGAATATGAATATGAATATGAATATGAATATGAATATGAATATGAAAATGAATATGAATATGAATATGAATATGAATATGAATATGAATATAAATATTTTATTAATGATAATATGAATATGAATATGAATATTAATATGAATATGAATATGAACATGAATATTAATATGAATATGAATATGAATATGAATATGAATATGAATATGAATATGAATATGAGTATGAATATGAATATGAATATAAATATGAATATGAATATGAATATGAATATGAATATGAATATGAATATGAATATGAATATGAATATGAATATGAATATGAATATGAATATGAATATGAATATGAATATGAATATGAATATGAATATGAATATGAATATGAATATGAATATGAATATGAATATGAATATGAATATGAATATGAATATGAATATGAATATGAATATGAATATGAATATGAATATGAATATGAATATGAATATGAATATGAATATGAATATGAATATGAATACATGTATGAATATGAGTATGAATATGAAAATGAATATGAATATGAATATGAATATGAATATGAATATGAATAAGAATATGTAAATGAATATGAATATGAATATGAATATGAATATGAATATGAAAATGAATATGAATATGAATATGAATATGAATATGAATATGAATATGTGTATGAATATGAGTATGAATATGCATATGAATATGAATATGAATATGAATATGAATATGAATATGAATATGAATATGAATATGAATATGAATATGAATATGAATATGAATATGAATATGAATATGAATATGAATATAAATATGAATATGCATATTAATATGAATTTTTTATTTTAAAAAATTGAATATACATATGCATGTTTTATTCAGGAATTTAAAACTTTCTTTTAAAAATAAATTAAAAAAAAATATTTATTAATTAATTAACGACATCTGGCAACATTGAATATAAAGAAAAAGCTATCAGTCCGATGAGGTTTTTTGGACCTTAATCAAATTATGAGACAGTGGCGTGTATTCTCACAACTTTTCCACCTTTCTTGTTAGTATGTTTAGAAGAAATTTTGCATAAAACTTTTCCCAATTTTTTTTTTCTTCCTTTTTATGATAAGACATATATAATTTCTTTGGATAAAACAAACCCAAAAATTCCTTAGCAAATTAAATACTTCATTTTCATCTGGCCTTTTTTTTTCATCTTCTCATAGAAGCAACCATAAAAATTTCGTCCTTCTGCTTGAACTTTTAACAAGAAAAACAACATTAAATTAATTGCAAATATCTTTGAAACTTTGCCAAAAGCTCTGTTGTTGGCAATGTTTGGACGATATGAACAAGGATGTATGTTTATAAGACAAGAGCCTATAAATTTCTAAGAAAAAAAACTATGTGAAAAGCAAACAAGTTCAAGACAAAACATTCTATGCTCACACATGTAAGGAAAATAAAAGAAAAAAGAAAGGAAAACTCAATTATATTAAAATAAGTTAAATATAGCTACAAATCTTTATCGACACATAAACAACAAAATGAAGAGTCAGAAATAAGAAAAACAAACCAACTTAAGGTGAGCCAACATGTGAAGCAACACCGCATGCAACGTGCCCCAAATCAAGTGCACTCACTATCTACCAGACTGGCTAAGCATTGAATCCCGACAGGGTATTAAGCAAGCAGATGGGTGGAGGAAGCGGAAACTTAGCTTGAAATACATTTTGGCAAAGCCAAAAATAATTTGGAAATTGCTATGGATTGCCAAGTAAAGAGCCTTGCAAGCGACAGTTGAAATAAGCAAAAAGGACGAATGAAAGATCAAAGCGAAATCGGCTCTTTATGCATGTTTTTCCCGGAAGTAAAGTAACACACACATACAGAGATGCATGTGTATGAAAAATTTGTGCCAATAAAGTAATCAAATTTTCTAATGCGAGCAAATAGTTTTATTCGCTTTTGCAAACAAATAAATGTATTTGAATACTATGTGGAAGAAAAATAAAACCCATTTCATTGATTGCACATGTGCACTTTTAAGATTTTGTGTTTAATTCAAGGATGTATGTATTTTCTTTTTGATATTTCCACATAAATAGTTTAGCTTTCCAATGGATTAGTTTGGCATTTATAGCTAAAGTGAATGAGCATAAATATTGCCAACAATATTTAGATGGTAAAGATTAAGGAGCTGGCAGTTTAAGGTATTTGACAGAACCAATGAATTAAGAATTGAAATTAAGAATTGAAAAATTATTCAAAAAGTTACATTTTTTGGAATTTATGAAGTAACATTAAATAAATCACCAAAATAAATACAAAAGTCTTACTTCTTATAGAAGTTATACCATCAATGAGCGTAATCCACTTGTATAAGGAAGACTTCTAAGTTGTCTAAATCGTCAGTATAAGTTAAAAAAATGCCCAGTTCTTTAACAATTGTTCCACTTTCATTTATAATTCCCTGTCCATATATTATTTAAGCCAAGAAAATTGTATTCATTTTAATTCAATGTGAATTTATCTCATGTAGTTTTTATATTAAAACCACGCTACAAAAACTAGCTCGACAACAACACAAACTACATTATGAATAGTACAGTATCTGTCTCTATCACTCTTTCTCGCTCCCCACAGACTGAGTTATTTACAATCGTTCTTTTTTTCGAGCAATAAATAAATTCCAAATAGTTCAATATAGATAGATTTGAAACCTCTTAACTGATTGTTTGTCCACATTTTAGCTATGGGCCAACTATTGCAGAGACAACAAATGTAACAACAACAACAACAACAACAACAACAACAACAACAGCAACAACAACAACAACAACAACAACAACAACAACAACAACAACAACAACAACAACAACAACAACAACAACAACAACAACAACAACAACAACAACAACAACAACAACAACAACAACAACAACAACAACAACAACAACAACAACAACAACAACAACAACAACAACAACAACAATAATAATAATAAAAACTGCCACTGCCAGGAGTTAGTTGAAAAAGAGCAAAAGACAAAGAATATTAAGTGTATTTTTGGGTGGTTATCCGCATTGTTGTGTGATAGAGAGAGAGGGAGACAGAGAGAGGGGGGCGGGTGGTGAATTATTGTGCAGATCTTGTGCAATGTGAAAAATATTACAGCAAAATATATTCAATTTTAACCTAAGCACTCAATTGTACACAAGAAGTCGTACATATTTGTGGCTCATATGTGAAGAGTATTTTAACTATTAGTGCAGGTACACTCACAAGAAAAATAACGTTAAAATTTAACACTAAATATTTCCATCCACAATTTCCGAACTTTTTCAACTTTACATAATTTTGCTTTTATCAAAATCGCAGAAAAAAGTTGCCCTATCTACTTATTTTCATGGTTCCAATGGATTTGTACCACCTCAGACAACTTATATTTTTGGCTTAAAAGTCGACTTCTGGAATTTTTACTGCCTTGAAAATAATTATTCTAAGTTTTTATATAAGAAAAGTTGTTCTTACGAAAATATTGCAAAATTCTTATTAAGCTCTTACATATCCCGGAAATTTTAAGAATCTATTATTTTTCAAACTTTTGTTTTTATATTTCTAAGAATTTTAAAATTAAAAAAAAAAATAAGAAAATCCACGCGGTTACAAAGTTATAGGAAGAAATGTGACCAGTAATCGGTTTGGACGGCTAATTTTCTAACTGCCCCATACCTCGCGACAGCTGCGTTTCGAATTTGTTTTGTTCGCAAAACCTGCGTTTCTAAGATAACAAGCTTGCTAATAGGACGAACCATCTTTGAAGTTGAAATCTAATAGAAATTCACTGTCGTCTTTCGAAGGGTACAGATCATGTGTTTCATTGAAAATACTAAAGCTGTTGAAACGTCTTTACGTCAATTGTAAAGATCAAGAGATCAACGTGGTATTAGTCCAAAGAAGAAAAGAGGCCATTTCCACTCCTATGACCTCTTTTCTTCTTTGATGATTCCTATCACTCTACTCTAAACTATGGAATCTGAGCTGATTAGACAAGTGCATTTGCGTAAAAAAATTACTGGAATGATCAGTGGACGTTTCGTGTGATGAAACTAATGATGGGGTTAAAATAAAACTGAACATTCAGAGGATTTAAGCGTTTTTAGTCAAAAATATCATAAAATTTGATGGCAAATTCGGATGTAGATTAGATTTACTCGGTTTATTAAGATAAGAAAGGTTAAATATACCCTTATATTAAATTGAAGTTCATAACCTTGATATACATGGTCACAATAATTACAATTTTTTAGTGAAACTTTACTATCCAGATCGGTAGATCTGATTAATACGGTAAGAAAATAAAACATAAAATATCAAAAATGGGGCAATCCCCGATCTTGAACAAAATAAACAAAATAATAATCAAAAAGGCTTCCCTTAAATTTATAGTTATATGGCTGAGGCTCACTAAATTCTTGTATGTCAGTTGTTGTAGAATATTTTTAAACCAATATGGTTTTGACTTTTCTGTAATGATCTTTAGAAACATTTTAAAATCAACTCATAGTAAACTTAAATCAACAACTAAATTCCACCATAGTCGATACATTTAATTGAACTCACCAATATTTTCAAGTTTGAAGTTCTGACAGGAGACTGGAATATATAACGACTAGAGCAGTTACGTCTGTAAAACTGTAGGATCAATTATTTTCACTTGTTTAATTTAATAAATTTAATTGATTTTCATTGTTACCCCTGAAGGTATACTTCACTTCAATATTTTTCTAAATATTTATTGTTACCCCTGAAAATATGATGATGCCCATGAAAAAAATTATTTAAACTACTTGCTTATATTTTCCTTTATCGTATAAAAAATAAAAAAATCCCTGCAAACATTTTCTGAGAGCATAAAAAAAAATGGCTCTAAAAAGGGGTTTCTAAGGTTTTATTGACATCATATCAATGTCAGAAATTAGTGTTTACACAGAGTTTGTTTTTAAACCATTAAATAGGCTTTAACATGATAGTTATGACTCTTTAAATAATAACTTCTATGAGTTGTGAAAGAGTCTTCATATGAGTCTTTAAAGATTCCATTACATGATTCTTAAAAAGAGTATAAAATATAATAATAATTTTGAGTCCAAAAAGACTAATTTATATGAGTTCTAAAAGAGTCCTTATTTCGAGTATTTAAAGAGTCTTTATTATGAATCTTAAAAAAGTATTAACTATGAGTCTTAAAAGAGTCTTAATTTTGAGTCCAAAAAGACTAATTTATATAGGTTTTAAAAGAGTCCTTGTTATGAGTCTTTAAATAATCTTAGCTATGAGTCTTAAAAGAGTCTTCATTTTGAGTCCAAAATGAGTCATTATTATGAATCATATCATACCCACAACCTATGAAAATGTACTCATAAAAAGTCTTTTGAGCGCATTATGACGATAAAGAGTCTTTTAAGAGTCATAATGTTTACTGGGATGTTTTTACCAAACATTCCTCCTGTAATATTTCTGGAATTGTTTTAGATGAATATACTCACAAATATTAATATGGACAAAGATACAAGTACATAAATATATTTGAAGCTAACATCACAGCATATTCAAATACATATGAACAGAGTCCCCTGAGCAAGAGCAAAACTCAAGAAAAAAAAATTCAACAGGAAAGTAAACAAAACCGTTTCTTTTGTACTTGTAAATGAGGTGAGTTTACTGTTTGTTTTTTTATTGTTTTTCTTGGTTGTGTAATATTTTGCGTGTGCTACAAAAACAAGCAATTCTCGATTATTTCACGGTACACAAGTGTCAGCGTCTACAAGAGCGGAAACGGAAATTTTAACATTGTGCCAACGGAAATTAAGTGCTTTTAATTATGAAAATAATGAAATGCTTAGAATTTGACATTTGAAGCTGGAAAGAATAAAAGCCAACATAAATAGCTGTTTTAAGTTGTAATGGAGTTGACATAAAAAAAACAAAAAAAAAAACATATTCAATACCATTTCATGAAAAATAAAATCTAAGAAAAATAAAAAATGTTTGTGTGGTAGCTTAGCATGATAAGAGTGTAACTTTTATACATAACAAAATATAACTTTTTAGGTTCAATTCACTCTAACAGACAAAGAGATCACATCTTAAGTTGATACAGCAATTAAAGTCAATAAGAATGTTTTTATTACAATATAGAAAAATTGTAATATGATTAAGATTTTTAAGGAGATCTTCTGGAATGTTATGTAAGCGGAATAAAATATTTCTGTAGAGAAAAAGTATGCTTCTCAGGTTTAATATTATGATATAACGTTTTAAGGAGCAGTTTTTGTAACAAAATAATTGGTATTATCATAAAAAAAACGCAAACTGGCAGCAATACCATAACCATCATATCAAAGTAATCATAACATATCACACATGCCATAATATCCATAATACACATAAATCTTACTATACCCATCATACCAAACCCTTCATGGTATATATATTTTATATAAAACCATACCTATTATGTCAAACGTAATATACCACACTTATCATACTCCATTATATCCCTTGACTATTAGGCTATAAACTACGAACTACGACTAAGAATAGTCCTCAGCTTAGTGCTGTTCCCATGCAACGAAAAGACATAATTGACGGCGCATCAATGCGGCTTGTACAGGGACTAATTCGGAAGATACTAGACTTAATGCGGAACTTGAGGCTTAGTGCATAATAATCATCTGCACGGTGGTGACAAAATCAACATCTATTATATCCATACCCATAATATCGTATTCAGCATACTGCACTCATTATACCATACCCCTCATACCAAACACATTATAACATAACCATCTTACTAAAAAACCATAACATAGCCTTCATACAATACCACACCCATCATTCTATACTAATCACACAAAATATTATTACACAACTATTACTATTATTCTTATAATAGTATTACACAAAGATTATACTAAGTTCATTATACAATACCCATCATACTATACCTATCATACCAAACCCATTATAACACACCCATGTTAACTTACAATCATATTATAACCATTATACAATACCAATCATATCATTATAGATACCACACCCATCATACTATGCTCACTGGACAAAATGCTTAATATCATAATCAGCTATGGGTAAGGAGGAAGCTTTGGAGCCAGCTGAGAGCAATTGAGAGCAAAGGCTTATGTAGCAACACAAAACGCAACAACAAAGTAAAGACAAAAGACAAACACAGAAACAACACAAAAGCTTTAAATATAGTGGTGTCCATACCCGTTCATAACCCATCACACCATCATATCAAATCAAAAACACCCAAAATAGATACCAAGACAAAATGTGTACAATTGTGCGGTACGAATAGTTTAACTACTGGTAAAATATTAAAAGTATGTTATGGATGTGACTTAAATAATAAGTTTTAGTTCTTTTTAGAAAAATGTTCTCTTTTTTTCAAACGATTTCAAGTATCACACAAATTTTACCTCAATACAGACTGAGCCCATACAAAAGTTGGACAATAATAGAAAAAGTGCTTTTATGAAAATGAAAATTGGTAAACTTGGTAAGTTTAAGCTACTTAAAAAAATTTCAAAAATAGTTTAAATTGGTCAATCCTAGGGAGTACCTTCATTGTACCAATATTAATTTTATACATGATTTTTTACGAAAGGAACATACAAAAGTTGACCAATCTTAACGAAACTCGAAAATAATCAAAATCGATTGTACCCCCTTGGAGCTATATTAATATTTTACATGATTTTATATGGGAGGTACATACAAAAGTTGACCGATTTAAGGTCAGAAATTTGGTTAGAATGCTAAAAAAAAAGAGTTTTACAGATATGTGCTCAAAATGGTGAAATCGGTCAGTCGCTAGGTGTACCACCCTTGGATTTAAGTTATTTTTATACCCCCACGTTTAAAAAACGTATATTAATTTTGTCACTCCATTTGTAACGCCCATAAAAAGGCGTGGCAGGTATTGAAAAGTATATATTTTTTGATTACCACCCGAGTCGATTTTGATATGTCCGTCTGTCCGTCTGTTTGTGATCACGATTACAGCTGTAATTTTCAAGCTATAATCATGAAATTCGATATTTAAGTTTTTATCTAAAAAATAATGGTCAAGTTCGAAAATGAACCAAATCGGAAGGAAACCACGCCTTCCTCCCATACAAAGTGACTTTATCAAAAAACAAAATCGAATATTTTCTGTTAAAACTAGAACGAAAATGTTGTTACAGATAAACATTTTATTGATTGCTTAAGACTTTAATATACTTTGGTTCGGCCGTGGGGGTATTTTAACTTCGGCCCAGTTGAAGATAATTTCTTACTAGTTTTACATGATTTTGTATGGAAGGAACATAAAAAAGCTGACCAGTTTTAACGAAACTCAGTCAGAATGCTACTTTAAAAATTAAATTAATACACTTTGGGAAATGACGCATATTAACATTATCCTCGCCTGAGTAGAAAATTTATTTAAATATTTACGTGGATAAATCAAATATTTTCCTAACAACTCGTTTTTTCCCGTATTTTTATTTTATTTATACCATACACCTACACACATATTCTATACAGCTGAAATAGCCGACAAGCAGTTACAGCATCGTACTCTGTTCATGCAGTTTATTTTTTTCAGTTGCAGGTTTCTTATAGTTCTCGTTTAGTTTTTGTTGCAAGGATAATATAGCATGGATGTTTGGCCAAGATGATTTGTGAATGCGATGGGTGGTCACTTGATGCAATGATGTAGGGTTGAGTGTCATCTCGATATTTTCTGACGGATGTCTTGCACTGGTTGTCATTTACTTGCATATTTTGCTTCTTATAAATTCTAATTCTTATTGAATTTATGTATGTTGTTTTTTATGTAAATATGTTTTTTTATGTAAATATGTTGTTTTTTAAATTCAATATTTTTATACAAATTTTCTTTAAATGCGATAGTTTTATTTTTAAATATTAAATATTTGAATGATATTTTAAAAAAATTCGTGCATAATTTTAATATATTTTTTATTAATTCTGTTTAAACACTTAAATATTTTATTTAATTAAAAAAGTATTTAAATTAATTTTAAATATTTACGTAGTCGATTTATGCAAATGCGTTATTGGTGCAAAATTGACTCGCTTTTTGGATAAATTAAAAAAGTTTTTGGATAAATTTAATATTTTTTTTCTTTTAGTGTAGATGTGTACTGAAAATGGTCACAATCGAGTTTACCCTAGAGGTACCCCCCCTTGGACGTATATATTTAAAATATACATGATTTTATATTGAAGGTATATACAAAGGTTGATCAATCTTAACGAAACTTGGGACACTCGGAATTCTAAAAAAATAGTCTTATAGATGTATACTAAAAATTGTTTACATCTGCACCTCTAGGGGTACCCCACTTGGACTTATATTAATTTCATACATCAATTTGCAGAAGTCGGTGCATTTTTTTCACGTAAATTTAAAGAAAAGACTCTCACTCATGCTCTTATTTTTTACTGAGATATATTTTTTTATATTTATATAAAAAAAAACTTTGTCACTGAACTTCTTCTTAACGGCTAAACCGATTTTGATGAAATTTGGTGTGTGTGTGTGCGGTTGGGTCTGCATATGGCTTACATCTATAGTTTGAACCGATAGGTGGCGCTGTTGTTGCTGTGGCAGTGTTTAAAGGTGTATTTGAGAGAATAACTCAGAAACGAATTGAGAAATGGTCATGATTCCTTCATTTCACCTTTACTTTTTATGCAAACAAAATTATAAAAATACAAAATGCAAAAATTAAAAAAAAAATCTTGTCAAATAAATTTGAAAATTTTACATTTTTACGCCCGAGTAAAACCAGGTATATCATTTATATTAGTATAAAATATAATTTTGCATTTAAAATGCTAATGTATGCAATGGCGATAAAAAATTTCGGTAATATAGCAATTTTGAAGCATTATTCACAACGAATCGGTTAAATTCGGTGAATTTTTACAGGTACTGCTGGACTAGGTGGAAGTTTTTTTGTTTGACTGCTTTAGTTGGATAATTTCTAAATTTCCTATATTTTTGATGATATTCAAAATCCCTGAAAATGTCCAATATAATTTTTTTTCTTACAAATAATGAAAACTGTTTTTCTGATAGCACTGTACGACAAAATTGAAGTTTTCGAAAATCCCAAGGGGTTTCTCAACGGTTTCTAAAGATTTTGGGTCCGCTGAATCCGAATCTGAAGTTAGAGTTTTCGGGTCACCCTAGGTTTTCGTGCTACAATGAAATCCATATTTCCTACTAAAGGAGGGGACCGGAGAGGGTTAATATGTATCACCGACCCGCATTACTTTTTCAAAAGAAACATTTTTTGTCTTGGAACGCATCCGGCTCCTCCTTATGGGGGCTCACATATCTCACTCACATACCATTGAGATATTTGAAGTTATTTTTTCGTGTCGCACTGTGTTATTTGGATTCACTTTATTTGAAGTAATTCCTTTACAACGATTGCCATTTTGTTCGGTTCCGAAACAAAAACATTTTGATTTTTGTCTACTTCTACTACTTTCTACTGTGCGCCGTCGTGGCCGCATGCTTTAGCATTTGTGGACCGTTCGGTGCAAAGTTTACGAATCGTGAGATACTAGGTTCAAATCCTATGTAATACAGAAAAATTTTTCAATAGATTCGTTTTTCTACTCGGTCGTCGTCACTCTGTAGTCAATGACAAACCAAAGTTAATAAAAAATGCCGTATTAAGTTTAATAAAAACATGAATATTAGCCGTTGGTAGTCGGTATAAACAGTAGATCTGGCTCTTGAGAATTTTTAAGCAACACATTATAATAACATCACAAAAAGCTCGTTAAAAGTATTTTTGAGTACTGAAATGGCCAAATTATTTTCTTCAATACTTTTGCAATATTCTACAAATATATAATTTTTGATAAAAATCTTTAACTTCATTGTTCATTATATGGCGAAAATCAATAAATTTCTTGAATTGATAAAAATAAGCTAAAAGTCATTAAACCAGCACAAAATTACCTCACTTAGTTCTTTCAAAACAAATGCTATTTCTCTTAGTTATATACCGCTATATTTTGCTAAACGAAGTCAAAACTTTTCACTCAAATAACATCAAAGTAATTGAAAGTTAATGAAATAAATCACAGTGCTTTGCAGCCAATTCATGGGCGTGAATTATTGGGTTTAATAAACTGTAGTTGCAGCAATCATCAAAAACATATTTGCAGCATCAGGCGCAATAATTTTCCAAATTCTCCAATAAAACTCACTAAATATCTACTTCGACCAACAACAAACACATAAAGCAGAAGATATACATCGTACCAAAAAAATAAGAAAAAAAAAAAACACGCACATCACCGCAGTCAGTGGCAATTCGTTATAAGAAATTGTATATTAAAGCCGAAATGCCAGCCACAGACAGACAGTCAGACAGACAACCAGCAAGATAGTCTGAATCACAGACAGTTAGACAGCCATAAGAGGCAGGCAGTTGAAGCAGCAAGATGGCAAACGGCAGCCAGCAGCAGTCATCATAAAACCATAAATTCGGTATTTGTAGAGATATTATTGCTGCTTGGTACTGGCTGCCGGTTGCCGGCTGCTGTTTCTACTGCTGCAACGTCATCTTTATCGTAATGCCATAACTACTACAAGCCATGCCACTCCCTTCCGTTCTTTTGGCGCTTTAATGTGGCGCTACTCCTCTTGTAGCAACATTTACTGGCACACTAACTTGGATTTTATGTGGCAGCGCGTGTGATTAGAGATGTTGTTTTTGTTGTTGTTCTTGTTATTTTGCAGTACCAGCGAACAAGCCATAAAAAGCGTTTATGACGCTTCCACTTTGCCTTAAGCTGCTGCCACTGCATGCTGCAATATTTTCAAACTTTATGTCTTGCAACTTAATTTCATTTTTGAGCAAGTTTAGATTTTGATGATTCATTGGATTGCTTCATGCTATTTTTGGTGTTTTTTTTTTAACCATCAAAAACTTATTGAAAAATATAACGATTTTTTTATAAATTATTGCCAGAAACTGCTGCATTGGCTGCGTATTAATATAAATGGCAGTTAATGTTGCATGCAGCACTTGCAACAGTAGCCAGTGTACTGACAAGAACTTTATAGCACACTTTCATATCTTAAGTTTTTTGAAGCTTGACCTGCTACAGCAAAGAAAATTAAAAATTTTCACTGCTATGCATATGAAGCGATATTTGCTTAAGTTTATTGTGGCCGAAATAGGCAAGTTTTATAACAGTTAATCCTTTGATAAAAAAGGTTCGAAAATGTGAAAAAAAATTTTGAAAATGTGAGTGAGAGTTCGAATTTCAAGGCCTAGAGCAAGTCAAAAATTTTTTTATGTATTACTTTTACAATTTTTTTTTACAATTAACCCATTATTTTTTTTTTTTTTATATACATTATCCAGCATGTTTGCGAACTTAAATCTTGGGCTTAAACTCATATTTATTTCATGTGTTGTAATTGAAAAAATTTTGATTTTACGCTTTGTTTGCAATTTACAATACAATCTAAAAAGTAACATATTAACTAAGATGCATTGTAAATCTCAAAATTTATTAAGACTCAATAATAATAAAAAACAAAAAAAAAAAAATTACAATTTTAAGAGTTGAGGTTTTATTTTGCAACGGTATATAAAGCTTTTTTTATAAGATAGTTCTGAATTCCTAAACCCGATGTGTTCTGATGGAAAAGGTTAGTGTTATATGTTTACCAGTATCGCCTGGGATCGAAATTCAACCTTATAAAAATCGATTTTTGTATTTTGTATTTTTTTTTTTTTTTTGTATTGAAAAACGTTTGACAAACATAAAAATCATTAAATTGAGAAATACTTAAGGGCAATACAATGATTGGAACTAAAATGAATTGCTATTGAATCGAATGAGGACTAGTTTGATTTACTTCGTAAAGATTGTATTGAAAAAAGTAATTGCAATGCCTGCATGTTGAACTGTTGTGTTTGTTTAGGTTCCAAAGTCTTCTGGCTTGGTAACAAGAAATTTTTCAGAAGAATTTGATTTCACAACTCATTTTATTCAAATAAAATTTGAAATTTAAATTGCATTGAAATAAAATTCGAAACAAAATGAATGGGAAAAACATATGTTTACTTTTACTTTCCTAATGAATTAGCCACCAGTTCTCTTGCTCAGAAGAAAGCACAATGATTCCTTCAAGTGGCGAGCTTTCTTTCTCTTCACTTTGCGCGGATCGTTAATATAGAGCAGTGTTGTTCACACGCATACTACTACAATTTTTGACTTTTGTGCTTGTGTTTGCAACTCTCTCGCTCTCTGCACTGACAAAAATTGTTGTACAGGTATTAAGCAAGAATTGTGTTATAATTATCATTGTCATCATCATTGTCATTATCAGTACCATTATCATTATCAGTATCATTATCATTATAATTATCCCTATCATTGTCATTATCACTGTCATCATCATTATTATTATTAAAATTCTGCAAATAAGGCATTTTCATATGCGTCAAACATTTCATGCAGTGTAAAACACACGACCCAGTGACACAAGCCCACCAGCTTGAAGTTTCAGCGCCAACTGATTGAGAGAACTTAGTCCATTCGATCGTGTACGTGTTTCGATTCTCAAATGAAGCTTTCGAGTCCACCACGCGTGGTACTACGTGAACATCACTGATATAGAGCTTTCTTGTGTTCGTTCTGTGGCTATCAAAAATCCACAGGAAATAATTCGTCTGACCCGGCTTACACACATCTGCCGAACGTTTTTTTTGTTCTTTCTCTCCTTTTTATGCGGATCTTCTACGTGCATATCAACGATGTGAGTAGCCAGTTGCCAGCAGACTTCCCATTCAGATATAGGAAATGAATCAGTATTCGACGTAGGAATTTTGTTGTAACCAATGTACGTTTTATGTTAATTCAATTGAAAGCGATTGAAGAAAAAACGCAAGAAGATTTTGGTCTTTGATTTAAGATCGTGTTCATAGCACAACTGAAATAAAATAACAAAATTAAAAACAGTGTAATTTTCTTCCCAATGGTGACACTTTGACCACTTTATGACTATTGTTTCAAACGAAATTTCCAAAATAGGTCAATATTTTGTTTTATAACCCTTTCAGACCGTGATGCATCGTTTGTGCGGGTGGGTTCTATCTTCAATATTTCTACTTTTATTTAACGAATGTTATAAAGAACGAAATGAATCGATTGTGCTTGTTATTGTTTACTTTTGTTTCTCACACTGTTCCGCGATTCGCTTTACCGTTACTTGAACACGCGTGGAATTCTTGATAAACTTTTAAATTTTTTCACAATGAGTCGCAGAGGTAATTTGTGTCTTCAATTACAAAAATATAAAGTGTAAAACTTAAGTGTAAAGCTAGTGAAGTTAACGCATTTGAACTAAAAAAATGATAAATTTTGATGTTTCAAATAAATTTGAATCATTTTTTGCTAAAAAAATGGGTTTCAGATAAAGTTGCATCAATTGTGCGTGTCCTGAAAATCCTTGAAGTAAATTGCGAAACCTAAACATTGAGAATATTTTCATTTCATATAACGACCATACATTCCAAAAATCATACAAAAATTTTCATTAGATAAGCGTCGGGTCTGAAAGGGATAATCTAATATCTGGGCCTCTTTATTTGTTTCGAAGTAATGTTTGGCATCAGTGGCGGATCTACATACGGGTTAAAAGGGCTTTAGCCCCCCCTTTGGAGAATTTTTTTTATGGGAACAAAATGAAAACAATTCCAAAAAGACGTTTCAGCCCCTCTTGACATTCAAAAGTGTAGTTTCAGCCCCTCCTTTGGCAAATTCTAGATCCACCACTGTTTCGCATCGAATTAAAGATTATATTTTTTGGAAAATTTTACCTATTTTGTGAATACCTTGAACCAATAGTCTTTAAGAGTTCAAAGTATCACCATTGGAAAGGTTATTTTTTAACCATTTTATTGGATGCCAAACTTTACGCCGTAATAAATAAGAAAAGGTCAGATATTAGATTTTTTGGGTTTTTTTTTTAACGAAATTTTGAACTATTTCGGAAATATCTTCCATGAACCAATAAAACCAAAAGCCATATAGAGGTCAAAGACGGCACAATTGCAAAGGTTATTTTTTATACTTTCATTGGTTAAGCGTGAGTTTTGTTCGTCGAGAGGAAGAAGGCTGGCTCTGTTTCTCAATTGCCTACGCAGTGCAAAGAAATACCTGATGACAAGAATTAACCCTAATTTTATCTATGTTCTGTCATCACTAGAGGAGTTTATTCTGGATTCCAGGTAGATGAAGCCCTTAACAACCAAGGAGGTGTTGTCAACAGTGAAGTGGTTTCCAAGAGACTGGAACTGTTTGCACTATGACACTAGGTATTTCTTCTTATCTGTGTTAACTGTGGCCTCGGTAGTCGAGTAGGTAGCGTGCTCGACTGCCATCTCAGAGGTCCCGGGTTCGAATCCTGGTCAGGCCATGGTCCTACGCTTAAAACTTTCGCATTTGCAATTTTCTTTTCTCATATCTAATGAACTCAAATTAAAAACTCATCAAAATTTAAGGCTAGAGGTCATAATTGGTGGTAGAGAAGTTTCTGCATGAGATTGCCTTATAACTTGAATTGACTGAGGTAAAGGCATAATTTGAATTGACTGAGGTAAAGGCATTACACTTTCTTCAGATTCAAATTCACATGTTTTCTTTTTCCGCCACGCTTAGAACATCCTACACATGTTTCACTTGATTACCCTTTCCCTCCCACTAATCTATCACCCCATTTCGAACCAAGGCAGACTTGACTGTATATATATTACACCTGAAATCCTTGGTTCAAAGCCTAGAAAAAATGGACCCATTTGAGAGGACTAGACTCTTTCGCGCGTATTATGCGCAATAATTTCAATATCATCAGTATAATAAAAATAAAAAAATAAATAACTGGCCATTTCAGCCCTTAAAAGGAATTTGACCTTAGCTCCTGATGATCAATTGTGTTGTGCGTGTTATTAAGTTTGTACACAATTGACTGAGAACCGGACCTATAGGTTTAACGCCGACTCTGAACGGCGATTAACGAAATGTTCTTGTTCTCAAGAGCTTTGTCTGCAGAGAGGTGGCGGCCGTACAGAAAAATCATTTTAATTCAAATAATTCTCTGTCGCTGCTGGGGTTCATAGAGGTTGACATCGAGGCCACGCACCTTAACCAACTACGCCACGGACGCCACAATCAGTATAATACTCTTGTAAAATATCTTTCCACTACATCTCAGATCAGCTGTTGGTGATCTTCTCCATCATTAGCTTTAAAAAATCGCATGGTTTACCTTGTCTGACATCTCGTTTGGTATCGAATGTTAATGGAAAGGTCCATCCCAATTTTAGCTTTGCTGCTGGTGCAGTCATTCTCCAAATTTTGATGAGCTTTGCAGGAATACCAAATTCAGACATGGTGGAGTATAGGTGATGCCTTATTGAACCGTTCAAGGTGGCTTTGTAATCATCAGAAAGATGGTATACGTCGATTTGTTTCTCTAGGATCTTATCCAAGATTTGTCGTAGTGTAAATATCTTGTCGCTGGTAGGTTTGACAGATCTGAACCCAAACGGGTAAGGTGAAATCAGCTGGTTTACGATGCGCTTCAGTCTTTCCCTTTCAATAGCTTAAAAGGACCCAAATAAAGGTCCTGGTTAAATACAATATTAAGGTAGTTTTTTATGTTTATTAGTTTATTATAATGGTATTATAGCCTTTCATGTGAATTGAAAATAGTAGTCAGAAATTCCAATCGTTTGGAAGGGATTGTTCCGACCATATTCCGACCCTGTATTATAGAAATTAATTTTAACTTCGTCATTTCTTTTCGCGAATTATTAATTTAAATCATTTATTTTAATTTTTTTTTCAATTTTGTTTGAACTTAAGCATTAGTTTGCTTACGCATTACTTGGTTGGGCATTAAGATTCATCGAAATTTTTGAACTTTCAATTTATTGTAAATCGCTTATTTATTTGGTTTCTTTCTTTTTCTGCCCTCACTCCATATTGTAAAACTCAAGACTATTGCACAAGTTATTCAGTTGGTACTGCACCACGCCCTCCTCCTACTAGTTCTAGTTGGAACAGCAACTCATTTCCGTTTCAATAGAATTCCGCTTGGTTGAATTTCGGAAAAAGTGCTGCTACTCCCGCTTCTGCTGTTGCAGCATGCAGAGTACAACAAAAACAACAATAAAAACAAGAAGACAAAATTAACCCAGCAACGGAAACGACATCTAGCAGCAATAGATGTTGTCGTCCTTGGCTTTTGAAATACATACACGCATACGTACATATGCGCAGACGGAAACGCAAACGGATGCGGAAACCTGCCATAATGATGACTTGCTGTGGCACGCATCCGCCGCTTGCATGTCGGACAGCTAGATGGCGCTGCAAATGTAGTTGCAACAACAATAATATTTACAATGTTGAGTTTCATTGACAAAAACTTCCGAAAATAGTTGCAGTCTCTTGTACGGATTGTTTTTTTTATGATTTCTTGTTTGTTGAAATCAAATGACATATGCATGCATATGTGTGTGTGTGTGTGAGGGAATGTGCATTTTTTACACTTGCCAAATTAACACACACGACATTATGTAAGATGCTTTATTTTGGCACATAAAGTAATGCGCTGTGCTTTTAACCTTGAATGCACTTTATTTGGGCACCCATCAAATTTATCACCCCCCCCCCCCCGCCCCCCTTACTACGTTCTCTGCAGCTAGTACTTCCTTTCCGTAGCACGGATGCTACGGAAACATTCAGACGATTGATGTGCAATAATTATCGTAAGTTGATTGTTTGTTTGGCATTCCTGGAGCCAGGGCGCAATGATTACGTAACGCAAGGTAGTGTAGCAACGGAACGCAACAGAACGTAAGGTTTGCAAAAACTTGAACTATATATTTCAATATACAGACATAGCTAGCGCCAAGCTAGATGCAGACAACTTTCTCCAAGCGGATGTTGAGCATGACAGAGGCTTAGTTTATGATGTTTGTTTTTTAAGGGGTAGTTTTCTAGACGGATTTGGTGGAATTTTTTAAAAATAAACTGAAGAAATACCTAAATTCTTTTGCTCAAATTTTTGAAGTTTAAGAATGATTGAGTTCCATCAGCCAGCTAAGCCCCCTTTCGGCCATCTGCACTGGTGTTCAACAGTTTCTCTCGTGCTGTGCTGTGCTGTATGAAACAAGGAGATCATTCGATGATGGGCAGCGTATTGGTAAAGCATAGCATTTGTGTGGCTGATGAGTGTGTTGGTTGGTGGTGGTGGTGGTAGAGTTGGTTGGTAGCGGTGAAAACTTTTGGCATTCAATGATAGAAATTAGAACATTAACTCAGTTACAGTTACACACCATCAGCAATTTGTAACTTTGGCCTTAACTATGGAAATGCCGTTATTTTGATTACAATTTGGTTGCACGTTGTTGTTGTTGTTATTGCCGTTGTTGTTGTTGTTTCTGTTCATACTATAATTGTTGCTATATCTATTGTAGCGAATATTCAATATTGATTATGACTGAAGTTGATGAATCTGCAATTTATTAATTTTAATAGTAAGAGCTGAGCATAGTTTTTCCCTTTGATTTTCATAGTTTCTGCTTTATTTTCTTTTATGTTTGAAAAGCAAAGAAGATAGTATCAGTTCGTGGCATTGATCGCACGCATTTATATCGCGCTCTTGATGTTTTGCTTAATAAACCAACAAACAATAAATTTAAAAAATGTTTGAAATAAGTTTGTAATTATTAAAAACACTGCAAACATAACTACAATTAAAAATAAAAACATAAGAAAATAGAACTAAACTAAACTGAAATAATTAAAACAAATCTATGTTAATTTCTTAAATTTCTTTGTTCGCGCCAAATTTGCACTCAAAAAATCTGCAATTGGCATTGTGTTACATTGTGCCTCTGTCAATAGAAAAAATATCACTCAACCACTAAATAACCGAACAAACGAAAGTCGCTCAAGCCAACCAACTACTCTTCGCTCTTCCGTTCTTGCAATAGTTTGTCTTACCGTTCGTGCTATCAACAAAGTGCAATTGCTTATTGCTTTTCGGCTGTCTTCCTCTGTGCTGTTGTTGTTCTTGTGGGTCTTAAACCTAATCTCGCTGCTACTAGTCTACTCAATTACTCAACCTAGCAAACTAATGTCGCCGTCTCCCCGATTGACGCGCCAACAACAACTTCTCCAGCACTCCAATAGAATGATCAACAAATGTGAGGGCACGCCTAAGTCTGAGGGTATAGACGCAATTACTCAGTCTCTTCGCGCTCAATTTCAGGAATTGGAAGAACGACTGAGTAATAATTTGAAGTCGGAGTTTCGTCAGTTGGAAGATCGTCTTCTTCAAAATTATGAAAACTCATTTAAACTCCTGTCCGCTGAAATTGTGAGTACCGAAATTAAGCTGACTAATAAAATCGATGCTGAAATCTCTTCTCTTAAATTGGATTTAAATGAGTTTAATAGCAAAATAAGCGTGCTCGATAATCAGCTTCAGAGCCTGAACAGAATCAAAAATCGTTGCGACCAACGACCCTCTCTGGTCGTCGAACGCAGAGAATGTGTCCAGAATGATGCGATTGCGATTAACGATTCAAAGTTGCGTTTATTTAGTATTTTTTTATTTATTTTTTCTATTTCATTTCAATGTATTGGTCTCTTCAATTGTGTGAATACAACACACACAAACAAGAAATGTCAGAAGATAAAACAAAACTAAGCAAATTTCATGAAACACAGCCAATTCTTATTTTTGATTCTGTTCAGGCTCTCATGCAGTGAGTTCTAGGTGTGAGGAATTAGAGAAGAAATTAAGCACTGGGCAGTTTAACAACAACAACCCGCGCAGTGTTTCTGAGACTTTATCGGATGCCGTGTTATTTGGAGTGCCGTGCTCAAGAGATGAAAATCTCAAAAGCATATTTAACAGAATTTGCCATTTTATTGAGTATCAGCCACCTTTACTAAGAGATATTTTTCGGGTTAGACCGAATTCGCAGAATCTAAACTCTCTGATTATTATTAAATTCCTCTCGCCCTACGATCGAAATCGCGCTCTAAAAGCTTTTGGCGCGTATCGGATGAGAACCAAATCAGCTGTGAATCTAAGATCTGCAGGGTTCGAATCGGATAATAATGTCTATATCCATGAAAGTCTAAGTGTTGATAATCGTAAAATTTTACAAACGGCTATTTTGCACAAACGCCAAAAATTGATCTTCAATGCATATACATTTCGTGGCTCAGTTCATATTAGGAAGGAAAAGAATTCGGCAAGCATTCGCATCGATAGCCTGGATAAACTTCACGATGCAGTCCACGGTGAAACTTCATCTTAGTTCTTGCAGCCGGGCTGATGAATTATTTACGATATTATTTACGATATTTATTTTATTTTTACTGCTATCTTTATTATCTTTATTTACTTCTTACATTATCTATTTTCTCTGCTTATTTTCTGTAAAGATGTTTGTTAGTAATAGGTTTGCTTTCCATATGTTTACTATAATAAAAGCTTTATGTTATTCGTCTGACAGCTTCGTCTATCTCTTATATGTCTTCTAGTAGTGCTAGTGGCGTTGATGTCAATCATAAACTCCTCATTAACATTTTATGTAAACAGCGTAATGGTCTTTCTATTGTTCATTTCAACGCTAGAAGTCTAAATTCTTCTAAGCTCGATTATGTCAAAAATGTTTTTGAAAGTTCAACTGTGGATGTAATTTGTGTCTCAGAAACCTGGTTCAATCCTGACATTCCCGACTGTTTTCTAAACATTCCAACGTATACTTTGTTTAGGAATGACAGGATTGAAAATAAAGGAGGTGGAGTTGCTGTGTATTGTAAGTCCTTTCTCAGTTCAAAGTTTGTGAACAAATCTTGTGGGTCTGATGTTGAATTTTTAAATGTTGAGATTTGTAATAGTCATAATGTAAAACTTCTTGTTTCTTGCGTGTACAATCCTAATAGATGTTACAGTCTTGATCCCTATTTTTCAGATCTTCATAATCGTTTAACTGATTTCGACTTCTATACTATCTGTGGGGATTTTAATGTTAACTTGCTGTCAAAGGACAATGTATCCAATAGTTTTAAAGACAATGTCAATGCTGCTGGAATGTCAATTATCAACTCTGTGACTCCGACTCGTTTTGCACCGGGTGTTCGTCCTAGTCTAATCGATGTTTTTATCCTGTCTGATGTGTCTTTAGTCTCACTTTTTGACCAAATTTCATTTATTTCAGACCATGATCTGTTGTTTTGTACTATCAATTATAATCCATGTTGTCACTCTGTTCCAATGACGTTAACTTATCGTGATTATAAGTCTATAGACTATTCTTTATTGCATAATTATTTGTCTCGTATTTGTTGGAATGACTGCTGGTTTTCTCGGTCTGTTGACGACAAATTAAATGTTCTTGTCGCCCAGGTTAACAGTGCTCTTGAAAATGTTGTCCCTCTTCGTACTATTATTGTTAATAATAAGTCTTGTCCTTGGTATACTTCAGATGTCTTATTATCTATTAAAAAAAGAAACAAATTGTACAATAAATGGAAGAAACATCGTATTTGTATTAATTGGGAGCAATTTAAACTTGCTCGTAATCAGGTTGTCTCAATAGTAAGGCAGTCGAAAAAAAGGTTCTTCCACCGTAAATTAAATTGTTCTCTTTCTGCCAAACAATTGTGGAAAAATGTTCGAAGTCTTGGTGTTTGTAGTAATGTTGAGCAAAAGTGTGATATTGATCCCAACCTGTTAAATGATTTCTTTCTGTCCAATTCTTCTGTCTGTAATGATAACTTTCAATGTAGTGGTCGCCAGTTTTGCGATGCAAACAAGTTCTCTTTTTCGAACGTGGGTGAGAATGATGTCATAAATTCCATTATGAAAATTAAATCTAATGCTATTGGCGATGATGGAATCTCCTTAAAATTTATTAAAATAATCTTGCCTTATATAATTTCTCCACTGACACATATTATTAATCACTCCTTTACCACCTCCTGTTTTCCTAAATCGTGGAAACTAGCTACTGTTATTCCCATTGCTAAGGTTACTCGGGCAACAACTATGTGTGATTATAGACCAATTAGTATCCTATCTTCATTCTCCAAGATATGTGAGTCCCTTATGGCTAATCAAATAAATCAATATCTTTCAACATATAAACTTCTATCACCACTCCAATCGGGCTTCCGATCTGGACATAGCTGCGCGACTGCAATGCTAAAAGTTATGGACGATATTCGAACATCTTATGACGATGGTTTTCTTACACTACTTTGTCTGTTAGACTTTTCGAAAGCATTCGATCGTGTTAATCACTTTATTTTAGTTCAAAAACTTAAGCTTCTTTTTGGTTTTAATAATAATGCTGTGACCTTAATAGCAAATTATCTTGATGGTAGAATGCAGAGAGTGAAGATTGGCAATCTATTTTCCTCCTATAAGGACACTAAAATGGGCGTTCCTCAAGGATCGATTCTTGGTCCCCTGTTATTTAGCATTTTTATTAACGATATTTTTACCGTTTGCAATGATGTATCTATGCAGGCTTATGCGGATGACATCCAATTATACTCCTCTAACCGCATTGGACTAGTTGACGATTTATGTTACAGATTAAATGAAGATCTTAGAGCTATTTCCAGATGGGCATTTGAAAATGATCTTTGTCTGAATGCAAAAAAATCGTACATTCTCCCAATTTCTAAGGACAAGATTGACCATCTTCAAATTTCACCGATCTTTTTAAACGATGATAGGCTACAAGTGGTTGTTAAAGTTAAGAACTTAGGATTTTATGTCAATTCTAAGCTCTCCAGTTCTGATCATATTAATAATGTTGTTAAACGTGTATATTTCACACTACGATGTCTACGGTTGTCCTCTCAATTTGTTCCTATTGAGACCAAGAAAAGACTTGCTATTCAATTAATAGTTCCACTTATAACTTACTCTGAACTGGTTTACAGCAACCTTGACTCAAACTCTACGCATAAAATCCAAGTTGCATTTAACGATGTGACAAGATATGTATTTGGATTGAGACGCTTTGAACACGTGTCCGTAAAAAGTCAAGAAATTTTAGGATGTAGCATTATTAACTACTTAAACGCAAGGAATTGTTTATTCTTGCACAAATTAATATACCTAAGGACTCCATCTTACCTCTATAGTAAATTACGTTTCAGTGTTTCTAATCGGACTGGTAACCTTATTATACCGAAATTTAAGACTTTGCATTCTAAGCGGTTATTTTTCGTCAACGCCATTAAACTATGGAATGCACTACCTTACAGAATTAAATCAACTGTCAATTCGAATAACTTTAGGAAATCTCTTATGTCTTACTATTCAAGCATCTAACTACTAATTACTATTCCTTCTGAACTTCTTCTTAATCTTACTTTAATTTTCACGCTATTGTTTAATGTTATGATAAAATATGTATTTGCTTAAGCTCAATAAAATTATTTTCAATCAATAGTTATTAAGTATTCTTGAATTATAATCTAGCTAACTTCTTGTTAATGTTTAAAAAATATTTTATATGTTATTTGTTGATTATAATTATTATCTGTTGTACTGCTAAAAGATCTCTCTGTATCTTATTGTACTAATAATTGGCTTAATAAATGAAAAAAAAAAAAAAAAAAAAAAAAAAAAAATTTCAAATTTTTCCATGTAAGTAGTTCTTTCACATAATTCTTTTATCTTGTATTTTATAAGGTCTTTTTATTTGAAATAATGAGCGAAATTTTTTTTGACGTCTAACTTCCTGCTGCTTCCACTAAAATAGGTCAAGTGTTAGCTGTACTAAGCATGCTAAGTGGGCAGTGGTGAGTATTCAAAGTTGTGCTCAACCATTGATTTACGACTTTCGTTAGACTATCATCGAAATAAATCACAAAAATCAGCTATTCAGTTGAAGTACCCACTCGTTACACAGTTGGAAGGAGTAATGAATTCTATTGTTGTTGGCGTTGTTGTAGTTGTTGCTGTCGGCTGATACTTTTTTACCACTTTTCCTGCCAGCTAAACTTTGAATTGCTGCAACGAACCTAATTTCAGGAGTTGGCTTGGGTAAATATCGCGTTTCGAGTTAGTTTCTGTCTATTTATCTAGCATGAAAAATCTTCATATAATCGAATTATTGTTGTTGTTTTTATTGCTATTGCTTGCTGTTGGGATTTTTCGTAGTAATTGATTGGTAAGCATTTTGGTTGTTATTTTTGTTGGTGTTGTTGTTGTTGGTTTAGTTGAAAAATTTGCACGCTTAAACGTGTTGTTAGCTCAATTAGACTCAATTTACTTTTGCTTATGTTTAACTTCGATAAGGAGTGCAAACATAATTATCTTCATCAGCGCTGTGAATGATGTGGAGTGGGAGCGAGCGAATAGATTCTAACTTTTCCAATAAAAACAAAAATACAAAAAGTTCAAGTTTTAGTTAGTTCTTCAAACCACTGTTAGTCCTTCAAACCACTTCATAATTGAAATATTTTAAAAAGTTTAAGTTAATTAGATATAAACACACATATTTATGAAAAGTCAATTATTTAAATTCTAATATTTTAAATACTAAAATTGTGGAAGCTATGAAGAAAAAAAATTAACTTTTTTAGTGGCTTTCATAATGAAAATACCAGAGACCAAATTCTAAGAAATACCACGATTATTGGTATAAATAATAAATTCATTGATATAAAATAAATTGCATGATAAAATAAATAGATCGATGTCAATCGATGAAAATCAATCATTAATCATTATTTTTTGATCAAAATAATAATCAAGTAACCAATGAAATTTTTTTTTCCGATCAGAACTTATAACACAGTGCGACAAAATGGAACGAAGTTGGAATACCTGGGAGATAATGGTATTTTTCTGGTAGGCCTTGTTGAGTAAAAGAACATTCTTTACTTGAAGTTTGCCGGACACCCCCAAAATCTGGAGTTATGGTCAAAAAACCGATTTTACCTACCTTTGCCCACTTATTGGCGTATAACTTACCTGATTGCCAACCGATTTTAAAAATTTTACCGGATCCTGAAAGACGATACTTGAACCTTTCTAACGATATACATATATATTGCTTGGGACAACTTGAGAAAGCTGTGTATATTTACTCTGCAAATACAAGTTTTTTCAATTTTTTTTACTTTTTTCAACTTTGACGATTTTTCTATACACTAAATTATATTGAAACCACACTAGTCCTGTACGGATTCATAGAAAACATTTATTCGATTTTTTTATCGCAATTTAGTTTTTAAAAATTGGTCTGTAATTGACAAAGTTATTAAATTTTTCATAAAAGAGATTTTTTTCCAAAAATACATTCTCGGTATGATAACTCAAAAATGTTTGCTTGATCTTTTCTTATTTTAAGTCGGCATCATTAGTTTCGCGTTGTAATGATCAGCAATACATTGTTTCTAGATGAGAAAAAACAGAAGCTTTAAATATAGTCGTGCCCATACCCGCTTATAATCAATATTTATTCGATTGAATATCAAAATCAATCCTTATTTGAGATTTTTTAACTAGCAATAAAAATCAACCGTTCGTCGACAGATTTGAAAAATCAATGCCCAAAGATGACTCTATGTCACGGTATGCCACATGCCAGTCTGCTTCTAACAGTTCACGCACAGCATTGATTTTTTTTTTTTTTTTGCCACAACAGCCGTATGTGGACGATCTTCACGAAACTCGTTTTGGAGAGACTGACGACGACGGTCGAACTTACTGAACCAGCGATTTGCAGTCGCTGGGAGTGGTGTTTCATCGCTAAAAGTCGAACTAAGTTGATCGATGAATTTTTTTCTTGTCAATTCACGTCGAAAATCGTAAAAAATCAACACCCGAAAATGTTCACTTGTTAATTCCTTCCATTTTTTTTTTTGCTGAAATACAATTTTCAAATGTGGCGTCCGTGGCGTAGTTGGTTAAAGTGCGTGGCCGCTATGTCAACGAACTTAGGAGACCCAGGTTCGAACCCCAGCAGCGACAGAAAATTATTTGAATTAAAATAATTTTTCTGTACGGCCGCCACCTCTCTGCAGACAATGGCAAACCTCAGAGAGTAATCAAAATGCCATGGAAAGCTTCTTGAGAACGAGAACATTCCGTTCATCGCCGTTCGGAGTCGGCGTTAAGCATGTAGGTCCGGTTCTCGGTCAATTGTGTACAGACTTAATAACACGCACAACACAATTGATCATAAGAAGCTAGGTCAAAGTCCTTTCAAGGGCTGAAATGGCCAGTTATTTATTTTTTTTTATTTGTATTTATTTACAATTTTCAAACCACTGTAAAAAGTAGTTCAAACCACTGTAAACAACACAATTAGCGCTCAAACACATAAACCTTTTATACAGTCTGTTAAGAAATTTTGACAACAAGTAGACATAACCTCTGCCTTTGACGCACTACTAAAAAGTAGTAAAAAATTGGTGGTCAATTTTTAACACACTTTTGTCAGAAAAGTGTGGTAGGCCTAATGAGTGATGCATACGCAGAAACTTTCTATTCAGTTTTCCTCTGCAAACATCCAAAAGGACCAAAAATGTCCTATACAGCGGCGGTAAAGTATTTCAAAAAGTCAAAGGCTTTTGTCCAGAAGTGGCTGCAACTCTTAAAGGAATCTAAAAACGTTGGTGACACGTTAATGAAAGAATGGCTTGGGCAACAGAAAACATGGAACGCGATTGGAGTAACGTACTCTTCTCTGACGAATCTTCTGTTTGGGGTTATTCGATCGTACCGCGGGCTTCCTCCTCGTCGTGAAGTAATTTTTTCCAGCGCACTGTTAAATATCCCATTCAAATTCACCTTTCAAATTCATGCTTATCAAAAAAGAGTTTCGGTACTTTGCACCACTTTACCGAGAACCTTAATGCTACCAGAATGGTCAAAATTTATGAGAAGGCTTTATTACCGAATGCCAAATGCCAATTTATAATCAAAAACGAAGACTAGATTCTGCAGGAGGACAATGACCCCAAACACCGTAGCCGCCTCTGCACCGACTGGAAACTTCAAAAAGGCATCGTCACATTAGATTGGCCTGCACAATCGCCTGATGCTAATCCAATCGAAAAAGTCTGGAGCTACATCAAGCAGAAGCTTCGAGGGAGACCTATCAATACTTTAAAACACCTTTCCCGAGAAATTTGACGCATTTGGAGAGTTCTTCCTGTCGAATATGCTGAAAATTTAGTGGAAAGTATGCCGCGGAGATGTCAAGCGATTATTAACGCTGGTGGTGTTTTTCTGCATTTCATTTGACATTTCTCAATTTCAGACTAACTCAATTTAAACCATGGAAAGATACACAATCGAGCAACGAGTTAAAGTTATTCAGGCTTATTATAAAAATGCCCATTTTCAAATCAAAATGCATATCGTGCATTTTCGAAGAAAATCATCTTCAGTGATGAGGCACATTTTCGACTCAGTGGATTCGTCAATAAGCAGAATTGCCGCATTTGGGCGAATAATAATCCAAGAGTGATTGTCGAAAAACCAATACACCCACAAAGAGTGACTGTTTGGTGCGGTTTATGGGCTGGCGGCATCATCGGGCCGTATTTTTTCCAAGATGAGGCCGGTCAGACAGTTACTGTGAATGGTGTTCGCTATCGTGAGATAAAAACGAACTTTTTATTACCCGAATTGGAAGATATGGATGTGGACGATATGTGGTTTCAACAGGACGGTGCCACTTGCCACACAGCTAACGAAACAATGGCTCTTTTTCGCGACAAATTCAATGGCCGTGTTATCTCACGTGGTGGCGATGTCAATTGGCCGCCAAGATCATGTGATTTGACACCTTTGGACTTCTTTCTTTGGAGTTGTTTGAAAGAAAAGGTGTACGTCGATAAGCCAGCAACAATTCAACAGCTAAAGGATGAGATAATTCGGCACATTAACGGCATAAAACCTCACTTATGCCTCAGCGTCATCGAAAATTCCGCCGCCAAGATCATGTGATTTGACACCTTTGGACTTCTTTCTTTGGAGTTGTTTGAAAGAAAAGGTGTACGTCGATAAGCCAGCAACAATTCAACAGCTAAAGGATGAGATAATTCGGCACATTAACGGCATAAAACCTCACTTATGCCTCAGCGTCATCGAAAATTTAGACCATCGGATGGAGGTGTGCCGCCGAGGTCGCGGCGGCCATTTAGCCGATATTTTGTTCCATACATAATTGAACTATACCAATATTATCATAATAAAAAGAAATGACAATAATTTCCTAAATAATTGTGTTTTATTCAATATCAACATCGGCCCTTAAAATCTAACCACGCTTTATAATGAATGTTTGTAAGGAAATATTTTTTTAAATAAATTTTTAGATAAATTATGCCGTACACGCTCTAATTTAACAGACTGTACTAAAAAATGTCAAATTTTCGAATGGGTCTGTCAAAATTCATCTGGCAAAGCTTAGTGTTGCCGAGGCGCAAGACTTAAAATGTAGCCCTCATATAAACTCTCACGACAACAAAATACAAACAATTTATGACGTCATAAGGAGACAGTCCTTGGAGAGAGCCGTACTTAGCCTTACTACAAAAATTAAAAATAAAAAAATATTATGTCGTCAGGTCACGGAAGTAGTAGCTTATGCAACATGAATGCAACTTTTTTAACTCGCTCATTGAAAGTCGCTAAAATTATAACTCGCTCAGTGAAAGCTCTACAATATATTTAATTTTGATTAATACAGTTGTAAAGACTGGTCTCTTGATCTCATCACAAAAATAAAAAAAAAATAATTTGGTGCCATAACAGCAAGATGGCAACTACTTAATGCATTAAAAATTAAACAAAAAAATATTAAAAAACGTTGTATGGTATTATTATTCTAAGGCTATAGGCGCCTCAGAGGAATATCTAAGTAACATATATAGTTAAATTTTTTCAGATTTTTTTATCCCGTTTTCACCCTTAAAAACAGAGTTAGACCCGAAAGACCAAATGTAACACGCCGAGTAAGTAAAAAACCACATGTCACGCGAAGGGCTTAGTTGCAAAATAAAAACGTCGTCAAAAAGTATTAAAGTCGACTTCTTAAGTTGAAACACTTCGGGCATTTTTCTTTTAAATTCTCAAATAATTTTATTATTATATTTTTCATTAAACTATTATTTCATATAAAAAAATAAATGTTTATGGGCAAAAGTTGTTTTAAAAAACTTAAATGTTTAGTTTTTTCCAGATTGTCTGAGCTGACTTAAGATTCAGAGAAGAAGACAAAAAAGAGTAAAATTTGCCAAGCTGTCAAACCAGAGTATGCAAGTATGACAGCGGTACTGTAACAACAGCAACAACAACAAATGCACGCACATTTTAATTTACTTTGCATTGTGTTGTCAAGCGCAAATATACACACGCTCAAAGACTCTGCATTATGAACCATCGTTAAATGCTGCCCACTCTTGTGGATTTTTGTTGTTATTTTTTGCATTTTTGCTGCTGCTCCTTTACGGATTTTACTTTATTTAACTTGACTTTATTTTGTTTTACTTTATTTTACTCGCATTTTATTTTATTACAACGCTTTACTCTCTGCGTTAATGTTTTTTTTTTTCCACATAAGCGTTTTGTTATTTTTTAAGCAACGCGAAAAAATGGCGCTCAACCGCTGTTGCAGTGGCAGTGGCTGGAGGTAAAAAACAGCTGCGCCGCCATCAACGTCACAATGATAGCTGCTGCTGCTGCTGCTGCTGTCGCTGAGATCGACTTGGGAAATCATTTCTGACAACAACGCCAACAACAACAACAACAATGACTGCGGCAAACACGCACACATACACACACACACAGACGCATGGCAAAGTACATGAAACTTCATATCCCAGTCCAACAGAGGGCGCCACTTACGTTTGCAAATTGACAGAACGTATTAAATTTTTAAACAATCCCTTTTATTCTACTACAATTTTTTTTTTGTTTTTGCTACACAATTTTTTGTTTTTGTTTTCGTTTTTTTTTTCTTTTTTGTTTTATTTTGATATTCTTTTGTAGCTTTTTCAAAAAGGTTGCAAAGAAAGTTCCAAAAATGAAAACAAAGCGATAGTCTATCTGCATGTTGTCTGTCTGTGCGGCTGTTTGTCTCTCTGCCGATCTGACTTTCTTTCATGCTGTTTTAAGCCAAGAGAGTGAGTGTGTGCGGATTGTGTGATTGTATGAGTGTGAGTAAGACTATTAAATTGACAGACTGGCAATTTTTAACATACCGCACTTCGTGAGCAACAAAGGATGTGGAAGAACCACCATGTTGTATACAAAAAACAAATTGTTTGCAACGCACATACAACGCAACGCAACGCACAAACACACACACACACATGTCGGCATCGACACATCGATAAACATACAGACTACGTATGTCTGCAGTAACTGATAAACAATGTGGCGTGTCTGTCTCTCTGTTGGTGTGTTTTTTTTTTATTTCGTGTTGTTCTTCTTCCGTTTTATTTTTGGTTTTCTTGTTCTTCTTGCATTTGTTGGTGTTTGAGTGAGGTGTCAATGTATTCTCTCTGTGATCACATCAATTTGTTGCCAAAAACACAACAACATAAAAACAAAATGGAATAAGCACAACAACAACAACAACAACCAAATACAACCCGAGGACCCGGCTGTAATGTCATCACTGCAGTGACGACATATTGTTTGCCATTTGCACCGCACCCGGCACCCTATTCTTCGTCACTGTTTTGTTGTTTTTGTTTTTTTTTTCTGTTTTCTTTGTATTTGTTCAATGTTGTCACATTTATTGTTTTATTTTTTCATTTATTTATTTGTTGTTTATTTTTTTATTTTTTTTTTTTTGTGTTTTTCTTGTTTTTTCATTACAACTATTTTATTTTATTTGCACAAATTGACAATAAGAAGGGTTATCGCTGCATGTTCATGTGTGTTTGTATGGCTCTATCTGTGTGAGTTTTACCCGCGGTGATATTTGCATTTAAGCGCTTCACAACTGAGTCACACATTAACGCTATAAACACACAAATATAGCAGGCAGCCCTGTGTACTTTAGCACAAAAGATAAAAATGGCAGCCATTAGCTCATCATAAAAAGTTTTTTAGAGAAAAAAAAAAGAATGCCTTTAAAAGAAAACTACTCATCCATGCAATCTATTAAAATGGTTTTCGTATAATTTTAGAAGGAAACTATTGCAATTTAATGTACATATTCCTTTTCAATTTTATTTAAACTATAAAATTATCGGATAGTCTTCGAATAATTTCTAGAAATGAGTTTCTTGACAGTCAAAGGTTGAAAAAGTTGTTAAGAATCAAAATTTTATTTGAAAAATTTCTGAGAGAATGATGGAAACTGTACAATTTTGAATCCGTTTTCATTTTTCTTTTGATCAGTAGAACAATATTTTTTTTTTGCAGCGAATCTGATTTAAACCTATTGGCAGTCCTTCAGATACCTACATTTTAACTTTGATTGTTTCAGTTAATTTTTACTTATTTTTTTTTTAATTTAATTTGTATTTAAATTTAAATATTAAAGCCATTATAAATTATATTGATTTGAATTTTCATACTCATCCATGCAATCTATTCCATTGGTTTTCGTATCGTTTTAGAAGAAAACTATTGTAATTTAAGGTACATATTCCTTTTCAATTTTCTTTCATCCTAGGTCAATCCATTAGATCGCCGAATAGTCTTATAATAATTTCTAGAAATGAGTTTCTTGACAGTCAAAGGTTGAAAAAGGTGTCAAGTATCAAAATTTTATAAGAAATATTTCTGAGAGAACGATGGGAACGGTACAATTTTGAATCCGTTTTCATTTTTCTTTTGATCGGTAGAGCAATATTTTTTTGCAGCAAATCTGATTGAAATCTATTGGCAGTCCTTGAGATACCTACATTTTAATTTATTCGTCGCATTTAATGTTTAGTTATTTGTTCTTAACCATTTTGGTGACTTAATCAACAAGCTGATAAACAGAAATTACTAAATATTAGAGCCATTATAAATTATATTAATTTTCATAAGTAGAAAAAATTAAATGTGGAAAAAAAAATTTTTTTAAACTCTCATACTTTTTTTTGAACTATCATACAAACTTATTTTTTCAGTGTATAATAAAATGTATAGGGCTAGGGTTGCAAGGGTGTATTAACTAATAGACAGTAGTTTTGTGTTGTTGTGTTCCATTCATAATCTCCACTCAACATCTCTTGTTGATACATCCTTTATAATATGACATGTGGGAAAGGTTAACATACTGGCACGCCCACAATGCAAAATAGTCTAAAATAATTAAGAGCTCTTTTAATTATTAAAAGTGAAAAATGATAAAAATAAAAAAAAATAAAACAAAAGCGCATGAAATTAGGAATGAATTTTGAAATAATTCATCTGGGGTACAACTTCTTTTCGAAGAATTTTTACTATTCTGCAGGTTTTATTTCTCAAATTTAGGATTTCTGGCATTTGAAAAATGTTTCATGTCTCTTGAGGTTGATTGCACTTTAGAAGAGCACGAAGAGAAGAGCTGAACTAATTATTTAAACTCAGACTCGATGTGAGTTCTTCAAGGAAGTTCCAAAAATAATTTTTATTTTTTCCTAGTAGCACTCAACAAGTTTTTATCATTTATATACAACACATGTAAAAAAACTGTGCAGACCAACAGTAAAAATAAAAGACAATTTTATTTGCTGATGTTGCTTCAGTTAACAATTTTTCTATTAAAATTTTTGCGACAAACTTTTTGTCTCTGGCTGTTCATAATTTAACAACTTTTCTTTTGTGGAACGCACACAACAAATCTTTTCCTTACTCCTTTCCTTCTTTTCTATTTTCTCTACTCTTTTTGGCTGCAAAAGAGCTCTGCTGTTGTGTAAATAGAAAATATTATTTCGTCCTTGCTCTGTGTAAGTTTTGAACGCTATAGCTACAAAGGATAAATTCTCTCGTAGCGCACGCACAACTGCAGGCAGGACAGAGTTGCAAGAACTGTTTGGATATAAAAAGAAGTTTCTTAATTTTCTTCGCACATAATCAAGATTTAATTTTTGTTTTTGGCCAGGCAACACTCCCAGCGGGTTGTTCAAAAAAGCAGTAGTACCAAGGACTTTATGGTCAAAAAGATTTACAAACTTTCAACGACAAGAAAGAACAAGCATTAGCAACAGCAGTATTAAAACAAATACAAGTCAAGCAACAAGCAGTAGCAGCAACAGCAGCTAGCAACTGGACGCTGCTATTTTTGTATTTCTTGTTGCAACGCTGCTTACTGCTACTTCTATTTAATCACTGCCCGGCCGTGCAGTGCGGAAGATTGTTTGTTTGTTTAGACGATGTTGTGCGAGATTTTTAGTCCTTCTTCCACGCAATTATTTACGAATTCCCTTTGAACGTCCTCAGAATGACATGCTGAGCAAGGATTTATCTCTGTGTTTAATTGCCACGAAAAGAAGTTCACAACAAATAGAGAGCGGTCAAAAATAGAAGAGTTAAAAAAAAAATGTTAGGAAAATTCAAACAAAATAAAAAACAAAAAAAAAATGATGAAAATTTCTTAGACCGAGATATTAGAAAAAAAAATTCGTATTAAGTTAAGATTTCCTTTTTCAACCATAAAACTGACGGAATAATATTTTATGCTAGTTAAAAAAATAAATTTACCAGGACAATACAATTGGGTTTGATTAAAAAAATACTTTAGGTCGAACAAAAAAAAAAAAAAAAAAAAAAATTGTAATAAAAAAAAGACCGGCTTCCGGCATTCAAAGTCCTTGTTTTTGAAAAAAGAGAACAATTTTAAAACAAAAATCAATTACTATTAATTTACTAGCGGATCCGGCAAACTCCGTCCCTCCCAAAATTGATTTTTTTATATATAGATTGGCGGTAAAAGTAGACGTGGCAACATTTATGTTTATAATGACCGCCACTTCAACACATAGCATCTAAAAACCAAGTTTCACTTTGAAAATATGCAAAACCATCAGGAATTATAACCACCATGCGCATATTTGGTATAATTACCGACAGTAACCATGCTAACTGATTTATAAAATTTTAGTCTAACACGACCAAAACTGTCTGGGTAAAAGTGGGTGCAGCAACATTTTTCCTCCCAACCATCCGTACTCGAAAAAAATCGACTTCCAAAATTTTAGATCAATCGACCTAGCATTTTTAGAGTCAATAGTCATCAGACAGATATTACGTTGCTTTTTACATAAAGCGCCCTCTTACGGAAGTTTTTTTTTTAAATTGAAGCAGCTAATTCCGTAGTCTATTATTTCCGTTCTATTCCGTAGTCATTATTTTCAAACAAAATTTCATCAATATCGATCCAATCGAATAGCCAAAAACGTATTATTGTGTAAAACTTGACAAATGCTCCTGCTATCGGGTCCTAAACTTATCCTATATATCAAGCTGAAACCAACCATACACATTCGCAAAGTTTCACTGAAATCGGTTGGGTGGTTTCGGAGATTGTTCATAAAAAGGTATTAAAATCGCGATTAAAAGTGAGGAGTGGGGGTAAGAGGGTGAAAAATACCTTAAAACTTATTCTTATATCTACCAAATAAACAAAAAAAAACATTTCATTAAAATCGGTCCAGCCGTTTCAGAAGAGTTCGAACACAAACACCGTGACACGATATTTTTATATATTAGATAAATTTTGAAATAACATAACTTTTTTTTTTAATAAATTACCGACAAAAGTAAAAAAATTTTATCAAAATATATAAATTGAAATATATGGAATTAAAATATTAATACAAATATTGTTTTTTTATCGGTGGAAATTATCGTTATTAGAGTTTTTATCATTTTTTATCAGAAAGAGTTATCAGTGGGTCAGTTTGATACTTTAGCTTATCCCATTTTAGCTCTTTTCCAGCACTCTGACTGTCAATCAATTTTGCTAAGTTTTGGAAGAATTCATACATCATACCTCTGCACAAAAATGATATTTAAAACTATAGACCCATCGCAAAACCATCATACATACCCAAAATATTTGAGAATATACTCTACGATATTATGTTTTTTCACTATAAATCTATCTTCTACCCAACCAACATGACTTTCTCAAGGGAAGATCGACTACTACCAACAAGAAAAAATTCGTTTCAAATACTTTATGTTGTTTGGAAAGCGGTTATGAAGTTGACGTAGTCTCGGCTTTCAACCCCCGTTTACTGCTTGGATTTAATCTTATCTTTAAGAACGTCAATATAATGTCATCTTTAGATTTTCAAAATTCGAGTTTTTTAAAAGCAACTTCTAGTGTCCCTTAAGGCAGCAATCTTGGTCCTCTGTTATTCGTCTTAACAATGACCGATGTCGATGATGTCATCAAATACTCAAATCCTTCTGTTCATGCTGACGACATGAAAAATCTATCAACGCATACATACTACCAGTGACTCTTGCCGCCTTCAAGATGACCTAATTAGTTTTTCTACATGGTGCCAAGAAAACTTTCTTGAACTCAATATCAGTAAATGCAAAGCAATTACATACTCGCGGAAGAGACTCGAACCTCCATCACGAATTTATTACATTTTTGGCGACCCTCTTCCCGCAGTAAGTTCTTTGCGGGACTTGGGTATAATTTGTGATAAGGAACTTAATTTTCGATCCCATATGGATAATGTTATTGGTAGAGCCAAATCTATACTTGGTTTTGTGCAACATTGGTCTAAGGATTTCTCCAACCCATTCATTACAAAATCCCTCTACCTAACCTTTGTGAGGCCCATACTTGAATTGAATATTGTAACCAGGTTTTGTCACCTCTCTTTCGCTGCGTATCGAAGCTATACAAAGTAGATTCATTCGATTCGCGTTACGTGGCGCTCCCGGTTCCGACAGCTTCAATTTAACTCCTTATGCTGATCGTTTGATGTTGATCAACATGCAAACTCTTGAAAAACTCAGGGTAGTTGCCGATGTTCTCTTTATTCATCAACTAACGGGCGGAACCGTTAACTGCCCTACTTCAATTGATATTCCTTAACACTTAGCCACGCAACCTCAAGTCTCTACCTCTCTTCCATCTCAGCTTTCATCGCAACGGCTATGGATATGGTGAATCTTTAACTAGGATGCTTCGTCTGACCAATAACATGATCAAGGAATTCGGCTTTCATTTCCGCAGATCCGATTCCTCTTCCGATATGTCTTGTGAGCAGACTATAGCCCACATAGTATTATATGTAATATCCCTACTCTACCCTACAAAAACAAAAAAATAAATCCTTGAATTAAGAAATAAATGTCTAATTGTTAGTTTTGGTTCTTAAGTATAAAATGCTTGTATAAAGCTTAACTATATAAATAAATAAATAAATAAATTAATAAATAAATACATAAATAAATAGTTTGATACAATTTGTACAAAAATTAATAGTACGTTATCATATTATGTAGCTGAGTAAATTTTAGTGTACACGATCGAAAACGCAACACTTCACTACGATAGAATAAACTAATAAGATCTTCGACTGGGTCGAACGAAAAACCCCCCAGGACAGAACCAAATTTTCGTCACAGTTTTAACAGAAAATGTTCGCATTTGTTTTTTGATAAAGTCATTTTGTATGGGAGGTTGGCGTGGTTTTCACACGATTTTGTTGAATTTAATAAACAGAGTACATGTTATATATCATAGTTCATATGCAAAATTGCAAGTGCATGTATAACTTTTTGTGGAATTCTAAGAGATTTTACAGTTTTGATAAAGTCAATTTGTATGGGTACACAAACATTATCATTATGTACCGTTCGTATGGTAAAAATACGGTACGACCCTCAAGTTACTCAATTGTTGCCGTCATATTCGCATAGTTCAATGACTCGACGTAACTAGACAAGAAATAATCAAGGAGCGTCAAATCACATAATCGCAGCGGCCAATCGAGAGGTCCAGAACGTCACAAAATTCGCTCACCAAAGGTTCTTTTAGCAAATTGATTGTTTCGGTGACTGTAGGCTCGTTGCGAGTCATCTTGCTGGAAGCACTGTGCATCGAGATCACGTTTGGCAAAAATGAGACCTCAATCATTTCTCATTAGCATGGTTCATTGACCATCATGACGGCTACGGCCTCATTTATTAAAAAATAAAGGAGCGATGATAACTTCTGAATGAAATCCGCAGTTAACTTTGACCCCTTGCGGATGTAATTGAGTCTTCAGTATCTCGTGCGTCAGTTCATTGCACTAAATTCGGTAATTCTGTCAAGAAATGAGCCTCGTTCGAAAATATGAATTTTTATGAAAATCAGGATAGTTCTCAAGCGGTTTAATTTAAAATTCCAATTTTTGCAGATGTTACTCAGTCTCATATATCTGGATGATGAAATTTCAATGCTAATTGAATTAAATGAAAAATGGCGTAACTATTAGAATGTATTTACAGGGAGAGAAATAATGTTCTTATATTAAGCAAATATTTTGCCTGTTCTAAGAAAAGTTCAAATGTCAAATCAAGCACTAAAAACTTAAATGAAAAAATAAAATTTACAATAAGCATTTATTTTTAATATTAAGTTAAATAAGTTGCACTTTACAAGAAACTCAATTTTTTTTTTCCAAAATAACAAGGTTCCTTCAATGAATTCTGGTAGAGGGTACAAAAAAACAATATACGTGTATCGGCGTTTTAAAAGTTTATGTATGAGTCTTATTTTAGGGGGGATTTAAGTTTCCCCCTTTTAGAAAATTCTTTTGAACACGACGATACACGTATATTGTTTTTTTGTGCCCTCTATCAGAATCCGCTGTCGGAACCTTGTTATTTTGATTTCGTGTTGAACAGTGTTGTTGCTTTAAACAAGAATAAAATACTTGATTCTAGAACCTGGAACAACACTTGAATCCATAAAATATTTTCTTAATTTAAGCAGTCGCAGGGAATTATTTTAGTTTTCAGCAAATTGTTTACTTGAATCAAGCAAATTTTTCTCACTTCAACTTATATTGACATACTTATAATTCACAACATGTTTACATGAAAACATGTTTAAAATGTTGCGGATTGATAAACTATGGCATGGCATTGAAGGCTCAGTGTCTTATCTGTTAGTTTACTTGAAAACATGTAAGTGTCTATAAGGTATATTTAGTATATTCGAGTAGTTTTTTATGATCGGTTATCCTCAAGAATGATAGAAACCAGATTACGCGTTCAGCAAATGAGAGAGAGAGAGAGAGAATGACGCCACAAGCGATATTGTCAAACAATGAAATAATTTTACTCCCACACCCACGCCTAAATATTTTTTTTTTTATTTTGATAATATGTATATGGACCTCTTTAACCCATTGGTACAATAAAATTTTGTCAGTCTCGAATAGTTTAGGAGATAAAAATCTTGAAAGTTTAAACAATTCATGTTTTTCGTATAGGAAAATATTCATATTTTTATACAGAAGAGTAGATATTTTTACTTTACTTTTTCGAAAGAATTTATTTTCAATTTCGTCAATTTGCTTAAGAGATCGCACATTTGCATACGTTTTTGTCAAGCAAAAGTACTGTGTGACGTCATGAACTCAGTTGAGAGAGAGAGCATTAGATAACGGGACTGCGGAACGTGTAATCTTGTTTCTATCATTCTTGAGTTATACACACTGTTGCCACTTTGGTCATTTGTGTCCAAATTTTATCATTTTTGTTTCACTTGGTCGCTTAGTCATTTTTTTCTACATCTGGTCACTTTTGTAAAGAAATGACATTTATAAAGAAATGAAAAAAGAATTTGATGTTCTCAAAAATTAAATGCATGACCTCAATGCCGTAGCTAGCTTTTTGCAATGAGAGGGGATGACATTTTTTTTCGTGACAAGCATACATAAAAAAATTTGTAAAAATCGGAAAAAAGTTAAACTTTTATTTTTATATTTTTTGTTAATGTTTTTAAAGCGGAACATCCGGCTGGCTTGGATTGTTTGCTTATTCAAGAATTTCTTCAGCCCATATAACTATTTCGCGATGAATCGCCAGTGTGTCGAACTTTATTCTGACAATTGCTTGCAACGGTTGAGACCCTTGTCCACCACCTTTAGCAAACAATACACAAGGAATACAAATATGCAAGCAATAAAGCCAGAAATATGCAGCCAACCATTTGTATTGTATGGAAATATTAAACAGAGAGTCTTCAAATTTTGCCAGAAGATGAAATTTATAATATTAAGGCGTAGCCCACACAATAAATTTCTTCTACCATCTTCACTTTGGACTATTTTGTGAACCAGTGCAAAAAATTCTATCGAAGGGGGATTTATCCCTTAAATTGTCCCTATCTACGCCACTGCATGAACTGCATCTGCATAAATTAAAAAATATAGCAAATTATAATTTTGTGTGAATGTACTACATTTTCAAATTTATAATGTTTTGGTCACTTTAAATTTTCAATTTTGGTCACATATTTTATTTTCAAGTGGCAACCGTGGTTATACTCAGCTATGGGCAGAGAGCGCTCTGAAAGCGTTGAGAGTAAAAATTGAGAGCAAAGGCTTATGTGGCAACACAAAACGCAACAACAAATCGAAGACAAAAGACAAACACTAAAACAACACAGAAGCTTTAAATGTAGTGGTGCCAAATCAAGCAAATTATTATAGTTTTCAGCAAATTGTTATTTGAATCAAGCAAATTTTTTCTCACTTCAAGCAAATATTAGTCTTGATTATAGAAAAAAATATTCCTGAGTTTTAAGCAAATGTTTCTTGAATTAAGCATTTTTTTTTTAATATCATGTGTTTTAAATTTGTTCAATTCTAGCAAAAGAATGCTTGAATTGAGAAATTTGCACTTGAGTGTATACTAGACCATCTCGAAAAAAATAAATTTGGCCGCAAACCAGCATTATTGAAAGAAATTTTTTTTTGACCGAACGTAGGGTTCGCGCATTGACATATTTCTTCATAACTTCGGTATTTACTGTCCGATCTTTGAGAATGATATAGTTATGTTCTTATCTCAGGGAGACCTATTTCTTGTCTTTAGGACTCATTGACGTCAGTTGACCTCTTATGCAACTGACCCACCGTACCTCAGTTGCCACCATCTTAAGGTATAATTTTGATTTCAGAAATGAAAAGCCCGTAAAAAATCATTATACTTTTATTAAAAATGTTTTTAGGTATTTTCACTAGAAATATTGAAAAAAAATTTTTTATATTTTTTTATAGCAAAACGTAAGGCAAATTTTTAAATTTTTTTCATATCGTATTATTTTTATAAAATATCACCGACAACATTATTATCCGGATTATATTTGCAAGAAAATTTAAAAAAAAATTTTTTTGACCAAAAAAAATTTTTTTGTCTATTTGCTTGATTCAAGCATAGAATGCTTGATTTTTTTATCTCTCCGTGTGGTAAATTTCGATCATGAGTCTTTTCGCAGGCGTCCTCTTACAACTCTATTGAGTTTTGTGTCATGCAAAAGGAGTTAAAGCAGTTCATTCGCTTGAGATTTTTTTCAGAGTACATGATATATTTTCGATGTTAAGATCAGTAAAATGTGTGACTAAAACTATTTCTCTGCCTTGGTTTCCTTTTCTTTCCTAAAGAAAGACTGAACTTTGAGTGTCTTGAGATTTTTCATTTTCCAAGTACAGTCTACATGAGGTTGTCATCATTTCTAGTAGGTATTTTTTGCTACTTTTAATGCCCCGTCATAATTCTTGTCATCATCCACGGATCGCTTCCCACTGGGTTTATTGAAACTTTTGATTTTTTTAGGGAAATCACATCCCATATGTGTTCATCCAAAAATCATCTGTTAAGGTGATTGTTTTGGCGTAATGTTTTACCACGATTTTGATTTTTAAAGTTAAAAATTTTTTTTTCATTATTTGTGTGATGAAAAAGAAAATAATTTTACATCATGAAATTCCCACAACAACAAACCTCTTCGCCCCCCCTTCTTCCTTCACAGGTCCAAAATTATATAAAATCTCATGAAGTTGAATTTAAATATATACCTTTGTTTGACAGGTTTTAATTGTCACCAGCTGAAGTGGTATTTACTCCCTTAAAGAACATAGTTTTAAGATTTATCTCTCCATCCAGCATTTCTGCAGTAACTCAAACGCCACTTGTCTGAATGTGTAACTCCGCCTGTTTTCACGAGCAGCCTGTCCAAAGCCAGGATAAAGGAGGATGGTCGCAGGCAACGGGTTCGCCCTATCCTGTGTAAATGAGAAGGGACTACCCAGATCCTGGAGTTGGTCGCCCAATCTGGGTAGTAGGTGGACCGTTTGACAAGATCAACGGTAGCGTATGCCTACAAGGGAATAGCAATAATCCTAAAGAATTTGTTAGCACGGGGATAGTCGTCACTCTCGACATACGTATTGTTGCAAGTCCCCACTGATACATTTTGCATTCGTCTCCTGGATAGTCTTATAAGCTTTGACTTATAAGGCTGGTATAAAAACGTTGTAATCAAGAGGTGTCAGATTGGGTACTCCGAGTGTGAAAAGTTAAACTTAGTAGCCTCGGAGTGCCGGTTTGAAAGGATGTGATATTGGGTGCTGCGAGTGACTGGGTGTTCATTTGGCAGCCTGTAGTACTAGTTTAACAAGGTGTCCCAAGGTGTGATTGATAAGGTGTATCAAGGAGTGTCATATTGAGTACTCCGAGTGTGAAAAGTTTATCTTAGTAGCCTCGGAGTACAAGATTGATGAGGTGTCCCAAGGTGTGATTGATAAGGTGTATCAAGGAGTGTTGAATGAGGTGTCAAGAAGTGTCATGAGTTTTCCGAGTGTGAAAAGTAATATCTTAGTAGCCTCGGAGTTCAAGAGTGACGGGTGTATGAGTTAACTAGTGCTGCAGGTGGCTGGGTGTTCATACCGGTATTCTCGAGTACCAGTATTGAAATGGAGTATATAGTGGCGATCTTGTGTCGCACACAGTCAATGGCGATGTGGTCTACGCTGTAGCACGTCCAAGTAGTGGTGGCTTTTTCCTTCACAGTCAAGTGTGATGAATGCAAGTGTGTCGGTGTTGTGATAAATGCGTGTCGGGGAAAATCCTTTAGCCCAGGAGACTATCGTGGGCTGGCCCTTCGGGGAGTATCGTGCTGGCTGTGGTAGTTCAATGTCGCGAACAGGTCTGTGGATCGGCGTGGAGTTGCGCTAAACAACCGGGTGGCAATGCCTTACATTGCAAGAGATGTTAGATGGGTCTCGATTTCCACCAATAAATGTGGATGATGACCCAACTAATCATCCATAATTGGTACCGTTGCGTTCCAACATTGGTTGCTATCCATACAGTATATTTATTAATTTAAATATACAACAAAAGTATGGTGTGTGACCGGTGTTGAAACTACTATGACGGGGCGATGGTCGCGTCTGGAGTCATGGAAGTGACGCCTTGGAGAGTATGATGGACGTCATATAAATTAGCATGGCACGGACGTCCTGACGAATTATCTCCTAGGCATCAATTCCTTGAACCACGACCCCACTGCCATGGGGCAACGTGGAATAAGGCCTATACGGCAGGTGTCTGCGTTACTTTAAATGGAATTTCCTTCTGTCTGAATGTGTGAAAATATTAAGATTATTCGTATTGATTGTCAACAACGCATCTTGATTATCTTATCTTGTATCGCTGAGTAGCGTCCTTTTTTTAACCGCCCCATAAGCTTCACATGCTGCATCACTTGTTTTCTCTGCTGCCATTTCTGCAGTGACATGTTCTCAACTCGTCGTCAAATTAATAATTTCCGCTTCATGTCTATCGAAATTAATCGAAATTCCACTCACAATCCGATGGTTTAATCGTACTCTGATGATGTTGACATGCTTTGGCCCTACAGAGCGGCAGTCATTGAACGTTTCCTTCGTTTATTCGATTTCACACATATATTTATTTGCACTACGGTTTATTGTCAGCATTTTCCATTTTGTGTTTTTTCCGCCCTCATTTTGGGAGTTTGTTTTTTGTTTTTTTTTTTTTTTTTTTGTTTTTTTGTCATGTTACAGTTCTACTTAAACGTTGGTTTCACTCTTGTTGTTTAATGATTTTCCTGCGTACGTGTGTTTGTTGGTTGGTTGGTTGTTCACTCGGCTTGGTTGGGTCCGGTACAAAATACATTTAACGGAAATACATTCAGTGCCACAAAATTGCTCATTAATTTCCATTTCATCGATAATATTGACAGTACAGCAGGCGCTGGTTAGATTTTAATTCTCACTTAATCAACTCGGTAACTTAGTTGGATATGCTTTTCGCTTAGTCGTCATAGTTGGTATAGACGGTATAGTCGGTATCGTCGTTGTCGTCGTCCATGTTTACAACGCTCGATTAACGTGTCGAGGATACGGTTTCTGGCCACATAGCACATCGGCTCGCCTTCTCATGCGATATACGTAATAAAAGTGAAGGTGATTAAATGTTCATGTCACGTACGTGTAAAGTAAACCTTTTTTTTTTGCTTGGTTTTTTGAGGACATCGGAGTTGAGTAGGAGCGGTAGTATGTGTTTGTGTGTGTATGTGAATGAGTGGGTGGTTGTTTGATGAGCAGTGGCAAGAGGCAAGTCTTGACTGCAGTAATTTTGATCTTTGTATTCATGGCAAGTATTTAGCTTTGGTCACAATTTCGATTTCTGTGCAATTTCAAGGATATTTTTTTTTCTATTCTTTTCTGAGCATCGATGGTGAATCATGGCAGACTTTCATTGGAAATAACTTTATCTAAAAAACTTGGTTTAGTTGGTTTAGTTTCATAGATATATGTCTGAATTATAAAATATTAATAGTATGAGTATCATTGGGCGCATCTCCAGTATTCGCATAGCTCCAAAAAAAGAAAAAGCATTTTAGAAACGAAAACATTGCTTTCTTGAAAAAACTAATTTGTAACAGTTCATCTCCCATAACCAGAAATCGAATAACCAAAAATCTTTAAAAAATTTGACCTCATAATCAAATTTTAATTGGCATTCTTATAGATTCTCGTTTGTTTTTCATATGAAAATACCTTCATGGTATACTTAATTCTTTCAAACCCGTAACTCCGTTTATTTAAACTGTAACTGTCAAAGCAGCTTTTTGCCAATAGCAACGAACAAGCGTAACAACTCTTACTGTTAAATTGACCAGAATTCTGGCTTTACTTTGGCGATTTTATCCCTTTGTTAACGAATTAGCTTTTGTTACGTACAAATTTTATCCTTACGTCATAAAATTTTCGTTCAGCTCTGTTTTATGACGAAATGTATGTATTTGATTTTTTTTTTTTTTTTTATATGTATTTGACTGTGAGCTATAAAAAGCTTTGTTGGGAGTAGGTACTTTTTCTAGTTTACAGTTTGTTTTGGGGTTGGATTGCAACAAACATTGGACGACAACATCTTTGATTCTTTTTGAAGGTAAATTTGAAAAATTTGAAAGATGTTTTTTAGTCTTCAATTTGACACCAAATACGACCCAGTAGGCAGTAGGATTGAACAAATACACCATGTTTAGCCATCCTATTTTAATATTTTTTTATTTGTATCTCCCGAACAGGGACCGAAAATAACTGATATTTTAAAATTTTTAAATGAAAGAAACATAACGAAAAAGTTTTCTATTCTATTGATCAATTATAATTATTTTGGGCAAAAATATCGGTTATTTTTCACTGATATTTTATTGTTCAAATTTTTTTTTTTTTTTTTTTTTTGTTGACCGATAAAATAAAAGTGAAAAGTAGCCGGTTTTTTTGCCCAAAAATATAAATGACACAAAATAATTTGTATTTTTGTGGCGAAAGATAAAATTTTGACGATAACTCTTAATATCTCACTTTTTTGGAGGCTTGGGTAGTTCATAAACGAAATACATAGTTCAATTGTACGATTCATGAAATATGTGAACTAATTCAGTGTTTCTCGTTCTTTTAGTTCATTTTAGTTTAATTGATATTGCAGCGAGTAGAAACAACACGAACGAGAGCAAAAATAACTAAATTTAAAGCCCTAACCAAAATAGATGAGTCGCTAACAAGTGAAGACAAAAATGTTGCAATTCAATGTTGTTGCCCAAAATAAGCAAACGTAAACTCAACCAACTGAACGAAACGATGTGACGAGACGTTTTGTTCGGTAAGAACCGAACTTTTAGCGTCTCAACTCGTCAACAACAGCTGTGCAGAGTAGTCTTCTTCTTTTTTCAGACGATTGGTGGTACTCGTTTCATTTTGGGTTAAATGTCAAAACAGACGTAACGATTGCAAACGTTCGGCAAGTTGCAATCGTCTCGTTTCGTCTATTTTGGTTAGGGCTTAACAAGCTATGGTTTGAGTCCTTGGTTTGAGACACTTTTTGTGTCTGCACTAATAGAAATGGTGGATTTAATGGCTATCACATATTTAGACCAAGTTTGTTTCATTTTATATACCTGGAGATGAACGAGTAAACGAAACGAACTAAAAGACCAATCGAACTAAAAGACCTAACGAACTAAAAGAACCAACGAACTAAAAGAACTAACGCACTAAGAGAACAAACGAAGTAAAACATGCAACGAACAAAAAGAACAAACGAACTAAAAGAACTAAATGAACGAACTAGTTCATTACATACGACTGAACTGAAAAGAGCGATCTTTGTGGTGAACTAAAATGCCCAAACCTACTACTACACGGTCTCTGCACCCGTAGTAGACATTTTTTTATAAATTTAGTAATTGTACTGTTTTGGGCTCGAGGTGTACTGTATTGTTTCACAGAAATTTTTGAAAGTGGTTAGATTTTCAATTCCTAACTATTCAAAAATTGCACTGAACAACAAAATCATTTTTTTTTCCAAAATAACAAGGTTCCGATAATGGATTCTGGTAGAGGTGACAAAAAGAAAATATGCGTGTATTGGCGTTTTAAAAGTTTACGTATGAGTCTTATTTTAGGGGGGATTTAAGTTTCCCCATTTTTGAACATTCTTATAGTGAATCGGCATAGGAAATCATGTTATCCTTACATTTTGGGTATAGGATGTCTTCTGAGGCTTTATGTAAAATACTACAAAAAATATTTTTGTGGAACATTTTAACCCCCTAACTTCTCAATTTAGGGGTCTATTTTTATATTTTTACGATAAAGGCAAAAACGGCCCATAAAACGGCCCATAAAACAAGTATATAACGGTTTAAATGTTCCACAAAAAAATTTTTCATAAAATTCTACTATAAGTCTCTGAATATACCAATGCCGAAAATTTAACTTAAATGCCAGAAATAAGTCAAAACTTAAAATGTGTTTCAGGGTTAATTTCGTACTTATTTAGAATTGAGCATTTCCAGAAATTTGAAAGAATAATTAAAAAAATTGTATCAAAAGATATATTTGATAAAGGTTGAATTAATTGATATTCGAGGTTTTTCAAGACTAACAGAAACTCTACGGAATCAACGTTGACAAGAGAAAATTAAGAATGGTTTTTTCCACTCATTCCACTTCCAGTTACTAATGGAAATGTTTGTTTTTCTGCCAAAATTCATGGTAATTTTCTCGGCAAATTTACAGAATAAGTCAGACTTAAGTAGCTGAATCGATCACAGCGAAAGTCACACAAGACTACCACCGATGAGTAAGTGTAGCGGCCAACAAAACAGTAGTTAGTCTAGTCTGCGGTCAAGAATGATAGAAACAAGATTTCGCGTTCCGCAGTGCCGTTATTTAATGCTCTCTATCTCAATTGAGTGCATGACGTCACGCAGCACTTCTGCTTATGAGAAACGAATGCAAATGTACGATCGCTTAAGAAAATTGATGAAAATGAAAATAAATTCTTGCGGAAAAGTAAAGTAAAAATAACTACTCTTCTGTATAAAAATGTGAATATTTTCGAATACAAAAAAAATATCAATTTTTTAAACTTTAATGATTTTTATTTCCTAAATCATTCGAGACCGACAAAATTTTATTAAACCAATAGGTTCAGGAGGCCCATATACATATTAAAAAAATAAGAAAAAAATATTTAGGCATGGTGACAATTGTGCTGAATGACGTCATGCTCTCTCTCTCTCTCTCTCATTCGCGGAACGCGTAATCTTGTTTCTATCATTCTTGGTCTGCGGCACCGTTGCCAGATTGGGCGATTTATCGCCAATTGGGCGCTTTTTTTTTTGTTTTTGCGCTTAAATTTTTAGGAAATCGCCTGGCGATTTTTTGGGCGATTTTTGTAAAAACAACCTTTTTTCATAAACTCATCTAAAGTGTTTAAAATTTCAATCAAAGAAAATAACAATTGTTTTAAGTGTTTGAAACACTCTGTTAACAATGCGACTGAACACAGCTCACAAGCCCTTATCGATAATTTATTTATATCGAAATACTTATTTTTTTGAGACCGTTTCTTCAAAACATCAACTCACTTAATTCATATTTTCAACGAGAAAAAGTTGACTTTTTTCAAGCTTACGTTGAAATCACAACATTTATTCAAAGACTTGTTTCAAAAATTATAAAAGAAGACATTGTCAAAAATTTCAATTTTGATAATTTAGCTACATTCAGCTTAAATGAAATTTTAGCGGATAAAAGCAATTATAAAAGAATTAATGACCTTACATTTCATTATCAGTTCCATGAAGAAATCCACAAATTAAGTGATGATATTGTTATGATAGACATACTATCAAAATGCCAGAATTTTATTATAGTTTTAATCAAGGAAATGTTAAAACGATTACCTAGTCTGTTAGTAATTTTTGAAAATGCTTTTATTGTATGTCCTGAAAGATGTTTAAACTATATAAGACCTTCTTTCCGTGAACTCCCTCTTCGTTATCTATCACTTGAAGAGCGACGTGCAGAAGAAATCGAATACGAATCTTTGTTGACATTTCCATGGAGCATTATCTCCATGAAAATGTCAAAGTGCCATCTGAAAGTGAAGAATTTTGGTAATCGGCATACAAAATTAAGACAGCCTTAGGCGAAAAAATGTTTGACGATATTTGTAAGTTGGCATTCATCTTGTACAAACTAAATCAATGTATGAACTAAACAATACTTCGAGAATTAACGAAACGGAGGAAAAGTCTAATATGGCTGAAGGAACTACGTTTTTTGCAAAAATTTTTTTTTTAAAGTTGCATATTGAAAAATTCTAAAAAGTTATAGTCTCTAAAAAAATGTTCTTTAACGATCAAAATTCTCGTATAAAATGAAGTAGCTTTTTTATTATTTTTTATAGATCTCAAAAATATGAAAATAAGAATATCTAATACAAGGTGGCGCAAAAGTAATCCTCCTATCAGAAAATGCTAAGAATTTTGCGATTGGCCCCTAATGTCAGTTCTGTTTTGACATTTGTGTAGTAAACACATACAAATTCACGTTAATAAACAATGTTACGCAACACTGCTCCAGAACGCGGAATATTGCTGACTATTTATTTGACCAATATTTTCATCAAAAATAATCATAAGTGATGAGGCCCATTTCCATCTTAGCGGGTACGTAGATAAGCAAAATTTTCGCTTCTGGGGCTCTGAAAATCCTCGTGTAACCCACGAAGAGCCATTACACCCGCTCAAAGTCACTGTATGGTGTACTGTTTTCGCTGGAGGAGTCATCGGACCTTTTTTCTTCGAAGACGTCGCGGGCCAAACGGTTATTGTGAATGGTGAGCGCTACAGAGCAATGATCAACGAGTTCTTTTTGCCGCAACTTGATGAATTGGGATTGGAAAACATGTGGTTCCAACAGGACGGTGCAACGGCACACACTGCACGCGCCACAACCGATATGCTGAAGGATGCATTTCCCGGGCGCCTAATCTCCCGATTTGGCGAGTTGCACTGGCCAGCAAGATCGCCTGATTTGACCGCTCCAGACTTCTTTTTGTGGGGCTTTTTGAAGTCGCGGGTTTATGTCAGCAAGCCTTAGACTCTTGCAGCTCTTAAAGACAATATCCGTCAAGAATGTGAGGACCTATCGCCGGAAGTTTTGGCCGAAGTGATGGAAAATGCCATAAAAAGGGCTCAAATGACAATCAACTGTGGCGGCGGTCATTTACATACATCATATTCTCGACTTGATGTAAAAAAAATTAAAAGACCAAATAAAAATAATCCACAAGAAGAATAAAAGTTTTTCATTTTTTTTTTTAAATTACAGCCAAAAAACATCGGAAGGTTATTTTTGCGCCACCTTGTACTATTAACAGATCTCAATATTATTTGAAAAAAAAAATGTATATAAATTGTTTTGTTTTTTCTAATATAATAAATTTCTTAGAAAAAATGGCGATTTTTGGCGATTTTTTTTTTCATTGGGCGATTTTGGGCGATATTTTTTTTAAATCTCGCGCTTTTCTCAAAAAAGTTCTGGCAACACTGGTCTGCGGTGTGATTTTGATTTTAACAGAGTTGTTGGTGTTGTTGTTTGTTTTTCTCTTCGCTTGACTCAAAAAAATATGTTTGAAAGAACTCGTATTATCTTTTCAAAGTTTCCATACGGCTTGTTTCTACGACTTCCCGCTGACGCTAACAATATTCTACACATGTCTCACTTGATTGCCCCTTCTTTCCTACTAATCTTTCACCCCATTTTCGAACCAAGGCAGGCTTGACTGAAGAGGCATAACATCTGAAATCCTTTGTTCAAAACTAAAAAAAATAAAGAATTCAAATTTTTTTCTCCATTTGCATGGTTCGTTAAACCTTTTAAGAAAATCAGAATTCTTTCCTTTGGACAGTTCTATATGACACAAATGTCTCCCCTATTTTTCTGAGCGGTTTGGATTAATTTCTTAATACGTACATGTTTATAAACCATTCTGAAATATTTGGGACAAATTCTATCCCAACGGGGCATTTACAATTAAATGCAGAAAAAGGAACATCTGGAAACACAAAAGGTAAAACATTTGAAAAGCGGGAAGAATTCGTTTTCTTGGGTTAGTGTTGAATTTTTACTAATTGACAGACAAGCAGCAACAGCAGGACATCTTACATGATATGAGTAGAAAAAATAATTTGTTTGACCTATTGTAATCTTCGACCAATTCAAAAGATAATTTTTTTAAGTTTTTTGAAAACTTTGTTTCTCAAAAAAAGTTTTTTTTTCCATTTTTCATCTGCATCACTGGCTATCATTGTTATTCCTCATTAGTTATAACCATTTGTTAAACCATAGCTAGCAGTATTCCACTGAGCGCTTTAAGTAGCACTTGTCTTTTGAAATCAAAAATGCACGTACTCGCTTAAGTCAAACTGCTGCGGTTTTGCTGCCGGATGCGCTAGAATTTCATTTCCGTGCACGCACTTTGGTTCCGTCATCATCGTTCTGCGTGATCCTGCAGCATGGCAGCATTTATCACGCCCAACATGGATGATGCACAGCATTGTATACGTTGCTGCCACTCCGGCAGCTTTAATCTTTAGCGGATAATTACAAGTTTTTGTAAGAGCAGCGCAAGCTTTTGTTATGCTAACGCGCTCTAGCGTTGAAGCTGCGTTGACATTTCAACGCGTAGCTAAACAAAATTTCGAAAACAACTACAACGCACAGTGTTGAAATTGCTGCATATGAAATGTTACAGCGTTGGTATTGTTTTTGTAGCTATTGTTGTTATTGTTCTTGTTGTTGCTGCTTGTTGCTATCCTGTTTCGGTTGCTGCAGCTTGCAACAGCTATTGTGGCCATTGTCTTTGTGTCATCCGTTTGTGCGTACGTGCGTGCGTTAGTGCGTCCGTTGTTGTTTGCTGCATATAGAGCAGGTAACGGTTTATGCTTTGTTTTCCTATGCATTTGTATTGGTTAAGCCTTTTCCAGTGTTGCTCCTGGCAACATGTCGTAATTGCATCGTGTCCATGCATCGTGTAATATTAACCTATTTTTCATGTTTAATCCGTGGGCAGCGGGACAATGTTACTACAAAAGCTGCTGCTGCTATTTTGTTCAAAACGTGGTCTAATTTCGACGTGGATAAGCATTGAACATGGTAAGCTAATGCAGGTATTGCATTTCGTGCTACATTAAATGCATTTTTGTATTATGAAGAAGTAGCATGGATAGAAAATGGGTTCCGAAGTGCGTAGGAAAAAACAAAAAACTGTGCGTTTATTTAAAAACTTAGATGTAAAAGATACTTCCTATGCAAATTTGTGTATCTAGGAGTTCTTTTAATACAACCAGTAAGAGCAGTAACCAATATTGAAATCTACTTTTGAGTTTTCTGCATAATTTTTTAACAGCTCAGACTCTGAGCACTCTATGCACTCAATTTTTGCCTATTATGTCTAAAAATGGAAATATTTTCCAAAAATGCTAGTTTGCAACTATAACCAGCTTTTCCTTGGAGCTCGTTTTATGCATAAAAGTGAATGTTGCAATCCCAAAACCCTTCTTTGATTTTCAACAATATTTTTATAAAATTCTTTGCATACAAAATGCTACAAAAACGAATCAGTCAGTATGTAAATATATCTCCTCGAGCATACTTAAAGTTCGCTTTTGAATATGCAGACAGCGTTGTTGTAGTAACTACAGCATAAAACACTTGAAAAACGTTCTACAAAATTGTAATTAAAATTTACAAAAGCTGAAAAATTGACAAAATGCTGACGAAACGCAACCAAGCAAGCCAAACATATTCCAACCGGCCTGTATAGCTTGCCATGAGCTATGAGCAATGTGTGTGCTGCAGGATAACAAAAACTTCGTCAGCTAGTTGATAGAAGATACAGACTTACATGTTGATATCGACATACATGATACCGACTTACAGGGTATCGGTAGCATAGACAACACACTGCCGCACAGCAATCTAACATAATTGAATGCAATTCGAAGTTAACTGTTATTTGAATTGTTTACAAACGAGTGAAAAGCATGTTGCTTAAGCGTTGCCACATAGCTAGAAGTTCTGTCATGTAGAAAAACTTACAAATGCTCAAAGGCTTAGTCGGTGTGTTTTTTCTTTGTTGCAAATCAAGTCATTTTCTTTACATTTCCTGAGCTTTCAACAGTTTAGAAATTGAGGCATTGTAAAATATGAATGAGACTTCAAGTGATCGTTAATAGAAAAATAATATTCGTAAAAAATACTTTATTTTACAGATCGACAAATTTGAATCATTATGCTGGTACATATAAGAAATTCTACGCAAGTTTTATAAAAGGCCTGGATGCATTATAGCCGTGTATTCCAGATTTTTGTTTGTTTTTCTTTTTTTTTTTTTTTTTTTTGAGTGAATAGAATATTTTACAGTGTCATTTCCATTTTTAACTTTTTTATGCATTTTAATGCTTTTTAATTTACCAGTGATTACATGTTTTAGAAACAAAAAAGTTTTTAGATGCATTTCAATTTTGCAATTTTTATGCATTTCAATTCAAAAGTGAGAACGGTTTTTAGAATAAAATTTTTTATATTCAGTCATGTCAATACTTTAATATTGGCTGTAAGAGCTCTTAATTCTTTAAATTCTAACAGCCGTATTCATCAAAAAAAATCTTAAAAAAGCTATAAAACGTTCAGAAGCTTTCAGTAGAAGCTTTTTGTTGTAGTTAAAATTGGAACACTTTCGATTTTAAGTGGGAAGACTATCAATAATGATTTTGGAGTAGATAAATTCAATCATAGTTGAATAAATAAGGTTATCTCGTGGCTGATCGTACTCTCTTCTCAGTACCCATAATTGTCAAAATCAATGAAAAGCAACAACAACAACTTCAACGGCTTTTCATGTTATTAATTTTCGTTTTCAGAGTATGTATGAGCTGTCAACTTCGATTTGACATTTATGGGAACTCGCTCTCACCCATGCGACAACCTTATTTATTCAACCATGAATTCAATGACTTTTTATTTATTTGTCACAATTTTGTCAACATTTTTATATTTAAACATAAACATGATACAATTATACAAGGTAGGAGTGACAACTTGGTTTTTTCTCACCAGTACCTTGCACCGACTGTCATTTGCCTGTATATTTTGTTTTCTATTTTCTTTTCTTCTTTTTTCGTTCTCTAATTTATACTATTTTTGACAGTTGGCGCAAGTCGAAAGAACTATCACTCCTACCTTGTATAATTGTATCATGAACATAAAGAATTTTTCGAAGCTACATTCTGCACTGAAAAAAAAATTGTCATGTTATTGCCTTTTTTGTAAATATTTTTAAATTTTTTGACAAATTTTCTTGTTTTTATTTTTTTTTTTTTTATTCCTTTTTATATTTTGAGTTTTTTGTTAACATATTCTCCAAATGTTTGAAATATTTTTAATTATTTTGACAATATTTGTGCTCAAATGAGAGCAAATAATTTTAAAAATGCTTTATAAGGGGTTTATAGCACGGTTCAGCCATTTTTATACCCCCACGTTTAAAAAACGTAAATGGGGGTATATTAATTTTGTCACTCCGTTTGTAACGCCCATAAGGAGGCGTGGTAGGTATAGAAAAATATATATATTATTGATCAGCATCACCACCCGAGTTGATTTAGCCATGTCCGTCTGTCTGTCCGTCTGTCCGTCTGTCGTCACGATTACAGCCGTAATTTTCAAGCTATCATCACGAAATTCAATATTTAAGCTTTTATCTAAAAAACTAAGGTCAAGTTCGAAAATGAGCCAAATCGGATGAAAACCACACCTACCTCCCATACAAAGTGCCTTTATCAAAACGGTAAAATCTCTTAGAATTCCACAAAAATTAATATATGGACTTGAAATTTTGCATATGAGCTCCGATATTTAAAGTGCACTCTAAGTATGAAATTCAACCAAATCGGATAAAAACCACGCCTACCTCCCATACAAAGTGACTTCATCAAAAAGGTAAAATCTCTTTAAATTCCACAAAAAATAATATATGGAGTTGAAATTTTGCTTATTAACTTTGATATACACAGAAAATAAAAGAATTGATTTATTACCTAATCTAGTTTAGCTAATGTGAAAGTTTCTATTTCACCTAATCTTTTCAACAACTTTTCTACTTACACAGTTAATTTAACAATCATGCATTAGGTAATTCACCTAATTAAAATTAGTTAATTCAACTAAAATTTTGCTTATTAAATCATCTAATTCTTCTAGTTATTTTACCTAATGCAAGTTGTCGATTTGTTCGTACACTAGGGAAATAACGCATATTAGCATTATCCACGCCTCAGTATAAATTTTATATAAATATTTACGTGGATAAATCAAATGCTTTCCTTACAACTTGTTTTTTTCCCATATTTGAATTTTTTATTTCTGTGCAGCCCAAGGAGAGCACAGCGCTCTCCTATAAAAAACATAAATAAAAACAAAGTGAGAAAATTTTACTAAAAGTAAAGCCTCATTGCGAGATTTGAACTCGGGCCGCTGGCGTTATAGTCATACGCTTTACCGCTGTGCTGTTACGCCGTTTGATAACTTGTGAACAAAATGTATATAAAAACTAGCTGGTACCCGACGCGTTGCTGTCGTAGCGGAAATAATTTCTATCTCTATCTGAATCTCAAACTCAGTCTCAATCTCAATCTCAATCTCAATCTCAATCTCAATCTCAATCTCAACCTCAACCTCAATTTCAATCTCTATCTCTATCTCTATCTCTATCTCTATCTCTATCTCTATCTCTATCTCTATCTCTATCTCTATCTCTATCTCTATCTCTATCTCTATCTCTATCTCTATCTCTATCTCTATCTCTATCTCTATCTCTATCTCTATCTCTATCTCTATCTCTATCTCTATCTCTATCTCTATCTCTATCTCTATCTCTATCTCTATCTCTATCTCTATCTCTATCTCTATCTCTATCTCTATCTCTATCTCTATCTCTATATCTATCTCTATCTCTATCTCTATCTCTATCTCTATCTCTATCTCTATCTCTATTTCTATCTCTATCTCTATCTCTATATCTATGTCTATCTCTATCTCTATCTCTATCTCTATCTCTATCTGTATCTCTATCTCTATCTCTATCTCTAACTGGAAAGACTCGTGAAAATTGATAACCAAATTTCGAGGCTGTGCTACTTACAATTCCAAAGTTATTCGATATCGCAAGTTTGGCTTATATGGGCGGAGCCACACCTCCTTGTTCAATGACGTCTCAGTTTTCTAGTAGAAGAATATCACCCAATATTAATTCCATACTGAATTTCGTTGTTAAACGACATTTAGTTCCAAAGCTATCTGATATCAAAAATTTAAAGTGTATGGGCGGAGCCACACCCCTTTTTTCAAAACCCATCCCAGTTTTATAGTAGATATATCACCAAGTGGCAACTCCATACTGAATTTCATTATTATACGGCATTTAGTTCCAAAGCTATTCGATATCATAAATTTTAATTGTATGGGCGGTGCCACACCCGTTTGGCCTATACTGGCTCAATTTTGCAAGTCGAAAGACACGACTAAATAGAACGTTCTAACCGAGTTTCATTAATGTGTGACTTATAGCTTGAAAGTTATACTGAAAATTTGGCTGAAAAATTGCCACGCCCCACATTCAACGCCCATAAAATTTTACGTGTGGAACGGCTCTTGTAAATTGAGATAGAACACCGAATTCCGATAATATGCGACCTATAACTTCAGAGCTATTCGCTACCGTAGATTTGGGTTGTATGGGAGGTGCCACGCCCCCTTATTTTAGGGGGATGAAAAATAGATGTTGTTCGATTCTCACCCCTGACTAATATCCTCGCTAAGGATCACGAAAATCGGTCGAGCCGTTTCGGAGGAGTTCGATCACGCACCCCGTGACAGAAGAATTTTATATATTAGATATGAGGTCCACAACTCTGAAATTATGTTTCCACTGGGTATCTACAGCAATTTGATTAATTGGTATGTAGAATAAATTTTTCGATTGGAAATTTAGCTCAATAGATAAGGCGTTGGTTGTTGAAATCTTGAGATCACAGGTTCGAATCTCAGCGGTGGCAAAGAAATTTTTCAGTAATTTATACAATATATATATCTCTCTCATTCTATCTACTACAAAACAAATCTTTCTTCTCTATCATGTGACGAAATGAAGTAAAGTCACCTAAGGAGGGAGGAAAGTTTCACTTCAAAATAGAAATTGCAAAACAAAAAACATATTTTTTGCATATTTTTTGCATATTTTTTGCACGGCATTCCCACTCTTAAGTGGGAATGCTATCTAAATAATTAGATGATTTTTCTACACTTAGTAGGTGGCTTGCCTAATCTGAAGTGGTCATAGTTTAAAAAAAATTAGCTAATTCTTCTAATAAATTATGTGTCTTATCTATTTTATGGTTGAAGGTACACCTAAATATTTAGGTTTTTTTAGCTACTCTCGCAGTTAAACTACCCAATATAATTGCATATAATTAACATTTAGAAATTGGTAGCGCACCTAATCAAATTCGTTGACTGAAAATCACCGGATTACTTTAGCTGAATTGACTACATTTTTAGGTAAAAGTTCTACTCTTTTTTTTCTGTGTATAACATGCACTTTGTGTATAAAATTCAACCAAATCGAGTGAAAACCACACCCACCCCCCATACAAAGTGATTTTATAAAAAATGAAAGCGAATATTTTCTGTTAAAACTATGTAGGTATAACAAAAATGTTTTATACAAATAAACATTTTATTGACGGCTTAAGACTTTGAATATACTTCGGTTCGGACGTGGGGGTATTTTAACTTCGGCCCAGTCGAAGATCATTTCTTACTAGTTAATCTTCTTATTTATAAACAAACATTATCAGGCATTTTTTGACATTTTCTTTGTTTTTGATATATTTTGAAATAATTTGATATTTTCTTGACAAAGTTTGTGCTCAGATGAGAACAAAAAAAAAAAATTAAAAATGCTTTATCGGGGGTTTATTGAAGGTTTTAACCATTTTTAAAATTTTCTAATTTAAGAAGCGTTTAAAGGATATTTTTGATATTTTGAACGTTTATGAATAATGTTTTTAAATTTTTTTCGATTTTTGTCTTATGAAAGCTTTATAAGTAAGAAGTTCATAATTTTTAATGAATGCAGCCGTAAAAATATAAGAAAAAGTGTCTAATTTTTAATTATTTTATTTCATGCATTAATAATTTTTATTTTTCGTCTATCTTACTTCGAAACATGGATTTTTTTATATTTTTTGAGTTTATGTTTCCAACTTGTACTCTCCGAGTTTGGGTTATCCTTTAATAAATCCGTAAACATCTTTGTTTTTGGCCTGTATTACTTCGGTTTTGAGGTATGGCGTTTTATTTTTAAATTTTTTTAGGGGCTTGTGCGCCCCGAATTTGGGTTCCCCCTTAGTAAAACCGTAGTAATAGTTGGTTTGGGCTTATTTTTCTTAATTTTTTTAGATATGGCGTTTTTTCTAAATTTTTGAGGTAATGTAACATATTATAGGCACCTGTGCGCCACGAATTTTGGTTCCCCTTCATGATTTCCAGTTTTACGTCATATTTTACTTCATAACAGAACTCAAGTATACTTGGACAGCAACGAACAATTTCAAAATATGCAATACATGTTTTGTTGGCTTACTTCTTCATACAGAACATTTCTGTTCGATATCAAGCTCTGTAATGCAAACCCTTGTCGAACATTGTCATTCAAGAGATCTTCACCGGTTTTACTTAATTCAATTATGGTGTATCTGTCCCATTAATGTATAAATATGATAAATTTAATAATTAATGTAAAATCATTTTTAACAATTTTACAACAAGAACGACTTTTTAATTTTTGTTGCAATCATTTTTGTAATTTTTTAAAAATTTCTCTATTTTTTATAACAATTTTTTAAATTATGTAAAGTAAAAGATTCTAATGAAAGTCAAATTTTTTTTGCAAAAAGCATCTTTAATTCTTTTTGTATATTTTTCTAAAAATATACTTTTACTCCTACCCATCACATAGTGAATATCACCTCAATTTAATGACGTACTCTACACTAAGGGAAATAAATATTAAATTTATCCAAGAACTTTTATAATTTATTAAAAAAGCGAGTCATTTTTGCACCAATAACGCGTTTGCATAAATCGACTACGTTAATATTTAAAATGTATTTAAATATTTTCTTAATTAAACAAAATATTCAAATATTTAAACAGAATTAATAAAAAATATATTTAAATAGTGCACGAATTTTTTTAAAATATCTTTCAAGTATATAATATTTGAAAAGAAGACTATCGCATTTAAAGAAAATTTATATATAAATACTGAATTTAAAGAACAACATATTAAAATTCAATAATAATTAAAATGTATAAGAAGAAAAATATGCAGGTAAATGACAACCACAAAATATCAAGTTGTCACTCAACCTTACATCAATCCATAAAACGACCTCCCATCGCATTCACAAATCATCTTGGCCAAATATCCACCCTATATTACCCTTGCAACATTAACTAAATGAGAACTATAAGAAACCTGCAAGAAATAAACTGCAGGAACAGAGTGCGATGCTGTTGCTGCTTGTCGAAATATGTGTGTACGTGTGCGATGCTGTTGCTGCTTGCTTGTATGAAATATGTGTGTACGTGTGTGGTATAAATAAAATTAAAATACGGGAAAAAAAGAGTTGTAAGGAAAACATTTGATTTATCCACGTAAATATTTAAATAAAATTTATACTCAGGCGTGGATAAAGCTAATATGCGTTATTTCCCTAAGTGTACATAATGTAAATTTTCATATAATTTGATGAAGGCTCATTGTTCATAGACTCATTTGTAATGTTAAATACAGTAATGGAAAAAATAATAGAAACGGCTTAAATGCGTTTCTTTTGTTTGATTATTTTTTTGTGTAATGCATTTTGTTTTCAAAGTTTTCAAACAAAAAAAATCATTTTATTCATTGTCCTTAAAAAAAAATAACAGAAACAAAAGACTTATAACTAACATACTAATACTTTTTTCTTAAAATCTACCAATTTTATGCTAAAAAGTAGTTTAAATTTAATATTTTGTTGTGGCATCATGGTTTTTTAGGACTTCAATTCACCGACGGGCCATGGAATCCACCAGCTTGTCACAAATTGAGGAATCAATATCATACCACTCATCCTGTACTGTTTTTTTTTTTGTTTTTGAATTTATAGCCAGCTTTTTTTTCTTTAAGATCCCCCAAAGGTTTTCAATTGGATTAAGGTCTGGTGACTGCGATGGCCATTCTAATAAAATCATTATTTTAAAATAAAATTATAACTTATAAAATCATAACCACACATTTTAACTGCATTTCTCCATCGGATAATGGCATCATTATGCTATTTAATATATTTACATAGTCTGTGGCCCACATTTTACCACATTTAATCCAATATATTATACCTACGCCCGACGAGGAAAAACAACCCCAAAGCATTATGCTACCACCACCTTGTTTAATAATTTTAACTGTGTGCTTAGGATTATGTGTAGTATTTTTTGGGCATCTTACATGAGGCATTCCATCCGATCCGAACAAATTCACTATTATTTTGTCTGGTCACAACACGTTTTTCCAATTTTTTCGTTTCAGATGTTTTCTTGAAACTCTGTTGCGAGTTTCCTTTTTTGCTCAATTATATCACTTTTCTTGCGGAATGTGCTTTCAAATCATTTTCTTTTAATCTATTCGGTATTGTGTGACTAGTTACTGGTGCATTTGACTCTATTATGGGTTCTTCCGATGAAAGAAATTAGTTTGTCGAACCAACAATACGTCAAACTTTGCATAGGTTGATCCTTTTCTGCCTCGTTTTTACTTCTTTGGTTCAAAATTAATAGCGGAATACATTTTTTTACTGTTTTTGTATTTATTTCTTAATTTTCAGATGAATTAGAGCTCAACATCTGTGCAATGTAATCGCTTCCCATTCTAAACAAAATAGGTGCGAAAGCTAGAATATCACAAAAAATTATTAATTTCTTTCAATACTTTATTAACACTTTCTAAACTGTATTTGAATACAATTGTTTAATACTTGTATATTCAATATTATTAGCAAAAGTATTTCTATTTTTTACAAAAGTATTAAAATACATTTCTATTTTTTTTTTTTCAATACAATATCGAGTTTACTGATTTAAGGACTTACACCACTGATATTTTTACCGAATTATGCGCAAAAGCGTAAAAAAAGGGGACCGATATCCAACTTATGTGTTCAGTGGGCTGCATTCATATATTTTGCTTTAAAACTTAATAGCATTCTTCGAAATGTTAAAGTGTTTATCGATTCTATTTTTTTTTTCCATCACTGTATATGTTACATATATGTTTTTTAATTTAATTCAAATACACAGCATCGCATTTTTTTTTTTTTTTTTACACAGCATCGCGAAAGCATCATTCTAATATTGTAAATATTTTTTTTTTTAAATTCGCGTGATTTTGTAAGGATTGAAGTTTTCTCGTTATTCTCCAGCATTTATTAAATAATTTTGTAATATATGGAAAACCTTGTATTAAATGAATATTTGAAGAATTAGCAATTGTAACATAATTATTGATGTAGGCAAGATAGTGACAGCCAAGCACGACTATTTCATTTGGCTACCAACACTAGACCGTGGTGAGTTATCTTTCAAGCAACGCTGGCCTCGAGTAAGGCCAAACAGCTGATTATAAATCGACTACACCTCGGCTGTGTAGCATAGCAGGGTTGAGATGGATTAGAGATAAAAAAATCAAGTAGAATTCTGTCTTGAGATAGCAGTTAAATTGGTATGAATTTTTTAGCTACTAAACCCTTAATGTCTTTTCACGCCGTGTATTGCTTGAATGGACGTTAATGCTTCCAGATCTTTTCCCTCACTTTGTGTTGCTTAAACTGACACTTCTGTTTTCAAGGTTTTTACTCGTTGTTTTGCTCTAACGACCAATCCTGAATTCTTTACTTTTCACGCATTGTCTGAAATAAGTCACCGTTCCCATGTATGGTATAAGACATGGTGTAATAAACAATGTTATAGCGAATTTTTCACCTCTCTCAAAAAATTTTACCTACACTCTTCAAAAACAGCTGTTGTTAAATTTTAAGCAAAAGTTCCAAAACAATCTGTTACAATTTTTCATTGAGTGCAGTGACTTGACACTTTTCTCCAGTTCGTCTCTTTTTTTTTCTCTCTTTGTCAAACTTTTTTGACAATCGTAATGAATTTTGTAAACTTCACGTTCACCTTGCTAATTACACCATGGGTATAAGATCATTGCTCCATTTTGGCTGACGTACGTCGTACGTTAAGTAAGTCAACTTGCATGGAGACTACTGACGGAGATTTTCCCTGCAAAAACCAGAAAAATATTGTACTACAGGACATGTCAACGAACTCCAATCGCGATCGTAAATGGATAATACAATTATTTTAATTTATAAACTATTTTATGTTCAGATCATTGAGTGATACTTCCTCTAAAAGGTTCACCAAAATTTATTTTGATATTTCTTTCAATACCACTTTCATACATATATTTATTAAAATTACGATGTTTGTTTGCAATACAACGATGTTCTATGGACTTCATGAACATTAATCAATGATTTTTGAATAAAAAGGATCCAATAATATTCTGTATAAAATAAGTTGGGACATTGAAACACATATTTACTGGTTGTGGGATTTATATACGAACATTTAAGTAATTGATGTGTTCTCTTATTTATTATTTTATCTTTCTTAAAAATGATCAGCTAATAATAATTTTTTTATCTTGGCTAAGTTAATTTATTATGAAATATATTAAAACTCTTTTTCATATTGTTTCTGTAACATTTTTCATATTTGACTTTATCATTTTGCGCTTTCACATAAAAATTTTGGATGTATGATCCTACCTTTTATTGAATTTTTTTGAAATTCATCAGCTTTTTCGAGACATTAACTTAATAGATTTTTAACTATTATATTTTTAACTTATCTTAAATTAACTTTATAAACTACTATTCTTCGTTACCATCTATACCCTATTTTTGGTTATCTTTTTGCTTTTATTCTTGGGCATTGATAGAATTATTAACTCTGTTAAAACGTTTACAACCACAGCTGTCAGTTTATGATTTATTTTGATGCTTCGATATTCAATACATTTCTTTAGATATGCTTGCAATAACATTTCAAATCAGTTATGTCTGGCAACGCTGTGCATGACGATGAGTGATGCGTTGTTTGCACGCAAATTTGAAGTGCTATGCAAAATATTTAATCATTTCAATTGGAAAATTGTGTAACTTGTACAGCACGGACAGACAGACAATCAGGCTGAGTTTGACTGACTACTCAAAGTGTGGGAAATCACCGGTAGGTGTATTATTGGCGTTGTAAAGCCAGGCAGAGTCATGCTAGCATACAAAAGACTGGCCACAGTCACTGGCGATGGGTTGGTTACATTGTGACTGACGACTTGATGTGGTTGGTTGAATTCTTACTTGATAGGCTGATGTTCGTAATGATGGTCTGGGATATCTAGGCGGGATATGCTAAGAATTTCTCTTTGTTAATATATATAAATTAAGTTGGATACGAACAACGGGAGATGAAGTTGACGTCCATGCAGACTGATATCAAACAATTACAAGGATATGCTGGCATCTGGCAAACCAAACAGCTAACAAACAACATTGAGCATTCAGTAAAATTACCAACCAAGCTTTTCAGCAACAAACTCATCATCATTCTCATTCATGGAGGGAAGCTATACATCTAGGCAGCTTTATTGACTATGACTGTTTGTCGGCTCAGCAATTTGTTTGCAAACTTCTTGAATAGCCTAGCATTTATAGAACAGTTACTCACTCCCCCCTGCCCACTAGTCTCCATATATTCCACTAATATATCGTATACCTTCTGGTAGCCAGCATGTAAGCAATACCAAGCTGCTGCTGTTACTATTGTTTATCAATTTAAGCGAATTTCAAATGAAATAACAAACTGCAAAATTGTTGGCTGCATTTGCATTTATTTGTTTGTTTGTCTGGCTGTATATCTGCCTAACCTAGTCTATGTGTGCACATCCTGTGTCTTGTATGGGAGCGTGTTGGTAACTGTTTGTCTGTATCTGCCCGATTGAAGTCTATCTATGCATTGTCTGAAGGCATCGAAGCGCCAGGATTAAGGCATGCGAATAAATGATTAATAAACAGTTGATTGTTGGGAAAAAATTACTTGATAAAGAATGCATCAAGCGATTCAAATTCTTTTACAGGGAACTGTAAATTATTTTTTCGAAATATATTCTTTTTTTGTTGAAAAATTATGCAAGAATTCTTTTCAGATCATAAAACTACTTAGATAAGAGTTGACAAACCTGATTTCAAGTTGTTACAAAATTATTTTAAAAAATCTCAACCATCAATATGTCATTTCGAACTGTTTTCACATCAAATTTTGAAAAATAGGACAGATACTAGATTTTCTTCTGTTTAAATAATAATGGTTATTCCTTTAATATTTTTTTTTTTTAAACTGTCCTTTTCAGAACAAAGCTAGGAGAAACAAAATTTGCTCGCTTTGCTTGGGACTATTGTTAGTATTTAAATTATGTTTAAACGATTTAATGAATTTAATTTGAAAAACAACTTCTGAAATTAAGTTGTGATGAACTTAAATGCGTACAATTATTGTTGGAAATTAATCGTGTCAAATCATTTAACACGTGTCAAAACACGCTTAATCACTGGTTTGTGTTCTTGCTAACGGTTGAAAAGCTTTTTATTGTTTCTTGAACACTCACAAATCTAAAAAGAGCTTAAAAATTAGGCATTTTTGATGACTTGTAGCATGTTCAAACCAACTTCATTTAACGAGTTACTCGAAAAAAGCTTTTTTTTTTAACATGATCGTTCATACTGCCTTAACTAGTTTCAAAATGTCAGTTTGTTTGTTTATATTTTGAAAGATATAAAAAATTGTTAATTAAAAAATATAAAAAAATAAAAAAATATAAAAAAAAATTGGTAATCTTATAAGTAGAACCTAAGTAGCTTGAGTGGATCACAGTGTAAAGTCATACAAAGGCTACTGATGAGTTGGTGTAGCGGCCAATGAAACAGTCTGTATAGTCAAGCTGTGTAATTTGCTCTATACAGAGCCGTTGTTGTTGTTGGTTGTTGCCTTCTTTGTTCTTCATGTTATCTTGTTGTCAATATGATTGGCCTAGAGCTCAAAAATTTGTTTTCAATAAAAAAAAATTCAAATAAAGTCAAAAATTTGTCAAAGAAATAAGAAAAATTTGTCAAACAATTTATTTGTTTACATTAAAAACTTCAAATTAAAAAGCTCTTTTCAGATTTGGCTGCGTTTAAAAAGCAAAAAGAGCTTTTCTGACGTTAGCAAGAACACAAACCAGTGATTTAACGAGTTTCGAAACGTGTTAAATCATTTAACACGTTAAATTTCCAACAACAATTGCACGCATTTAACTTCATCAAAACTTCATTTGAGAACTCGTTTTTCGATTTAACTTCATTAACTCGTTTTAACGCAATTACGTGCTCAATGTGAACGTACTATTATAGCATGTTCAAACCGACTTCATTTAACACGTTATTCGAAAAAAAAGCTTTTTTTAACATCATCGTTCAAACTGCCTTAACTTGTTTCAAAATGTCAGTTTGTTTGTTTATATTTTGAAAGAAATAAAAAATTGTTTTTTGAAAAATATAAAAAAAATAAAAAAAAATCACATACATTCAAAAATTCGTCAAAGAATTAAGAAAAATTTGTCAAAGAATTTATTTGTTTACATTCAAAACATCAAAATAAAAAGCTCTTGTCAGATTTGGCTGCGTTTAAAAAGCAAAAAAAGCTTTTCTGGCGTTAGCAAGAACACAAACCAGTGATTTAACGAGTTTCGAAACGTGTTAAATCATTTAACACGTTAAATTTCCAACAACAATTGTACGCATTTAACTTCATCAAAACTTCATTTCAGAACTTGTTTTTCGATTTAACTTCATTAACTCGATTTAACATAATTAACTGCTCGGTTTGAACATGCTATTAGACTTAATATAAGTGAACTTGCCATGGTATATACCATCTTAATCAAAAAGTTCCCGGAATTTATTCAGGAAATTAAAAATACAAGATTATACATACATCAAAATCGATATTATCCCCTTCAAAGTACTCCCTATCGACTGCAACGCACAAATGCCAGAGCTTGATACAATCCTTGAAACATTTTTTATATTCGGTTTGCGGTATGGCCATCAGAACCATCTTCGATTTTTCCGTAATCTCATCTTGGGTGCTGAAACGCGTTCCGCGGAGCGGTTTCTTGAGTTGACCGAATGGAAAAAAGTCGCAGGGAGCCAAATCAGCTGAATTCGGTGCTTGTTGAATGGTATTCGTTTCGTTTTTAGCAAAATATTCACGGATAACGATGGTATAGTGCAACGGTGCGTTATCGTGGTGCAAGATCCACGAGTTGTTTGCCCACAAATCCGGTCTTTTTTGGCGAATTGCTTCACGCAAACGTCTCATAACGCCCAAATAATACTCCTTGCTGACTGTTTGGCCTTCTGGAAGGAATTCATGATACACAACACCCCTACAGTCCATGAAAACTGTGAGCATCGCCTTTTTTTTTGATTTAAACGACGTGGTTTTTGGTCGCGGCTCCTTCGCTGCATGTCATTCACTCGCTTGATGTCTGAATTGCGTGTCATACTCATAAATCCACGTCTCGTCTCTAGTAATGATATGTTTGATGAATGTTCGATCAGATTGGGCCTTGGAAATCATGTCTTTTGCGACGTCGACACGGTCCATTTTTTGCATGAAATTCAGGTCTTTCAGCACCAACTTTTCAGCGACACGTCTGAGTCCCAAATCATTAACCAAAATGTCTCGAATGGATCCAAAAGCAATGCCCAACTCCTCTGTCATTTCTCTAATGGTCAATTTGCGGTCTACGGTCATCCATTCTTTGATTTTGTTGATGTTTTCGTCGGTTTTCGATTTCAATGGTCTGCCACTGCATTCATCATCGTTCACTAACTCACGGCCACTTCTGAAACGTTCGTGTCACTGATAAACGACTGTTTTCTTTATAGAATCGTTGAAACACTTACATGCCGTCGCACCATTAAAACCGTTTCTAACCCAAAATTTAATACAAACTCGTTCTTGCGAATTCAATCCCTTTTTTAAAATTGTACAAAATCGAAAACACGCACGATCGCAGATGTACTCATTATGGCGACACTTTTACAAATGTCAAGCTATCAAGCTGAAAATTTCATAGAATGTCAAAGACACATGTGGCCACCTTAGAAAACTAGAGAACTCAAATCGGGTTACTTTTGATCAAGGTGGTATGTAATAAGAATTTATACTGACCATTTTTATAAGAATAACGAGTACAACATACCTAATTGTTTTTTTTTTTATTATTATTTTTTTATTTTCTCTGAAATTTATATGGGGCAATATGAATTCTTGAACTACAAGTTATGCCAGTTTTACCAGTTATACCAGTGGTATAGTTATACCGAGGAGTTATACCAGTGGTGTATGTAAAAAGTTAGTTTTTTGGAAGATAAGAAACTTTATGGTTTCGTTAATAAAAATATTGTTCACAAAACAATGGAGGGTCTCCAAACAACAAAACCTCATAAGAGATCTCAAAAATATCACAATTAAGAAAAAATAAAAAAAATACAAAATAAGTTCACAAGAACTACGTTTAATATACTTAAAATATTATTCTAACATTTTTACGAAAATTCAAAATCAAAATTTTTGAAAATGTCGTCATGGTGATAAAATTTTCTCAAAAACCTCCATGACGGATAGACTTCATATTTGGTGCAGGTCTTCTCTATCTCCTTGACTAGCGATTTTAAGCAAAAAATATTTTTCAGGGACTTTCGATCGATGTTTTATAACTACAATTACCATATAACCCATATATTGTACATGAATAGTTCCATATAAATCCATCTTCAAAATTAAAACTATTGAAGAGCCCTTATTAATTATATCTCCCCATATAAGTCCAGAAGTTAAAATTATTATTATTTAATAAGAAAATTTTTTACCTTCAAGAAAGTTAACTTATAACAGATGAAAAAATTAAAAAAAAAAAAATTAATTATGAACGAATTATTATCTCAAAAAGCAAAACTAATTTCATGATGAAAAAATAATTCTTAAAACTAATAGGGAAAAAATTCATGTGACGGTTTTAGGCTGAAAGCAATATCTTGGAAATTTTTTGTATTTTGAATAAATTTTTTTTTCTTTTGAGCAAAATTTTCTTTTTTTTTTATGCAAATAATTTTTATAAAAAAATAAATTCTCTCATTTTTTATTGACTTAAATTAGAACTTTTGATCTCGCATTACTTTGGGTTTAACCTCTGCTTGAGACCATTTAATAATAATTTTTGCTTTCTTTATATTATTAAAATAAGCTTCCCTTTCACTCAGTAGTATCTCTCAGAATATCTTGTGTATAACGCCAACACAATTCTGTATTCAGTAGTATAATGTCAAAACGCAAAAAAACTTACATAATTTTATGGAAAAACTCCAACGAATGAATGAAGCCATTATGTAAAGAATAAATATTTAACTTGCTTCGGCAGCATCAACAGTAGCGGCATCAGTAAAGCAACAAAACTTACATTATTGAATGCTATCGATTGACATCATTACATAACGGTCATTCACTTTATATTAAATCCTGTTGTGCAAACAGATTTCATGAACTACACGTAAATTGAAAGTACACCACGAAACAACTTAAACTACTTTATTTTTTTCCAATAGTTAAATTTCCTGTAATTCAGGGATTTTTGTATACTTCATAATCAAAGGCAATTATTTTTTTTATAAATTACAACTATTATTTATTTCTATTGATAACCATAAACGTTAATAGAGGAGGCTAGCAACCCTTTTCTATTTTTTAAACAGTAATATTTCTACCCCTGCTTTCAATATATTTCCTTCTAACTTCCTAAGAGTATAACTTTCATCTACTGCAATTTCTTGCAGTGTATAATTAATAATAATAAGTTATTCGCACACAGGCAGCATTTTTAATATGCCAACCAGACTGTAGCATAGGCCGGCCATTCAACTCCATCGGGTCGGGGCTGACGGACGGACGGACATACGCAATGCAGTTTCTGACGTTATTGGTAACACAATTCATACAAATATTGATTCTTTCTCTTTGCCTTCAACATCCAATGGCCAACGAACAACTTGAATTTCTCAACGGGTTCCGCACTTAATATGTTTGTTTCCGCTTTTGAACGTAATATTGCAATATGGCAACATTGGTTTTGTGGTCGTGAATAACGTAATATTGCCCCATTGTTCATCATAGAGTGAGTAACAAATACATTCTTTCAATTGCGATGCGAACAAATGTCGATGGCAATACTCGCCGGAATATGTCGATAACAATTAAAAAATTCACTTTGTGTTTGTGTGCATTTCCTATTTTTTTTTCGAGTCAATCAATTTGAATCAATGCGGTTGTTGAAATGACAATAGTTTCCGCAGGCATGCATTTTTGTTGTAATGCAAATAATTATGGATATAATGCTGATATGCGCTGTAAACTGAGAATTTATGAGGTTTTTTTTTTTTTTTGGTTTGTAAAATTTTTGTGCGATATTCTATAAAATAACTCGTACATGTAAAGTAACAAATATATTAAACTTTACTTTGGCAGCAGCGTTTTACTGTGACAGTTAGTTTAAGTTTCAGAAAATCACATGAAAACTTTTTAATAAAAAAATTTATTGTGTGAAGAATCTAAAGTTTTTGGCAAATATTCAGAGTGCACTGTAAATGTTTAAACAAGGTTATAAACGAAATCTATATATTAATACGCAAACAAAAAAGTTTGTGTTCCCTTTTTTTCTGTGCTACCTTCAACATATTCACATAATACTTATATCGATGGATAGGTATTTTTGAGTAGATTTGCACAATATAATTTTTATTTGAATATATTGTCATTAAGATAGGTAAAACTGAGCAAATGTAAAACGCTTTTTTTACCAATGAGACAATGAGAAACTACAAAGCGACAAAGCTCTGTAGCTCTGTGAACATCGCTGCTGTAGCTTACAAAAGCAAGAGTAGAATGCGAGAGTGACGCAAACACTTAAAAAGAGATGAGTAGCATTATTTTTGTTGTTGTTGTGGTTGTTTTTGCTTTCTCTTAATTTCTCTCAGTGTTAAAAAAAAAACAGTTAAACTGCTGCTTGCTTCATATAACACTTGACGCCAAGCCATTTATTTACTTTTAATGAATATTATATGTTGAATAAATTTTTGTTATTGACGCTTATATCTTCCTTTTTTTGTCCTTTACCACTATTTTCCTCATAGCGTCAAGGTAAGCATTAAAGAATTTCCATGCAAATTAATAACAATTCATCATGTGAAAAACAACTTGAGTTTCGTTACCTTACAGAATTTCGGCCACAGGGGATACTAGTATTAGTAAAAGTAACATTTCTACTGTGGGATTATCAAGAACCACTCTACCCAGCAAACACAAGTCAAAGGTTTGAGATTTTTTTTTCAAATTTGATTCGAAATGTGATTCTCAAATCATTTTCCAATAGAGAATTAATAGGGGTGTTCACAATGTGATGTATTTAGTCTTGTATTCTGTATCAATGGTAAATATGGTTTCTGTGGTTAATTATACAAACAAAATGTAAGCAACTAAAAAAATACCATACTTACCACAAATGCAACACTGTTAATCGTTGTAATTATGATCTATTTATGGTAATTGCTTGTCAAAAACATAAAATGGAAAATTTAGTACGCGCTGTAAGTACAGTTTTTGATGAAAATAAGTTTATTTTCTACATTGAATTATTTTAACAATATTATTGGATGAATTAAACATGGAAAATGATAAAAAGAGAGAGAAACCAGACCAGAAGAAGTCGAAATGATCGTTAAATTTCTTTTGGAGCACCCGAATGTTTTCGGCATCTTGGTGGTTTTATAACAAACGTAAGCAAAATCAGGTGATTGTAAAAAATTAACAAATTAACAAAAATCTGTTCAGGATCTTATTCTAAGTGTTGTAAGTTTTTAACATATTTACCACAAATACACCACAGTGTGAATACCCCTAATGTTTGATATTAACATTTGAGTTCGATTTTTGAACATTTTGAAAATCACATTTAAAACCGGTCTGATATCAACGTTTGATATTAATTTGAAAATAAACATAGTTCTCAATTTGACGATAAAGCCCATATTTGTTGAGAATGCTATCTTTCCCAAATTAATCTCAAATTGATATCAAACGTTTGACATTTAAGAAATACATTTGATACCAAATCTTTCTCAAATCATTCTCAAACCTCAATGTTTGATGGGTAAGTACTTATTTGTAATTGCAACCCGATATATTTTTCAATCGAATAAAAAAAACCGCTTTTGTCAAGGTTAACTAATGAAATAACTTCGTCTTTCAAATTCATAAAAATATCTCGAAGTTCAAATAGACTTTAAAATATATTTAATAGTCTTGCTGCAATTTTTTCTTTCAATATCAGAAGCAAAATTCAGGGAAGAAATTTTGTCTTCTAACATTTAAGGGGGTATTCTGGTCTAGATATATAAAAAAAAAATTCGAAAATTGGTTTTTGCATATTTTGAGAGTTTAAACAAAAATATGTCATTAAAAGGATTTCTTGAAACACGAACTATTAACGAATATAGATATTTTAGTGATGCAACAATCAAACCGGCTCAGATGAAACTCAAAACTTTAAGGGGAGGTTCTAGTAGAAACGTTACGTATTGCAGGTTTTTTTTTTTTTGAGCGAACGTAAATCTTCTTAGAACATTTTTTGTGGCATTTATTAATGTATATTTCAAGAACATCCCAGCAAACATTATTTCTCTTAAAAGAGTATATTAAGACTCATATAAATGAGTGTTTATCGTCATAATGCGCTCAAAAAAGACTCTTTTATGAGTACATTTTCGTAGGTTGTGGCCCTCAAAATATGATTCATAATAATGACTGTTTTATGCCTTATTTAATACTCAAAATTAAGACTCTTTTAAGACTCATATATAATATTCTTTTAAGACTCATTTTAAATACTCTTTTAAGACTCATTTTAAATACTCTTTTAAGACTAATTTTAAATACTCTTTTAAGACTCATAATAATGACTCTTTTAGAACTCATATACATTAGTCTTTTTGGACTCAAAATTAAGACTCCTTTAAGACTGATTTTAAATACTCTTTTAAGACTCATAACAAGGACTCTTTTAGAACTCATATAAATTCTTTTTTTTTTTGACTCAAAATTAAGAGTCTTTTAAGACTCATTTTAAATACTCTTTTAAGACTCATAATAAGGACTCTTTAGAGACTCATAATAAAGACTCTTTAATAACTCATATAAATGAGTCATTTTGGACTTCAAATTAAGACTCATTTTAAATACTTTTTTAAGATTCATAATAAAGACTTAAAATAAATACCTTTTTAGAATTCATATATGTAAATGTCTTTTGGACTCAAAATTAAGACACTTTTGATAGTCATATTTAAGAATCATGGAATTTAATTTTAAAGACTCATACTGAGGATTCTTTCAGAACTCATAGAAGTTATTATGATCCATTTAGACTGAAATATACTTTTAGATTAAAATTTATTTAAAATATTTGATAGTTAAAAAATAAAAAAAAAATGACAACAATATCTTTATATCGTACGCTATGACTCATATAATAAATTAGATAGGGAAATATCCCTCTGACTATATATTTTCAAGATCCCTAGGATAAAAATTGAGCAAAAACACAAAAATTTTCCGTCGATTTCTACTAGAACCTCCCCTTAAGCGGCGGCTTTATTCGAACGTGTAAGCTTACCGTTCAGTGCTTATTTTAAGCACAGATGAGTTCTTAGAGTTCATTAGAACGTCTCGAAAAAATAAATTTCTCTGCACACCAGCTATCATTGACCTCAGTTGACCCCTTATAGTACAAGCCCACTGGACTTCAGTTTCTACCATTTTAAGGTACTATTTTGATTTCAGAAATGGAAAGCCCGCAAAAAATCAATCAAAGGAAGAAAAGCATGTCTCTTAGAGACTAAAATATCGACATATCACTCTTAAAGATCGGCCAGTAAATTCCGAAGCTAGAAACAAATACGTAAATGGGTAATAATTTTTGTTGGTCAAACAATTTTTTCTTTTTTTTTAAATTTTCTTGCAAGTATGATTCGGATAAAAACGTTTTCGGTGCATATTTTAAAAATAATACGATATGACACCAAATTTAAAAATTTGCCATACGTTTTGCAAAAAAAAAAATAAATTTTTTTAATATTTCTAATAACAATCTCAGCTCTTTCTAGATCTTTGTTATATAGAATATATGTTGGTATATATGGTGCAAAATTTGGTTTTTGAATAAAACGAACAATTCCAAGAATATCTCTTTACTTTTTATTGGATAAAATACTAAACGAAGAAGACTAATCGAAATATGTAAGAAATATATACAATATTTATTTTTTTTACACTTCAATAAAAACTATTCTTTTAATAGAGTCACTTTTTAATATTACGCCTTTTAAACCTTACATCTCTTGATGGTACACCCTAAAAGTATATTACAATTTATTCTTTTAACTTATAAATAAGTTATGTTATTCTTTGTTTTATTTTTATCAAATTTTTCTACGGACAAATTTTTTTTTTCATAACTTTTTTCATTAAGAGGAATGTTTCTTTTTGTCTGCCAAAATTTATTTTTCCCTCTTAAAAAAGAACATTCCTCCATTCACCTACGATAACGTTTCTGGATTTGAAAAAAACTTAAGTTATAACTTAGCAATAATACTCCCGTTAAGTTCCAACTCCTAGAACACAAAGTAGACAGAAATTTTTATTCTAATTTAATATGAAAAAATTTTTCTCTTTTTATTTTTTGTTGACCTATTGAGAGAAAAAACAAAATGAATTTAAAAAATAAATCCTGTGAAAAGGCATTCAAGGCTCTTAATGAAATTTGCTAAAAAATTGCTGTATACAAAAGGACTCTCGCATAAGCCTCTTCTCTCAAGGTCACTTAAAGCCATACAATCTGCAACTTTGTTACTGTTATAGTAATTTTTTTAATTAAAATTTCGTCGAGTACGTGACATTGCGTTAAATTTATTTTATTTGTAATTTGTTTGCGCCTTAGCTTATGCAACAAATAACACAAAAAAAGAAGTAAAAAAAAACCGAGAAAAATTCTCGCTTGTCGAACACACACAGTCCAACATGCTGCTGCACATTAATTTGTGACACAAAGATACTAACACTCACACAGACAGAAGAGACCAGGCACGCTTTGACAGCTACGCACTGACACGCTTGCAATTCAACAAACAAATTAAATTCTTTGCTGTCAACAACACAGCGCGGACAACTTGTCATCAACATCACCAACATCGGCGGCAGCAACTGCGAAAGAAATGTCGCGCAGTGCATGAGCGAGACAGGCTTAAAAATTAAATTCTACTGATTACGCGCACGTTAAAATTTATTGATGTGCGAAATGACAACAATAACAATTACAACAATAATAACAACAACAACAACAACAACAACAACAACAACAACAACCATGTTGTCATGACATTTTATTTGTTTACTTCTTTATTTGTTTGCTTGTCTGTGCGTTGGTTGTTGCTTCGCTGAATTTCTAAGCATCCAGGAAGCATCCAGAGAAAAAGTTACCAAAAGACTTTTACTGCCACCGCCTGCGAGCTCATCAATTCTTGTCAATTACTTCACGACGATGTGGCAGCATTAAAACTGCAGCGCCCTCAAACGGCTGACTGCGTTACTTGTATCGCTTTGACTAGCTCTCTCTATATCTCTCTTCCTCTCTCTTTCTCTTGGACTGTCTTTATTTCGTAGCTAATGTAATTAAAAAGTTTTGCCAGGTGCTGTAAAATCATTCCTCTTTGTCGCCTACAAATAATTGAACAACAGCTGAGCGGAACGAGTAGTGTTGGACAACGTGTTATATTATGAAGAGGGATGAGGGGGGGGGGGAGAGGGGGGGGGGGGGAGAGGGGGTGTTGAATGGGTATCTTTGCAAAGTTTTGTTGAGGTCAGTCTTTGGCAATGTTTTAAGCTGCATTGTTATCGAATACATGGTGTTGGTAATCGATGCAATGAGTTTCATTCCCACTCGTTGTTGCTGTTGTTGTTGTTGTTGTGAAAATCAGTATTTTTTTTTTTGTTTTCCACAAATTTCACTTAAGTATCAAAGTTTGTCGAGTGCACAATCTTGCATTATATCGAACTTGTTCAAGCTCAAGAAATTGCCACAAAATGACAGCCGCGCATCGAACAGTAGCGCGAACAAGAAACGCATCACCTGTTATTGCTGCAAGAAGACGCCCTTGAGACCTGATCTAACAAGAAACAAAAATTAAAAAAAAAAACAAAAAATAAACAGAAATCAGAGAGAAGAAATCTGTTGTGAGCAACTTTCGTAGGAAATCCACACGACGAATGCGTCAGGTAAGTGCAGAAATTACGAATCAGGGAACTTAACGGGTATACCTGTTACACTGAAAGAAATTTTAAATTTAAGTTGAATTTCAATTATTAAAATTGACTAAAGAGGAAGGGGAATAACATTCTTGTCCCTGGAATAAGTCCCTGCGACTTTTTCCTATTCGATGAACTCAAGAAACCGCTCCGCGGAACGCGTTTCAGAACCCAATATGAGATCATGGAAAAATCGAAGATGGCTCTGATGGCCATATCGCTAACCGAATATAAAAAATGTTTCGATGATTGGATCAAGCGCTGGCATAATTGCGTTGCAGTCGATGGGGAGTACTTTGAAGGGGACAATATCGATTTTGATGTATAATCTTGTATTTTTAATTTCCTGAATAAATTCCGGGAACTTTTTGATCAAGATGGTATATTTTTTCAGACTTTTTGTAATTATTACGATCTAGATTTTAACAACTCCTTACCTTGACTACGACACTCATCGAAGGTCATAAGACCATACAAGGTATTCATCAAAAGTGAATAAAAAATTATAAATATTTTTGATCAAAGATTTTGAAATATTTTTTATCAAAAGTGAATAAAAAAGTTGAAGTGTATCACTTTGCCTCTTGACACTTTAACTACGACAGTCATCAAAAGTCAGAAGAGTACAAAATCTTTTAATTTATTTTTAATACTTGACAATTTCAACTCTTTAAATGGTTACAAAGGTTTCTAAAAGTAGAAAAAGCATATTAATTGTAATTTTTTTATTAATAAAATAAAATGATTACTTTCTTTAAACTTGTGACCTTTTAAAGAACAAAATTCAAACAATATTTTATAAAATTATCGTTTAAAAAATTTGGTATCCACACCGAGAAAAAAGCTTATGTAGAATTAATAAAAAACCTGGTATAATTTATACAATGGCTTTCGCAGTTTTCAGGGAAAAACACCTAAGTTTTACATGTTAACTTACCGATATTGATTTGGATGATAAATTAGTGAAGTATTTTGTAATTTACACATTAGCTTCGATAATTTATATGAGCGTGCTTGTTTATTCTGCCGAACATAGTGTTCAAGTTTTCAACAAAAACTTTGTTGAACTAAGAAAATTAAATAAAAATTAGATAAATAAATATACAGGAAGAAGTATAAAATATACATCTACTTAGGTAAATTCTTTATATTGTTTTTTTTTAATTTCCAAAGACAAGTATGAAATGTACATATACTTAGGTAAAATTTTGTGTATTGCTGTTGTGCTGAGATGAAACTTCTCATTAAAATCAACCAAAATTATTAATTTTTACTAAGGAAAACCTATTTTATTTAATGTAAATATACATATATTTACAAAGTTTACAACATAGATTACCAGCGTAAAAAAATTATGCATTTAGATCGCTTATAAATTTATCTAATTAAATGCTAAGAAAATGCACTCACGAAGCCCTTGTACTTTGGCTAAACATCTAAGCTATATCATTTTCATTACAAAAACCAAACGAGAACTATAACAAAGCGCTAGTATTCAGAGATAAATTTTTCTCATACCATTTTGATAAAGTGTCGAAGTTTTCGGTGGTTTACCTACACTATTGTTTAAAATGTTATATTCTTGGCTTGGGTGAATCAAATTTTTTTTTTTTTGGCAGGCTATCGAAGTTTATGATCTCAAAGCAATGTATTAAACAATATATTATTTTGGTGAATAAGCATAAGTTTCTAATGTTCATACAATTCTTTTTACCTAAACCGATTCAGGTGATTTTACTATTGCTTTTTTCTCGGTGCAATGTGATTGGACCAGAAGCTACCAAAGGTGCTCGGAATAACTGATGATAGCTTGATCTGAACTCATAAAACCAAATATGTAAGAATGAAAGTAGTTATACCTCGTTCCCGTCCCACTTTATAGTTTGACGATTTCACTCTGTTACCAACACTTTACCGTGGTAAATGCATGACATGACATTACTTTCAAGCAAGGTAGAATAAAGAAGGTATTTAGTTATGGGACTGAAAGTCCTCACTCGCTCTGAGTTAAAACTGTTTAAACTCAATAGAAATAATTTTATACTTCTTTTTGCTGTTGTTAATATTTCTGTGTTTTTCTTACTCTTGGCTCTCGACCTCAAGTCTACCTAGTTTATTCTACCACAATAATGATAGAAACAAGATTATAGTTTTGTTTCCGTACGCATTTCAAATTACTTGAAGTTGCTTGAAGGCGTTTCTTTACACATTTTTCGAGCTAGAGAGAAAAGAAGAACAAGCAAAATGCCACTCTCTCGAGCCTCGAAACTCGCTAGAAATTTGCTTGAACAATTTCTTCGAGTACGATAAGAAAGAGCATCAAGAAGAACAAGAAAATGTCAAATTGGTGTAAATAAATTTGGCGCTGCTTACGTTTCTAGGCAATCAGCTGTTTTTGTGCTTAAAACTCGCTAGAAGTCGTTTCCGTACTTTACGGTAAATTCTCTCATTTGGACAGATAATAAAATTACTCTCACAGCTTGAACTTTACTTGAAATTTTCTTCAAGTTTGTACGGAAACAGACCTAATGTGTTCAACAGTCACGTTAACTAATGTTCTCTTTGTCAATTGATGCGTGACGTCACGCAGCGCTTCTGCTTAACAAAAAAGAATGCAAATGAGCGATCGCTTAGGGAAATTGACGAAATTGAAAATAAATTCTTTCGGAAACCTAAAGTTTCTTACTACTTTTTACTACTCTTACTAGTTTTTTTTAACTTCTCTTCTGTATAAAGATATGGATATTTTCGTATACAAAAAATATCAATATTTTAAGCTTTCACGATTTTTATCTCCTAAACCATTCGAGACCGACAACATTTTATTGCACCAATAGTTTAAAGAAGACCATATACATATTATAAAAATAAGAAAAAAAAAATATTTAGGCATGGGCTCTAAAGTAAAATTATTCCAAAGTCTGAAAATAGCGCTGGATGACATCACTCTCTCTCTCTCTCTCTCTCTCTCATTTGCGGAACGCGTAATCTTGTTTCTATCATTGTTGGTTCTACTTTACTTTCAAGCAACTCTGGTCAAGGCATATTTATCAAGGTAGATTCGTGTCGGAGAGGTGGGTACAGCAGTTGTCAAACACAAGAAGAATATTAAATAAGAAAAAAAAAAAAAACAGCGAATAGAAAACTGTGCTTTTATTCGTAAACAACCAATTTTGACAGGTGCTGTACCCACCACAAGAGAGAATTTCAACAACTAACGCTACCTTGTTGAATAAACCTTGACTCTGGTAACGAGTTAAACAAAACAGCTGATACATAAATCTGCCACACATCCGCTGTGCAGCAAAGGCTTGGGATGGCTTGGACATCAAATATCAGATCGAAATTCACTTTTGCGGCGGCACTCATCTTGCTAAGTCATCATCAACTGTAAACCTTCCAATTCCTTTCCTTGCTTTGTGTTGCTTATATATACCAACGTTTCTTCACAGAGATTCTATCTTCACGTTGTGTTGCTTTAAACGATGATTCTACGCCTTAATCCATTCTATGCATTGTGTTGCCTGAACCGACGTTTTTTCGTCGAATATGTACTCTCTTTGTCTTGATTGAACCGATTGAATACAATTTTTGTGTTTTAACCCGGAACACTTGGTACTTGAAAAATATTTTTTTTATATGTTCAATTATTATATAAAAACAACAAAGAAACAAATGGAATTTTTGAAATTTTAAAATCCTTATAACTTCTGAACTTTAATTGAGGAAAGCTTATAACGAATCTGTAGTCGTTTTCTCACAATGTCTCGTAGTCTAGAGAGAGCTCACAGAGAACGATAATTATTCTTTATATTATAGATAACAACCAGACATCTGCTTATATAAATAGATAACAACCAGACATTTGTAGTAAAGCCATGAAGCGTCTAGACAACTTTCCTTTTCTTATGAATACTTGTCTTATAAAAGGTTTACTGATTACTTTGCAAACTTCAGCAATGCCCAAAGTGGTTCAACATTTTATTAACTTTTTTTTTATTTTTTTTTTATGTAATTTTTTTCTTTTTTTTGTTTTTTTTAATTTTTTTTTTTACCTGTTTATGTGCTTTTTGTTTAATGTGCTTTATAATAGATTGTAATGGTTGCTTTAAAAAAATAGGTTGTATTTTCGAAAGTAGGAAACATTTTCTACCAAAACAGTACGAAAGCTTCTACACTAAGGGAAATAACGCGTATTAACATTATCCACGCCTGAGTATGAATTTTATTTAAATATTTACGTGGATAAATCAAATATTTTCCTTACAACTCGTTTTTTTTCCCGTATTCAAATTTTATGTGTACCACACACCTACACACATACTCCATGCAGCTGAAATAGCCGACAAGCAGCAACAGCATCGCACTTTGTTCCTGCAGTTTATTTCTTGCAGTTGCAGATTTCTTATAGTTCTCGTTTAGTTTTTGTTGCAAGGGTAATATAGCCTGGATGTTTGGTCAATATGATTTGTGAGTGCGATGGGTGATCGCATAATGAAACTATGTGGGGTGGAGTGAACACTCGATATTTGCTCACGAATATCTTGCACCGGTTGTCATTTACCTGCATATTTTGCTTGATATTTTCTACCTTACTTTTCCTTCCTCTTTTCTTCCTCCTTTTCAATTTAAATATGTTGTTTTTTAAATTCAATATTTTTATATAAATTTTCTTTAAGTGCGAGAGTTTTATTTTCAAATAGTAAATATTGAAAAGATATTTTAAGAAAATTCGTGCATAATTTTAATGTATTTTTTATTAATTCTGTTTAAATATTTAAATATTTTATCTTATTAAAAATGTATTTAAATAAAATTTTAAACATTTACGTAGTCGATTTATGCAAATGCGTTATTGGTGCAAAATTGACTCGTTTTTTGGATTAATTAAAAAAGTTTTTGGATAAATTTAATATATTTTTTTCTTAGCGAGAGTTCTTCTATAATGGTTATATGTGCAATTTGGGGGAATTTAATTCCTTTTTTAAGGGGAAGGCTCTCAAATACAGGAAAGTTTTGTAAACAAAGATTGTTGGTCTTATAACCCTTGACGACTTTATTAGATGCATATAGAATGAATCTCTTCATGTTATAGGAAGAAACTATTTCCTAAACTAAGTACTATTTCCTGTTGTAGAACAACGTTGGATGAGACTTTGTTAAAGATTATTCTAGTCTGTATATTTGCATATAAAAATTATTTCCATGAGTTCATCAAGGATAGTTGCTTTTATAATTAGGTCATGGTTTCAAATCGTTTGATTATTCTGACTTTATTTTTGATAAAATTAAAATCTGAGTGTAAAGCTAGCTAATCAAGAATTGTTACTTATTAAACTGTTTATATCTTTTAAGCATCTTTGTTGTAGAGAAATTTACACCAAAGTATAGCATGCTGCTCACCATTATGAAGCTTTATGAAGCTTTATGAACTATGAGACTCAAATCAATTTAGTCAATCAGAAATTACTTTTTCTATCCTAAAATAAATAACAACAGATCTTTCACAAGGTGCTTTTGGTCTATTCAAAACCAACATTATAAATTTATAACTTATATTCTGACTGAAAGATATTTGCAAATACTTTTTGACTCGCTAATAATGCCCTTTATAGTTTTTTAACTCCTTTAAGAGTTTTGTGAATAACTCTTTCCAACGCTACTTTATCGTCAAATACCATCAATATTAACCAGTGTTTTCTTCATTGAATGTTTTTCTTAAGATATTTCTTTGTACAAAAAATATGTCTTAGAAAAAGACTTAAAGTTATAAATATTTGCTTTAAGCTTATTTCCTATTTTAATCCGACCAACAATGCACAGTGTAAGAAATCTGTTCTCATTATCAAAGTCGTTCGCTTTTAGTTAAGTTCTTGAGCAAAGCGAAAGTTACACTCAATAAATACAATGAGTTTCTTGCTGCTCATCCTTGCACATCCTTAACAGCAGCAACAATAACAACAACAACAAGAAGAAACGGAAGGATTGCTGCTGCTCCAGTTTCGAAAACTTGCCGCTACTGATGTTTGCTGCGGTGAAGAAAAAAGCTTGGGAAAATTACTTTTCTTAGCACATCAATATAAGCGACAGAGTCGTCGAAATGAGGGTGCGGTAGCAAAGTTCCCAGGGAATGGGGATAATTTTTAATGGAATTGAGATATTTCTCTAAGGAATTTGGATATTTTTCACTGCAATAGGGATAAATGTTTTGATATTTAGATATATTCCTCATAGAAAGAAAATTCCTCATGAAATCAATAAAAAAAAAGAAAAATATTATATATTTTTTTTACATAACTAAAATGTACCTACTCAAAAATTCATTAAAACTTTCAAAGCTTCAAAATAATTTGCACTCCTTAATAGCTAAAAAATACCTACATTGTAAATGAAAATCTTGAGAAAAGCTAAGTTTTTCTCTCATAGTTTTACTAAAAAGTTTGAAAAATTCCACAAAATAATTTCTAGCCACACGCAGCTACCAGTTATGAACTCGGCTGCACTGACTTAACAGCACACACACGCGCACACACACACACACACATACCTACGCACTATATAGCTAGAATAATGCTTTGCGAAGCTCATGCGAACTTTTGCAAAACACAACCAGTAGGTGCGCCAAGCCAAAAGATAAAGTTTTCCATACCACTTTGATGGGTATTTTGAGCGACGAAGTTGTAGTTGAAGTTGGCGTTGGTGCAAAGGCTTGTGCATAGTTTGCAGTTGCTTCAAGGAAATGCAATGCGGTTGAATTCAATAGCATTGAAGACTAGCATTTCACTACAGTGTCAGCAACTGCAATTGCAGCTCGTAGGGTGGTTAACCTAAAACCTCAAAGCTACCCTCCAATCCCCCATCAATGAAGTAACATAGATCACATTTGCTCTAGCGGCAAAAACTTTGTCATTGCGGTTGCGTTCAGTGTATTGAAGCGAAGTTCCGCCAGTGTGCCTGAAAATTCACTGTAGTTGGAAAACAAGGACAAGGACATTGCTGCAATGCACAAACACACAGAAACACACATACACACAGCGCATACAAAAAGGAAAAATAAAAAAAAGGCAACTTAAGTAAAACGACGTCTTCCCTATAACTTCAAGAATCAGCCTAAAACTGAGACACTAGCAGCAGGCAGATGAAGAAACTTTTCCACACTTCATGGGTACAAATTTTAATTTAAACTTGTTTGTAGCACGATACAGACGCCATCTTGAAAGCTTTAAGTGGTCGCTGCTAACTTGGTGAATGCGTAACAGCTGCACATTTCAAAACGGGAACGAACAGCCTGCAACCATATGTTAAGTTTTGTGCTATTGTTCTTCGTTTTCTTGTTCTGCTTCTTCAGCGCATTAGCTGCTGTCTCTTTCACTACTCGTTTTCTCTCTCGTTCGATTGCAATGAATGTCGTCTTTTGACATAGTTTTATAGTTATGCATTTTTGCATTTTTGCATATTTTTTTTTTTAATTTTCAAATAACTTTCCTGGTAGTGATGAAGTTATAGGCTGAAATGCGTGTTGGCTTGGTTATGGAATTGAATATGGATTCAGTTAAGTGCATATTTCAGTTCAATGTAGAACGTACTGAACTTACGAAGATCGGTTCAGGTATATATGTATTTAAAAAAAGAATTAATTTAATAAAATTATCTAATTTAAGTTATTTTTTATAATAATAAAATTAATAACAATAAAAAATAAATTAAATAAATTAATATAACAAAAAATTAAAAAATATATAAAATAATAATTTCGATAAATATAAACGAAAAATCTCCAAGAATGGCGTAACTAAGGCAAGAGGATTGGGTCCTCTTTGATATAAAAATTATTTCTATGTTTTATCTGGTGGTGTAATAACGAAAAAAAAAATAATTATAATTAGAATAGATTTAGGCGAGACATTTGTAGTAAATTAATTAAGAGTAATAATATCAATTCTTGTCTAGATAACTTTCTTTTATCTACTTATAAAAGGGATTTAGTGCCTCCATTTTTCAAAATTTTCTTATTAGAGAAGAACCATCAAATGGATGAGAGTTAAATCTCCTTTTATAAAAAAAAACTATTTCTACAATTTATCTGAGAGAATAATGGTCATATAGGACCATCTGATCATATAGGATCATCTGGTCAAAAAAATTATCTGGGAGATAGCCCATCAAAAGCTCACTACAAATTGAAAGAGTAGAAATAAATGATGGCAAAGAAAATTGTTTAAAAACTGTGTGAACGATCATGTGCATAACATCAAAAGTAGCTCAATAAGCCATTTTCGAGTACATAATCTCAGATATTTCAAAATCTGATCTGATATTTTGAATATTCGTCCAAAAGTACTTATTAAAAAACTACCCCCATTTTCCGAAAAACAAAAATTTCCATGTCCGTGTTTTTGAAAAAAGTATCGTAAAGTTTTGCCCATGATACAATTGAAGCATAATCGCGAATAACGTTGTAAACGACAAAATTGTAATTTTTGACTAGAGTTAAAAAACGTTTTTAGCATTGTAGGCGTTTTTTTTTGTTATACACTCTGATTTAATGAAACTTTACTATACATAAAATATAAAAAAAAATAAATTAAATATTTTATATATACCGTTTAAAAGTTTTTACAGTGGAATAACGTTTTATATCCAAAACTGAATGGATGATGAAACGTTTTTCCACTGAACATAGCATATAGACTTATGGTGTTAAACACGTTTTTGCACTACTAAAACGACAGCTAACTGTATTTACAACGTTCTTCCAAATATCATTCACAGGAGAATTTTTATTTTCTATGGTCTTTTTATTTCTCGAAATATGAGACTTACCACTATCTCTTAGTCTTTTATTGTTCAAATTTTTCCAATTTTCGAAATTTATTTTACGTTTTGAGCCTCGATAGCACTTCCCCATGAACTTCGATTGTTCCCTTTTATTCATTTAACAAGCACGTGCAATGTTCTTCCACTGACTGACATTTAAAAATGCGTTAAAATGCCCGAAACTGCATTTTGTTTTACTCACTTCTGTTTTTATATAGTATAAGATAGTAATTCTAACGGGTATCTGCGAAAAAACTCTTTTATAAAAATGTCGTTTACAATGTTATTCGCGATTATGCTTCAATTATAAAAAGTAGGAGTGACAACTGCCTATTTTCTCACGAGTGTCTTGCATTGACTGTCATTTGCCTGTATATATTTTACTTTCTATTTTCTTTTCTACTTTTTTCGTCCTCTAATTTATAGTATTTTTCATACCTTGTATAATTGTAAAATGGTTTTGCCTGCTCGTTACATATAAATGCTAGTTAAATATAAAAGAAAACCAGCAACTCAGTTTTTATGGGTACCTTCATGTAATATAAGCGATTTCGAAGGAATGTTTTTGAAAGAATACTACAAAAAAAATTGTAAAAGATATTGATAAGAAGTTTTTTTTATTGATTTCAACAATTATTACGGTAGGTACATAAAAAATTTTCTTTTGGCCCTACTCTTCGCGCATCGCTTCATAGCAACGTCACGCACAAGCAAATAACGTCACAAAAAATTTTTTTGTTTTTACATTAACAACTGTTGAACTCAATAAATAAGACTTTATGTCAATATCTCTGACCATTGTTTTTGTACCATAGTATTCTTTCAAAAAACGCCTTCAGAATAGCTTATATTACATAAAGGTACCCTTATAAAAAAAGTTCAATGTAAGATTTATAAAAATGAAGAAGAAATACGAGAAGAAACAGAAAAAAAGATACAGTAGTTTCGACTATGTCGTAACACAAGACGTAGAATTATTCAATTCGCTTTTGATGACATCTTTTTTAAAAAATATTTAGCAAAATATTTATTCCATACACCTGAGCATATGACCTTTAAAAGAGTGCCGGAGAGGGTTAATATGTATCACCGACCCCTATTACTTTTGCAAAAGGAACATTTTTGCGTTTGACACCTATTCCCTCCGACCACTCCTTAGGGGGGCTCCCATACAAATATTATGGCTTTTGTATATTTATTCCATACACCTGAGCATATGACCTTTAAGAGAGTGCCGGAAAGGGTTCATAGGTATGACTGAACCCCATTACTTTTGCAAAAGGAATATTTTTGCCTTTGACACCTATTCCCTCCGACCACTCCTTAGGGGGGTCCCATACAAGTTTTATGGTTTTTGTGCCGGAAAGGGTTAATATGTATTATCAACCCCAATTACTTTTGTAAAAGGAACATTTTTGCCTTTGACACCTATTCCCTCCAACCACTCCTTAGGGGGCTCCTATACAAATTGTATGGTTTTTGTATATTTATGCCATACACCTGAGCATATGACCATTAAGAGAGTACCGGAGAGGGTTAATTTGTATTACCGACCTCCATTATTTTTGCAAAGGGAACATTTTTGCCTTTGCCACCTATTTTCTCCGACCACTCCTTAGGGGGCTCCCATACAAATTTTATGGTTTTTGTTTATTTATTCCATACACCTGAGCATATGACCTTTAAAAAAGTGCCGGAAAGGGTTAATATGTATCACTGACCCCCATTACTTTTACAAAAGGAACATTTTTGCCTTTGACACCTTTTCCCTCCGACCACTCCTTAGGGGGGCTCCCATACAAATGTTATTGTGTTTGTGCCGGAAAGGGTTAATATGTATGACCGACCCCCATTACTTTTGCAAAAGGAGCATTTTTGCCCTTAACACCTATTTCCTCCGACCACTCCTTAGGGGGGCTCCCATACAAATTTTATGGTTTTTGTTTATTTATTCCATACGCCTGAGCATATGACCTTTAAAAAAGTCCCGGAAAGGGTTAATATGTATCACTGACCCCCATTACTTTTGCAAAAGGAACATTTTTGCCTTTAACACCTATTCCCTCCGACCACTCCTTAGGGGGGCTCCCATAGAAATTTTATGGTTTTTGTGCCGGAAAAGGTTAATATGCATCACCGACCCCCCTTACTTTTGCAAAAGGAACATTTTTGCCTTTGACACCTATTCCCTGCGACCACTCCTTAGGGGGGCTCCCATACAAATTTTATGGTTTTTGTTTATTTATTCCATACACCTGAGCATATGACCTTTAAGAGAGTGCCGGAGAGGGAACTGAAACTGTCGATAAATAGGTAGCAAGTTTAAGCAAACAAAAACATCAAATGTTGGCTTTGTATTTCATGTAATTTTGTAAAATTTATATAAGTTAGAGAGTTCTAACATGAATTTTTGTCGCATTGAGGATTAAGCAGACCAACAAGTGCTAATATCAACATTGTACGATCAGTACTTTAGGCCCACCAAAGGCTCAAAAAGTTATATAAATACCGACACCTGATCACTATCAACCACCCTACTTACCTCCGAGAATGACGTATTCTACGTCAAAAAAATCAACGTAATCATTGTTGTCCGCAATACTCAAAGGTTTGGTGGATTATAAAATCATTCGCAGAGATAGTCATATTGAAGCGTTATAGACACAAAACTCTTCACTAACAGTAAAATCTATGAAATCAAAATTTCGGAACTTTTAAGAAGAAAATGCGCAAACGCATAAAGCTAGAATTGTGATTGCATTTAAGGCGAAAAATGCAATAAATACTTCAAAAACCGTGTTTAGCAAATCAGGACTCGTGTGACTTGGTATGGTATTTCCGTAACTACTAGGTTCTCAGTAATAAGTCTTCATTACAACTATGAAACACGTTTGATTTTTTAGCAAAATTATTTTAAGTATATTATTCAACATACTCTTCTTTTGGCACGATGCACTTCAGTTCAGCAATTTTTCAATATTTCGATAACTTTTGCGTAGTGCGGTTTGTCCAACTCTTGCAAATATGTATTGATTTTTAATTCAAATATATTGAATTTAATATGGTGTAAATCTTTTTCCAATGAGCCATCTTTTTAAATTGGGAAAGAGATAATACTCGCTGGGGGACATATATGGAGAATATCGTGGATGGTTAAGCGATTCAATGTTATTCGTTGAATTTTGCCATTGCCTTCAATGACTTGTGAGCTGATGCATTGTCTTATTCTTCTTTAAATGTGGTCGTATTAAACATAATAGATATTCGTCTCTTTTTTTTTTCTCTTTCATGATAGTCGATCAATAGTATGCCGTGAGACTCCCAAAAAAACACGGTCCGAAACCTTGCCGCTCGATTGTTGTGTCTTTGACCGCTTAGGAGTATTTCCATTTGACCCAACCCATTGTTTTACCTGTTGTATCGATTCATAGTTGTGAATCCATGTTCCATCACAGGCCACTTATCAGCGCCCAAAATTTTTCGGATCACAGTTAAACATGTTAAACATGGCTAAACATTGCTCAGAATCACAAACTTCTTTTTTTTTATTGGTCGATTGTCAACACATGCGGCAACCATCTTGCAATCAGCTTTTTCATACGCAAATTATAATGCAAACTGGAAACCACCGAGTCAGTTAATATTTCAGGGATAAAAAGTTTCTATATATGACTATATCCTCTATCAGGGATATACTCTATGTATTTTTGAGAACTAGTCAAATATACAAATTCAAAATTTAATATTATATATTAAGAATGGCGTATTAGCAATGATCTATCATGGTAAGCCATGTCAGTATAATATCAAAGTTACAGGTGAATTTCTGACTTTTTTCACCTTTACTTCAATTCGTGGAGATATTTCTTCTGATGGTATTTTTCTGTTATTTTAAATTATTCTAAATGCAATAAGTTGAAATTTATTTTCATCAGAAGAAAAATGATCATAATTGGCCTCAAATTGATGTCACAGTGAAAAAATTTTGAAATTCTTCAGTCAACTTTTATTCGTTTCAGCTACTATTCTGTCATTATATCGAAAATATATATTAATGATGCATCATTGCAAGAATCTCTTTCTAATATTAAGTACTAGCTTTTTACCGGTGCGCTTTGCTGCACCTTATGTAGATAAGTACCGGAAAATGTTGCAATGCCTTCAGCGTTATTATTCCTAAACCATCTCGTTCTCGAAACATAGGAGTCGTTCCTAAATTACGTGACCGATTTTAAATTTTTTTTTTACCCCCCTCCGGTACTCTTCGTAGTGCATTTCAAAAACACTCCCCTCCACCCCCATAAAGTAACGTAGTATATGAAATAAAAAAATTAATTGATTAAAATGTATTCGAAAATAGAAAAAATAACTGCCGAAAAGCAAGCAAAGAAAAATTCCGTCCTTACTAAAAAAAAAAAAATACGCCACGGTCGCCACCTTGCCAATAATTAACAGTCAATTTAGACGGTCAAACATGAAGATGTAAGGATGAAAATGGTTTGAAATGTTGGGTTGTATTAAATTAAATTTTTTCGAGTTTTTTTTATTTTTGGTCACATTACTATATCTAAGACCCCCTCAACCCATTCGTTACTTATCGTAGTACATTTTAAAACCTCTCTCTCTACTAAATTGGTAACGTAATTTATGAATGACCCCATAGTTACTGCGTAAATTTGAGCTCAATCGGCTCAGTAGTTTTGGAGTCTATAACAGCGATCGCTATTGCACATTTTTTGCATTTTTCATTTCCCAGTAGCAGGATATTACCAAGTAGTAACATCATTCTTACTTCCATGTTCTTTGTCTTTTACTTCCATATCTTTTTTTGTGTCATAAATTTGACTTGTATGGGTGGAGACACACCCCCTTGTCCAATGCATGTCACCTTTTCTAGTAGAAGGACATCACCAAATGGTATCTACATTCTGAGTTTCAATGTTATGTGACTTTTACTTCCATAGCTATTCTGTATGGTAAATTTGGCTTATATGGGTGGAGCCACTCCCCGTTTTCGATTGCCCGTGCCAGTTTTTCAGTAGAAAGACCTTCATTGTTATACGACATTTAGTTCCAAAGCAATGCGATATCATAAATTTGGCCTGTGTGGCCAAATTTCCCCTTATCTAATGTTCGCTCAACTATATAGTAATGGCCTCTTGGGCCTATAGCATCTACATATCAAGTTTCACTATCAAAACATGTAAAACTCAGGAATAATAATGATTTCTAAAAAGTGGTCGTATATATAGTTAGACCACACCCAGTTTTAGCCAAGTTGCCGACAGTAACCATACGAACTTGTTTACCAAATTTTAATCTAATACGACCAACCCGGCTTAAATATAGCATTTTTATTGATTTGTGGGCGGTAAAGAGGGTATGGAAAAAAGGGGTATGGAAAATTTTTACTATGCCTATATTTTTCTCGCAACTGCAAACTAAAGTGAGAATTGCCAAATTATTCCAATATTCCATTTATTTCCAATTTCCCTTGCAAATATTTCCCCATATACACCATATGTGCGCACCTGTATTTTTTCACACCTGTATTGTTGATAAGTTCACTAAAATGCCTATAATTCATGAACCAATACACAAACAAAGACCATTTATACATAAAAACATTCGTATTGACGTCACCTTTCATGGGAAATTTCCAGAAACAAAATCGGTTCACGCATTACCGAGAACATCAATTTCATACATAGCACAACTTATTTATGTATATGTATATAGATGATCCACATCCTGTTGCTTCATACAATTACAATTAACTGTAATAACATCTTCCGATAGTCGCTCATGTGTGTAGCTAACAGCTCTTAAAAAATCTGCAAACATTTCCGCATTTTTTAGTTGAGCAAAAAGTTGCAAAAAAAATTGATAACGTTCGCTTCAATAAATCTGACTTAACTGGGTTAATAGCAGGCAACAAACTACAATCACACTCAGCCAAACGCACACACTTGCAAGCAATAAAGCTGCACTTTTGTGTGTGCTTGTATTGGTGTTTGAGGGGCGTGGGTCAAAGTGCAAGTAAGGCGCTGCGATAAAACAATTACGCTCCAAAAACTCGAGCGGAACTTGTTTTCTCAGCTGTTATACGTAGATAAATTCATAGCATTCGGAGCAAAACAATTACAGCTATATTGCATACCAATTGGGGAGTGTGTGTGTGGAAATGTGTGTGAGTGTGTGTTTGTATCAGTTTTTGTGTGCCACTTAGATATGCGTTTGACGCTGTGTTGTTTCTATTGCTTCCAATTAGTGTAAACTTCTATTCATAGAGGTCGCTGCCGCCACTTTTGTTTAAGTTGTTGTTTTTTTTTTTCTTTCTTTCTTGATGTTGTTGTTCTTGTTTCTTTTTACTTAATAAACACAAGTTTTTCGCCATTTTCATGCACTTTCATTCCTTTTCATTCGTTCCTTTAGCCTTGCTGCGCCTTGCTTTTCATCAGCGCCTTCTTCAAGCATTCCGCTTCAACCCGTCCGGCAACTACTTCAAAGCAACAGCAGCACCAACACTGACTGAACTGATCTTTTTGCTGCCGGAATATTTGCAGCATGCCAGTCAGGACTGCAACTACATGACAAACTTAATGAATGCCTGTTTGTTGTTGCTAATGTTGGTGCTGTCGTGGTTGTTGTCGTTGTTGTTGTTGTTGTTGTTGCGGCAGTCCTTGCAGTCAGCACAGCATGAAAAGCAACGGAATTTTGCACACTCCACTCTAACGACACGTTGTCGGCTTCTGCTATGCATCACGCCAACTCTAACCATTTCCATTTCTGCCTCTGCCACATTTGGCTGCATATAAAATGTCCTTCTGCTGTGCTGTTCATGGCGTTGTCATCTTGTGCGTGCACTTATTTGGTTGTGTATAAATATGTGTGCGAGTGTGTGAACATGTGTCGGTGCTAGTTCTTAGTTCTTGTGTCCTGTAGATGACTCTAGTTGTTTTTTTTTTGTCTACAAGTCTTCTTCTTCTTCGTTAGACACTTTAATGACTGCGACTCTTAACTAATGCCTAGAAAAACTGAAAAATTTGATGTAACTTGTTTTGCTCCGAGTAGAATTTTGAAGTGAAAACAATAAAGAGTAAAGCTTAATAGAATGAGTTGCTTCAACATTGTCCCATAAATAAACTTTTCATGCAGATTGTACTCTTATGTCTTGCGGTTTGCAAGGTTCGAACCTTTTTGTCATTTTAAGCAAAATATGAATTCCTTGCTTTTGAAAAATGTTCATTGCGATCTGCAAGCTGTACTTTTTAGCTTGAATTATGTTCATCAAAATTTTACACAAAAAAAAATTGTAAATAAATTCCATTGCGATCTACCACTTATACTCATGCATACGGTTATATCACCAAAAGTCATACATATAAACCCTTTTCGGCCCTCCCTTAAAGCCCACCTACTTACGTGTAGGGAATAAATACACAAAAATCATAAAATTTGTTTGGGAGCCCCCCTAAGGAGTGGTCGGACGGAATAGGTCCCCAGGAGAAAAATATTTCTTTCGCAAAAGTAATGGGGGTCGATCAAACATATTAACCCTCTCCGGCCCACCCTTAAAGCCCACTTGTTCAGATGTATGGAATAAATATACAAAAAAATCATAAAATTTGTATGGAAGCCCCCATAAGGAGTGGTCAGAGGGAATAGGTCGCCAAGGGAAAAATGTTTCTTTGGCAAAAGTAATGGGTGTCGGTCATACATATAAACCCTCTCCGGCCCACCTTTAAAGACCCTCCATTCAGGTGTAGGGAATAAATACACAAAAATCATAAAATTTGTATGGGAGCCCCCTAAGGAGTGGTCGGAGGGAATAGGTCCCCAAGGAAAAAATGTTCCTTTTGCAAAAATAATGGTAAAAAAAAGGTAAAAACTTCTACCGTGCGTGGTGGCCACACAAATATTTATTTTTTATAGGAACAGTTTTGACTCTACAGAGTGGAGAGTTTTGTAATTTACTCAAAAACTTTATTATTGCTTTATTGGTAAAAAAATTTTGGAAGCCGCAAAAAAAATTATAAAAATAAATATAACGTAATGGACGTGACAGAAATTTGCTTATATAGAAATTTGAGGTTATTTACAGAGCCACTCCAATGTAAGTGTATTGAAAAAAATAAAAGAATATTCGAAGAAAATTATATGTGTAACGGTTGCGACATTTCAAAAACATCGGACTGAAAATTTACTTATTTTAACATCAGTCTAACTTTATTTATAACTATTATTAGAGGCGTGTTCAGTAAAAGTCAAGAAATTTGCTGATGGAATAAGTATGTAACGTATGTGACTTAAAAAAAATTGCTTTGTTTTTATACCAAACCTATTAGGATTGATAATATGTATTTAAAAAATTTGTACAGTCATTTTAATTATTGTAAAGTAAAAAAAAATTTTTTAAATGTAACGTATGTGACTTTTTAATATTACTCACATAAAGTACGTTATTTTTAAGTCTAAGTTCGTAAATTTAATTTAGGGATTCATTAAATTGATTAAATATTATTCGGCAAACACGTTTTTTACTGGAACGGTTGTGACATTGTAATATATATACCTATATATTTACTTTTGTGTTAGATTGATATATTTTACCTCCTTTTTCATGGCGGATGTTCAACTTGAGAACAAAAACTTCTAACAATCAAAATTTGTAAAGGTAGTACTTTTCAGTTTTGACCATTACTAATGATTTACATTTATCAGCTTTTATATCAAATTCTTCAATGGATCAAAATGAAGAAAATATCAAAATAACAAATTAGCAGAAATTTTATTAAATCTCTTATAAATCCTAAGTCGATGAAATTCCAACTGTTCTCTTTTGTTGCAAACTTGCTTTAATTACTTCAACTTTTGCATGGAATTTTTCATTTGCTGAATACAAGTCCCCACTCATCAAAACCTTCGCTATAAAACTCCATGAAAACTACACTTAATGCTTAAAGCACAGCAAGGCAAAGCATAGCATCGCAATTCAACTCGCTCAACTTAACTCAACGTAAGGCAACCCAACGCATCTCAACGTTAGCAAATGCAACGCAATGCAACTCAACTCCACCCAACGCATTGCAGCGACTATATATTTAATCTAGTTCAAGAATTTCCAGCGATAAATCCCAAAATCCCGTTACTGCTCAGCTCAAGGGTAAATGTTATGCAAGCAATGTTGACAGTCAAGTTGGAGCAAGCAAAACGAGACAAAATGAGAGCAAGATTGTGCGATAGAGTGAGAGTGCATAAGTAGTTAGAGCGAGGATGAAAATCAACACCATGGCGTACTTAAAATTTTGTAGCAATTTCCTGAAGGAGCTCTTTTATGCGGATATACTCAAGGAAGCTGCTACAAAAATTCCTCCCTAAGAACGAATTGTTGCCACCCACTCACATAGCCAGCCAGGCAACCAGCCACCCACCAACGCAACTTTCAAACAAGCTCAAGGTGAAGCAGAGCAATTCTTTTGATTGGCGTCAGGCGGAACTTCGTCAATGCAATGGCTTGGTAGCAATTTTCAAGCACATTCGTTAAGCTGATTTTTTTTTTCTATGTAGATGTCGTCAGTCGATGGTTAGAATGCAACTAGCACTTCACCAGAGAATTGTGGAGAGAAGATATAATGGTTATTCATTGAGCGTTGTGTGGCTCATTATATGACCTTGAGCTCATTTGCTGACACTTACATAGAGTGTCTTGCACTCGGAAGTGAAATGTTGGTATGAATGCATATTAATTGTAAATTATTAATATGAAGACTCAACTTTTCGTCGTATACGTTTGTCAACATTGAATTTGTGCAAGACTACTTTTTTATATATTTTATATCATTTTGTTTTACTTTAATAATTCTACTCAATTTTAAAATTTATTTAATTTTATTTTTTATTTAATTTTTTTGTTTTTTTTTTTTTGTTATGTTTATAATATTTTTTTTTCTTTTTATTTTATTATAATGCATTTTATATTATTTAATTTATTATATTTGATTTTGTTTTATATACATACTATTTTATATTATTTTATTTAATTTTAATTACTTTGCTTTTATTTTATGTTGTTTTATGTTACCTTATATTTTATTTAATATTATTTATTTTAATTAAATTTTGTTTCATTTCATCTATTTAAATTTTATTTAATTTTATTTTTTTTAATTTATTTTGCTTCATTTCGTCTTATTTAAAAATATTATTAAATAAATTATTATAATTATTTAAAATTATTCTTATTTCATTTTTTTTATTTTAGTTTGTTTTGTTTTAATTTATTTTATTTTATTTTAATGCATTTTATTTTATTTTATTTTAATTATTTCATGTTATTTTAATAACTTCATTTTATTTTGTTTCATTTCAGTTTAACTATTTTTATTTTATTTTCTTAATTTCTTTTGTTTACTTTAATTTGATTTTATTGTATTTTTATTTTATTTTATTTTATTTTATTGTATTATATTTTATTTTATTTTATTTTATTTTATCTTACTTTATTTTATTCTATTTTGTTTTTATATCTTATATTATTTTATTTAACTTTATTTTATTTTATTGTATGTATTTTATCTTATTTTTTTTATTTTAATTTATTTTATTCTATATCATATTTTTTTATTTGATTTTATTAAATTTTAATTATTTCAATTTATTTCGTTTCATTTCATCGTATTTAATTTTATTTCATTTTATTTTATTGTATTTTATTTTATTTTATTGTATTTTTTTTATTTTATTTTATTTCATTTCATCTTATTTAATTTTATTGTATTTAATTTATTTGATTTAAAAATATTTTAATATATTTTAATTTTTTGTTGTACTTTTTTTCATTTTATTTATATTTTGTTTTAAAATATAAATATATATTTAAATGAATGAAAATAATTGTTTTCATTCATTTTGTTTCTTAGATCTTATTTAATTTTATTTTATTTTATTTAATATTATTTTGATGTTTATTTTTGTTTTTGTTTTATTTTATTTTATTTTAATTATTTTTATTTATTTTGTTTCATTTTATCTTTTTTAATTTAATTTTTTTATTTTATTATATGTATTTTATTTTATTTTATTTTATTTATTTTTTTTTATTTAGTTTTCTTTTAATTAAACTATTTTTATTTTATTTTAGTTTAGTTATTATTTTTGTTTTATTTTCTTTTAATATATTTTTATAAATTTATTTTATATTATTTTATTTTTTAAATTTATTTTATTTCTCTTTATTTTATATTTTTTATTTCATTGTATTTTATTTTATTGTATTTTATTGTATTTTATTGTATTTTATTGTATTTTATTGTATTTTATTGTATTTTACTGTATTTTATTATTTTTTATTGTATTTTATTGTATTTTATTTTATTTTGTTTAATGCCATTTTGCTGTATTTATTTGTATTTATTTTATTTTATTTTATTTTTAGATTTATTTTATCTTATTGTGTCTATTTTATTTTATTTTACTAAATATTAATTTTTATCAGATTTTATTTTATTTTATTTATTTTATTTTATTTTATGTCTTTTTATTAAATTTTTTAATTAATTTTATTTAATTTTATTTTATTTTTAAATAAGTTTATTTTTTTATTGATTAATTTTACAATTTGAATTATTTTATTTATTTTTATTTAATTTTTAATTTATTTATTGTAAATATTTTTTTAGTATTGTATTGTGTTCTCTATTTTGTTAAATTTGTTTTGTCTTATTTTATATTAATTTTGTTTTTCTTTTATTTTCTTTTTTATTCAATTTTATTATATGTTAGGGTTTTCTTTTTTGTTTTATTTTATTTGATTTAACTTTATTTTATTTTATTTTATTGCATTTTTCACTATTTTATTTTATATATATTTTTTTAATTTTATAAAAAATTTATTTGATTTTGTTTTGTTTTATTGTGTTTAATTTATTTTTTGTTGAGTATTTTTTTATTAGTTCTTATTTTATTTTAGAATTATTTTAATTTTGTTTTGTTTATTTTAAACTATTTCTTGTATTTTTTTTTTACATGATATTATTTTGTTTTATTTTTTGTCTGTTTATTTAATTTAATTTTGGTTTTATTTTCGTTTCTTATTTATATATTTATTTTTTCATATTTGATTACTTTTGCTATTTTTTTTTTCTATTATTTCATGTTATTGTGCTGTTATATTTTTTTGTTGTATTTTATTTTGTTTTTTTCTGAAATGATATCGTAAAATAACCCACATTTCACATAGATAGTCCCATTAAATATTTCATTTACATCCAACATCAAGATTCGTCCACATTATAACGCTCCATTAAACTTTTCCTGAACCACATTTGACAGAATGACATTTTTTTTTTAAATAAGGATATTCACAAAATTACTTAAATATTTGGCAGCACTTAAACATATTTTATTTACCACAACCTACAACAACAAAAACGATAAAAAAAACAACAACAAAAGCAACCTTAAATGAAACAAAAACATGAAATAACACATGAACAATAAAACATGTCAAGCATAGTTGAGGAAATGTTCGCTTAAGAAAACACACATCTCATAATTTAATGAAGCTTAAAATAACAAAATACATACATTTAGGTCAAAACAAAGATGGCGGCACCAAAAGAAAAACACATGCCATTAAGTGCTAATGAGTAAACGGCATGGCAACAAAGAATGTCAATGTCTTGTAACAAACCAACACACATGGATACAAGCGTGACAGTGTGTGTGTGTCAAAAGTTTATCACAAACAAACATACATAATTCTTCCAAATGGTCCCAAATCAAATTTAATTGCTTGGAATATTAAACACTTACCAGGAAGGTCAAGTTTCTTCAAGCTTTTAGGGGTATATGGCCTTAAAACAGTCTGCCAAAATCGAATCACAGCTGGTGGTTAACAACATGCTGCTGCCCGATGACGACGTTGATGATGACCAAATGTTGTACCTCAGCATGGCAGGCATGTGTTGACATAACGTCATCCTCCCTCTGTTTTTGAAAGAGGTGCTGATGACCGCATGTATGCAAAGCAGTTGACACAAATTCATTCTCCATATGGTAGGAGAATGATATCTTTGGTGTTGCGTAGGTGTGAGTGTGTGTTGTTTCTAGGGATTTTACTGAAAAAAAAAAAAAAATACACACAACCACATATCAGTGGAGATAGGGTGAAACCTTTTTTAAACATCACGTAAACTAACTGCTGCTGAGAGTGTTTGTTAGGTTCTCACATGTAGATGCAGGTCCTTCTGCCACGTCAAGCTAAGCTAGCTCGCCGTTGTTTAGACACCCAGAAACAAGTTGTTTTTCGAATATGTTGGTCCGCCCCAAAAACCGCAAAAAGCAATCTACACGTGTTTTCAAAATTAATTGTTATGATAACTTCGGTGTTGGTACCGATGTTGTTGTGTTTGTTGTAGCTTTTGTTGTTCTTGCTGATATATGTGCTACAATGTTTGTTTACACATTTTGCAACGTGTTGGTGATGATGTGGTTGTTGCTACTGGTTTTATGAGTGGCACATTATTTGTTGTCATAGGCGTAGAAAAACATAATTAAAGCGTTATCCATTTGTGAGGTGAGCATTTAAAATTGAAGTCATACTTGCATAAGAATTAAATTCATTAATTAAATGGAAAAAATGTGAGTCCTTTTTGCAGCTTTTAAATTTAAGTTAATTTAATTTAGTTAAATTTTAAACGAACTTCATTTGAATTGTTAATAAGCGAAAAATTATAAGATTTTGATATAAAACGATAATGAAGCTTAGTGAATAATAAGATCCCTTTTTTACTTATGTACACGGATTATAATAATTCCAACATTTTTTTTTTTTTTTCATTACTAAAAATTATTTTTATACTCTTGATGCAATGCATTCTATGAAACAATTCTAATAATCTAATAAGCTTCAATTACCTTCTAAATATATATTCATTCATTTATTTTTGTATCTCATCCATTTACTGGGAACTATTCCTACAGAAAAGTCTTTAGCAGTACAAGAGGTAGTTTGCTTGCCTGACACCCAGGGATTCTGGTTTCAAACCTTAGCCAGACGAGTCAATGCTTTTCCCTTTCTTCATTTATTTTCTTATTTTCATACAACACGTTTTTCAATTGATACTTTTTCGCTCCTACTTAGCTAGGAGATGTTTGCAAAAATTTCAAAATTCCAGTTACTTTTTGAACACACCACGTGGAAGCCGATTTCAAACAAAGGCAGACTTGACAATTATGTTATCTTAAATTTTTGAAGCGAAATGAGCGAATCTATAGGCCCAAATGAACCAAATAAAGCATTTAAAATTAAATTTTCATTAGAGATATGTTGGGGATGAATAAGGTTAGATTTTAAGAAAAATGTAGGTAAGAATTTTGTTGATTCGGTAAAGTTAAGCAATCATATCCAAGAAGAATTTTCTAAATTAAGCGAATAGAGCTTTTGAAGTTATGTAGAGAACAGAGAAGTAACATACCTATGAAAAATGTAAAGGGGTGCATTTTGCTCTGAAACCCATGGCCATGGGTAAAACATAGAACCATCATAATTTTGATGGAACAACAAGTCAAGTAGGGTCAAACAGAAATGCATCCTTTAGATATTGCATTTTATAATATTACTAGCAACCCTCCACGGCTTTGCCCGCGATGTAACTTAAAATAAAGTAACGCATTTTTTGTAAAAAATTTGTCTAATTATTGTTTTAATAGGTTTATTTTTTCCATGTCATATTAATTGCATAACATATTATTGCTTTAAAGAAGTGCTGGGGTTGATTCCACCCCGTGTGACCTGATAGGGTTAAGATACGGCAGCACTGTATATAATGATTTTAATATTAACAAACTTCAACTTTTATATCAATTGAGTGTTTACACTTTTTCCGAGTAGAGGAATGTCTCCGGTTGTGAGCCATCCCCGGTTGTGAGACTGTCCTTTTTTATTAAGTTGATACGATAACTCAACTGTTAGTACCAGGGACCAAAAATAACTGTTATTTTCGAAATTTCAATTCAAAAAGTCAAAAGTCAGTTTGGTCAAAAATAAAAGTTGAAATTTGACTTTTATTTTTTCTGTTAAGAGTGAAAATCATAACAAATCTATACATTCTATTCATTCTACTCTGTCTTACCTTCGTTTATCTGTTAATTTATTGCGTTCCCTGTCACTGTTGTTTGTCGAATCACTACACATCAGAGAATTTGAGTCGAAAATAAATGTCAAATTTTAACTGTTATTTTTGACCGAAAAAGTAAAAGTCAAATTTTAACTTATATATTTGACCGGAAAAATAAAAGAAATTTTTTAACTTTTATTTTTGACCAAAAAAAAAATCGGTCAAAAAATAACTATTATTAATTGACTTTTTTGAAAAAAGTCATAACAGTTACGGTCCCTGATTAGTACTGTCAATGGTAACGCTTTTCATAAGGTCACTTTTGTTTTTTCATCGCGCTGGATAGACTGTCGTTTGATATAAAGCAAAATATCTTGTAAAAAAACGGTATTGAAAGTAATATTGAATTTTTTTTCAAAGCGGTAGACTTGGATGTGACTCGCTAAAAAACATCAGTATTGTTGCTTAAAATATAGATTGGGACTTGTAGGACAATATTGGCTGTTTTCGGAAATGCAGAAACATGCGCAACCTGCAACAGTGCAACGCGAAACAATGCAAGCGTACGCAGTGTAATAAAAAATGATGCAATAAATGCGCAACTGCTGACGTATAATTGACATAACAAAACACATGACGTACGCAGTGCTGTCAGATTTGCATTTCAGAACGTAATGCTTCCACTGTAAAAGCATCTTGCGCATTTTTTTACATTTTCGAACACAGCCATTATTAACTGATAAGAACGAATAAGATATCATAAAATAATGCAATGTCATGTACAAATTGCTACTCAGGCCACTCCAGTACCCGGCTGTGAGCCAGCTTACAAAATTTGATATTTAGTATTTTTTATGAAGCATTGTCATTAAATTAAATTGCAATGTTTTTAGTTAATTATTTGTTTATTTATACATTTTAGTTATTTTTAGCTACTAACTTTCCAAATCTGTTGATGCACGTGCTAGCTTGTACACCTGCAAGCATTGCGCTTCAATAGTTTTTCTTTATTATTCTAGATTGCTTTGAAATGTTCCTTTTTTAATAAAAAAATAAAATTCATTCATAGTCTCTACATTTGTGTCGATCTCACATCAAGTTTTTTGATTTCCAACTGATTTTCTGGGGTAGTTCATAACCAGGATCATATTCTTTTAAGCAAAAAATAAGGTTTTACACAATATTTTCAAATTTTGACAAATATTCATAATTTTTTTGCTTGTAACTAAAGCGATAGGGTCTCTTTGGGGAAAAGTAAGCTTAAAATATTAACTTTCGTTTAATATTAAACATGGCTCATAACCGGAGAAAATCCCCTACTTATTTAACCATATTATTAAATGGTATGAAAATACATTTTATGCAATGCACTTCGGCTAATTAACACGATTTGTAGCTCAATTATATAAAACTCGTATTCGATCACGTGAATTGTTTTGGAAAGATATTGGTTTTAATAAGTCCTTACCTTTTCAAATGTAAATTTATGTTTATGGAATGAATTAAAAATACTTCTTATCACTTTTAATAAATAAAATAAAATTAAGTTAAAATATTTTCATAGGTCTTATTTCAGTGACGAAATTATACACTAACGCTATGTAATGCCGTAAAAACATGCTAAAAAAGCCATTCAACCCATACCAATGCGCATCTTCAAAGCGGTGTAATTTGCATCGCACGGCGTTTCAATTTAAGCTTAAATTTTTACCATAAATTTCATGCACTTCTATTTTGCAGCTTAAGAATTCTGCACGCAGCTATTCAACATTTTGAATATAAAAATTCTCTCTGAATAATGAAACTTTGAAGCAGCAGCAACAAACGACGCGCTTGGAAAAAATGCTTTAAATTTTAACTGTTGCTCGCATTCTGCTGCTCGTGAACAAAGAGATAGCTTATCTCTGCTTCCATGCAGAGAATCTCTTTTCTGAGCATTGAACATTTTGTAGCGAAACCAAAGCAACACTCCTAGCTGCAAGCAATAATAGCGCCGAAGCCAATCAACAAATCAATGCTTGCAACAAAATGATTTAATTTTTCAATAAAATATTAATTTTACGACCAAACTATTGATCTTAGATGCACGTCACCATCGACTTTTTTGTTGGAATCGGCAAGATCATTCATTTGTCCATATATCATATTCATTTATCTTTTACGGTTTAAGCAGAAAATGGAAAAAGGCGCCAACTTTTTCTAATAATACCGAATTTCGCCAGTTTCTTAGCCAATAACTTCTAAGCTTTGGAATAATTTAAAATTTTAAGTATACGGTGTTAATCTACAATTAATTGCGATTTGAATAGTGAAAATTTCATTTAAATCCGTTCAGCCGTTCTTGAGTTTACTTTCATCAACGCCAAAAAGGCAATATTTCAAGTTTCATTTTTATATAATAGTAAGATAAGATAAGATGTTGGATAGATGAAACCTGGCGTGTTCAGTATGTATCTTACAATCAGAAATTGGAAGAGACAAGTACAATTATACATACAAACGTTAGTGTCATATACGTAAGCCAATAAAAAATCTCAAATTTCTCATGCATCTGGAAACTAAACCGAAAATGAAACTTCACTTTTATAAAATTTTTGTATACGTCTTGAGATCAAAAACTTAATCGCTTCATTCGATTACAACCGATATTATTTGTTGGAACTTTTCTATGAGTGTATTTTCTAATCATTTCTACTACACGGAGAAAATTTGAAACCATCTTTTTTGACGTAGAATTACCTAAACTTTCAGATATGTGACTGTAAGAAGCTTCACGATGTTTTTCACGAAAAAAGTTACTTTTAATTAGAGGAGATTTTTAGTAGGTTGGACACCTGGCTATTTTTGATATTTCTAGAGTAGGCAACACCGCGATTTTAACTGTCAACATAATTTTTTTTTTAATTTCAGTTCTTATGTGATTTTGAAGAGAGAACAAGTTATAGCTCCACCGACCACAATACAATTACAAGGTAGGCTCATCTTAAATTGACTGCTCAAATGTGAAATTTTACAACAACAAAGCTGTAGGAACTAAAAACGTCAAACGACAAAAGCAACAACAACAATTAGAAAAACTCAAAATTAACTCAACTCAGACAAAACTCATTAACACATTAACAAAACTCAAATTAACAGTTGATTTTGACTACTAGCGCACCCTGCTCTCCAATGGTGTTTGAACCTACCTTGTAATTGAATCATGCACCCCACAACATGTGAAAAAAGTTTGGAAAAGTAAACAAGTGATTTTTTTTTTATTCATTACGTGCTATTTTTGGTGGTTTCCAAAAGTAAAAACATGTGTTGAACTTCTTTTTTAATAGGGGTGTTCACTTCAATGCAGAAATTTAAAAAATCGTAAGTTTCAGACGTGTTGAAGAGAGCGACCGTTTTTCAATTTTTGTTCTATTCACATGCACCATTCAAAGTTAAATTCGCCATGCTTATTTCAATATAAATGATACAAAAATAAATTATTTTGTTACTATTCTGTAAAAACACTTGTGATTCCTATTTTTTATAAAAAATCAATGCGAAAAAAAATTGCTCTATGCAAACTTCGGAAAACCAAAACACCAACAAATGCACTTAAGTTTTCGTAAATTTTAGCATTTCGGAAATTTCAACGTTGAAGTGAATACTAAGGTCGGTCACGAAAAATAAATATAAAAAGGCACCCCCTAGAATAATAGTTGACCTCGAAATTATTTCAGCATCATCAAAAAAAAAAAAATAAAAAATATTTTTGGTGTCCCAAAAAACAGCCAAAATGTTATTTTATTTATAACTTTGGCATTTCTGGTTCGATCATAAAGTGCAGTATATCGTTGGAAAGGTCTGAAAGACCATCTTGTGCTGTTATATACATTGACCTCAGATATCATCTTCATTTATAATATATCAATATTTATTCATTTTTGCGCTAATAGCCCCAAAACTTCGATTTCAAATATACGATATACTGCACTCTATGATCGATATAATGTTCTTTATGATCGAACCAAAAATGCCAAGGTTATGATTAAAATACCATTTTGACTGTTTTTTGGGAAAAACCAAAAAAAAAATTTTGATGGTGCTAAAATACTTTCGAGGTAAGCTATCATTCTAGAAGGTGACTTTTTATAAATTTACAAATTTTTACAAATTAGTTGAGTGAATACCATTCATATTTTTTCATGAATCAATTAATTTTCCAAACATATCGTGAATTAGCTATTGAATTTTTTTGGGTGGTTTTCAAAATTCGGTTAGAATTATAGTTTGGACGCATATTTTTTTTTTTTTTTCATTTTGTTCGTATACTACAATTGTTCAGAGTCGTTATTGAACCAGCTCTAAAGTGTTTATATTGCGTTTTGTATAAAAATTTAAGTGGATTTTATGCAAAGCAGAAGTGCAGCGTTTCACCGAAGAAAGCCGGCGGTGAAACAAAACACTACCAAAGAAACGAAAGAAGACGTGACCTTCATAAAGTAATTTTTTTTTTTTTTGTTATTAAAGCCAACTGTATTAACAAATTAAAATTGAATACATTTTAGAAATCAAGTGTTTTTAATAATCCTTAAAATATTTTAGCAATTTTTTAGGAGAAGTCCAACCTACAAGCCAAAATATCAAATTGCCAATTTGAATCCTTTTAGGAGAGTGACACAACAATTTTTTTATTTTCAACAAATCCGATCAGGTTTTTACCAAAAATTATAGAAATTGAGTTTCTCTTTAGAACAGCATGTTTTCATATGCAAAATATAAATTTGCGCCAAGCTATGATCAAAAAAGCTAAGAGTGTCCAACCTACAAAACTCTCCCCTAGTATTTATCTTTTCAATTCATGTTTACTTATGGAGTTTTCTGATTTTAGGAATAATATCAGGCTTATAGACTCTTAAATATTCATTGAATATGCCGGTAATTCAAACGTGTTCTTTGAAAAAATCTCAGTATTGTGTCTTTTATTAATTTTTATACCGAAAGCGTTAGCAGTATATCGCACTCCATCTTTTAAACAGGCACAACTCAAAATTTACAAATTTTTACTTTTAAATCTTAAACTATTCGTAATGATAACCTCCATCAACTATCAAAATTTTGCACTCATCTTTTTACTCTTAATTTTAAAAAAAAAAAAAATCTTTTTATCTCCTAGTTTTGTATGGATTCCTTTGAAAAACAACTTGGTTTTTTGTTCTCCAGAAAATTTTGAAATTTTGAGTAGTGTCTGTTTTGAAGATGGAGTGGGATATGAAGTTTGTTGCTACGTTTATAACAAAATTCGATATCAAAAAGCATCTACCAAGAAACAATAGTCGTTGGTACCCCGTCATGCTGTAACACAAAACAAGGCACGAACGACAATAAAGAAACAATCAGCACTACTTCCTTCTATACAAATATCTGTTACTTCTTGTATATTGCTTATCGTTAGTGTGCTTTTTCTAGATACGGAAAAGAGAGAGATTTGAAATTGATGCAAATAAAATGGCAACTACACTAAGGGAAAAAAATATTAAATTTATCCAAAAACTTTTTTAATTTATCCAAAAAGCGAGTCATTTTTGCGCCAATAACGCATTTGAATAAATCGACTACGTAAATATTTAAAATTTATTTGAATACTTTTTTAATTAAATTAAATATTTAAATATTTAAACAGAATTAATAACAAAATATATTAAAATTATGCACGAATTTTTTAAAATATCTTTCAAATATTTACTATTTGAAAATAAACTATCGCATTTAAAGAAAATTTAAATAAAAATATTGAATTTAAAAAAAACATATTTAAATTGAATATGTTATTAATAGTTTTATAGCATTATTTTCTTCATATTGCGTCCATCAAATGTCATTTGCCTGTATTATTTATTCTGTTTCACAATTCTATATTTCACTGTTATACTATTTTTGACAGTTGGTAAAATATTAGGGCACCAAAAGTCAAAAATAGCACAAACTAGAAGAAGAAAAAGTAACAGAAAATTATAAGCAAAATATGTAGGTAAATGACAACCGGTACAAGATATTTGTGAGTTAATATCAAGTTGTCACTCCACCCTACATCATTTAATATCATTGCCAAACATGCATACTATATTACTCTGGCAACAATAACTAAATGAGAACTATAAGAACTGCAAATGCAAGAAATAAACTGCAAATGCAAGAAATAAACTGCAGGAACAGAGTGCGATGCTGTTGCTGCTTGTCGGAGTATGTGTGTACGTGTGCAATGCTGTTGCTGCTTGCTTGTTGGAATATGTGTGTACGTGTGTGGTATAAATAAAATTCAAATACGGGAAAAAAACGAGTTGTAAGGAAAATATTTGATTTATCCACGTAAATATTTAAATAAAATTGATACTCAGGCGTGGATAATGTTAATATGCATTATTTCCCTTAGTGTACGCTCATCTCAGTGACTTTACAAAAAAAGTGACTTTTTAGAAACGGTTAAAAATCTTAAAACTTCACAAAAAAATAAATCTTAATGGGGAATTCTGGTCTAGAAGCCCGAAATTCTAGCGTTTTTTGAGGATTCATAAAAAAAGCAATTTTATTTTTACTATCAATTTTAAAACTGGCGTCCGTGGCGTAGTTGGTTAAAGTGCGTGGCCGCTATGTCATAGAACCTGGAGACCCAGGTTCGAACCCCAGCAGCGACAAAAAATTATTTGAATTCAAATAATTTTTCTGTACGGCCGCCACCTCTCTGCAGACAATGGCAAACCTCAGAGAGTAATCAAATGCCATGTAAAGCTTCTTGAGAATAAGAACATTACGTTCATCGCCGTTCGGAGTCGGCGTTAAACATGTAGGTCCCTTTCTCGGTCAATTGTGTACAAATTTAATAACACGCACAACACAATTGATCATAAGAAGCTAGGTCAAAGTCCTTTCAAGGGCTGAAATGGCCAGTTATTTATTTTTTTATTTAATTTATCTTTTTTAAATGGCTTATTTATTCGTATTTCAAGACTACATAAAAAAATTTAAATTTCAGCAAGTTATATGGCGTTGCAGTAGAGGGGGGGAAAAAAGCCGTGTCCCGATCGTCATTATATCTACCCTTGGTCACCTCAAAAATAAAATTATGGATAATTTTTTATCAGTTTTAATGCCAGTATCGTATGTACCAAAAAAAGTGAAAATTTTTTTTCGCAAAATGGTAGCTACTCAAAAAATTAGGTCGATTTCCCACTCATTTTTTGACTCTCCCAAATTTTTTTTTAAAAATATTAAAAATGAAAAATTTCTAGTTGTTATTGGTTCATACAGGACAGAGGAATATGTAAATATTCATGCCAAATTTCATGTAAATCGCATCGAAAAAATTAGTTTCGAAAAAAAAGAACTCGTTTAAAGAATAGAGTTTCATTTGAACTGGTTTAGTTGCTGCGTCACTAAAATAACTATAACTTCTTAAATAATTGAATTAAAAAAAAATTTCCTTGCAGGATATATTACACTGTGTGACCGATTCGACCTTTAAAAAAGTTTCAGCCTAAATTCTTAAAAATTCCGAGAGTGGGACATCTTGTGATTATATCGCGACTAGTCCGACCTCTCAGTTCCATTACAATTTTTTTTTAAAAATTCTCAAAGTTAAAAAGTAGGAATTCTAGTATTCCGACTTTTAACAATTTTTTACATATGCTTAGGTTGTGAGAATTTAAAAACAAAATGCACTTTTGTTCAATAGAATTAAACGTTAAATTGAACAGTGCCAAAAGATTTTTGAAAAAAATATAAAAAATGGGTTTATCGCAAAGGAGAAGTCAATTTTTCAAAAATTTTGTACAAATGTTAGTTCTTCTTTATTTTTTTTTTTAAATGGTAACAAACAAAAATCCTTAGTTTTTCTACAGGTATTATTAAAACTACTAAGTACCTTTCAAAAAAGGCTAAAATAACTGAAATCAGTTGAAAATTGGAAAAATGGCAGAAGTTTTAAGGTGTTTTTTAAATCGACAATCATCGATTTTTCTGATATAATACGTTCACAGCGTTCAAACTGCTGCCATTTAACCAAATGATAACGGATTTTGCTCATATATGCCTTGTTAGAATGCACAAGCCAAATGTCACATTTTGCGATTCTAGTTTTGTAGAAAATAAAAAAAGGCGATATCAAACAAGATATCACAAGATTGTTGTGAGATAATCTGAGTGTCTTTACGATTGAAAAACTTCTTATTTGTGCTACTTCATTTGGAATTGTGTAATTTGAATAGTGAAAAGTGCATTGCATATTTTCCAAATTATTTCCGAAAGAAATTTTATTAGAGCTCCTTGCTGTTGTTATATCCTGCGGTAAGTAAAATATTGTGTACTTTGAGCAGATCAAAGAAGTGAAAAGTGTGTTCAGACTTTTTACTGATGCAATGGGTTTACCATCTGTTATACTTTTCAGACTTTTTATTCATGATGTGCGATAAAATAAACACTCTTTGTTACGTGTGTTTAGATATACACTAAAATCATATCGTCAAGCGATTTTAGATGAAGTTAAAAACGCTTATAAAAGTTATTTTGTCCTTGATATGCAAAAAAATGTTTCTTGGGCACCCAATTTTTTATGTTCCTTGCAATACATTATGTTGGCTTTCATAGAAGGCTTCAAGAAAGTAATGCCATTCGGAATACCTGTGATTGGAAATCTGTTCATCGTCATGCTAAAAGTTCTGCCACTGTTGTGTCAACAAAAAAGTATTGAAATTCAATCGAAAAATGCAGAAGTCATACGTATATCAAGACACGTTCGTATTTCTTCCCAAATAACATTCTGAGGAATTGCCAATGCTACATTCAGTTCCAGAAGAAAACGCAGCACCAAGTCTTGTCACTGATTTTATGGAAGCGTTTTACCAGTTCAATGTTCGAATGTTGCTTAAAGTACTCTTTCTGCACCATCATATAGATGTATTCGAACAGCCAATTCCAACCAAGTCTGATGAACAAGGCGAGCGCTTCCATCAAACGACAAAAACAATGGTGGACCGGTACAAAAATAAAAAATTTCAAACTTTTATTGCTAATTTGTGTTTGTTTTTGGCACTGGATGAGGTGTTGTGAAGACCACCAACATAAATACAATTTACAATAAAGGCACAAACATACATTCAATCAAAATTTGAACCTTTATCCCAAAAAATGTGGCATTTAGCTTGTACATTCTAACAATCCATATATGAGCAAAATCCGTTATGATTTGGTTAAATGTCAGCAGTTTGAACGCTGTGAACGTATATCAGAAAAATCGATGATTGTCGATTTAAAAAACACTTTAAAACTTCTGCCATTTTTCCAATTTTCAACTGATTTCAGTTATTTTAGACTTTTTTGAAAGGTACTTAGCAGTTTTAATAATTCCTGTAAAAAAACCAAGGATTTTTGTTTGTTACCATTTTTAAAAAAAATAAAGAAGAACTAACATTTGTACAAAATTTTTGAAAAATTGACTTCTCCATTGCGATAAGTCCACTTTATATATTTTTTTTAAAAATCTTTTGGCACTATTCAATTTAACGTTTAATTCTATCGAACAAAAGTGCATTTTGTTTTTAAATTCTCACAACCTAAGCATATGTAAAAAATTGTTAAAAGTCGGAATACTAGAATTCCTACTTTTTAACTTTGAGAATTTTTAAAAAAAAATTGTGATGGAACTGAGGGGTCGGACTAGTCGCGATATAATCACAAGATGTCCCTCTCTCGGAATTTTTAAGAATTTAGGCTGAAACTTTTTGGCGGTCTCACCGTGTTATTAAAGGTTTAATATTCTAAAATATTAAAAATAAAACAAAAATCGATTTTTTCAAAATTCTACACTACTATTGTTTTTGATTAAAATTAGCATAGTTTTAAATGTCAAACTAATGATAACTGAAAAATCTGGCCTTCTTCTCACCAAAGTGACGTCATCAAAATAGCAAAAACCTTCATGAATTCCACAAAATTGTATCCACTGACTTGATATTTTACACATAAGCTTTTTGTTGGATTAGAAACACTGAGTTTGAAATTTGGAGTAATTTAAGGAAAATCACACCTATTTTCCATATAAAACGACGTCATCAAAGTAGTAAAACCTTCATAATATATATCTATGAATATAACACAGGTGTTAGGGTACTTTTAGTTAGAACATTGAGTTAACTTGTTGTAAATAGGTGCATGTTTGTAACTATTTCTGAGAATTCATAAAATTCAACACAGAAGAGTTTATTGGACAAAAATCTGTGCGTTTTCTCTACAACTACTTAAAGAATATAACTTTAAAGCAAAATTTTATCCATAACCTAAGTGGAACAACATTTAAAAGCTTCATCAGCAAATCGAGCACATTCTTAACTTTCAATTCCCCAACCATCAGCTCTGCTCACCTCATCCACTCTGACCACCTTTTGGTGCTCTTAGCAGCTATGTCACGTTTTAAAATCTCCAAACTTGCGTTAATTTCCAGACATGCTTTGGTAACTAGTACCTGACTTTAGTGAAATTTTGCTGAAATTTGCTCTGTTGTTGTTTAAATTGTTGTCTGTAATTAAAGGCCAAAAATTTGCATTAACAACAACAACAAGAAAACTATTAAAACTGTCGGCAATGAAAGCAGCATCAGGCGCGAAATTAGACTTCCGATGTAAGTATGTGAATGTTTGGTTGTATGCTCCGACATAAGCTCGACCTGGCTCGGTTGGCATGTCCATCCATATGTTTACGTTTGAATACGTGTTTTGTGCTACTTTTGTTGGGTGAAGTTGAGCACGGGAATGTAATGCTGCACAGCATATTACGTATTACCATAGATGGTGCAGTCAATGTCAGCAGAGTGGCGTCAGTGCTGCCAAAATGTTAGTGGCTTAAGCCACAATTCTCACAGTCAGACACATGGCCGCAAACAAACATGCGGCATGCAGCATGTATGATTTTAGCCAACTTGCCCTTCAGGCTGACCGAAAGCACACCACCAGGTTTGCATAATTATTTAAAACTGAGTAATGAGAAAATGTTTGAATTTTGTTTTCAAAAAACCTGTAGATATGCAATTCATACAAAAATCTTTTCAGCTTACTTACAATTAACTTAAAATCCGAGTGTTTTTCCGAGTTTAAAAAACGTTTTAATACAATTTTTCAAAAATTTTTGCTGCTCTAATTCTTTGCTTAATGGCTGCAAAGATTTAATTTTAGCTAAATTTTGTTCATTAAATAACTTTAACTGCCCTTTTCGGACCATTTATTTCTGCAGTTTTTTTCAACGTTTTTTCTGCGCTGCTAACTTTTTGAAAATAAAAAAAAAAAATAAAAAACACCCAAGTGAGTATAGCACAAAACTTGAAGATCCCAAAAAAATTAGTTTATAACACAAGCAAAAGTAAGAAAAAGGATAATTTCAAATAAAGTTTAAAACAAAGATTTTTTTTTCTATTTTTATTGCCATATAATTGTAAATATAAAGTATGAAGAGAGAGAAAAAAATAAATGAAGACCAGCTGCAAGGAAATGGGTTCAAACTTTTTCTTACGCCTTTTTGGGCTTTTTACATCAGCAGCTGCTGCTGCTGCTACTGCTGCTGCTGGCTCTACCCTCATGCAGTTGTATTCCGTATCTCGTATCTGCTGTGTATCTCGTTCATCTAAAACGTCGCTCTTCTTCTACTAATGTCTTCCAGCACATCATAATTTTTGTTCATTTAAAATAATCAAGAAAATGTTCTAAAACTTGAGCATAAACAGTGCCAACAAAATAAAACATGAACAGCAACAACAGCAACAAAACAAATAAAAAAAAAAAACAAAAAAAAAAAAACACAACTTGCAATAACTCATTTCTTATGTTTGTACCCGAAACATCCTTTTGCCGCAAAACAAGTTGGAATTTTTTGTGAATTTTGTAAATTTTGTGAATTTTGCTCATTGCTTACTTAAGTTGCTGTTGTTGTTGTTGTTGTTGTTATTGTTCTTGTCTGTTTCTTGTGCGGATGTCAAAATTTTGTGCTGCAACATTGTTGGTCTCCTTATCACGGCCCCTGCATCGGCCATGTTGCCAAAGTGGCAAACGTAGCAAAGTCACCGGAATAGCCTCGGGCGCTGTATCTCGAAAACTTTTGTCGATTTGCTTTTTTGGAAATCTTGTAAATTTTGTGTGCGCAACCCAACATGCAGGATATCCTTTGAATGGTGTGAGAAGCTGTTAAAATTAAGAAAACTTTACTTCGAGTGTGTGAGTGTATCCGGCTATTTGCTATTTTCACTCACAGACTTACATATGTATATCTTAAGAGCATACATATAAACACTAACATACGCACATAAACACTCTACAACTTACTCTCACACTCGCTGCCAAAGATAGAAAATAATAACAACAACAACAACAAGCAATAATGCTATTTTCTGAGCATTGTTTTCAGTTTTTTTTTTATCTTCTTCTTGTTGTTTTTATTTGCAGGACTTTCGATTATCTCCTTAAAAGTGTGTTCATACTTTTTATGCCCCTTGGCCTAAATTTAACCCATGTTGGAATTCTTCGTAAGTTTAGCGGCGACACTTTTAAAATTAATTTTGACATCTTTTTCCTTATGTTCCTGTTGGCATTACAAATAGATTGACTCGGTGTCTTGAGAGTGCAGAGAAACTTACTCGTAGGTTTATGCAAAGAAAACTAATTTGCTTTTCTAACTCATAGACAAACAAATGATATTCTTGCCAAGGTTCTTCTAATGAAGCCTATTAGGTACTGAAAGTGTTTAAAAGGACGTGTTTATCTATTATGACTTTAGCTATGACCGCCTTGAATAGTTTACATTCTAAAAATTTCTTATGATTTTAGACTTTCTCTTTTAATTAAGGCTCGAATATATTCTTTACATACCCACATCAGAGATATTAATCAAGTTGCAAGCATAATAATAACGGTTTTTTGTATACTCTCTATTTTTCTTTACATATATTGTAATTCAGCGGCCTGTCAGGGATTTCGAGTTTTGTTTTTTTGTTTCAGTGGGAACACGCTGTACAGCGCAACATATCACACAGAACAGGGTTATGAAGGGTCCATGCAGTCGTGAAATTAAATTTTTTAATAATAAATAAATAAATAACTGGCCATTTCAGCCCTTGAAAGGACTTTGACCTAGCTTCTTATGATCAATTGTGTTGTGCGTGTTATTAAGTTTGTACACAATTGACCGAGAAATGGACCTACATGCTTAACGCCGACTCCGAACGGCGATGAACGAAATGTTCTTATTCTCAAGAAGCTTTACATGGCATTTTGATTACTCTCTGAGGTTTGCCATTGTCTGCAGAGAGGTGGCGGCCGTACAGAAAAATTATTTTATTCAAATAATTTTCTGTCGCTGCTGGGGTTCGAACCTGGGTCTCCAAAGTTCTTTGACATAGCGGCCACGCACTTTAACCAACTACGCCACGGACGCCAAATAAATTTTTTATCAATATTAATTTTCATAAAAATTTTGAACAATTTTACAATTTTATTTAAATTGGTGTAAAATAATTTGTTAATTTATTAAATTTTTTTCATTTTTTTTTTTTTTTTTTTTTTTTTTTGTAAATTTATAAAACTGTGCACAGTGTATTGAAACCAATTTCTTGATAAGTTTCAATATAGAATTGGGCATCGGAGGTATTGTTTTTTATTTCCTTCTTTTTTTTTTTTTGTTGTATAGTAGTACCTAAAAAGTATATCTCCAAAGCCACGCCCAATCCCATTTCATAAAAATTTTAAATATAAAGGAAAGTGGTTTCGGAAAGTGCAGCCCTGGCATGTTCATATCATGTTCATGTCAAATGTTCATATCATTCAAACTGGTTTTGGTGTAGTTTGCCATATTACAATATGGAACTTTTACCACTGAACAACCCGTTAAAATTGTTTAATTGTTCTAAAAAAAAATGGCGATTCAGCCGTTGCCACGTAGCGTGCTTTACAAGAAGATTTTGAGCGCTCAATTTCCAATATAGTGAAGAATTTTGAAGAAAGTGGATCGGTCACAGATATTGAAAGGCATGTGCATCATCGTAATATATTTCTGTTGGAGAAAGAGAAAAACTCACATAAGAATTGAAGTCTCTCAACTATGGATAACGCAAAATATACGCCGATTGGGTACTGAAACAACAAATTTTCCTTAGCGATGAGGCCCATTTCGTGCTAGGTGGATACGTGGATATGAAAAATTGCCATATATGGGGCCCTGAAAATCTCCAATCGATTGTGGAGAAGGCATTGCATACGTAAAAATTTACTGTCTGGTGTGCATTGTGGTCTGGTGATGTCATTGGTTCGAATTTTTTTAAAAACGATCAAGGAGCAACGTTACTGTTAATTCTGAGCGCTATGGCCGTATGTCAACCAATGTTTTTTGCGTGAAATTTAAGATTTAGATATGGACGATATGTGAGGTCAACAAGATGGGCCACAAGCCACACAATAGCAGCAATTAGGTCGTTGTTGCAACAGAGAATTCCAGAACGACTTATTTCGAGATCTAGCGATGTGAATTGAACTCAGATTTGACGCCTCTGGAATTTTTTTTTTTTTTTTTTTTTGTCGGGCAACGCAAAAGATTGTGTTTATGTAAACTCTTGATAATTTAAAAATCATAATTCATCAAGTCATGACCGAGCTAGTGCCCGCATTTGAAGTGAATTTGCATTTGCAGTGTGTTTTTTAAAGCTTTACTGTACATTAGACCGTATCGAAAAAATAAATTTCGCCGCACCAGCTAATCTGAAGTATTATTGAAAGAAGTTTCGAAAATAAATTTTTGACCGACCGTAGATCTCAAATCTTAAATAATGATATATTTAAGTTTTTGTCTCTAGAACTTTGAATTGACCCCTTATTAGACCGGCCTACCGGACCTCAGTTTCTATTATCTTAAGGTACTATTTGATTTAAAAAATAGTAAGCCCATCAAAAATTATTACACTTACTAAAGAAATTTTTCGCTATTTCCACTAGAAATATTTAATTTTTTTTTTTTTTTTTTTTTGCAGAACGTAGGGCAAATTTTAAAAATTTTTTTCATATCGTATTATTTTTATAAAACATGCACCGAAAACTTTCTTATCTGAATCTCTTAATGTACCATTCTGAAGTAATACAATTAAAGCCCTCAAAAAACCATTAAACTCTTCCAAAGAAAATTATTCAGAATCATTCATCAAAATCATTCATCAGAATTTTATAGTGGGGAAAACTGTTTATTGAAAATCCACTTTTTTTTACTAAAAATTTTTGACACATTATATTATTTTACCTAAAATTTGACTTAAAAACTTTTGACATATTAAAATCATCGAGTTCTACGCGATGAAAATGCAACGCGATTCAAGTAGACTGTATTTCTGGCGGTTCTCGAGTTCACATAAAATGTGATCCATGTGTTTTTCATCGGTGACAGCAATGACAGACTCATATACTACGTGGACAAAACGCTCAGTATTTTGAGATTGGCGTGGATAAGCTGTGTTAACGGCAATGGCGTGCTTGACCCAAATGACCCCTGGGGTAAAAAAGTAGGTCTTTTTAAGACAAAAAAAAAATCGATATATTAATTTTTAATATCGGATTATAAATACCTAATCTATGAAGAAATATGCAAATGCGCGACCCCTACGTTCGGTCACAAAATAAAAAAAAAATTTCTGATAAGACCTGCAAACATGCTCCGGTTAAGATGGTGGGATTATACGGATTTTGTAAAAAAAAACCAAAGATATGATGAAAAAATGAAAAATTACCCTACGTTTTTTCTATGGAAAAAAATTGGAGACCCCTACGTTCGGTAAAAAAAATTTTATGGCCAATTTTTTTTTTAATTTTCTTGCAAATATGATTCGGATAAGCACATTTTCGGTGCATTTTTTATAAAAATAATACGCGTAAATATGAACTACGTTTTGCAAAAAAAAAAATAAAAAATTAAAAAAAAATTTATGGTGGAAATGACGAAAAATTTCTTTAGTAAACGTTTAATGATTTTTTACGGGCTTTCCATATTTGAATTCAAAATGATGGTACTTCACGATGGAAAACGTGAGGTCCGGTGGGTCAGTACTATAAGAGGTCAACTGAGGTCAATGAAATCCAGAAACAAAAGATAGGTCTCTCTGAGACAAAAACAACAGCATACCATTCTTTAAGATCGTACATTAAATACTGTAGTTATAAAGAAATACGTCAATGCGGGATCCCTACGTTCGGTCAAAACAAAAAAATTTTTTTCTTTTCGAAACTTTCTTTTAATGACACTTTAGCAACTAATCTAACTTTTTGCGGTAACTTTGTTTTTTTTTTTTTTTTGATTATAATACGAGACGGTTTAGGTATTGTACATATAGCGAGAATAAAAAATGTTTGATGAAAAAAAATTGACATTACATTTTTTTCTTTTTTTTTTACTACAACAAATTTGAGTAATTAATTCAATGACAGATCAGGAAAGAAATAATTTGTTGCACACGAGACAGGGTCTTATAGAGACAAAATTCAAACAATCAAGTTTGTTGGTTATTTGCTTAATACAGTGGGGCCCAAGAAATTTTAAGAGCGGGCCAATGCTTAAAAAAACAACAAAATAAAAACACAAAATGTTGCTATCATTGCGTTTGGCAAAAAATCAAACAAAAAAAAAAAAAACAATTACAATGCAATGAATCACATGTCATGAAAAATAGCTCGACACAAAAGTAACGGGACAATTAGCTTCAGCATCGACATCAGAGCCCGAATAGAATCAAATACCATTGCGACCGCCGATCCTCTCTGGTCGTCGATCGCAGAGAATACGTCCAGAATGAAACGATTGCGACTGACGATTCAAAGTTGCTTTTATTTAGTATTTTTTTATTCATTTTTTCCATTTCATTTCAATGTATTGGTCTCTTCAATGGTGTGAATACAACACACACAAACAAGAAATGTCAGAAGATAACAAAAAACTAAGCAAATTTCATGAAACACAGCAAAAATATGGCAACACTAATGGCACTCAGAGAGAGAATCGTCGATCGCAAGAGAAGAAATAGAACAGAATCTAATTGTGCGATTTATCGTTGCGATAAAAGAGCTGCGTTTTTTTCTATATTTTGCATGTATTTTCCAACAACAAAGATCGGCGCCCGCAACGATTTTTGATTCTGTTCAGGCTCTCATCGAGTGTGCGTTTTTTATTGTGGCTTTGCATGCATTTGTTTTTTTAAAATTCGCTGGAAAATGTGTTGAACACTGAACGAGTGCGGTTTGTGTTGTTGTTTTTTGCAGGAGTTCTTTGATTTTGGCTCATCGCAAAGACAAAATTAAGATAGAAAAAATTTGTATGAAGGGCCACGCAGGCCATACGGACCACTACGTGGGCATGTTTGGTTTAATCTGAAATGGTCCACATGTTACTTTATGGACACATACATTCAATTCAATCGCTTTTGCATTCAGAGGTATTATCGTTTACGGTATATTTCTTGCACTCAAATGGTTATTCAACCCAAATCCACTTCATAACTGGACGCAGTAGCATTTATTTACACTGTCTACGCTGCCGCACACAACCGCATTATAGCCCATAAATACACTTTAAGCACACACACATGCACATCGCACGCACATTGACGCATACTTGCAGCGTTCCAAAGGATATTTTCCAATGGAGGAAACTGCAAACAAGAAATGAAATTTCCTTTTGCGTATTTAAACGTTTCTAAAGATCAATGCTAATATTTGCAATTGATTTATTAACCAGCATGAGTGAGTGCATATGTAAGTATGTTTGTTTGTTTGTTTGTCTATGTATGCATATGTCTGCCTGCTGTCTCTGTATGTGCTTGTACGTGTCTGTGTGTTCGTGAGAATATATGATTAATGGCTAAAATGTTGGCATTCGGATATGTTATATATTTGAGCATAAAATCTAATTAATACCTAAGAAATTACAAAATAAACATTTTACTACACATTCCTACACACATACAAGCAATTATAACAACTGCATAAGTAATAGTGTTTGAGTGTGTGCTTGCATTTGCCTAGGCTGTATTACTCTGAATTGCATGCAGAGCTGCTGCTGCATAATTGATGATATCTTGGCAGCATTTGAAGCAATCGAGCTATAAAAAAAAAAGAAATTTTTCAAAAATTTTAAATTCCAAAAACTGTCTTAAGCTTAGTTTTATTCATTTTTGAGCATAAATTAAAATTTTATCAATTTTATTATGATTGCTGCTGCCGCTTATCTGTGTGTATCTACGAGTAGCTAAATATTTTCATCATTTTAGTTGTCATAAAAAATGCATAAAATACACACGTTATGCTAATTGTTGAAATTGGTTTAATCGCTATTTTTGTATTTTATGCAACCATTTCAATAAGCTTTATAATTAAATGTCATAAATTTTTTTGGCAATTTTTTGCACACTGCTTCACTGCGTAGCAACAGCAGAGATTTAATTGAAAAACGTTCCATCAGTTGTAACATTTTATGATTGTCATAAACCGAACGGAAATAAAACACATTGTTGAAAAAGCATCCCGTGGGTGCTATAACTTAAAATGGTTAAAATTGTCTAGAGCAGAAGTGATAGGAAGTGTTCGAAAATTTAATGCCAGGCTATTTCTGTTGTTGTTCATGTATTTTTCTACTCAATTTTTATTGTGCGTTTGACCCAGCACAAAATGATACGCATAAAACTAATTGGTTGGTTTGTAGAGTAAAATATTTGCACGCCCATTTTTTTTTTTTTTTTTTTTGCCAAAATGATTTCAAATGTCTCAAAATTGTTAAAAATATTTATTAAAGTAATTTTTTCGTTTCGAATTTTAGTCTCAAAACTTGGCAATTTTCATCGTATATAGTCTCAAAAATATATTTAGATACTTAAATACCTAAAACCCTCATATAATCTTGTTGAATACACCATCCTGCATAAATCGCATTAAAATTTTTCACCTAAAATCGCCCAATTTATGGCTCATTTATGGTATTAGAACGTTATCAGCCCTATAAGAGTTTTTGAAATACCACTTTTTAAAATTCCACTCTCCCACAAAAAAAATAAAAAAAAAAAAACGCTTTAATCTCTTAAGCATGTTCAGCTGATTTGTATTTTTATCTTTTTATTATAATGTATGCCAGTGTGTTGCATATATTATTATAAAAAAGTTATTAAAATTAATATTGTTGTTTTTTTTTATTCTTATATCTTATCATGACACCATAAAATTTGTTACTCTCTGAAATTTTTGGGAAATTCAATTTAGATTTAAATACTGCACGTAGAAAATGAAATGTACGAGTATCTCTATGGCTGCAATTTGAAATTGGTACGCGGACGTGATGACAAACATAAACAAGGCTCAGTCACACACACACACACGCAAGGACAAACACACCCATATAAGTATGATAAAATCCGACTTCCTCTGCTCTACTCCCTCCCACAGCAACCACTGAAATTGAGTCATTAAACTGCGCTGAACCCGTGACAGCAGAAGTATAAAAAATTAAAAAAAAAAACAAAAAAAAAACAAATACATACATATAAAGAAAGCCGTTCTAATTTCTATGCTGTAAAAATGACATTCAGTACATGACAGATAAGCGTTGACATAACGTCGGCAAAGCAAGTCAGTAAACGTCAGACATGTGCGTGTGTGTCTGTTTGCAAATGACAGTTGGCTGGGCATGCAGGCAGTTCTAGAGCAATCACACAATACTAACAACAACAAAAAAAACAACCACCATATATTAAAAATACTAGCTAATAAATAAAACTTAGTAGGGTGTACCAAGCAACAGTGACAACAACACAGCGCTAATTGCACTAAGTAGTTAAGTACTAAAGGTAGTTAAGTAGTAGATGGATGGATGCTAAAAATGTTTATTTTCCGTTGCGGCGCAAGGCAGCAATTAAGATAAGCGCAACACAAAAAACACATAAAAAATGCATCATCAAAGGCATGAAAAAACGTTCGTCAATTAAAAAAAAAAAAACAAAAAAAAAGACAAAAAGGATATTTCAAGCGTTGTTTGGTTATGTTATGTTGGTATTTTTGAAGGTGTGCCAATATTTAAGTGAAATTTTAACTAAAGTACTTTTATATCTTGTTTATATCTGGATATATCAAGTTTCCGCAGAGGCGTTCTGAGTACAGGCAAGCTATGATTATGGCGTCTCTCTCACACGCCAAACTGTAAAAATTCACTACAAAAATAGTAAAAATATTGCGGAGACTTTTCCAAAAAAGAGCTTTCCATGCACCCACAACGGTTCACTGTTCGGTGTGGATTTTGGGTTGGCAGTATCATCGGGCCATTCTTCTTCGAAAATGCAGCTGGAATCGCAGTTACTGTAAATGGTACCCCATATAGCGACATACTGACCACTTATGCCAGAATGTTATGGAAAATTCCATGAAAAGGGCTCGCTTGTGTAAGCAAGGTCGAGCTGGTCATTTCAGCAATTTAATATTTTATCCATAACCTTCATGTCTCTACTTCATAATTGAATAAAAACTTACAGACATGTCAACAAAAAAATGCTTTTATTAAAAAATTAATTAATCTTATCTTATCATATCATATATACAGCCGTGGACACATAAATAGCACAAAAATACATGTAGAGTGTTTCACATAAATAAAATATATAGAGGAAAACAAGAATTTATTTCATGGTATTTGAGTTTAAACATTAAGAACTTAAAATCAGTAGCAACTTTTTAATTACGAATTAAAAATTAGAAAATTTATCAAAAATCTGAAATTGTTCCTTAGCTGAGGTGGACATATAAATAGCACAATTTGGATTCTGAAAAAAAGACATGGTAATTTATTTTTATTTTACAATGAGCTTACGAATATGCTTGCTAGTACTTGGTACTGTATCCCGAATTGTCCAAAACAGCCCGACATCTTCGTCTCATACTCTCCACAAGCTTCCTGACCTTATCCTTCGGAAGAGAGTACCAAGCCTTCTCAATTCCACTCCATAACTCATCTAAATTTCGAAAATTTTAGTTGCTTATGCTGACCTTCACATCATTCCATAAATTTTCTATGTGATTGAGGTCTGGGCTTTGAGCCGGCTATTTCAAAATATTTATTTTTTCCTTTTTTAGCCAATCAATTACAACCTTTGCCGTGTGTTTTTGATCATTATCGTGCATAAAAGTCCACCTAATAGGCATATTCTCAAATGCAAATGGTTCCATCTGGTTATTAAGAATATCTAAATACATATTTTTGTCCATTATTCCTCGTACACGAAAAATTGGCCCAACGCCGTGCCAGGAAAAACCTCCCCAAGCCATTCAATTCCCTCCTCCATGCTTTAATGATTTTTTTGTATACTTAGGATTCAACTCTTGGCGTTTGGGGCGCCGAACAAAAGTTTTTCCATCTGGTCTAACCCTATTAAATTTAGTTTCGTCAGTCCAGAGCACGTTTTTTCAAAATTGGTCTTCTTTATTCACATGGGCCCTTGCAAACGCTAATCGATCCTTTAAATTTTTTTTTTGTTAAGAGCGGCTTTCTTCGGCTAATGCGTTCATAAAGATTAGCTTCATGTAGTTTCCTAGATACTAGTTTTCTTGAAACATTCGGGTTATTTTCTTCATTTATTTCCCTCATAATTTGCTTTGCTGACTTGAAAGGATCAGCCCTACTTTTGTGAGCTATAAGTCAATCAGTAGAAGCGGTGGTTTTACGCGGTCTAGGATTGCGCGGCTTATTCTCGAAATGATTTCAACCATTTAATTTAACCAGCTTGAGTGCATTATAAACCATTTTTCGCGAAATTTGGAGAATATCCGCAATTTCAGATGGTTTTGCCTTTTTGATTTACTTCGTGGGTTATATACATTGTTTTCCGGAGTGCAATGTTTCCCACGACCCATTTTATTTAGAATCGGCGAAGTTAACTGAATACAACTCTAAAATTTTTACAAACACCCTATCTTGTTAACTTTTTTGCACCAACTAACATGTGTGCTATTTATATGACCACAGCAGATCGTACATGCCTTTACAGAAAGAGATGGCCTGAGCAAATAAAAGTAAGTAACGGTACATCTCTCTCGGAGTTTTAAACAACGTCACACTGGAGTCTCAAAAAATTATAACTAAAGTTAATGAATGCATTTTTAGGTTCAAACGAAACGTTTGAAAAAATAAGTTGACATTTGTGCTATTTATGTGTCCATGGCTGTATGTATATATATAAAAATAAGTTGCATTGTGTATGAAATTTATGTTCTCTGTAATATGTGAACCGATTTTGTTTCTGGAAATTTCCCATGAAAGGTGACGTGAATACGAAGGTGTTTTTGTATAAATGGTCTTTGTATGTGTATTGGTTCATGAATTATAGGTATTTTAGTGAACTTATCAACAATACAGGTGTGAAAAAATACAGGTGCGCACATATGGTGTATATGGGGAAATATTTGCAAGGGTAATTGGAAATAAATGGAATATTGGAATAATTTGGCAAGTCTCACTTTAGTTTGCATTTGCGCGAAAAATATAGGCATAGTAAAAATTTTCCATGCCCCTGTTTTTCCATACCCCCTTTACCGCCTACAAATCAATAAAAATGCTATATTTAAGACTTTTTTGGTCGTATTAGACTAAAATTTGGTAAATAAATTCGTATGGTTATTGTGGGCAACTTTTTAGAAATCATTATCATTCCAGAGTTCTACATGTTTTAATAGTGGAACTTGATATGTAGACGTTATGGGCCCAAGAGGTAGTTATTATATATTTGAGCAAACATTAAACAAGGGGGAATTTGGCCACACAGGCCAAATTTATGATATGGAATTGCTTTGGAACTAAATGTCGTATGTAACTCTGCAATAGACTCCTAAACTACTCATCCGATTAGCATGAAAATTTGTGTAAAGAAGTGTTTTGGTACGGTGCGTGTTTGTGGGCTATCAATTTTTATCCACCTTGAACACCAGAGGGCGCTGTAGTACAAATTTTTTACAAAACTGCCTAAAACTCACAAACCGCTTATGCGATTAGAATGAAAAGTAGTATGCAGTGGTTTTCATGTACGTTGAGTGTTTAGCTGCAAAATTTTTTGACCTATCTTGAACACCAGAGGGCGCTGTAGTACAAATTTTTTGCAAAACCACCTAAAACTCCCAAACCGCTCACGCGTGAGACGAATAAGAATTGGTATATAGTAGTTTTTCTTCTTTGATCCACCTTGGACACCAGATGGTGCTGTAGTACAATTTTTTTGCAAAATCGCATATTTTTAGTTGTTTTCTTAGGTTACATATGCAAATATTTACAAAATACAAAATATTTCTTAAATTTAGTAAAATTGAAAAAATGTCCGTTATTTTTACATAAAAAACATGAACATATCTTGAAAACTATGAAAAATTTTAATACAACGATACAACATCGTTGCTCAAATATGAGAAAAACACAATCAGAAATTTAATTTTGTGACTTTCGATTCAAATATCTCCGCTGCTTTTTTATATACTTTGTTAAATTTTTTCTTGTCTTAAAGCTTCATCAAAGTACTATAAAAACCTTATTGCAAAAATACCGTTAGTTGAGTAAATATATTTTAAATATTTTTTTCAAAAAAGGTCTGAAATTTTGGAGTTTTCCTCAAAAAAAGGCTCAAAATTTGTTTTTGTTGTAAAAATAATTTTAGTTCAAATTCTCAAATTTTCAACTCCATTTTAAAATTATAACATTTATAGGCAAAAATTGTTTCAATTTTACGCAAAAATTAAAAACCATTTTTCTGATTCAAAAAGCAAGGCCTAACCCTTGATTTTTTCGAACAACATTTTTTTCCAATATTGTGTTTTTATATTTTTGAAAAAATAAACAAGCTAAAAAATCTATTTTTTAGAAAAATTTATCTTAGTATCTCTAACTTATCAAAAGTTATATCCAATAATCTTTATCCAAAATATATATACAAAAAGCAAAACGCTGTCTGTGTGATGGCTGGAAACTTCAAAATTACTGAACCGATAGAGCTGAAATTTTGGCAGTACATTTTTTTCAAGTACGAGATGGTTTAAATTTCTGTCACACCCCCTTTAACCGCACACAAATCAATAAAAATGCAATATTTTCTACGGTTTTCGTCGATTTGGCTACATTTTGATAATTTAGTTTGTATGCTCACTGTCGGCAACTGTACTAAAACTGGGTAATGTCCATCTACTAGAAAACTGGGATATAAGTGGGTTTACAATTAAAATTTGTATTATCGAATAGCTTTGAAAGAAAAAGTAGCAGTACTTACATACAAACTCAAAATGAAGTAACTATTTGGTGATCTCCTGCTACTGGGAAACTGTAACGGGCAATGGAAAATGACAGTGGTGTCAAACTATGAGTCTAAGAAAAGTTTTGAATACACCTATTATGTTCCCATATAGTTGCAGGGTGCAGCAACGCGCTCCGGGAAAGGGCTAGTCTTTTACAAAATAAAATCTAAAAATTCATGAAAACAAAAACCTTATAAATTAGGTCATAAAATATATGATAGAACAAAAATAAAGAAATTTTGTTTTTCTTGTTCTTGTTTGTTTTTTTTTTTTGTTTCGCTCCCAGACAATTTAATTTTAATTTTTTCACTCATCACTGCATTAAATTGAAACAAAGGATTTCTTAACATATAAGAGTTATATACTAAGGGCGACTTTTCCAATAAGAAAAATTACATTCAGTTAAAGAAAAAAATTAAATTAATTGTTTTTATTTCAAGAAAAGTAAGTAAATGTGTCTTTTTTAATAGTTGACTTCGTAAAACAGATGAAATAGCACAGTTCAAAAACCTTTTTGTTACTTTGTAATGGAAAAAGTCATAAAATCTGCCGTGCATAAAAACTCACAAGAAGATGTACAAAATTGTGTCGCCTACCGAGTAATTGCAGGGAAATACCAAATTTCTCTCGGATTCGTCAATAGAAAAAAAAAACAAACAAAGTATTTTATCAGTTCAACGTAACATTTTCCGTCATTCACCACTGTAATATCCCAAGCTGTTGCATAAATAGGTAGGATCTTCATCATTTCAGGAATAACAAATATTACTTAGAAACTAATGCCGTAATAATAGAGGTTTTCGGAGTCGACCTCAGTGACAAAACGAACTGGAGACGTCTGTAAAATAACGGGATCAAGATAAGAGCGATTGCAGAAAAACAATTTTGAAGTAAAAAGCACCATAGCACAAAAGCACAATATATAAGGGACAATTGCATACAAACTGCTCTTTTTTTGTCCCCGCTCTTTTAACTCTGTCTTTAGGTAAAAACAAAAAGAAAAAAACAAATAAAACATGAGAAAGTGATCACTGAAGAATATTTATTGACAAAATATATTTTTCAGAATCCTAAAATTGTTTGCATATTTGTTTTGAAGAATGTTATATTGCTCTCTCGTACTCGCTTAATACAAAAACATGTGTCCCCAGTTACACTTTTTGATGAAAAACGTGAAAAAAAGTTGAAAACAATGCAAAAATTTAACAAATTATAACTGTTTTGTAATGATAGCATTTATTTCTTATGTTTTATTTTGTTTTTATTCTCAAAACATTGTCATCGCGAATTTGGCTTTCGATTTACATTTAGTCCCCGCGCATTGCATTGAACGTCGCTTTTTTTTACGCTTCGTTAGTTTTAATTTAGGTGTGGTATAGATGACAAGAAAGTTATACTAAGAAAGTGCAGAGATTAGTTTTCACGAAATTCTATAAATTAAGACGATTAAATAATATTAAAACAAATTTTTTTTTGTGTTTTCTCAGTTCATCGTGATAAGTACGTGTAAAAATGTATTGAACGTCACGCGGAGTTTTATAAAAGCAAAAATAGTAAATCAAAAATATCCAAGTTTAAAAGTATTGTTTCATAGGTTTTGATTAATTTCTTTGTTCTCGTATATTTGCAAAATAAAACTCCTAACAAAAAAAAAAAACTAAAAAGTGGCAAATGTATTGATATGTCACACCACCGGCTGAAGTATTCATTTTGTATTTCGTTTTTGTATATTTAAGAGTAAAATAGCAAAATTAACGCCAGCTGAAAGAGCACGAAGATATCGGGAAAAAATAAAGCTAGATAAGGACCGAAATGAAGAATATAAACGAAAGCAAAAAGAATGGCACCTATGTATGACTTTGCCCTGATTTTTGCTTTTTGTTTTTACCAACTGATATCGCCCATTTCACATTTAAGTGATCAGTTGCACTGACCATCTCCGATTTCTCTCAAATATTTTTCTTGCATTGGCTTATTTATTTGAAAACCAAATTCGAAGTTATAAATTTGTAGAATAATTGTTCGCGGCCAAAATCGGGTCTATTTGGAGACAACGTAGCTCAATGAACTTAAGACCGCTTACCGGTAATATAGTATCATTGGAAAAGCTATTTCATCTATTTTGAGGAAAAGTGCAAAATTTTTGAAAATATTGCAATAAGTTGACTCATTCTTAATTTGTTTAAGTTCAATACCATCCCAGCAACAAGTGCTATAATTTTTTCTTTTTTATAATATTCATTTTTTTACGTTTTTACGTCAGGTTATACCTTTCCAATGATATAAAATGAAGATGTGGTCTTAAAGGGTTCAGAAGTTATATTGTAAAACGTGAAGTCTTATTAAATTTTCAATAAAAATTCAACTACCTATTGACTTTTTTAATTTTTTGTAAAAAAATAAAGAAAAAAAATTGGATGAAAATTGTATGTTTAGCTGAATTATATACTTTATATTTACTTTTTTTTTTTGTAAAATAATAAAGCTGTTTTTTGTTAAACTCTCAATTTGATTTAAATTATTTGGTTAAGCGCAACAAAATGTATTGAACGTCACATAATGTATTGAACGTCACTCTGTTATTTTTTCTGTAATGGCTTATTATATAATTTTTTTTTTATTTATTGCTGCAAGTCTACTACTTTGAAAATAACCTCTATGTTGATGTCTTTTTGGAGAAAAATTTTGATTTTTTCCCGTTAAAATTCTAAAATATGTAAGTATTTTACGTAAAAAATTATTATTTCTGTAACTGATTTTTGCAAAAGCTGAATTAACTTATTAAATAAATTAACAAGCATCACAGTAAGCTTTAATTTGCAATATTTTTAAATTTTTAATGATTTTTCTTGCATATCTGCTATGTGACGTTCAATACAAAAATCGTATAAAAACCAAAGAAAAAATTATTTTTTAAAGGGCCTACAAACAACTTCAAATTCTCCATTAATTTTCACTTAATTTGACCACTCTAACGGAAAAATTTAAAAAACTTTAAAAACAACACATGAAAACCTCTTTGTGTACGGTTTTTTTGCAATTGACCCATATATATAATACCACTGTGCGCCGTAGGACGGATTTTATACAAGTTACAAATAAAATAATAAATATTTAAAGTTACGAAATCTTACTTTAATTTTCATCAACGTTCAATTGTCCATTTCAGTGTCTTTCAATTGATATCTTTAAAAAAAAAAAATAAAATTAAACTTTTTATTTTAAATGTATAAAACAATATAGAGGATAGCAAAAAATGTATTCTTTTTCCGATGCTGCCTCTTCAAAATTTGCAGCAACTCTCATTTTGGTTAAAACAGCTCAACATTAAGTTCAACGCATATGTTTTTGAAAATGAGGTAAATTGAATTAATTTATTTTTTTAGTGGCGGCCGTGGTGCAGTGGGTCGAGTGCGTGGCCCATACGCCAAAGACCACTGGTTCAATTCCATCTGACACAGAAAGTTTTTTCAATTGAATTAATTTTTCTGTTCGGTCGTCACCTCTCTGCAAACAATGGCAAACTCAGAGAGTAAATAATGCCATGTAAAGCTTTTTAAGAACATGCACATTAGCCGTTTGGAGTCGGCATAAAATTAGTAGGGCGAGTTCTCGATCAATTGTGTCCAAACATTTTATAACACGCACAACACAATTTTATCATAAAAAGTTCGGTCAAAGTGCTTTCAAGGGCTAAAATGGCCAGTTTTTTTTATTATTATTATTTTATATAATGAGATATAATGATTTTTATTATATAATGAAGGTATATAATGAATACATTTGAATTTTTTATTTTTTTGATTTTTTACTTAATGCGTTTCTTGTTTTTCAAATAACTTTATTCCAAACTGTATGTTTCAACTTTTAGTACTGAAGCTGAGCACGAATGAACAGTTTTTACCGTCACAAAATTCTTGAGCAAAAATTATTTAAATTTCAAGTTTGCTTCTAGAAAAGTAAGTGAATGTGCCCTTTTTAGTCGTTGACTTCGTAAGACAGATGAAATAGTGCAGTTCAATAACTTATTTGTTACTTTATAATAGAAAAATCGATAAAAGCTGGATTTGAAATACTTTTAGTATTGAATATAATTTTGGAATTTATCAAATTTTATTTAGTTTATTTTATTTTGAATTTAGTATTCAATTTATCAAAACCACACCTACTTCCCACATGAAGTGACGTCATTCAACACGCAAAAATTTTATAAATATCACAAAAATTAATGTATTAACTTGATATTTTACCCATAACCTTTGATATCTAAAACGTATACCGAGATTGAAATTTGAATAAATTGAATAAAAACCACACTTATTATCCATACAATCTGACGTCATCATTATAATAATACCTCTGTTATAAGTGTGGGATATTTTAATTTCGGTCAAGTTGAAGACAATGCATTCCTTACATGTTGTTTTTATAAATTTGAATATGCATTTTTGGATATAAGATAATTTTGACGGACTTTATTTGAAATATAAAGTTATGCAAGGAGAGGAGGCTTTGTTATTTCAAAATCGTACTTAGTGCCAGACTTAAGTTTTGAGTATTATGACCTTAAGCCAACAATTTTTTTTATTTTTTTTTTAATTTTTTTTTTTTTTTTTTTTTTGTGTTTAACAAATAGATCTGTTTTCTATTCATAATCTTCATTATCGTTTCCGTAACTTTTTCTCAAAAAATCTTCCAGCGTCTTACCTCTCGGACGCATCTTATAATGGTCTTTACAACAGCACATTTAATATCCTTTCATATTTTCATACAATTCTCTTAAAACTAATAACTAGCTCATACATCCACAAAATTGCTTACTCTTCATTTGTTTTTGTTTTATGTATTCTTGTTTTTTTTTTTTTTTCTTTTTATACCTCGATATAACAAACAACGTGGTCTATATGGCCAAGAGGACCTTTTTGCTGAGCTACTTTTAAGCGCTGCTGCTATTGCTCCTTTGCATAAATTACATTTTGCCATGCAAATTTTTCAATTGAGTACAAAAGAAATAAAGTATAAAATTAAGAATAAAATGCGATGGCAACGCCGCACACAAATTTCTGAGTTTCTTGGGTGGCGAGGATAAAAATGAACTGTATGCAAAGGATTCAAATAAGAGTAAGTAAACTTTTTTTCATCTTTTGTTGCGTAAAGCTTTTTTATGTGTGTGTGTGTGTGCGAGTATGCACAAAATTTGGCATTATTTTTTTTTTCTTTTTTTTTTTTGGGGATTTTTTATTTCAATATTGCTTATGTTGTTGTTGTGGTGTTGCTGGTAGCACGGCCGGATATAGCAGGCGACTGACTGCGTTGTTGCTATAGGTAGTGGAATATACATACATATATAGTGCTACAAACATACCTACAAATATAATATTATTATTTGATAAAGATGGTTAAAATAAGGAAAACACATTTTTCGACTTAAAAGCGGGTCGTTAGTGAGTGAAATATGCGCACGTACGCACGTAGCAGCGTGTTTTGCCAGACTCCCCAACAGATTTTTGTGAAGTTTTTTGTTCACTTTTATTTTTTTTTTTTTTTGTTTTTTTTTCGTTTCATTGGTATTGGCAACACTGTTTCGCGCGAATTTAACGCATATTTCTGCGAGTACGTTTAATATGCATGCACATTGTTATTTTTTGTTGTTTTTGTTGTTTTTTTTATGCTTTTCCCCTGTGCTGCTTTTTTATGTAATACACTCTTTATGTGATTTTTATCACAATCAAAATATTTGAATTATTATTTCAGGAAGTAGCTATTTGCGCGCCTTTGCGGATTTTTTTTTTTTAATATTTGCATTACTACTGTATGTGTGTGCGTTATATGTGTGTGCATTTTCGCTGACAGCACGTGAGCTTGTGTCTGTTGTTCGATTTTCTTGCTATGTATTATTTTTTCTTTTTTTTTTGCGGTAAAATCCATCAGTATAATGGAAATATTACTATAACAAAAAAGCAAAAGTAAAAAAAAAACCAAGCCATATGTATGAATATTTTGAGTACCTTTGTAAGAATTTCTATAGATTTTCGCCATACAAGTAAGTATGGCGCATAAATTGCGGAAAATGGTGTTGAAATTTATGAATTTTTTAGCAAATTAACCAATACAATGACAAACACAACTGAAAATCCAAAGGTAGCAGACACATATGCTGCTGTCACTAGAACATCTCTGGCGTTGAATGCTACGTGCAAAGCCGCCATTGTTCGAAATTCCCATAAATAGCGCTTTTGTGTTTGTGCCCCTTTTTTTATTTTCTTGTGGTGCGATTTTTGCCTTTATTTTTCATAGCTACATATACTTTATTAGCTTGTTGTTGTTTTTGTTGTTGTTGTTTGATCTCTCAAATTGACTTTTAACACATTTCTTTGCTTTTGGGCTTAGATCTTTGTTATGCCGGCACGATTTTTATTTAATGCAGATTTTATTTTATTTTATTGTAGCTGTGGGTAAAGATGCTGAACAGAAAAAAAAAATGACGCTTCATTCAATAAACATAGAGGAGTTGGCAACACTTAAGGCTCCATAAGGTTAATAAAAACGTAATCATGCTTTGATTTTTATATATTTTTAAAACTGTGCGAAGTTGAGTGTTTGTTTATTTTGGTTAAAAAGATTGATTTGAGTTGATTTTAAAAGAGTAAATTTTTTTTATAGTGCAAAAATATTGTTATTTGCTCATGAAAGTTGAAAAATTATACTTTTAGGATGTAATTTTTAGAATAAAAAAAATTTATATTTTATTTTTTTATACTCACCGGATTTTTGGTGCATTATGTAAAATTGATACCATGTAATACTTAATGATTTTATGGTCAATACAGTGCTTTTGCTTTGCAGAAATTTTTAAAAAGCAAAGGTTTTACGTTTTTATTTTTTAAAACTAATATTTTGTGTAAAGGCCCTTGGCAATTATAATGGCTTGTAACCTATTTGGTATTGAGAGAGACAAATTTTGTGTGATGTTAGGGCCAATTGACGCCCATATGTTTTGGAGTGCAACTTTAAGCTCTTTAATGTTCTAATGGTAACCAATCATTATCTCTAGAGCTAGAAATTACAAAAGTTCTTCGGTAGTTAGATTGATAGATTTTCCATTTTTGATCATTGATGTCTGGTTAGTTGATGGTACAACTTGTTGAAGAAAGTCTTCTGTAAAGTATTCCAAAAAATACTCTTTAGGTAATTTCACACAATTCTTTGAGTACGTTTCAGTAAAAGTAGTCTTTAGACTGGTCCAAGGAGCTTTTTTCCAACGAAATTGATCAGGCTTTTTGAATGGAACATTTGGAGTTTCAAAAATTACCAAACACTCTTGAACTTTCTCATCAACTGAAGTATTCTCTACTATATCAATATTCCCAGAACCCTCATCATCGTGAACAACATCTATATCATGTATGTTTATCTCATACGGACCTTCTCGAAAAAGCTCTTTAAAAAAAACTGTTATTGGTCTCGAAAGCATGTAATAAGTTGTTAGCAATGTCAGATTCTTCCTATTCATCTTCTAAGTCGGAAACATTGGAATCAACGAAACTTGTTAAAATTTCTTCAATTTTAGGGTCTTTTCATTTTTAGACATTTTTTTAAACTAAATGTTAAAGTCAGTAGAGCTAAAAATAAACGTTTGCACTATATGAGCCTCAAACGCAAAATGATTTTATTCGTCTTGTAGGTGCACCCTTTAAAGCCTACACTTTCGTTTGTAACCATATGCATACATGAACTGTTTAAAAAATCCGTAGGGCTTTAACAGTTATTAAATTAAAAAACTTTTAATGCTTAATGTTAAAATTATAGTTTCTCTCCATATTTTACATGTTATTAAAAAAAAACATATGGTTACATAAATATGTATTTTAAATAACAAAACCTCATTTTCATAAAAAAAAAAAAAAAATCAAGAAGGGCCTTCTTTTAAAAATTTCATATTTTTCTCAGTTTCTAAATAATCTTTAATATTTTTATTGTAAATAATTTCTAACACCTTAGAAATCTATTATAAGTTAAAAATCAAATTGTTTTTCTGGAGTGGAGATTGTTAGATGGTCATAAAGTTGAGTGTATCCATATGGATACAATATAGCGAAAGGGTTAATGGTCTTTTCTCTTAGTTTTTTTTTCCATGAAGGCCCACAAATGCTCGATTAGATTTAAATCGGTCTTTGGGGTAGATGCGGTAGTACTTTTTTACAATTGAACTGCAGCCATTCTTTAACCACAAGCGAGGAATGCTTTGGATCATTGTTGTGAAAGAAACTCAAATTGTCGGCAATTTCCAATTTTCAGCTGTTTGTCTCAAATTTTTCTTTAAAATATATAAATAATCAAATTTATTCATAGTGCCTCTAAAAATCTGAAAGTTTCCAATCCCATTAGCTCCCATTGCACCCCAAACCACAACACTACCGCCGCCGCCGTGTTTGACCGTTTTATTAACATTTTTGGAGTCCAATGCTGTAACGTCGTCCATCCAAATATGTTGAATTTCGACTCATCAGTAAATACCACTGAGTTCCAACTGGATTCGTGACATACTCCTTGGCATACTCCAGCCGCTTTTTAATATCTTTTGCAGACAACAGTGGCTTGTTTCGGGGTGTATACTAAAGGGCTGCACAAATGCATTTGAATCACTTTCGCTCTTTTACTCTCAATTGCGGAAAGCGTTGGCGTGAGCGCAAATACTTGGTAGTGTGCGTAAATAAAAAACTAGTTGAAGGCAAAATAAATGAGTTATTGACTCTCACTCAATATTTTTGTAAATAAAAAGAACTTGCAAGAGGAGTAAAAGTAAGCAAGTACTATAAGTATTTGAGTATTTTAGAAGATAAATTTTCATTGCATGTGTGGTTATAAGGGAGGGCAGGAGAGGGTAAATATGTATGACCAACCCCCATTACTTTTGCAAGAGGAATATGTTTTCCTTTTGGAACCCTGTTCAAGTGTAAGTGTAGGGTATAAATATACAAAAATCATAAAATTTGTTTGGGAACTCACCTAAGAAGGGGTCGGAGTGGATAGGTCCCAAAGGGAAAAATATTCCTATTAAAAAAGTAATGGGGGTCGGTCATACATAATAACCCTCACCGACCCCCCATTTAAGCTGAAAATACTGATAATTGTGCCTGGTTAAGCACACTGAAAATGCCTTTTGATTTTAACATACGCAAGTATTTGGAGTACAAGGTAGAACTACATATATAGTTATTTTTTCATTTGCCCTGATAGCGGACGATAACTTTTATAATTGACGAGAGCAAGTTGCGTATGCATTTGATCCGAGAGAGAGTGAGTTAAAATATTAATTGTTCTCTGAGCAACAAGTAACGCGTTTACGCTATCTCTTTGCTGAATTATTCTACAAGTGATGTGCTTAACTTAAAGTACTTGGTGTAATCAAAGAAGCAAATGCATTTGTGCAGCCCTTTAAGCTGGATTCACTGATCACCTTCAGCATGTTTTTTGCGAAAGCTCTATTGCTCTCAACAAGAGAATGTGGCAATTTTGATTCACTGACATATAAAACATTCTGCAAGCTTTTTGTTTTTTCATTGTCATTCAGTATTGCCAGATGCAATGTTCCTTTATTATAAAGACATAAAAAATAAAATATGCCTATTTCAACTTGACAAACTCCAATCTGGCAGTTCCGATCAAAAACATTCAGCAAGAAAATTTAAATAAAGTTAATCAAGTTCAAGAGATGCAGCAAGTTTTTGTTACTCTCTCATTGAGTGTGGAAAAAAATAGAGCGCATAAACTCCATATAAAAAAAAATTGAAAAACATGCTGAAGGTGATCAGTGAATCCAGCTTTAGTGTATACCCGCTTGAGCCTTCCGAATGCAAAAAATTTCTCACTGTTTGTGGGTGTACCTGTGCAATTCCGTGTTCCCTCAAGTTTTGCGATATTTTCAATGCAGATATTTTAGGATTTTCATCATTATTCGACTTATTTTTCTTTGAGTTTGTAGAGATGAAATTTTTCTTGGCCTCCCACTTCCACTTGGTCTGCTTAAAAATCCATTTATCTGGTACTCATCTTTTCTCAAACTCTTATGCTTTTAATAACGGTACCTCACCAGACTGCGTAATATGAAGAGTGTACACGTTTTTTTTTTTTTTTTATTCACCGGTTTTCATTATTATTTATCAATTCTTCAAATATCATATTTTATATTCCATATAATTATATTTTTCTATCAAAATCCCACAAAAAAAAAACCCACAAAAACATGTGATTTGATCTGATCTGAAATCAAAACTGATATGTTTTGACTTTAATGGTAAAAGCTATTTAAAAATGTCCAATACAGGCAAGAATCAGAAGGAGACTGTTCTGGAAATCATGATATTGCCCTCTAACATGTTCTATTCGTAATCGCAATTGTAGCAGGGACTCCAATAACCAAAAATATTCACGGGCTCGCGAGTAAAAGCTACAAAATTAAATAAAATGGCTCGAGATAGCGAGCGCAAGCAAAAGGGCTTTCGAGTTTTTTGAAATGGCTCGGCATCTGAATCGCAAGCTTAAGAAAATAAAAAAAAAGAACAGCTCGGGCTTACGAGCAAGAGCTACAAAAATAAAAAAAATTAGCTACAGTTTGCCACCCAAGAGTCACAATCGTAAAAGTAGTTCGAACTTTTCCGTGCCCGAAATGCAGATAAAATACAGATAAAACATGAATTATATCTTGAGATATAGAGACTAAAGGTTTACATTATTCCCCCCCTCCGAGTAACTTGAAATAGCTACAGCAGAATAATTATGAATGACTTGACTGGTGCTCTTAAAATTAGAGCTAAGTAAAAAGTGCCCGAAATTTATTTAATTTTTATTTTTATGTTAATTTCCAACGCGAAGGGAAATTAAAAAGAACGCATAATATTTTCTTGAGATATAAAATTAAGAGTGAAATTTTATGTTTTCGCGCTTACGTTATGCAAATGAGAGTGTTTTTCGTTATCTTCTTATGCATTAAAATATGCGCAAAATTATTGTTAAATGCAAAAAGTATGTTTCTCAGCAAAGTTGAATTCCCGCGTGTACCACACCGAAAAAGAAAATGTTGCTTAATTATTTTTGAAAACTTTTGCAAATGATAACTTTTATATTAGATTCTTCCAAGGTGAGCTGAAAACGCTGGCTGCGCCTGGGAATAGGACGGACGGTAGATAGCTTATTTTCATACGCAACTTCAATTGAAGTTGCTTTTATTTTGGGAGTGAGAGAAAAGTTGGATATAATCAACGCCTGAATGATGCCAACTCTTCTATTGTGTGACTAGAACTGAAGTAACTGTTTTCTTGCTTCAACTATTATCATTGGGTTGATATCGAGAAAATTGGGAAAACTTCAACTAACATTGAATTTGAAGCCATTTTTTAAGCTCATCAAAAGCAAACCAATTTTCACAGGTTATGTGTTGCTATGTGTTCGTTTGCTGCCTTTATAACTTTGTCAATATTATTTTCTCATTTATTTCCGCATTTTGCATGATTCGATTTCTATGTCCTGGATAGACATTTTGAGCGCTATAAATTGTACTTCAAAGTTGTGACATTTTTGTATCAACTTGTTTAGCAGCGTCTGACTGTGCGCCCACCTCTAGCTAGCTGCTGATGTTGACAATGACAACGACAGCGACAACGATTTTTTTCGTACATTTCTCTGTCATGTTGATGTAGCTCAACACAATTTAGCTTGATGATCAAATAATTTTTTTTTTTTTCATTCTGCTGACATTTGACTGAAAATTTGCGCTCATAAAATACCTATTTGAATATATTATCAAGTTGTTGCTGGTTGTTTTTGTATTTATTTTTGTGCTTCATTCGATTTTATCACGACTTTTGTGTTGGCTTGGATAAATTGCGTTTTCTCTTTCATGGCAATAGAATTTCTCTTTGTCAAATTGTTGACATTGACGTGGCGACATAAAAATCATAAAATTTAACTGTCATAAAAAAACAAAAAAAAAAAATGAAATAAAAGTATTTACACAAGGCTGATTTCTTCAAGCTGCATTCAAGAAATGTCAAAATATTGAGTTTTGCATTTTTTTAGTATTTTAAAAATATTACGGAAAATGTTATATTACGTTCACACCTAAGCCAAATGAGCAAATTTGAATATCTCATTACAAAGTGTTCACACTTATAAATCTCATTTTGTTTGACGGTTGTTTTTGTTGTATTTTCATATTTTGTTTTGATAAAATTTTTCTATGTACAAATTTTTCTTACATTTTGCTTTGAAAGGTATGTTCACAAAGCAGTTTAATATGCTCAGAGCTGTGTTTAACGTGAAATTATCTCATTTGCTACTCATTTCGTCGAAATGAGTTGAAATGAGTTGGAATATTTCTATGGGAAATGAGCTCATTACGCATCTCATTTGTGTTTTTTGGCCGAAATGAGCAAATTAGCTTAGGTGTGAATGGGCTATTACTGAAAATTGATGAATTGATTTAATTTATTTGAGTTTTTTGAAATTTACGAAGAAAATATGAGGTTAGAGACAGGTTTTTTTTTTTAATTTAAAAAAGACAACAATTTTTTTTTTCAATTTCCGACACGGTACCGCTTGAGACACGTAAAAATATATTTAAATATAAATATTAAAATTAAAATAAAAATCATTCTTCATGAAGTCAATACGAGCTTAAAACTGGAAGGTCATTCACTGCATTCGCATATGCCTCAGTCTACTCTCTGAACCAAATGCAATAGAAATGTGTGAAAGCTTATGAGAGAGAGTTTTATGCCTACGAATGCCCACGTGCGTAAGGTTGGAAAAATGCAATTTACGTAAGAAAGTAGAAAATATTTCTACTTTACTTGCGTAATTTACGTTTTTTTGACAGCTCGTTACTTATAGCGAAACAGCGAGAAGAAAAAAAGAAACAAGACAGAAGCTCATTACTTTCAGGGATGGCTTAGGACTTAAGATTTTTGTAACTAGCAAAAAATTTCAATGTGAAAGCTTATGAGAGAGAGTTTTATGCCTACGAATGCCCACGTGCGTAACGTTGGAAAAATGCAATTTACGCAAGGAAGTAGAAAATATTTCAACTTTACTTGCGTAATTTACGTTTTTTTGACAGCTCGTTACTTATAGCGAAACAGCGAGAAGAAAAAAAAAGAAACAAGACAGAAGCTCATTACTTTCAGGGATGGCGCAGGACTTAAGAATTTTGTAATTAGCGCAAAATTTCAATGCGCATTACTTGCTTGCACATAAAGAGCGCTTCATTCTCCTTGCAAATAAATCTGTGTATATAGCGCTATATTTGTAGCTCTTTCTGTAACGACAACGGAGCACTTGAAAGAATTATTAGATTTTAATGTCAAAAAAAAAATAAATTCAAAACCTGGAAAAATCACCAAAACGTCCCACGTATATTAATTCAATCCTTCAAGTTCGGGCTTCTATTCGAAAAAAGTAATATTTTAAGTTGAAATATAAAGGTTTTGTAAATTATGTTTTCTGTTTTTCCTACTTCAAATAAATAAAATGCATAAAAATCCATAAATTTTTATATCAACATTTTTATATCAAATGCAAGGAGAACATGGCTCTCGGTTCTCGCACATTTTTGTATCAAATACAAAGAAAAGAAAGCTCTCAGTTATCGCTACGTTTTTGTTCAAATTGCAAGTGGAACAAAGCGCTCGGCTCTTGCTACGATTTCATATTGTCTAAAGCGAGAGCCGAGCGCATACATCTATTGCAAGGCTGGGCATTCTAACACAGTCACATTTTATTTTGTCTTAGTAGTATTAGTGCGCTCTCGAATCGCGCACACTGAGCGAAATAGTTTTCACAATTATTGGATTTGTAAGTTTTTATTTCCTACTTTATGTTTTTATTTTTAAACATCGGTACACTTCATTATTTCTTTTATGAAATTATTAAATACAGTTAATATGAATGAATAATGCAAATAATCTAAATGGGTAGTATGGATGAATTATATGAAACCTTAATATATACGCATAATTATTTTTATATTATAAAATCTTAATATATAATAATAATTAAAATTAATAATAAAAAAATAATAAAATAAAAATAATAACAAAAATAAGTAAATAATGATTAAGTAAATGAAATAAGTATGTAAGTACGTAATAAAATAAATTAATTATTACAAAATTAATACAAGACTATTAATAAACCATACAAAGAATCAATATGTGAAATCTTAATATATGGGAATAATATGAAATTCTATAAAATAAACAAATATATGCATAAATATTATAAATCTACAAACCAATAGGTTGGTTTTTTTAAGATTGTACATAAAATATGCAGCGCAAAGCGACATAAACCTTACAGCGCCATCGTCTGCGAACGACTGAATTATATTCTCTTCTGTTGTGAGCTCTGTGTACATGTGAAAAGTTACGCTCGCAGAGAGCTCAGTGAGGTATGGAGTACCCTGCGCCGATCTAATGACATGCCTTTGTTAAAAAATGCGCTTTACGCAAGGAGGATGGAGCGCTCAATTGTTTTTTTGGAGCACTCGGTTCCCTGCTGGGTATAAATGAAGACATTTTCAGTATTTTTGTGTAAATACGATAAAAATTCCACAATAAGAACATACCAACCAAATGTTTTATAATTTGGCAGCCCAGCTTACTCTCAACATAAAACGCAATAATTGTACTCTGCCATAATTTTCTTGCGTAGATCAAAGAAAAACTGTGTGGACAACGATTTTCGAAGCCAGAAGAATACAATGAGGCGCTCAAAAACTATATGTTGACAGTGTCTCTAGCGGAATAGGAAAAATTTTATGATATTGGTTTTCTTATGATATTTATGATATGAATATGGTTTTCAGCCGAGAGATTGTGCATGGCAAAAATGTGCTGTAAAAAAAGTCAAAGAGTTATTTTTCAATGAACAGTACCACAAGTGCGATCATTTTGGTATGCTTTTGAAATTATGACGCATAAAAAAGTCGAAAATTGAAATTTAAAATAACTTGAATTTTTCGATTTAATAAAAAATTTTTTTTTTATATTTAATTTTATTTTTATTCTTCAAATTAAGCATTCAGACAGAAAATTAATTCCTTAAAAAACGCCATTAACTTCTATTTCTGATCGCGCTTCTGGCGCTCTTTGTTTTGCTCTGCAGTTTCCTCTCTTTCATCTCCGCTAGATGGGATGCTTGTGAGCGATGTTGCTGTAGATGTAAGTGCTTGAGGTGTCTGAGTTGGGGTGGAGGTAGCCGCCGGCGAAGGCACAGTTGAAGGCTGTGCCGGTAGTTCACCTTGGCGCATGCTCACCGCCCAAATTGGAGGCAGTGCCAATAGTGCGAGCCAACTTTTGCTTACGCCGTTCAAGTCTCTCCCTTTCACGTTCCTTACGCAATCGTTCAAAATCATCTTTACTACCCTTGCTTTCTACTCATTTAAAAAAAAAAACATGCGTTACTAATCATCGTCCTTAGGCTTCTGAAACAGAAAACTTACCTCCTTCAGAACTGGACTCAGCGCGCACAGTTTTAAAACTTATTTCAGACATACGATTGTGTCTTTCTGAATCAGATCTTTCGGTATGTGCTGAACTCTCACTTAGTTCGTTCCGCTGTTTCGTGTGAGTTTCGGTCTCATCAGTCTCTGCTATGGTATCATCTGCTGGAGGCTTTGCAACGCTTTGCTTAGTGTCTTGCCTCTCAGGTGGTTGCACCAAGTAAGTCGATTGAGTATTGCTTGCAGTTTGAGTGGTGCTCAGACTCAATGTGCTTGAAGAGCTAGATTTGCGCTCTTGATCGCCGCGATCGTTTTGTATGTTTGAGCTGCGTTCATTTGTACTGCTTGAAGAGGGACGGACTTTACCGTTTACTTGTGTTACGGACTCCTTATATCATACAAGAACGGTTGACATTAAACCAATTTTTGCTGCAACTAGAATATGGAGATCACTCACCGCTGCATCTATTTTTATTGCCGATAGCGAAATGGGCAAAGTGGATTTGGTAACATCAACTCTAGCAGTTGATGGCTCGGGTGGCTCTTCTCGATTTCCTTCAGGTTCATTGGCATACGGCAGCTCATTTGGAAATACCTCATCCCAATACTGATCTTTGATCAACTCCGGATGTTCGTGATGCATTTCATCCACAATGAGATAGGAAACTTGTAGATTACGATCAATCAACCAGTTAACCTTAATTGGAGAAACTTTAATAATTACTCTCTCATTCTCTCTCTCTCAAATAATCAAAAAAAAAAGTGAACAAACTTCAAAGTCATCATCATCATCACCGAAGGGGTTAATCAATGACTCAGCCACTTTCAACCAGCCCATGTAGAAGAAAAATTCCAATGTTGTAAATACGGGAAAATAACGATCCACTATATTGTAGTAGCCGTATAAATCTGGTCGCTGAACCCACTGTTTGCCCATGACATTGCACAAGAAATAGGAGTACACAGCTAGCGTAACCACTTGGGTGTAAACTAGCGGTATGCTGATGGCATCATAATGCATCAGTACAGTGCACATGCCGCGAAACTTGTTTAGCTCATCAATAACCGTTTTAAGGGAGAAATCATCCCGAATGCGTCCCTCTTTACGGGCACGCGTTATAATGCTCGAAGCCCACACAATGGGCATCCAGTTCTTAGGATGTTTGGGAAACTTCTGATCGAAGCTTTTAATAACCAGCTTTTCGCTTTCCACCAAGAGTCCCGCATCGACCAAATGATCCAATGTTGGAAAACGCTTCTTAACACGTGGCGACATATTGATCAATACCATTGTTAGACACAAGCAAACATAACGCATGACCGTACGACGCATAACGCGTCCACGTTCATCCTGACCGTGCACATGAGCGCTGACAAACACTGCAACGGGATCGGGCCAAGGTATGGTCATATATTGATCCCACCAACGTGTCATCACAATGGAAACGTAAAAGCCCAGCACAAAAGAAAGCGGTATCAACGCGCCATAGCTATTGCAATAGTGAACGATGCTCTCAAAAATGCTGTTGGTGGGAAGATGATAAGAAAATGATACAATTTTGAAAAAGGTCACTTACACTTTCTGATCTGAATTGAGCGCATAACGGTAAACACACGAAAGACAATAGTAGATAAGGAGAAAGGCAATCAGATCCATCCAAACTAATTTATAGATGCTGCCACGCCATCTGTTGGAGTGGGAAAGAGAGGGATGTGTTTTAAGACCTTGATTGAATGAGGCCAGATAAAAATATATTTCAACGGGTCTTACCGCGCCAAAAGTTTGAGAAAACATCCGAAACCACGACATGTGGCCACTTCAGCAGTATATGTAACAGTCATTAGATGCGACGGAACAGAAAGTTCAGAAAATTGAAATAGAGAATATCTTCCTGTCTATCGAACTGAATATTATTTTTATGGAAGTAGTGATAAATATTTGTTTTTGTTTTCATCTTTGGAGGTAGTAGTTTTAAATATTCAGAAATAAAAACAGAAAAAATAGCCTTATTTAACATCGCCAACCTAGTTAAAGGGTATGAAATGGGGCGGAGTAAATTAAGCTTGACGAAGGCGTTAGAACTTGGGGTCAGTTTTAAGCAACACTTGAGTGATGTGACCACGGTCGAAGAGGATAGTTCCTAACAGAAAAATGTTCCTCGTAGAAATGTAATGGGGGTCAGCCTTACTCATGAACCCTCCCCGGCTCTCCCTTAAAGGGAAAATATTAATTTCCTTAAAAGTAGGACGTTAGGGGTTTTCCTGGAGCTGCGTCCTGTTCTTGTACGAAAACCTAACATGACCTGAAAAAACGGACTCCACTTCGGTCTTACCGACCTACAAAAGAAGTCGTCAAATTCCTCGGGGTTTCTTTTTTCTGTTGTACAGTTTTATTAGTAGAAAGGAAAACCTTATTTTCTACCTATTGAGGCATCCTGAAAAAATGTAATTTAAAAATTGTTACAAAAGAATTGGCAGTCATAAAAAAGAATTGGCCTCCCTAACCGAGAAAAATGATACTGCCTATTACATGATCGGAAAGAGAAGAAATAATTATATACAATTTATACTCTAGTCCTTCCTTGATCGAGAGGATGGATGTAAGTTAATTGGAATTAAACGAAATGTTGCCAGAACTACAGGTTAAGACAATATTTCCTGGCTTTAGAAATAGTTTAAGTGCCCCGGCAGTTTCGCCCCATTACCTACCTCATTTCTTCGTAGAATAGTTTAAACGATTTCATGACACTACCAAAGTGAAGAAATCTACCAAAAATTTCAGCTAGCATTAAATGTGGGGAGACTTTTAAATTACTTTGAATAATTTCTCGTCATTCTTCTAGACAAAAAAAAAACAGTTTGTATTGATGTAAATTCTATCTTGAGATCAAAATTTTATTGCTACAACTTGTTCGACAGCCGAATTTTCGAGTTGGTCAATAATTACGCGCAGCCTATCGCTTCTTCTTGGACTTGTCTTGAGTTTTGGGCTGGGTTTTATCTTTTGCCTCAGTTTTGGTCGATTCTTCTGGAGGATCATAATACTCCGTACTTTCATCAGTTTCTGTTTGTTTCCAGTTTTGTTTTTCGGATGCATCATTAGCGGCGGATTCACTAGCCACATCCTCGTACATAGAACTACCTTCTGATTCCATTGTTTTATCTTTAATAAGTTCTGGTTTTTCATAATCAGATGGTAGATCTTCGGCATCGCTATAACCTGTGCTAGCTTCTGAATCACTTCTTTGTCTTTTTTGCGGAACAGAAAGTGCTGCCTCCTCGTTCTCTTTCTGTTTCGTAGTACTTACAGCGCCACTTTTTTCCTCACCCTGCGCATCTGAGAAACTTATGCTTCCTTCCGAGTCGGATATCAACTCAGTTTCAGCTGCCCTGGATTGTACTCGACTAGTTTTTATTGAGTCTATAGCCTTGTCTGTTGACATTTTATCCTTATCTGTCTGTTGTGCAACTGTGACAGATCGTCGGGAAGCATCTTTGCTTGTTGAAGCTTCTTCAGCATTTTTCTTAGCCTTGCGTGCCAATATTGAAAGCTTCATTGCGTCTTGTTTCTTCGCGGTATCGGTTGTTTTAACTAGATTTTTACGCTGTTCTAAACGTTGTTCTTCTCTTGTCTGCTGCTTCAGATGCTCAAACTGATCTCGCGATTTTATGGGTTCGGATATTGTCACCTTGGGCTTTGTCTTAGCTTTCGTCCGGGGTGGAGTTTTATTTGTGTTCTTTTCCTGCACTTCCTGTTGGTCATCAGATAACAAAGCTGCCGCAAAACTTGCCTCTGAATCAGTCATAACCAAAGGTCGCGTTGGGACTAGTTGTATGACTGTGGAAGTATCAGCAACGTTGTGCAAATTTTCCACAGTTCTATTTAGATTGTTAACGTTTCTTTGAAGACGTTCTTGCTCGCGTCTTCTGCGTAGTAGTTCAAAGTCATCTATGATGTCAACAGGTTCTACATGAAGCAATAACTTATAATCAACACTTGAGCTTTTAGTACTTTGACTTACCAGCAGGAGGGGAAGGCAAGGATAGCAAGCTGTTCTCGGTCAAGCTGGTTGGCTTTGATATATTGAGCGGCGATACAACACCGACTTGTTTCGAATTCATTGAAATTGTTGAACTATAAGTTTCAGCGCTACTTCTAGAACTAATAATGGATTCATTTCTCTGTTTTTGTCTAGTTGAATAGATGGAATATCGACTGCCAGGTTTGGGTACGTTAACTGTAGATTGCTATGAAAAGAATCTTATAGACTTTTATTGCATATAAAGTGCGCTGAAAATACCGCGTGTGCATAATCTGTGGTTGCATTCATTTGAATGCCCACTTTAGCAGTTGAGGGTTCTGGAGGTTCTTCACGCTTTACTTTGATGCTAGCTGAATAACGTATATCAATTGGGAACTCTTCGTCCCAGAATTGATCTCTGACTAATTCAGGATGATCATTATGCATATCGTCAACAATTAGGTAGGAAACTTGTAAGTTTCTATCAATTAGCCAATTTACCTAATTTAACAACATTATTAGTTCTTGACTTACTCTATGATCTTTCATTAATAATTACCTCAAAGTCATCATCATCCTCGCCGAAAGGGTTTATTAATGATTCGGCAACTTTAAGCCAGCCCATATAGAAGAAAAACTCCAGTGTTGCAAAAAAGGGAAAATACTTATCTAGTACATCGTAGTAACCTTCTTCATTTGGCTTATCGATGCACTGACTACCCATGATATTGAATATGAAGTAAGAATACACCGCCAGAGTAACCACCTGAGTGTACACCAATGGCACGCTGATAAAATCGTAGAATAGCACAAAACCAGCACTACCACGGAACTTATTAAGTTCATCTATGATAGTCTTCACGGCAAAATCATCACGTATGCGTCCCTCACTACGAGCCCGCTTTATAATACTAGCCGACCAAACAATGGGCAACCAATGTTTGGGATGATTGGGAAAGAGTACGTCCAATCTGTCAATGATAACCTTTTCATTCTCAAGCAAAAGTCCAGCTTCAACCAAATAATCCCAAGTCGGAAAACGTTTCTTCACTCGTTGTGAGACGTAGGTGAAGACCATAGTTAGACAGAGACAGACATAACGCATCACAGTACGACGCAACAAACGTCCACGATCATCATTACCATGTATGTGAGCGCTAACATATACTGCGATGGAGTCCGGCCATGGAATGGCTAAATATTGAGCCCACCAACGTCCCATCACAATGGAAACGTAGAATCCAAGCACAAAAGATAGCGGTATCAGTGAAGAATTGCCGCAATACTTAACCACATTCTCAAAGACGCTGTTGGAGAAGAGAAAGAAAAAACTTTCAAAGATCAAATCCAAGTTTAATCCACAACCCTACCTTTTTTGATCGGAATCCAAGAGGTAACGATAGGTAAGATTGAGAATGAAATAAAGTGTGAGAAAGGATAGTAAATCCAACCAAACCAGTTTGTAAATACTTCCACGCCATCTGCAATGTCAGTTTAAATCTAAATAGACATGAACATTGCAAGAAATTTCTTGTAAAATAACCTCAAAAGTAGCGGTAAGAAACGTCCGAACCCGGTGCTAGATGCTACATGTGCCGTGTAGTTTATAGTCATTATGTATGTAAGGCTTATGATCAAAATATATTGGACTTATTTCAAGTAATAGTAGAGTGGTGAAAATATAAAAATATTGCGAATGTTGAATACAAATAAAAATCTTTCTAAGCTGAGCTCAAAAATATTTATTTATTTTGACATAAAAATAGAATATTACATCAAACCAAATTTCCAGTGAGGTGAAGTGAAGTGAACGGAGCATAGAAGCTATGCTGTATACCATGTACCGTTCTGTGCATTGAAACCTAATCATTACATACTCAGAACTCATGTGAACTAATAAGGACTTAAATAAGGCAAACACAAAAATGAACTATTCCAATACTGTCATGAACGATTGAGAAAGTGAAGAATATTTTTCCCCTTAGTTTTTAACTATTTTCATATTGCCAAGATTTTTTCCTGAAATATTTCGCTGCTTGCAGAATTTGTAATTTTTCTTTAACCCAATTAAAAGATTTTTAAAAAATATTTTGTTTATTTTTCATTTAGCATTATCTTTTAGTTTTTCACGTGAACTTCAGTTTTTTAGCTCTTTTAATTTTTATTGGCTTTTTATTTTATCATTTTAGCAATCAACAGTTCTATTAGAAATATTTTGAATATTTGGACAAAGCAAGCGAATTTTCACTCCTAGGATATGTTTTCCCTTTTGCTTTGATATTTCACGTGAATATAGTCTTGACAGAGCTTTGCATATTTTCTTTCTTGGCATATAAAAAGTATTATCTACGCTTTTTTATTTCTAGCGACAATACCTTTTCTCAGGAAATATGTTTCCTATTCTTTAGAAGATTGTTATTTTGTAACAAAGCTGCCGGTCTTCCGGCTCTATAACTGAGGTATGCTCAGCCGCTGTCCAGGACTTGTCACAAAATTTGTATTTTGGGATTTTAAAATATAGCTTTGTTTAAAAATATTTACAGCCGTATTCATAAAAATATCTTAAAATAGCTTTAAAAACTTCAAGTGTTAAAAAGCGTTTTAATGTTAAAAAGTCTTTTAAAATTTTGTTATTCATAAAAATGTTGTAGCTGCTTTGTAGTTAAAATAGGAACACTTTCGATTTGAAGTGGGAAGAGTGTCAATAATGGTTTGTGTATTTGATAAATTCAATGACTTTTTACAATAATTAACAGAGTAAGTTGGTGTGGCGAGGGATGAGGTATTGGTGTTGGGCGTATTTGACATACAGGAGTTATCGGTTTGGCTGATGTCTGTTGTGTTATTCAGGCTGCTATTCTTTTTCTGAATACCCACTTACGCTCTGACAGTCGAACAATAGTCTTGCCGGTGGCGATCTGACGATGTGCCTTCTAGGTGTCTTTTACCTCTCGTGCGACCTGACGGTGCGCTTAATATAAAACTTTCGAAGTCACGTCCGTTTCGACGGTGCGCTTCCTAACGTATACTTGACCAACCGTGCGACCTGACGGCGCGCCTAAGTATATACACTACCAGATCTTAAGCTGAAACAATGCGACCTGACGGTGCGCTTCCTAACTTATACTTAACCATCCGTTCGACCTGACGGTGCGCTTCCTAACTTATACTTGACCACTCGTGCGACCAGACAGTGCGCCTAAGTATATAATTTATCACTTTTCCCACAACAAAATAAAATACCTTATCTTTCGACCTCAGAATTTACCTGGTATTCTTCTCACTTGATTCTTCGATTGTTCAGTTCCTTCTCTAGCTTTTCTTAGCCGTAACGACTCCTCCTTGTCACCTTTTCCTAAGTTTTTAATCAGCCTTCCGCTCCAATGGTCCGTCAGGTCCTGCATTTCATCAGCCTTATTATTTCGATGATCCGTCAGCTCCTGCCGTTTAGTGAACATCTTTCTTCGATGGTCTGTCCCCGTTTGATCAATTTACTGCTTCGCTTGTGGCTCTCGTTAAGCTATGCTTGCTGGTACCCAGTGCTGCCAGGTTTCAGCGAAAAAAAATCCCAATTTTTGCATACAAATGAATATTTTTCCCCGTTTTTAACTTCGAGTTTCCCCGTTCTTTTCCCCGGTTTTTAAATTGTTTAATAAATAATAATTTAAAGAAATAACAATAACAATAACTTTACTATAACAAAAATAAATACAAACAGGAAAAACGTACGTATCTATAAGAAGAATAAAAATAAAAATGAAAATTTTAAGCGATATTGTATTTTGACTCGAACGTTACGTTTTTGAGATTATAAAAAATTGTATGAAATTATTTGAAATATACATGTTGTTATATATATTATCAAACCAAGTAAACAAGAGTATGTGTATTATTTCTATTATAAAAAGTCAAAAATTCTGAATTTATTTCAATTGCAAAGCAATTTTTATATTTCATAAGGGATTTACTGCGGAGGATTCCGCATTGAGTGGTATCGTCAAGAAAGTTTCTTATTTTCGTTTTATTTATATTAATAGCTGAAAAAGCATTTTCAGCGCTGGCGTCGCTATAGGGAAAGCAAAAAATAAACGACACTATTTTTTGTTTTTTTAAATATCATCTGAATCAATGAAAAGTATAACTTCTATCCAGAATTCCTGGATAATTTCTGATGATATATTTGAAAAATTTATATTTCTTAACGATCTATACTCTTGGTCGAAATCATTCCACTCGAATTGATCCGAAATAACGTGTAAAAATGTTTTAAAGCTTAACGTTTTATTTTTCATTCTTACTATCTATGAATGGCTCTTTATATAGCACCTTAAAAAACTATCGAAATCGTTTAAGTCTACATCAAAAATAATATTATGACTATTAATGTATTCCTTTCGCATGAAACAATCAACAAGTCTTCAAAGTTAGTTCTATTTTTCTATATATGACACATTCAGATTTGTAAAAAATGGCAAACAAAAAATTTATGTAATTAAAATAAAAAATTGTAGTTGGTTTTTCCAATAACCGATATATTTTTTCACTCACTATTTTATTTTTAATTTTCCCCGTTTTTATCAATGTTTTCCCCGCCTCCCCGTTTTGTACGAAAAATCCCGAAAAAGGGGAAAAATCCCGCCACCTGGCAGCTCTGCTGGTACCTTGCGTTGTATTTGTGTTTGCTTGTGTCTCTCCTTAAGCTATGCTTGCTTGTGTTTCTCGTTGTAATCGTGTTTGCTTGTGTCTCTTGTTAAGCTTTGCTTGCTTGCTTTCTCGTTGTAATTGTGTTTGCTTGTGTCTCTCGTTGTACTGTTTGTTAGAACGCTGGTAGGGGAAATACTGGTTTTCGACATTTGTTTCTCTCTATCTCTGACTGACGCTCACTGTTGTATTGAAATCGTATGATAGGCTTTGCTGTACTTTTGCGTCATTGACCGCTGCTCACACCAACAAAATAAATGTACCTTATACAATGCGATATCTCTATTATACAATTTCCTTATACAATCTTATGATGTCTCTAACAGAAATAAAATAAACTATATTCAAGAAAACATACAGCTGTTTTAGAGAGTTTTTTAACAATTCAGAAACTTCATGATAGTAAAAATAATTTAAAGGGAATAATTTTACTCAAATATTTTCTTTCTTATTTTTATTATATATATATGGGGCTCCTTAGCCTAATGGTGCAATAAAATTTTGTCGGTCTCGAATGGCTTAGGAGATTTTTAATCGGGATTTTCACCTGAAGTATTTGAAAAGAATCAACAAATATAAATGCTAAACTTTAAGAAGAAAAGAATAACATGTACCCAGAAAGATTTCCCTTCTACTACAACTCGAACTTTACAAAAATAATTTGCCTTTCTTCAGTCTTAACACATATTTTTCGATTGATATAAAAATTTCTTATGGGAAACATATGTTCGCAGACGCTTTTTTATAATTCATAAAAATTTTTCAAGTGCAAATTTTGTGCTACTGCCATTATTCTTCTATCAAAAGGTTTGTCTGCATTGTAAAGCTTATTTGAAAAACAAAACGCTTTATGTAGCATAATCTTCGCCAGTGAATGTCCTTGGAATGAACACATGCAGAAAAAATTTTGTATTTCACGTGAAATCTATTTACTATTAACAATTCGTGTATTACAAATAATTATTCCAAAAAACATTTAGTTATCATACAGAGGCGATCAAAATACCACTTGTAAAAATTTCACGTGAAATCGTTTATACTTGCATAAACGAGGTCTTTTGTCAAAATTTCACGTGTAATCTTTTATTCTTGCATAAAAGAGATAGTTCGTTATTCAGTCGTACAGTCAAATTATGGGACATTCTGATTGTGTGCGTGATCCCCGGTAGTTTTGCGCCGTATTTATTTAAAAAAATTTAAATAATAAACCAACACTACTCCATATTTCTTTCCGCCAACTAACTATCACCCTTCTTCTGAATCAAACAATGCTTTCGCATTTATACGGAGCACCTACTGAGCGTTTGTTGAGCCTAAGAAAAAAGTAAATTTTCTTTAGTTAAAGCAACATTTGTTCATTTTCACTTATCGAAAGTTTCACGTGAAATTTTTTGGCTCCTGGAAAAAACCCGAAAAATGCTTATTAGAAACTCATACCCTTACTCATACTCAACTCAAACCCAAAACACTCATTTGGTGAAAATTTGCGAATAATTTTGGATAAAAAATATGAAATAAAAGCCTTTTTATGTGAAATCGGCTTTAGAAAGGAGTAACTTATTGAATTGATAAACAAATTTTCGAATTTATTTAAATAAATGCAAGTAAATAAAACAAACATTTCTGTGAATAAAACAATCAATATTAAGTAGAATATATCATATCTTGGAGTTAAGATTTCGAATCATCTGGCTTGGGTTCATCATCCTTCTTTGGAGTTGGGGGTTTCTTCTGTATGCTCTTGGCACTGGTTCTGGAATCGACTTGTGTTGCAGAAACAGGACGAGATGCAATACTTGGCAAATGCTGAATAGATGCTAGTGGCATGTTAGCCGCCATCTCCTCTACATTGCCAACAGTACGAACAATATTTTCTTTTTGCCGTTGCAGACGCTGTTTGGCACGCTCCTCCTTAAGACGTTCGAAATCATCTTTCGGCTCATCTTTCTCTATAACGGAAAAAAAAAAAATTTGTTTATCACCTATATTTCTCATAAATACTTAAACAGGAGTGTGAAGCTAACCCTGCTCAGCACCCGGCCTAGAACGTAGACTGTCGCCTGATGTGCTGTTGGCATACATTGCAGATGGAGTTTGACGGAATATCTCCCGCACATCGTGAGTTTGTGAGTTTTGCGCTGGTTGGTTGATCAGCGTCATAGACTCACTACTTTCATCTGGTAATGCAGCGTGTGTGCTGCGCACATTTTCGGAGGGTGGTGACCGGATAAATACCTGCTTTGGTGATGGCTTAACGACAGCCACTAAACTCGATGATGGTCGCTTTGAGCTGCTCAAGCTTAAATAGCTAGAAGAGTTCGATAAGCGATTTTGGGTATGGGTTGCGCTACGCACTTCATGACGACTTAGCAACGTTTTGAGCGTACTATTAAAACGCATCATGCTGTTCTGACGGCTGGCTGTCTGCCGGAAAAGAGAAGATAATAGCATCAGAAAACATTCTTAAAGAGCGTGGAATAAATTTTTAAAACTTACGAAGCCATCTATTCGGATCGAAGAGAGGCCTGCTGCCTTTGTGAGATCTATTTTAGCAGTCGATGGTTCTGGAGGCTCTTCACGCTTGCCATCGGGCTCATTGGCATATGGCAGCTGATTAGGCAATACCTCATCCCAGTATTGATCTCTAATAAGCTCAGGATGTTCATGATGCATTTCGTCCACAATGAGATAGGAAACTTGTAGGTTACGATCAATCAACCAGTTGACCTGAAAGTAGCTAGTTTGAATTTAAATTTTTGGACTAAAACTCAAAAGTCGACACACTTCAAAGTCATCATCATCGTTGCCAAAGGGGTTAATCAGCGACTCCGCCACCTTAAGCCAGCCCACATAGAAAAAGAACTCCAATGTTGTGAATATTGGAAAGTATTTGTCCACTATGTTATAGTAGCCATCTTCATCTGGACGCTGCGTCCACTGTTTACCCATGATATTGCACAAAAAGTAGGAGTAAACGGCTAGCGTAACTACCTGCGTGTACACCAGCGGTATACTAATTACGTCATAGTGCGTCAGCAAACCGCAACAACCGCGAAACTTGTTCAACTCATCAATAATGGTCTTGACGGCAAAATCATCGCGTATGCGTCCCTCCTTGCGTGCGCGTTTAATAATGCTGGATGACCAGACGATGGGCATCCAGTGTTTTGAGTGTTTCGGAAAGCGCTGATCAAAGTTTTTAAGCACCAACTTTTCACTCTCCAACAGCAAGCCAGCATCGACCAAATGATCGAGTGAAGGAAAACGTTTTTTTACACGTGGCGACATACTTATCAGCACCATTGTCAGACAGAGACAAACATAACGCATTACTGTGCGTCGCATAACTCGACCACGTTCATCATGACCGTGCACGAGTGAGCTCACATAAACCGCAATTGGATCGGGCCAGGGTATGGTGATGTACTGATTCCACCAACGTGTCATTACAATGGAAACATAGAAGCCCAGCACGAATGAAAGCGGTATGAGGGAGCCATAGTTGTTGCAATAGCGCACAATATTTTCAAATGTCCTGTGTTAATAATTTATGAATTGTTATCTTTTTAATTGGTAGACTGTTGAAGAGGTTAAATCTTACTCCATTTCTGATTCATTCAAGGCGAATCGATAGATAAAACTCAGCATATAGTAGAGGAAGAGAAATACCAGTAAATCCATCCAAACCATTTTATAAATACTGCCGCGCCATCTGGGGGAAAAGAGATTTTGAGTTCGTTGCCGAAAACTATTGTGCAACGCTTACCTTTTCAGCAGTTTTAAGAAACAGCCAAAGCCACTGCAGGTGGCTACTTCAGCCGTGTAACTTAGTGTCATTTGTATTCAGAGGTTTTTAAGATGGTTTTCTTGAATCGCTGAGTGCGCTTTTATTTGTTATTTAAATTTATTTTGTTTATTTAATATTTTAAAATAGTTTGTGTCAAATTTGAAAATTTTTAAACACAATTTTTTATTTTATTTGAAAAGCAGTTGTTACTTTCTTTAATAATAGCTTTATATCATAGTTGAATAAATAAGGTTGTCGCATGGGTGAGAGCGAGTTCCCGTAAATGTCAAATCGAAGTTGACAGCTCATACAAAATCTGAAAGGGGAAATTATTAACATGCAAAGCCGATGAAGTTGTTGTTATATCTTTTCATTGATTTTGACAATTATGGGTACTGAGAAGAGAGTACGATCAGCCACGAGACAACCTTATTTATTCAACCATGCTTTATATGAGTAGAGTCATGGTATAATAATTACAAGGTTGTAGTGACAGTTGCTTGGGGAACCATCATCTGTCAAAAAATATACTCAAAAAGAGAGCTCTCACAATCGGTCATTGAAAACACAAACAATGTTGAAAATTTTGAAATGAAAACAACAACTTCAGCAGCTGCAGAAAAACAGCTGTTTTTGACAGTAGGTGGTTTCTTGTAGAAAAGAAAAGAAGTAGTTGTCAATGCTACCTTGTATTATTATACCATAAAGGAGAGAAATAATTTGTTTTTCTTAAAACTACCCTATCACCCGTCTTCCGAATTAATACAATGCTTTCGCATTTATAGGGGCATCCCCTGAGCGTTTCTTTAGTTAAAAAAAGTAGGGTTATGGAGAATTGTATTATATTGCATTCTCGAATTATATTCAAGCAACAGTCGGCTACATCATGTGTCCATAACCTTTTAGGTTACATTTATGAGATATTCTTAAATGAGAACAATGACTCTATTTGAACTATAACTCCTTTTTCAAAAGAACATGTTTTACTGGTGCAAATATGAAAGCCATGACCTGTAAGTGAAAGTTCAACTCATACAACATAGTTGAAAAAAAAAAACCACGCTGTGCTGTTAGTAGCAGTAACTTCTTTATCAAGCTGTTGTCACAGGTTAACGACAAAAAAACCGCCAGCACTATGCAAGCACAACAATTGCTCCCCACGAAACTGCAATTAAAAGCGTGCCAAAGGACATGCTTGCACTTTACGAGGTGCTATTGTGTTGTGTTGTGTTGTGTTGTCATTGTGAGTGATGCAGTCAACTTCCTTGGAATCATTGGAGTCATTGTCTGTTCTCGAAGCAAGAAAAAATGTTTGAATGTTAACTGGCTAACGATCAGGAAGTTAACAACCTGTGGAGATATACTTCGCTTTGGAATATAATTTTAGTTTGTAAGAAAAGTAACAGTATTTTTGCAACCACGACAAGTTTGTTGTTTTTTTTTTTAATTTATAAACAAAAAAAATAAAATATAAAAAATGAGTGCATGTCACAAATACAACCAAGTCACTGCAGAGTAGTAACTTTTTAACACATTTTCATAACATGTCAAGAAATACGCGCACTGTGATGCGGTTGTTGCTAGTGTCGGCCTAAAGATAATTTCTGGTTTTCGACATGGATGCTGTTGTTGGTTGCTGTATAACAATAACAACAACAACAACAACAACAACAACAACCTTTTCAATTTAATAAATTGCATAATACATATGAATCATGTTCTAAACAAGTGTTGGATGCTTCGTATTTCTGATGACGGCATTACCCAGTCGGAAAGCTCGTAAGGTGCTTACCAAATAATTCATGTTTTCCTTTAGCTTATGGTGGTGAAAACAGGATCATGTGGAAGTAAGCATGTTGTTTGTTACATTTAGAGCACTTTACGTCTTCGCTTACGATTGCAACTACAAAAGAAATGTACGGCTGGGCCGATCATGTCTTCCTGCGATCGTTCCCATATGTACACTCAGAAAAAACACATATCCTTTTGTAATAAAAAAAAAAATCTCTATTTTTGATAATAACAATTTTCTATTTTTCAAATAAAATTTCTTTCAATTAGAATAAATTTTCACATATTCGAAGAAATATTTCTTCACTTGTCGGAAATGAAAATATTTCAAGTCTCTAATAATAATAAGTTTATTTCTCGCACTAAAAAATTCTCATTTATAGAAAAAAATGTCTAGAAAATTAAAAGTTTTCTCTAATCTAGATAAACAATTTACTATGCGAAATATTTTTTTCAATAAAAACAAATCCTTTCTCGAAATTATAGTCTTTTTCTCTAAAAACGATATATTTTTCTTATATTTCTCTTGTTCATGTAAGCTTTTTACCATTTTTAGGGAATTTTTGGAATCACATTTTTCCAAAAATTCATTTCCAAAAACATTTTCTGGAGCAAACTCTATACCATTCTACTCTAAATATGATGCCTTTTTTATCATATTCCGATAGACTTTTTTCTAAGTGTACTTTATTTAGTAAAGTACATGCAGCGTCATAACATAACGGTATTTGATTAACGTTACGCAGATATAAAGCACCCCATACACTTATCAACTTACCGACCAATTTCGACAGAAAATCAACTTGTGTGTGGCGCAGTCAGTTGATTTATTTGGCAGTTGTCGAGTCGGTTGAAGAAAATTTAAAATATTTTGATTTTTTATACGCAACTCATCAAGTTGGGAACTCGATCAAATAGTGTGTGGAGAAGTCGTCGATTCAAATGTCACTCAGTTGCCAACTAAGTTGTTCGGTAAATTGATAAGTGTATGGGGTGCATAAAGTGTACAAAAAAATCGAAAGAAAAAACGAGTAAATAACAAACGTATGCTGATCGGCGGTAGTGGGATCTTCTAGTTTTGTGGAAAGTAAAGAAAATTATACTTAGCAACACCAAATGTTTTATAAAGTAATGTTTTATATAGTAATTTTTAAAAAATTTTGTCACCTACATTCATTCTGGCAAATATTTCATTTATTCATTTTACCAGCCCGTTCTGGTTTTTAATTTCTCGTTTTCAACGTCGAAACGTAACTGGCACATAAAAACCCAATTAAAACATGAAAGAAAGTGAAAAGAGAGCGAAAAAACCTTAGGTGGCCTTACGTTCACCTTCTTTCGTAAGTGAAAATGTAAGCAGTGCTTACCATTTCCGTTCCGAAGAAAGCTTAAATCAGTGGGGCCCAAGAAATTTTAAGCGCGGGCCAAAACTTAAAAAAACAAAAAACAAACGCAAAAGTTTCTTATTGTTGTGTTTGGCACAAAATCAAACAAAACAAAAAACAATTACAATGCAATAAAATCACATGTCCCGAAGTACACTGTAAGAAAATTTGGTGTATTTTTTTTTTTTAATGTATTCAATGTTTGATAGATATTACAATTATGACGAATCAATGAACTCAATTTTATTTGCCAGTGCACTGCGACAAGGATTAATTTCTATTACAAAAACAATTCTTGCACGAAAAATTACTAGACACACAGTAACGGGACAATTAGCTTCAGCATCGACATCATCGAGTGTGCGTTATTTTATTTTGGCTTTGCATACAATTGTTTTTGTAAAGTTCGCTGGAAAATGTGCTGAACACTGAACGAGTGCGGTGTTTGTTGTTGTTTTTTGCATGTATACTTTGATATTGGCTCATCGCAAAGACAAAATTAGGATAGAAAAAAATTTGTATGAAGGGCCACGCGGGCCATAGGTGCAACTACGTGGGTATGTTTGGTTTAAATGGGTTATATGTACGTCGATTATCAATACAGTATGTATTCGTATTCTTACGTATTCATGCATACATCCTACTTATTAAATAAAGTGCATTAGAATGGAAAAACGAAAAATTTCGATCAACGGGAGTACATTCCCTGCAATTTATTTTAGTAAAGGAAAACGTAAGTACGTATGATACTTTTATACTTTACACAAGAAAGCTTACTAGCGACGGTCATGTCTTTGTAAAAGTCATGGGGATCCGGAAGGGACGTTTGCATGCCTCGCAGACGAAAAGTTAGTAGGCTATAAAGCATTATAGAAAGATGGTTTTTCCCACTGGGTAAGTAATGCTATGCATGTGTGTCTGTGTGTTTGTATGTGTGTGTGGATTAGTATATGTAACTGCGCGTTTTTGCAAATATAAACGTAAGCATTGTTAGATAATGTAGTGCAGTGAATTGTGTATTTTGAGTACGTGTGTTTTTGGTGCTATTTACATATGAAATGCAGGCTATGAAAAAATTTGTTTTCTCCTGGCTGAATTATTTATGTACACACGATAAAAAAAAAAGAAAAAAACCTATGATGTCAAATTCAATTTTTAAATTTTGGAAAAAGCTTAAATATTCAACACAAACATATGCAGTCATTTACCATATATACCCAATAAACATTGTGGCGCGGGGTGATTCGTTAACGAATCCCTTATGAATCGTTTTTTAATTGTGTTCAACTAGTTTCTTGCAGACTACATCAGATTTTGGCTTGAAGCTTTAAGAAAGCACCGATTGAAATTATGACTTTGTTAAATTACATTAAAGATATTTTTAGCCCAATTGAAACGAAGAAACAATTTTCCATTCCATCCTGTTTTTAACAGACTTCAATAAGGAAGAAGTTGTTCTTTCTTTTGTGTGTAAAATGTGTGTTAAACTTGTTTTTTTCTGAATTTTCAGGCGCATTCCAAAAGAAGTTTCCGCAGGAATCATTAAATATTGTGGATGAGAAGAGACAAACATTTTTCCAATATGCAAAGGACAGGATCTAGAAGAAGGTAACTTATACTCTAAATGAAAATAAAAATAATTTTTCGAATAAAATTCGCCATATTGTAGCTTGTATGATTAACGGAAGTAACTGAATTTTCAAGTTTTTTGAAATTTCAGCTTTGGCTGAGAGTAAATTGTTTTTTTTTAGGGGGGCATATAGGTAACAAATTCCTAAAAAAAATTTTTTTGGGAAATTTTTTTCCTAAAAGGAAAAACATTTTTTGTTATTTACCGAAAAATAAACAAAATGGCGGCCGATTTTGTAACCTGGATTTTTTTTCAAATGGCCGCTATTTTGTTTCTTTTTTTCGGCGGAAAGCAATTATCCTATATATGTAGTTCGGACGATAGTCACTTAGTTCCAGACTGGTGATATCCAGTGCACCGTCAATTTTTAGCATTTTTTTTTTTAATCAAATAACGTCAAAAACCACTTAAAAAATTCGGAAAAAATTTTGTTGTAATTTTGAAATGTTAATAAATATATGTGCAAAATTTGAAAACGATATCTTTTTTCCTTCTATGAAAAAAAATTCCCAAAAAAAAGTATTTTTTTAAATTTGTAACCTAAATGCCCCCTTAATTTGGATGATTCCTTATCGAATGACTTTTTTAGTTTTGGAGATTCGTTAATGAATGTCTTTCTTAGGATCTGACGATTCGTTAACGAAGGAGGAATTTCTCCCGCTCTAGATATTATAAGTGAATCTCTTATAATAATTATTTATGAATGAAATGTACGAGATAGCGATTCGCAAGCGATAACGTTAGTGAATCATTTTGTTTGTTGGGTTAACTCTGCTTTTTCTGAATACATATTGAAAAGGGGTATTCGTGATACGATGTTTTAAATTGGTTTGAGTTTTTAATACGAATGTTTTATTAAATTTTAAAGATATACAAAGTTTTGAAAGAAGACTTTTTTGAAAAAAAAATACACAGAAAAAATTTACAATAAATTTTATCGTAAAGCGATAATTATTATTTAGAGTATATTTCAATGCCCTCTAGCGGCACCATTAAATTACTTAAAATAAAAAATGTTTTACTCTTCTTTAAAGGTGTATTAATCTATTAAGGGGGGGTTATGTACTCAGAATTTTTTTTTCAAACAATTTTTGCATTTTCTTAAAGCTTAAAGTCTCAAAAATAGGTGCTTAAAATTTCAAGGAAAATATCTCAAGGAATAACAAAGTTATACTCTAGTGAGTGAATTGCCTACGAAAGCGCGCCATGTTGGCCCTTATTTTCAAACGCGTTTTTCTCGAAACCATGTTTTCAAAGTCGGTGACCAAGATTTCTCAAAAGTCAGTGAACCGATCGTTTTGATTTTTTTGCAGGCTTACACATAATAATCTCGTACTTGTCATAGGATCGTTCATTAGTTTTAGGCAAAATAATAATGATAGATTATTTATCCGCCATTATTAAAAAAATAATGTTATTCAAATGGAATAATAAAAATCAATATTTTCAAAATCGGCTGTGACAAATACGAGTTTAAATATCGAGTTTATTAATATTTTAAGAAAATGCAAACACATTTTATGAAAAAAAGAGTTCTGGGTATATAACCCCCCTTAAGAAAAAAAAAATACGATAATTATTGAAGTGCCTCAGAAAACAAAATATTGCAAAAGTGTATTTGTTCCGCCTTACAGAATGTACTGAGACCTTAAGCTTTGTTTTAACTATCCTGGAATAGATGGAGTGAAGTTTTTTGTTATTTTATAAAAAATGTTTAGGCTCAAGTGTTTCTAATTAAGCGGGATGGCTTAGGAAAAATTACGTTTACAGTGTGGACCATGAAAAACTGAAAAGAAGTCCATAGTGGTCTTAGCAATGTACGCAATACTTACATCCTCTTGGAACCATGTTTCCTCATTATCTTAAGCCGCTAGGAGTACGAAATTTTTATTGTCCCATACAGGAGACCGTTGATTGTTGCTATGTGACCGTCCTCATTTTTCATCCATCCACCATTTTGGAGGCCATAGCCGAGTGCATTAAACAGTGTGTGTAGACCATTCGATGTCAATGCGAGCTCAGGTTTGCACCCCAGCTGAAACAACAGAAAGTTTTTTTTCAATTGAAATTAATTTTTCAGATAGGTCATTACCTCTCTGCAGCCAATGGCAATATTCAGAGAGTAAATAATGCCATGTAAAGCTTCTTAAGAACATGCACATTAGCCGTTCGGAGTCGGTATAAAGCTAGTAGGTCCCGTTTTCGATCATTTGTGTATTAACAAATAATAACACGCACAACACAATGTGATTATAAGAAGCTCGGCCAAACTCCTTTCAGGGGCTGAAATGGCCAATATATTTTATTTTTTGTATATTCTTTCAAACATAATACCACACAAAACAGTGCATTTTTGCGGATATTATTGATGCTAAAGCAGTTCCCTGGAATCTAAAGCCGGCGCTTCTAAGAATTTTGGAGAGAATCTCCAAAGATTTCTGTGTAATAAAAAAAAAATTTAAAAGTATTTCGAACTAACAGGTTGAAAGTTAACCTTTAAATGGCATGGCCTTTTTTTTTTTTTGTATTCAACATTTATTTACTTTTGCTGCAAATAATTCAGTCAGCTGAGTTCTGTTAGTATAACCGTTTGAAGAGAACAAAAGCTTTAAATCGGTGTGACCCAAAAGGTTTATTATTTTTCAAAAAATGACTCTCGTTCACACATGGGGTTAAATTCTTTGGTTGTGCCATATATGGCACACTATGCATTTAAGGGTTAAGTTATTTTAATTAATAATTTAAATTAATTATTAACGGTTTTTATTTTTTTTTTTTATTTATATTTTTTTTTTTTTTTTTTTTTTCGTTATATGCTTGAATGAATTTGAGTGTTTTTCGGTGTTTTTCTTTTTTTTTAATGTTTCACCAAAATAATAACATCAATCCTTGAGTTAAATCAATTTAGTCATTTCAACTGAAAATCCAATCGTTTCAAGCTGCGGTTCATGACTTTAAATCAATTTATTTGTCATTAGCAAAAAGGCTGATTTGAGCATGAATAGCAAAATATATACACGACCAATACACTCTTCTTCAAATGGAATTGTTTTCTAGTTTGGGCTGCTAAGTGCTGCCAACGTAAATCATGAACAACGAGGCGTGCTTTTGCCAACAATGATGCCAATCAAAATCATTTTTTTTTTTTTTTTGTACTGGTGTAACAAAATCCCAATTTTCGAAAATTCAATTGTAACAATTTAGAAAAGTTCTGATGAGAATCAAAGTAAAGCATCATAATCAAGCCTAAAATAGGATTGGAAATTTTAGGCGTCGTGGGTGTAAAGAGAAGAAATATTTTTTTGGCACGAATTTGTTAGCTAAGGGATTTATTTACTTTTTGCTACATTTTGCAATTTTTACGGTATAAACTTTTAATGAGGTAAATGAGTTTTTCGCTGACGTCGAAGGTTTTGTTTTGGGGTGCTTGGAGTTCTCTGATATATACATATGTATGCAGGAAAAAATATAAAAAATGTTCTCAAGCTGTGTTCATAAAAAAAAGACGTACGAGCAATTTAATTATGCTGTCAAAGTTCACATATGAATTTTATATTTATATGTATATCACCCTGTGGAGTTTAGAAATAAATTTGTTTGTAATGCCTTTAACTCGCTTTTTATGCAGCTTTAAGCGAGTGAGTTTCCTTCTTGTCATCATGGCAATAAATGGTTGGCTTACATTTTTCGCCAACAGAAGTTAATAACAGTTCGCCATAAACTGCCATGGCGAGTTCTTTCAAGCAGTAAATTCAAATTGCGCCACGTTGCCACATGCACCACAACCATTGCCACAACGGTCATAGCTATACGTACAAGCAACTCATACAATCATAAGAATTCACACACTCAAACACAAGAAATTTAATGCATTGTCTTCTTGCAGTTGCCTTCATTCGAGTCATTTCAAGCGCCACTAAGTATGCTTCAAAGGCATGAGGCGTAATAATATTGTGATATGTGTCTGCATATGCACACCATTTCATACAAACATAGCCAAACACACACACCGGCACACGTATACTCACGACACAACAACAATCCAAATAAACATTCACACAATATAAAATACATCTACAAGCACGCTTGCACTCTTACGATATCATATGTTCTCGCGCTGACTATTCATGTGTGTGTGTGTGTATGTCTCATATTCATTCGTCCATTTAGAGTGATTGTCATTGTGGTGCATGGTGTTCATCGGTGTCATCCTTTCTCGGCCCGAACAGCTCAAAGTCATTGTGCTGCAACGGGTGCAACATCCTGCAACATGCAATTGTTGGCCAAGCAATGCATTGAAATTAATTATGTCAGAATGTTGCACTCATGCAACACTACGCTGGGTATGCAAAGTTGCAGCGTCATTAGACAGTTTGTGGCTAGCAAAAGGAAGCATTGAGCTCGTGCTCGCCAAGGACACGCACTGCTGCTTGTCACCACCGTGCTGCTCTTGTGTTTGGGTGAAGCAGGCGTTGTTGCACTTTGCAACATTGAACATTTGCCTTTTAGTTTTGAGCACGCTGCTCTACGAAGTATGAGTGAAGCAGTAGCTAGTAACGTTCCTGCCCTGTTAACTGTTTTGATATGTTTGCAAGTGCAAAGATTTATTGCCATTCGATTGCTTTAATTATGGCCAAGAAATTCAGTTAATAAACAGTAACAGTTGGCATAGCAAATAATGGTTAGCTGGATGTGTGGTGAGTTGGAAATGGCGGTGGGTGGAAAAGTTCACGTGGTGTATTTTGCAAAAAGTTATGCGCTGCTTTTAGTGCCTGGCAAATTATTGGTTCCACTTTATTTATGTTTATGTTGCGAGGACTGTATGAGCAGCTTTGTTATTTATGTGCCTAGGCATAGGTTGGCATAGATAACGCACAGTGGAATTTATAGGAACTAAATTAATACACCTGCTCTACACTATGCAGTTACTAGAAGGAATTTGATTAGATAGAAGCAATATCTTGATGGGTTTGAAATAATTGCTGAAATTACAAGGTATACCATGTGGTAACTTTAAGTATCTCTAAGCATGCAAATTGTAAATATTTTATAGAGTTAAATGAGGAATTTTTGCAGTTATCTATAAAATATGAGTGTTCTTATAACTACGATGTGTTTATACAGCTATGATCAATAAAAAGGCAGAGGTTGATCAATTTTCCGGATAAGGAGAATTTTTAATGTTAATAACTATTTAAGATTTAAATTATTTCCTTTATTTAAATCTAAAATATTCCTTCAAGTATCATTTTTAACTAAAACATAATAAAAACACTCATTCCTGGCGCATGAATGGTAATCCCTCAAAATGCGAACAAATTTTTATGTTGGGTGTTTTGTAAATAAAAAGAAGTAACAAAGGACTTCCTTCAAAATATCCATGTATCTTATATTATTTATTTTAATAAAAAATTTTAAAAATTATAGGTAGAAGTTCGAAATAAAACTAGTTTTATAGATTTTTTTACGTTTAACTTCATATAAATGTCTTACGAGAAGTATCGGGATACTAGACAATGTTTTTGAAATAAATGGTATGTAAAGTTGGTATGTCCCACTCTACCCAAGTGATTTCCACACATATAACATTTAAAAAAAAAAAACTTCAAACTTGCTATAAATTCTGCAACAAAAAAATACACTTCAGAAAGATTATGTTTATTAACGTAACACATTCATTTCCTTCAAATGGAGAACGACTCATTGGGCAATATGAGCAAAGCAATACACTGCTTTTTGTGTACTTTTTACACTTTTGTAACGAAAAATTACTAAAATACACTAAAAATTAATTCGATTTTTCCAATACTCCAAAATGTTGGGAATACACCTAAATTACACGTTTGCTCGAAGCCAGGTTCGAACCCCAGCTGACAGACAAAAATTTTTCAATTGATTTTTTTGACCTCTCTGCAGACAATGGCAAAGCTCAAAGAGTAAATATTATCATATGAAGCTTCTTGAGAAAGTGCATATTCAGACTAAATAGTAGGTCCAGTTCTGGATCATTTGTGTACAAACATTTAATAACACTCGCAACACAATTTGATCATAAGAAGCTGGGTCAAGGTTTTAAAAGACTTCCACTTTTTTTTTATTTCAAAATCACCATTAAGTTAGATTTATTTGTCAATATTAGCACTTTAAAAGAAAGAAAAGCACTATTTTCAGTTTGAAGTCCCAGGAATATTCCATTTCTAAGGTGTGTTTCATATTTATAACGCACCCAATACACTTTTTGATTTCTTTTATAAAAATTTCCGATTAATCAGTTTCCGATTAATAAAGAACAAAATAGTAAGCACTGTAAGGCTGGTAGATTACGATGGCAGCCCTGTTTTTTCATGCTCTTCGAAATCCCGTTATATTTAAACAAAATGTGTGATTTGTCATCTTAACCCTTTGACGACCGCTCCTGAACCGCTGGAAAATTCGTTAATCCGACAACGGATACGTGTTGAGCGACTCCAAATTACAAAACAAAAGTGTCGCAAAAAGCAATGTTTTTTTCCCTGCAAAAGTGTGAAAAATGATGGGACCTATATGTCCCATCATAAAAAATGTTCCAACGGTAAAAATTTATACCACTATTTTCTCTCGTTGACAGTATGCGAACGAAAAGTTTGAGGTTGAATTTTCGTTTACTTCATGAGAACTCGTTGTTTTTAATCTGCTTTAAAGGTTTACAAATGAAAGTTTACAAAAATAACCTTTGCAATGATGGTACTTTGACCTCTATATGGCTATTGGTTTAGGAGATATTCCCAAATTATTTAAAAAGATTGTTAAAAAACCCCAAAAATTCTATCATAATATCAGGCTGTTTAATATCAAATGAAAGGTTGAAAAATAACCCTTCCAATGGTGGCACTTAGACATCTTTACGACTATTCAAAGTATCACAAAATAGGGTAAATTTTCCAAAAAATCGAATCTTTCATTTGATGCAAAACAAAATTCCGTAAAAAAAATTGTTGGGATTTTTAAACGAATTTTTGTACCTATTTTGGAAATATCTTTTGGACCAATAGTCGAAGAGTGGCCAAAGTACCACCATTAGAAAGAAAATTAAACTTTTGATTTTGTGTTTTTTTTTCAGTATTACTACGAACACGATAGCAAATCAAAGACCAAATTCTATTGCGTCTTTTCTGCGATCGCTTTGATTTGAGTGTGCACAATCAGTGGCGGATCTAGGATTCACCAGAGGGGGGAACGGTTGAGCTAACAGTTTTATAGTCCAAGGGGGAGGCTGAAACGGCTTTTAGCGCTTTTTTCAATTTTTTTTCCCACACAAAAAATTCTTCAAGGGGGATAGCGACTAAAGCCTTATCAACCCGTATATAAATCCGCCGCTGTGCACTGTGGTTACAACAAAATTTCTATTTCGAATAATGATTCATTTTCTATATCTGCATTGGAAGTCCGCGGGCAACTGGCTACTCAAATGATAAATACGGTCACCAACCGCTGTTGTGTTGTTGTTAGGTACCTAAGAGATTTAAACTTGCGGATATCACTTCCCAGTCCGATAATTCTTCAAAAGTGAAACGGGACGTAAGGATGTATTTTCTGATCAAAACAACAAAAAGACCATGGAATAATTACTATTTGTGCCTTTTGCAAAAAAACCATTTTGCTTCGCCAACAATCGAAATAACTTCAAATTCCATCATAAGAAAATGAAAATTCAATGCATTGATTAAAAATACAAAAAAATGTATTTTTATTTCAAATAAATCAACTTTTTAACAAAATTAAATATGTCTTAGATTTTTACCGTTGACGACCATTGGGACATATAGGTCCCGTCAGATTGGGTGGTCGCGTGGATAGCCTGAGTCGACTATCTTTTTTTGCTATTTTTTGTTAAAAAGTGGAAGGTTGTCCGCAACTTCCCCAAAAAATTTTTACTTATAGCATCTCCTACCCCCAAAATATTGCAGCAAGAAGAAGGGGAGAAAAAGTAAAGATTTTTCGACTTTGGGGTGGTCTGGTAGGCAAAGGGATGAATCTACCCTTGAAAGTTAAGTACTTTCTGGAAGCCACATTCATTCCCTGTTGAATGATATCTTGTTAATAAAAATCGTTTGCATAGTTTTTCCAGGAAAAATTCGAAAGTAAAAGGGTCACCGGTGACCCAATCGTCGTTAAAGAGTTAAGATGGTACAGTTATCGTTTCATAATTCTAACCCAGTCGTATTTTTTTAACGTAGAATACGTTATACGGGGGTGTTAATCTGGAGCACAAAATTTTGAGAAAATGTTTGTCACTTTCATTATAAGTTTTTAATACTTTATGCATGCATTGAAGAAAATTCAAGTATGGTCGTAATATATTTAATATGTCTTCTTTTGATTTGTATTTAAATAATCATATTGCTACATATAATTTTTTTGATTCTATAAGTAAATCAAAATTTAACTCCTTCAAATTTTGTATTAATTTTCATATGCTTTGTATTTTATGTATTATAACATCATGTGTAAGAGCAGTACGACTATCTGTGTGTTCATCACAGAACCAGTGTGAGAAAGAGAAGAAGTATAATGACCAAGTAGCGAACGATGTGTACATACACAACATTGATAAGCGAAGCAGAGAAACAAAATTGTGCTTACCCAGTTGGCCACGTCTCTAAGACATCCTCAATGTCTTACAGCCTTATTCATAAACACATTTTAGAGGCAGCGTAACTTTAAACGGGCTTTAAACAAGAAAACGTTATTCATAAACATTTTTCGTAGTTGTTTAAGAGCTGCGTAACTTAAACGCCGAAATTGGCGTTTAAAGGTTACGTAAATACAACCATGATTTTTGTTTGTCTTTCCTTTTAATATCAAAGACATGCTCCATATGCGCCCTTTGCAGCATTTTTTTATGCGGCGGCCATTGTTAATCCATAGGAATTCTTAATTTTTGTAGAGATTATCTATAGTTCAGACACAAACCTTACAATCATAAGCAGAAAATGAAAAAATGTTTATGAATAACAATGCTAGCAAGGTTGCATAGAAGCTGCGTAAAGCCTTAAACAGTGCGTAACTAAACAAGCGTTTAAAGGTTGTTTAAGGAAATTTATTGATAAGGCTGTTAATGACTAACGTATTCTACGTCTGACCTATGCGCCCGTGTTATCTAACACAGGCTTGAGCTTTTTTTTTTTAATAAGAAAGTGGTTTGTATTAAGCAACATTTTTTAAGAATACCAACAAATAGTGTTATATCTGACCTAGGTATGCCGCGTGGTAAAACTTTGTCAGAAGTAAAAAAAGGCAAAATTTTGGCTTGGGCTTCTGAAAACATTTCAGTTAGCGAAATTTGAAGAAAACTTGGACGCAGCCGACGCGTGATCGTTAATTTTCTTAAAAATACGGAAGAATATGGTAAAAAAAGCGATCCGGACGTAAGAGAAAGATATGCAAGAGGGAGGAGCATGCAATCATACCCGAGGCAAATAACTCAACAGCCAGCTGTTCTCGTCTGGCAAGAAGTTGCAACACCAAAGTGTCAAAAGCAACAGTTTGGCGTGTGCTGCAACGATGCCCTGAATGTGTCAAGCTAAAATTAAAGTAATTACAAGGCTCCTTAAACGGCACAAGATCGCGAGACTGGAATTTGATGAACAAAATATGGATACTGATTGGTCCTTTGTAAATGAAATGAATTACAAAAGTGTTGTTGCATAAAATGTACCTTTCTGCTTGCAGGTCATATTTTCTGATGAAAAAAATGGAACCTGGATGGACCAGACAGATTTGCGAAAGAACCTCGCTACTTCTCAAAGCGGAACTTTGATGGTGGGGCATTAATGGTCTCGAAAGCGTTTTCATCGCAAGGTACTCTGGAAATTCAGTTTACGTCATCTAGGATGAATAGTGCCGAGTACATCACTGTGTTACAAAGCAGTTTACTACAATTTTTACGACAACATCATGATCAAAACTGGATTTTTCAGCATTACAATGCCCGAATACACACTAACGCAGAAACAAATGCTTGGCTCGGGTTTAAAAAAATTAAAACTCTGAAGTAGCCAGTGTGCTCCCCAGAGCTAGACCCAATAGAAAACCTATGTGGAACACTGGTTCGTCACATTTATGCTGACAATCTCCAATACAACAATGTGGTGAGTTACAACATGCCATCAATAATGCTTTGGAGGACTTAGGCGCCAATATTTTACAGAACTTAATTTCTTCCATGCGCAAAAGTGTTTTTGTAGTAATAAAGGCTAAAGGGAGCCATATTAAATTGTAAATGCTGATTTTTTATTTTTAACAGTTTTAAGATACAAATAAATGAAGCCTGGGCTATAAATATGAAACGCTTCATAATAAGATATTTAAATTGAATGGATCTCGATTTTAAATATATTCAGTTATTATGATATGAATACTGAATTCATATTTTCCTAAATCTTTTCTAAATAGAACAAAACAATTTTGAAACATAGGAGTGAAATATGTGAAATGAAATATGAAACGAACCTTATGTAATGTCTCACTGTGGATCTTATTTTACTTTGATAACAAAAACAACAAATGCTACAGAACGAAACTTGGATCATTTCATAAATTTGAATGAGAAGTGCTTAAAACACAAAATTAATCTCAATAAAAAAATAAAATTCTGTGTCAGCTAGGATTCAAACCTCGGGCATCCCTAAATTATCGATTCAATGAAGGACCTTCCGATTAAAAATATGTTTAAAAACAAATACTTTTCTACTATTTTCGGATATTCAGTTTTTGCTACTTTTTTATGCATTTACAGTAAAAAGACAATCAAATAGATTTTATTTTTACAGCAATACTATTTAATGGAGCATTTCATACTGAAGACCTTTCTACCTTTACCTTTTTATAGTCTTTCAGACAAAATTTTCACTTTCTTTGTTAAGAATGAAATATAATTTTTCTTTTATTTGATTAAAGGGACCTTCGCAAGAATAATTTTAAAAAATCGAATTTTTTTATAGATATATTTCGATTCCTTCATTCAAAATTACATTCTTACATTCAAAAATTATCTCCTAAAATTTTATAAATAAATTCTAACTAGAAAAAAAGTTAAAGTTATATTTGTATCGATGTGCGCGCATGAATAGATTGTGGTAAGAAAAAAAATTTTAAACGCGTTTTAGGACATTTTTATCCGAATCTATTTGAGCGATTTTAATAAACCAAAAAATTTTTGAATATTTATAAAAAAACCTAGACAATAAGCCTCTAAAACTTAAAAAACCGTCCCTCCTTATTTTTTTTTATAGGAGTGAATCGCTCCAAAAAAAAGGTGATTTTTTATTTTTTTTAGAATTTTGCGTATAAAAGCATATAAATTGAATCATGTATGTACTTTAATGGTTTATTGTCTTATTTTGAATTGAAAAATAGAATTTATTTTGAAGATTACAAAAATTCGTACAGTAATTCGTTCCACAAAGTATCCTAAAGTGTCTGTCTAAAACAGTCTTTTTGCATGACGCCCTATACAGCAGTCAAGAGGAATTAAAATCTCAGGAATTAAATCGAGGAATTCAAATAATAATGTCCAAAAGGAATATTGTTGATAAATTTAATAGTTTCTTTAAAAAAAATCTTAAAAAGTGTATTTTTTTTCGAAAATTCATAAGAAGTCCCCTTAATACCCAAATAATTAATATTTTTAATGTTTTCCTGTAAAAAAATACATTTATTTTCTGTTCTGAAAAACTGCACAAATGACGTTTTACTTGATTTTAAAACAAAAACTGAACTTTTTAAAGACGCCAGAATGCGTTCCAATCTGAATCTGATAAATCAAAAATTCTTATGGTAAAAATTACTCCTAAAAAGTGTGGCGGTATTCTAAACAATAGTTTTAAAAAATGTTGTGTTAAAATTTCTGTTTCTTTTTGTTTTTTTTAGTCTTAACACTACCGTTCATCATAAAAACAAAATAGCTTTTCTTTTTCAATTTATCAACTTATCTACAACTTTAACTGTTCTCCCTTTATAACAAAGGTTCTGATAAAATAAGTTTCTGATAAAATAAGGTTCTAATAAAATACCAGGAAAATTAAGTGTTCTTTCAGTAGAAATATAAGTAAAATTTTCAATCTCAGACTAGAGTTAAAAGTGAACCTTGCTTCTACTTTCAAACTCACATCAAACAAAATTATCCATCTAAATTCTAAAAGAACAATGGTTGCAACCGGCAGACAATGATTGAGTCGGTTTTTCTAAATGCCACAATTTCTACTTAGAATTTCGCATAAGTTCTTAAGTGCCAGTAATAAAGGCTTATCTTCCCATTTTTAACATTTGCAAGTCTCCCAAGACTAAAAGCAGTTTCTTGTTTTCACATAATTCGTCAGAGTTGAGTCATTTTGCGTAACAAGTAAACTATGTGTAGATCCAAAGCTGCAGCCAGGCATTGATAGAGGCGCTCTAACTGTATCAACAACTATGTCGCTCAGATGCAGATGCGTGCATACAAATGCATGACAGATAAATAATATCTGCTGCAAATGGATTTTGTCTGCTAGCTCAACTTAAAAAGTTGAAAGTTTTGAAAAGGGAAAAAAAAGAAGAATTTGTCATATCCTGAAAAGGATATGTTTATATATAAGATACCGAAAAATTTCACAATATTTTCTTAATTTCCAAAAATGTCTTTTCTAATAAAAATTTAATAAAATAAGTAACATATACTTTTAATGAATCTAAAGTTGCACCTTTACACATATTAGTACATGCAAAGTTTGTTGCATAAGAGCAAAATTACAATTAAGCCGAAATATGCAGCTATTGCAGCGGCTTACATGCTTATGCAGCAGCAACAACATATGTAACAATGGCTACAACAACAACGTCATTATGCCAAATAATATTCATTTACATTTGGACATGATGACAATGTTGACAACCATGGGACAATTATAGGAAGATACAGAGTCTAAATTGCTGCCACACAACTGAGTGCGTTTCAAGTGCTGCAGCAGCAGTTCTACCAACAACATCAGCTTGTACAGTGAACATTTTTATTACATTTTTCCATATTAAATGTTAACCCTATTTTGCCCACTGTGCACTTCAACATATAACTGCTCCTTGAGATGGAGTCTTTAACTGCACTAAGCTAAGCTTAGCCACCATCTAGTACTCTGAACCCTTCACAGAACTCATCAAATGCTTAACGAGAATCCTTGCGATGCATATCTCAACAACCAACGAACCAACCAACCAACCAACCAACAAACAGCCAGCACAAGCTCAGACAGAAGGCAGAAGAGCACTGTACTGCACTGCACTCCGACGCTATTCAAGTAATTTTAATATTTTTCCTTAATGAAAATTTTCAATTGCAAACATAAATTTTCCTCGGAAAATAGTGCATATTTTGCATATGGTGCAGGCAGAGACATCCACACATTCACTCACACACACACAAACATATAAAAACGCTGATGGACAGACAGCTAGGCAGTAAGCAAGGCAGTGAGCATGACAGTCACTGCAGCAGCAAAATTTTCTTCACCAACACTAGCAGCAGTTGTTGTGCATAAAGCGTTGTACACATTGACAATAATTTTTAACACACTCATACTTATATAAATGTGACCACCAGCGGCAATGGTGAGAATGTGAAATTTATGCACCAAATACTGTTGTGACGAAGTTTGCGGTTGCTTAGGATCAAGAAAAGGAAATAAAATTTAAGATAAGAAGCCCCCGAATCTATAGAAGCTCAAGAAGACCAAAAAAACCAAGACAATCAGAAAATAGCCAAGATGCACTCGAGAGCTTCAGAATTGAATGAAAAATATCCTTAATTCGATCCATGTTCATATTCATATTCATATTCATATTCATATTCATATTCATATTCATATTCATATTCATATTCATATTCATATTCATATTCATATTCATATTCATATTCATATTCATATTCATATTCATATTCATATTCATATTCATATTCATATTCATATTCATATTCCATTTCATATTCATATTCATATTCATATTCATTTTCATATTCATAAAACTGTTCATGTTTAAAAAGTGGTTTTTGTAATGTTTATGACCATATGACGATATCGCAGATGACTATTTAAGAGGATCAGGAAATGGTGCACCCTTAAGTGTCAAGCCTTTTATTTTTGTATTTGTCGCTGTTGTTGCAAGGTCGAGGTAAAAGAGGACGCTTCATTTATCTTGACTTAGAAAAGTCATATCCGGTAAAGCTTTGTTGCAGCACAGTTTGGCAGTAGATTGAGGCTGACTTCTATAAATTTCTTGTAGATTTTCCTTGAAATGATTGCTTTAGCTTATGTTGGCTATTTTTAGCTCCATTAAATTGAGGCTTATTTTAAAAATTATTGCAGACCGTTTTACGTTCCCAGCACCTGATAACTTTACTCCAGCTTATTTTATGTGCAATTTTCTCTTAAGGTTCACCCCATAAAAAGTTATCTATTTTAATTTTATTCAATATAGATAACATTAAAAATATTTTTTATCCTTAACTGATCCTTAACAGAGTGGGTGTCATCATAAAAAGTCTTGAAATCAATTTAAATATGCTATTAAATTATTTTTTTTATGACCAGGCTTCTAAAGTGATAAATCCTTTTTAATGCACTCCCTGCAAGGATATAGAGGGCATTATTAAGGGCATCCAAAAAAGTATGTATTTTCAATAAAATTATTTTGCAACATTTCGTCCCTTGAAAAGCATCCAGCTTGGCCTGGCTTGATTTTATTGTTTTTTTTTTTTTTTTCATATTTGCTTGGACCATACATTATGACAACAGCCGGCTGCTGCTTCTGCTTTTATAAGAACTACTTTAATGCACACCGCTAGACATTTAAAATCAACGCCTTCGCCGGGCAGTTTCTTCTTCGTAAGCAAACAACAGCTAGAAAGAATGAAAGCGAAAAAAGTACCCAAAAAATAAACAAAACCACGAAGGGTATAAAAACCGAAATGGAGCCACAATTCAAAAGCTATTGACACCCTTGCAATGACACCCTACACTGCTGAATGACCATCATAAATCATCGCTGAGTGTCATATAAAAATCGTAATCAGATTTCGAGCAAGAAATATGTTTGCATACAAACAACATACAGATACCCAAACAAGCAAAGGAGACACTCAACCAAACAAACAAACAGACTAACAAACGAATGAACACACATGAAGGATAAAAATCCAACGCAGAGAAAAACCCTTTCTCGCCATTGAGAATCCTTATAAATAAGGCACTTGAATTCAAGTATGAGCCACGGCATGCGTGTGTGTGAGAGAGCATGTGAGTATATATAATGGATGTGTGTTAGTGAAGCGACACATCATAACCAACAACTGAGCCGTTATTTCGATGCTTTTGTGCAGACTACGTTGTTGGAGTGTCATGCCAGGGATAAGCCTGGATATCAGCACATAGCTTTCTGGCAATGGAATAATTCATGTTTTTCTTTATGTTGTCTGTGGGATTTTCTACAAAGCATATATGTATGTACTATGTATTATAAATTGGCATTGAGCTGGATATTCAGGAGATTCAGTGATGTGCTGTAATGCAATAAATTTTAATTTTATCGACTTATTTTATGTGTTTCTTTTTTATTTGCCAAAGCCAGACAGGTATGAGAGCAGCTACATAGGTATTTGAAAATTAAGCTTTAAAGCTCCTTCGGAAATTCTAAAAATTAAAATTATATTAAAATAAGTTTCATGAATAAAGTTATCTTCGATATAACAATATTTCTCTTCAAGATATAAACAATAAAATAATAATGAGCTTCCATGTATCCAGCTGATCTTCTTGCAAAAGCTTTAATTGAATTTGTTTCTTGAATTATCCACTGGCAACATTTAAATTTTCAATGATTTCTGTGCTTCTACTTTTGCTTAAAGTCAATTTCTGCCCCTACTTTTCTCTGGCTTTCTCTACTTTTCAATCATCCGCTGCTCTCGCAATCCTTTAAGCACTTTTAAAATGTATGTTCAGTTAACAAAAGCAGTATTGCACCATGCAAGGTCAACGTCAGGATGCAAAAACAAAAGCCGACAAACAAACACTCCTACATTCACTGCATACAATTATTGCTATGAAAGGTCCTTTGGCGTTAAATGAAGTCGTCTATGCTCACTCCATCACAATTGAGCTACCAACACACCTACAAATTAACGCTTTATTATGCACGCTTGAGCACTCATTCAGTCATGCTGCGCTCATACAGCCTGGACATACTGGTTGAGTTCAGACTTCTTGAAAAGCATCCGGTTCAATCGAAGCTGTTGATGTCAGCAGCTGCGGCTGCGTAGCTGTTATTGTTTGCATATAATTGGTGGCGGCAACAAAGCGTTGTAGCCATTGTTCGTTGCAAGTGTTTTCATATTGTTGATGTTTTTGTTGTTGTCATTGCATGCTGCTTACGCACATCAATGAATTCACTGCTTGAAAGCTTCGATAATGACAGCAAGATTATTAACAACAACAACCACTACAACTCATTGGGTGGTGAACTTAATGAAAAGATAAAAAAACCAAATTTAATTTTTATTTTGCCAAAATTTATGCATGAATATGAATATGAATGATTACTTATATAAATGTACATGTGAATTTGTTTAAGAAAATATATATTAATATGAATATGAATATGAATATGAATATGAATATGAATATGAATTTGAATATGAATATGAATATGAATATGAATATGAATATGAATATGAATATGAATATGAATATGAATATGAATATGAATATGAATATGAATATGAATATGAATAAGAATATAAATATGAATATGAATATGAATATGAATATGAAGATGAATAAGAATATGAATATGAATATGAAAATGAATATGAATATGAATATGAATATGAATATGAATATGAATATGAATATGAATATGAATATGAATATGAATATGAATATGAATATGAATATGAGTATGAATATGAAAATGAATATGATTATGAATATCAATTTGAATATGAATATGAATATGAATATGAATATTAATGAATATTAATATACATGTGAATATGAATAAGAAATTTAATATTTATATGAATATGAATATGAATATGAATATAAATATGAATATGAATATGAATATGAATATGAATATGAATATGAATATGAATATGAATATGAATATGAATATGAATATGAATATGAATAAGAATATGAATATGAATATGAATATGAATATGAATATGAATATGAATATGAATATGAATATGAATATGAATATGAATATGAATATGAATATGAATATGAATATGAATATGAATATGAATATGAATATGAATATGAATATGAATATGAATATGAATATGAATATGAATATGAATATGAATATGAATATGAATAAGAATATGAATATGAATATGAATATGAATATGAATATGAATATGAATATGAATATGAATATGAATATGAATATGAATATGAATATGAATATGAATATGAATATGAATAAGAATATGAATATGAATATGAATATGAATATGAATATGAATATGAATATGAATATGAATATGAATATGAATATGAATATGAATATGAATATGAATATGAATATGAATATGAATATGAATATGAATATGAATATGAATATGAATATGAATATGAATATGAATATGAATATGAATATGAATATGAATATGAATTTGAATATGAATATGAATATGAATATGAATAAAATATGAATATGAATGTGAATATGAATATGAATATGAATATGAATATGAATATGAATATTAATGAATATTAATATACATGTGAATATGAATAAGAAAATTAATATTTATATGAATATGAATATGAATACGAATATGAATATAAATATGAATATGAATATGAATATGAATATGAATATGAATATGAATATGAATATGAATATGAATATGAATATGAATATGAATATGAATATGAATATGAATATGAATAAGAATATGAATATGAATATGAATATGAATATGAATATGTATATGAATATGAATATGAATATGAATATGAATATGAATATGAATATGAATATGAATATGAATATGAATATGAATATGAATATGAATATTAATTTGAATATGAATATGAATATGAATATGAATATGAATATGAATAAAATATGAATATGAATAAAATATGAATATGAATATGAATAAAATATGAATATGAATGTGAATATGAATATTAATGAATATTAATATACATGTGAATATGAATAAGAAAATTAATATTTATATGAACATGAATATGAATATGAATATGAATATGAATATGAATATGAATATGAATATGAATATGAATATGAATATGAATATGAATATGAATATGAATATGAATATGAATAAGAATATGAATATGAATATGAATATGAATATGAATATGAATATGAATATGAATATGAATATGAATATGAATATGAATATGAATATGAATATGAATATGAATATGAATATGAATATGAATATGAATATGAATATGAATATGAATATGAATATGAATATGAATATGAATAAGAATATGAATATGAATATGAATATGAATATGAATATGAATATGAATATGAATATGAATATGAATATGAATATGAATATGAATATGAATATGAATATGAATATGAATATGAATATGAATATGAATATGAATATGAATATGAATATGAATATGAATTTGAATATGAATATGAATATGAATATGAATAAAATATGAATATGAATGTGAATATGAATATGAATATGAATATGAATATGAATATTAATGAATATTAATATACATGTGAATATGAATAAGAAAATTAATATTTATATGAATATGAATATGAATACGAATATGAATATGAATATGAATATGAATATGAATATGAATATGAATATGAATATGAATATGAATATGAATATGAATATGAATATGAATATGAATATGAATATGAATATGAATATGAATAAGAATATGAATATGAATATGCATATGAATATGAATATGTATATGAATATGAATATGAATATGAATATTAATATGAATATGAATATGAATATGAATATGAATATGAATATGAATATGAATATGAATATGAATTTGAATATGAATATGAATATGAATATGAATATAAATATGAATATGAATAAAATATGAATATGAATAAAATATGAATATGAATATGAATAAAATATGAATATGAATGTGAATATGAATATTAATGAATATTAATATACATGTGAATATGAATAAGAAAATTAATATTTATATGAATATGAATATGAATATGAATATGAATATGAATATGAATATGAATATGAATATGAATATGAATATGAATATGAATATGAATATGAATATGAATATGAATATCAATTTGAATATGAATATGAATATGAATATGAATATGAATATTAATATGAATATGAATATGAATATGAATATGAATATGAATATGAATATTAATATGAATATGAATATGAATATGAATATGAACATGAATATGAATATGAATATGAATATCAATATGAAAATGACTAAGAGAAAATTCAATTAATATTCATTAACAAGATAATGATCTCACTTTGATTGCTAATGGAAAGCTTAAAATTGTTTTATAAGATAATTTAACTATTTTTCATAACAACAGCATTATTAAAATTCAAGCCACCACCAGAGTGGTTATCGCTCCATGAATAGCATTAATTAACAAATTAAAATATTATTTGGCAAAACTTTGGTTTGGGAACGTGTCACCCAGTCAGCTCAAGGGACAAACATGTACAAATAAAGCATTAAAGGCATAACGCAAACCTTGCTTTTGCAGTATGTTCAAATAAAGTATGAAATGAAGCGGTTGAAGACTTAAACAAACACTCGCAAAAATAAACACATACACATATGTATATACAAGCATTGCATACTAATAAACACTAACAGGCTTGTGATTTTGCGATTGAATACAAATGTTAATTAATTTATAGACCTCAGCAGAACCTATGCAGTCAGGTTGAATGCTACTCTAGGTCCTTGTGTATGTTGGTGTTTGTGTGGTTGCATCATTATACAAATACATAGCATATACTACATCTACCTTCTTCACCTGTTTTCCACTTTATTTTCAGCACGATGTTTGTGAAATTATTAAATAAAATGAGTGACGACTGCATGTAAAATGAACACAGCCAGCAGAGCGCTATGTTCAATAATAATACAGGTGCCAAAAATAAACTAAATTATGAGGCCAGCAATGCAGCCAATTTGTTTTTTTTTTTTTTTTTTGTTTCAATGTATTTATAATTAATATTTGTTTTTTTTTCTCCATCAACTCCACTTAGGCATGCATTGTTTATGTGTGAGTGTTAGTAATTTATGCCAAAAACATTATTTGAAAGGGTTTTGTCTTGTTTTGTTTTATTGCAGTTGTTGTCATTTGTGATGGTGGAATGAAAAGAAAAAAAATTTGCTATTGACCACAAAAGCCGCATCAATTTCAACAACAGATGAATTTCAATTTGCTTGTTTATTGGAGTGTGTAAGTTTTTATGAGCATGCTTATGTATTAAAACCTGTGTCTGTAGCGCTGTCTGTTTCTGTGCTGGTTGTATTCGCTTAAATGATCATTGATCAATACAAAATAAAATAAAAATTTAACGCAAAACCAAACTTTGTGCAAAATAATACAAAGCAACAGCAACAACAACAAATGCGTGGTCAGCAGGCAGCCGTGAGTGGTCCAGACAACCGCCAATTTATGTTTCAATTAAAAATTGGTGCAAATTAAACAACGACAACAAAAAACCAACAATAACAACAAACAGCAAAACAATAAAATAAAAAAAAAAATAAAATTTGAACTTCGAAGTGAAAACGAAATGCAATGAACTTGAAATTTAAGCTGGCAACACATTGCTGTCAAGCAAAGCACAGTGGAGTAAAAGTTGTTTTACTGCAATTAAAAATAAAAAGCTTGTTGGTAAAAAATTAGGTAAATTTAAAAAAATGAAAGATATTTTCATTTAATTAAATAGATAAAAATTATATTAATTTATTATCTTATTACATACAAATTTGGTACCAAAAAGTTGGGAAATACAACTTTTTTTAGCACAAAAATTAATTTTATAAAAAACTAGCACAGTGGTCAGTGGCTTCTCCACGGACGTTTTCGCTTTATAAATATTTTATCTTTATCAATTTATAAGAAAAAAACTTATTGAATCACACAACGCCACTTCCATAAAAGAGTAGAGATAAAGAGCCGAAAAACTCCATTTTACACTTTATTACAGATACTTAGTATAAAAATTTCGTAAAGAAAATTCTCCTATATCCTTTTACAGCACAAATGTGATATTTGAAAACTTATTTCATTAAAATCGGACCAGTACTTTTGGAGTTTAGTGGCAACATAACATGTTTAGTTTAATATTATATAATAGTATATAAATAAAGATAATACAAAAATAACTGCACACATTTAAATTAACCCTTTTCTTGAATGGGTTTGCACATATGCAATGTTCTAAGAGATAAAGCATACACATCCTGTAAATATTCCTAACGGGATTTTATTTAAAAATAAATTTAAAAATTTTTTTTATTAGTAGTTGTCTTCTTTTGTCAAATTGGTGCATTAATTTGTCCAAAATGTTGATTCGAACAAGGTCTGTCTTATACGTAAAAAAAATAAGTGAATATTTTTAAGAATTATACAAGAAATATCAAAAAAACGTTGAAATGTAAGTAATGTTCTAGAATATAAGTTAATTTTCTTCAAGCTTACTAATTTTTTTCGTGCAATATAACAAGCAATTGTGTGTTATTTCATAAAATAAATGGTTTAATTGCAAATATGCAATATCATCCATTTGAGACATTTTGAAGTTACATTGCAGGTATGAGGTTATATTGCAGGTGTGCAATTCCATGCACTTAACTATATTTCAAGCTAAAATCTTTTTTAAAGGAAAGGGGAAAGAAGCGAGGATGATTTAAGTGAAAATGATGATAATGAATGAAAATATTCCGAGGAAGAACATTCCGAAGTTGATAAAGATATTATTTGATATTATCTTTCATATATGATACAATATCTCCCAAAGAAGCCGCACAAATAGAATTTCAAAATTTTTCGTTTTGGCTGGTATTTTTGAGTATAACTAGGTTTAATTTTGAAATTACTTGGGCCAAGAAAACAGCCTCTGTCTTCGTCACCACGAAGTAAATGATCTTGGCCTTGTGTAAATTTTGTTATAAAAGACTCTTACTGGAAGTACTTCTCATATAAATTACAAATTTTTTTATGATAATCACTACCACTAGTGATTGAACTAGCCAAAAGGGGTATTTATTGGGTACAATCCGATGGAACAGAATTCCGAACTCAAAACTACCGAGTGTTCCCATATTAATGAAGACATCTCGAGGAGAGTCTGTGGAATATGTAGCTTACCATGATGATACGTACATTTGATTTTATGGAGAGATAACAAAGTTGTTAATTTGATGTCAAACCATTGCGGTAGAAGCCCTGAGACCATAGCTAAGCGATTTTATAAGAAGTTGTGTAGAAACATATCCATTGAGTGTCCGTATATTGTTTAACAATACAATACATTCATGGGGGAAGTCAATTTGTTCCACTTATTTATTGGAGGCTTCAAGATAAAAATACGCTATACGATAATAGTAGTAAATGCATTGCTATTGTATAAGCGTGCGGAACAAAAATCAGTAATCATGAAAACATAATATTTGTCAATTTTCATTTGTAAGTGGTAGAAAGTCTTTACAAAGTAGGAAAACTATCCACAGAAAGTGGCAAAAAATTACGAAACATTCGAAAAGTTTCCCACTTTCTCAAACAGAAGTTCAGTTGGACCATTTTAATCTCTGACCACAACGGGACAACAAGTGTTTAACATGTGAACAAAAACGAAATAAGACCCAAAAATTTTAAAATAAACCATTAATGAAAAGGAAATAACACTCATAACTTTTAAAAATGATTCAATTTGTGCGATTTGTGCAATTTGTGCGCTTTATTTCATAGCAAGTATTCCCATTATTTATGCGACACGGTTTAATTTCATTCAAGATACTCGTTTTTGGACCACTCTTTATTTACAAAGATTTAATTCTTAAGGGGACATATAGGTTACAAATTTTTTAAAAAAAATTTTTTTCGGGGATTTTTTTTCATAAAAGAAAAAAAGATATCGTTTTTAAATTTTGCACATATATTTATTAATATTTAAAGACTAAAAAAAAAAATTTTCAGAATTTTTGAAGCGGTTTTTGACGTTATATGATTTTTTTTTAAAAAATGTCAAAAAATTAACGGTGTGCAGAATATCACCAGTCTGGAACATCTGAGGAAAAAATAAAAAAAAAACACATTAATCCTTGCTTTAGTGGCCACCGCCTGAACTAGGATAATTTTTTTCCGCCAAAAAACAACAAAATGGCGAAAGATTTTGTAACCTCGAAAATCGATTTGTTTTTCAAATGGCCGGCATTTTGTTTTTTTTTTCGGCTGATAAAATTTATCCTAGTTCAGGCGGTGGCCACTCAAACAAGGATTAATTTTTTTTTTAATTTTTCCTCAGATGTTCCAGACTGGTGATATCCTGGTGAATTTTTTTTATTCTTTAAATGTTAATAAATATATGTGCAAAATTTGAAAACAATATCTTTTTTCCTTTTATGAAAAAAAATTCCCGACAAAAAAATTTTTTTTTAAATTTGTAACCTATATGTCCCCTTAATATATTTGTTTGAAGCAATTTATATAAAGATGACAGTCAAATTTACAGCATGTTACGTTAAAATGTATTAAAGTGCATTCTCCAATCGTTGCAAATTTTCGAGCTACGAGTTCCGAGGTTGAAATCCCACACAGATGGCACAGAAAATTTGTTCAATTGAAATACATTTCTTTGATGGGTCGTCATCTTCCTGCGGACAAAGGCAAACATCAAAGAGTAAATAATACCATGCAAATCTACTTGAAAACATGCACATAACTCGTTAGGAGCCGCCATAAAACTATTTGGTCAGTTCTCGATCAGTTATGTACAAAAAGTTAATAACACGCACTACAGAATCTAATCATTAGAATCTTTCAAGGGATGATTAAAGCAATAAATTTTTCAAAATAAAATAATCTTAATGCTATTTAAAGCTTTAGTTAGTGTTGTTTTTATTTCCAACAATTTTTTAGTGCAAAATTTCTTTAATTGTGCCCACTGTGCAAACACTTTTGCGTTGCTAGACATAACATAAAAACAGACGCATCCAAAACAAACAAGGCACCGAATCGCATTTGAGTTGAAGTGCAAATGCATTAATGCCAATTAGCAAAATATTTATTTTCCATTTATTGGCATTTGGCAGCACTGCCAATAGACGTGCCGCATTTATTTAAAGTAATTTATATGACTTTGGCAGGCCCACTTATTGTGACCAAACCAGACCAGACCAGACCATAGCAAATTGGCGGGTTGAACAACATCACAGTGGAAAGTTCTTTGGCTTTTTTGACTTTTTCCCACAAATGGTCGTAACAGTTGAATAAGTGCTGCAAAGATTTGGACGATTGTTAATTAGTATTTATTGCTCGATGCATAGACATGCAAATTTACCGCTAATTGCACTGTGTAAGTCCATTAGGAATTAAATGGTGGGCAAAATAGTGCAACCCGTGCTGCATTTGCTGCAGATGTGGAAGTAAAAAAAAAAAAAAATTAAATAATCCATTTCAATTTAAAAACCACGTTTTTGATACTTCATTTATTTTACGATTATAAAACAAGATTTAATGCGACTGTCCTCTATGCGACTGCAGCATATTTTGCTGCACAAACGCACAAACATATGTACTCTCACTCAGCCAAACATAAAAATGCATGAGGCGTGAAAATGTCACAGAAATAATATGAAAAGAAAAGCTGCACATAAAAGCACCAACATTTTTCTTCTCTTCGCAATTTTCTGCACAGTTTTCAATGCGAAAGACTATAAAAAAAAATTATTATGAATTTGTCTGGACCGCAGCTTAACGTTGCCACATATTGAAAAATTGAATTTTCACAAGAAATAACGATTGGCGTGAAAATCCAATTTAATGGAATGCTTCGGTTAGGTTGATAAATCAGCGAAAAGAATATAGCGCGGTCACAATGGCCATAAATGGCAAGCTGTGGGTTATTCCTTTAAGGAGCAAATAGATTTTTAACATCTTGGCGTAGAGAAAGTAAGAAAAATTTTCAATTACGAACATATGTTTTAGAATGCAATATGAAAAACTAAACTTGCTATTGAATGTTTTTAGTACTTTAGTCAGAAGCCCCAGCAGCCAAAGTCGAATCTATATTAAATTGAATTCCAAACTACAAAGTCAAGTCTATATAAAGGTGATCACTTTACCGATAGTTTCAAACTGCGTGAATTCAAAACAAATTTTCACCATCACTACCAAGCATTCTGAGCACTTGTTACTTTTAATACCCAACTTCTTTAGGTTCAAATCCGGTAAAAAAAAAAATTAATTTTGATAGTTTAATAAAGTAGCTTCGAAGAGTAGTTCTTTTGCAAGTATCGATGAAAATACTATCCCCCTTTGCTTTGTAATTAAATTTTTTTTCACCACTTTTTCCCTAGTGAAACCCTAATTTTTTTTTTCTTTTATTTCACATAAATCTAATCAATATTTGCCAGAACATTTATTAAGCCACTGTAAACTCTTAGTAGAGGGAATGAAAACTTCAGCACCTCTTTGTGGGGCAAGCAACACCCCTAACATAACAACAACACTTTTTATGAGCTCTACCTTAATAAATGCATAATGAAGAGCTCTATATAGCCAACACAACAACAATAATGAAAACAATAAAAAACCTAGCAAGGGCAACAACAACAACGACCACTGCAAAGCTTGAAAAAAAAAATATTTCAATAAGGCCTCATGCCGTCACGGATAAGAAGAGGTCCTGTTTGGCTATAAGTTTCTGTGTGTTTGTGTGTGTGCGTTTAAGTGAATGCATGTAT